>JAWZYV010006519.1:0-654314 GCA_038373885.1 Cheiracanthium punctorium | reverse complement strand
ATTTATACTATTTTAAATACATCTGTAAGCTATATAAATGGAGCTTTAGCATCTTGGCATTTCAGTGAATTTTTGCGCATGAGAGCCGAGCTGTTATGAGCGAAATTCGAAATTGAAATAGTAAACAAACTTCTTGTTTGGTAAAAAATGGGTACCACCGAATAAATTTGTTTTTCGGATTATACTAAAACATAAAATAGAAAAAAAAATTAAAATTCCAAACATTGAATTGTCTGGAATTTCTCAACATGATGGATACGTTAAGTCCTCAAAATATTCAAATCGTGAATGTCCATGGGCTGTACAACGAAAAGGGCAGCCTCAGAAAACGTCAATGTTCATGCAAAAGTCAAGAATACAGAAACTGTCTGCCTGTAATACAATATAAAGAAATGTTTCTTTCATTTTTACTGTAGTATAAAGGTTTCGCGAATAGTCAAAAAATGAGAGTCGCACGTAGTTACCGAATTTAGTTACGATACTACAAAACTTTAAGCACAAATTCTAAAAACAATTTACCGAAGGATATCGAAAAAAAATTTCAATGATTTGAATTGAAAAGGAATTTTTCACTAAACGAGAAGGAAAAAAATAAAGTTTATGAAAAACAGTGTGAATGGAAAGCAATTCGATTCTAAAATGTTTAAAACATTTTATTTGACATTGGAATTCATCACCATAATGGAATTGGCATTTTCTTTGGTATTAAGACATGTTCTAAATGAAATTTTTATTAATTAATTAGATAAATTTAATTAATTAGATTTTCGGGATCACGACATCAATAGACGGGTGTGCATGTTAACGCTGGTGATCTAGAGGTGCTTAGTAAATAGTTAAACGATAAATTGTTTTCGTAACTTTTGAACAAAAATCTAAAATTTCTCCTTACCGATTTACTTTGTTTGGAAATTTTTATCACTAGCCCTAGTTTTTTTTATTTACTTTTCACATTGTGTTCATTTTATTTTGGAAATTATTCAATTAATTATTTACCATTGTAATTCTTTTATTTTTTTTTTAATTTTGGGAAAATGGCACAAACTATAATTTTTTGATATTCGTCATCTCTCAAAAATTACTTAAAATGATCAAATTTACGCATACAAATTATTTCAAAACAATTCATTTATTAAACCATGATTTCTTTCAATATTCAAATTACAAGAGTTTTTGTTTTACTTATTTTTGCGTATAGAAGACGAATTTATTAATAGAAACGGAGACAGGGTGTTGAAGGCACTTTCTGGCATAGTGTTCTTGAACGCAGTCTTATCGTACATTGAACACTTAATTATTTTCATCTTCGGCGAGATGAAGATCGACGCACTTTTTTAAACGAACATATAATATTCGATGATTCACAGGACGAAACACATAGCATAGCCTACACATAGATACCATTTGTAACTCTAATTCGGACTATTTCAGATTCATGAGAGCATTCTTGATTAGAATTGCGTCCTGGCTTGCAAAGGCCAAAAATTCACCAATTTTGGTAACTGGATGTACAGTTGAACGATGCTTGGTCGAAAACTTTTTTGTCCGAAGAATTAATGGGGGTGATCTTCAAGATCCAAAGAAAATGCACTTATTTTCCAGGCGACACGCAAACAAACCAAAAAATAAGGCAGGAATCAGGATTATTGACAAACACAGGTAGAAAAACTCCAGTAGGAAAGAAAGGAAACCAGAAATTCGAGCGTAGAAGAAAAACAATAACACTGCCAGACCACATCCGACTCCGTTCTAAATTATGGATTTTAGCGTTAAATTAGAGATTTAAAATTTTAAGGACGAAGGTTCACTTTCATGTGAGTCAATATTATGCACACACACACACACACACACACATGTTTATATACATATATATATATGTATGTTCGTATATACATAGCTATAGCACTTGCGTATTATTGAACTATACTCAAAAATATTTTTAAATCCAAAAGCAAGAAAACTCAGTTTGTTATTTTATTTGGATGCGAAACATAAAGGTGTATTTAGGGAATAAAACGGCCCCTTCAACCCGAGACTTGCAGTCATTTCTCATTTTGACAACAATGAAAACAAAACAAAAAGGCTATCTAGGAGACAATGCCCTTGAAATGAGAATTACCATCTGCCCAACAAAGGCATTCAAAGAGAAGAACGAAGAAAAAGCGAAGAGTGACTGATGTCCTCTATTAGCTCTGTCATAATTTCCCAAGCTAACAAATGATTATCTTGGCGATAGCCGCTTGAACAGGATTCAACAAAAGAATACCAAGGAGGAAATATATATAAAATGAAAGTAGAGGTAACTTAGAAATTGAAGCACGGGAAGAAAAAAATAACAAAAGGGCAACTCTCTGCTTTTTTGAAAGTTTTTCTTTGGTGAATTATGCAAATATATCAGAGGTAATTATTTAAAATAATGCTCTTTTTTCGGGCATTCTTTTGTGTTATATTTTTTTTCTGATCTCGAAGAAAAAGAATTCCAGTGTTCAGGTAAACTGAGTTAAAAAATATGATTAGGATGTGATCCTAATTAATGAAATTCGAAAAAAAAAAAGGATTTTTAGTTTCAGATTTTGCATTTTTCATCAGAAGATGGCACACAAAAGATTTTCTTTTTTGAAAGAATAAAGTACCTTTAGTGAAAATTAAAACTATAATGTTGGTATTAAAAAGACTGGACATTTCAGACAGGTTTAGATTTTTTAAATCATTGTATGCCTTTAGTTATTGTTCTTAGTACTTGAAATTTATAAAATATTGCATTAAAATGCTTCTCAACGTGAGTATATCGGAGAACACATGTGAAAAGCATTTTTTTCTAACAACATATTTAATATTATGCTAGTGGTTTCAGAATGAAAAAGATTTTTACTTATTTTTTAAATGTATTTATGAAGTCTTACTCATTTTTAATACGGTTTTTAACTGAATTGTAATCTTTTAAAGTAATGTCAGAACTGCTTCATCCGAACCTACTGTTATTCTTCACACAAAGAACATTTATAAAACCTCTACTAACGGTCACCTCTTAAGGCCCGCCAAATTAAGATTAGAGCGAATTGCTGTTGTTCTCGTGTCGATGGATAGACGATTGCTGTAGCCATGGAAATGGGTGCCATTGCCCCCTCGGGGGTGTTGGACTTCTGCTTGTTGGTTCCTAATTTTGAACTGATTTTAGATGAGGGACCCACCACCACCTGAAATCGGCACCCCCAGCGGTATAATTTAAACATGGAGGCCATTGGAGCTAAGACTGATTTTACGTGCACCAGCTCCCATTAGCGTACACAGTCCCACAGCAGTTCAGTCGAGAGAGAGAAATTCATCCTCCCAAGCACTGGCCAAGTCGGATGCTGCTTTACTTTCCGTGTTCTTATGGGAGCGGAGTTTAGCGACTAGACCACTGCGGACTTAGACAGAACAGAATCCTTTGAATTAGCACTGCGATGACCCTCTAAAAAGCGGTCTCTCCAATGACCGGTTTCTCCCTAATATGAGCAGAAGGACCAAAATCGGTCACTGTTGCGTCACAGAGGGTCACAGTGATCATCAAGTGTCACGCATTAGTTGCATCGTGACTGGTAAGTGACTTGACTTCACTATGCAGTCACTGTGATGCTTCTTTGTGACTAGTAACGAGTGATGTCGATATGAAGTCACAATGGGACTTTAAAGTAAGATCACAGCGCCCCTTTTTGTGACTTTAAAACCATATTAAATTTTTGCGAGTAATTTCGGTAATTATACCGGAAAAATACAATAAAATCTGTATTTTTCGAAAATTTCGGAGGCATTTCTGGAATTAATTTTAAAGAATATAAGTTATTGAAATTTATGGATTCGAAAATGCACCTATATGCGTATTGTATCCTGTATTTGTAAAACATCGGTTCTATAAGTTTATTTCTTAACAGCAGAAAAAATGTTCATGAAATGCTTCATGTATTCATTTGATGTCTTTATTAAAAAGTAATATTCTGCTATTTGTGTAAGCTAATAAATAACCTATACATTAAACTTTAATTGGAATTTTAAATATTTTACTTAGTTCATATATTTTCAGTTCATACAACGAATGCATACAAGTCTTCATTTTGCCATTACTTGTACAAGGCTACTCAAAAAGTTAATGCTGGCTGTATTTATAAAATAATTGGTAACTCTCAGTGCAAGTTGGGGTATGATAAGTATGGTACCCGGGGGAAAGCGTGTATTTTAAAAATATTAACAATTTGTTGCTGAAAATAATAGTTTAACCCTTTAACGCGCAGTGTTCCCACTCTGGGAACACCAAACTCGGACGTTTTGACTGCTGCCAGTCACGAAGAATAGATTTGCTTTCTATAAAAATAGTTGCGGCTGACATAGCTCCACGAGAATCCTTTTTTTTTTAGCACGTCATTTCCCGTAAAAAACTGTCACGATTATTCTTAACAGCACTGAATCTGCTGAAAAGTGGAAAAATGCGAGAACAGCTGGATAGATTGCCCAATTCTGAAAAAAGGGCAGCCGTTGCCATCGCTCGACTTAACTACCAGCAAGATGGCTGATGGTCTAAACGTTAATCGCGTGCCACAGATCTAGAGACCCTTTTTTGACGCTGGCTGTGCCGCACGGCCAGCTGCGGCCCCTATAATAATACATATTTAGTGTAGGGGAGGGGGGGAATTGAATTTCACGAAGGATGGATGGAACAACAGCAGAATGTTTATATTTCGCAGTTTTATTCGTTATGGAAACCTTATACCTAGAATACGCTCTTTTTCAAAAGCAGTTATTCTGGTAGGTTCTTGATCCACCATTGAAGCAGGGGACCATCATTGAAGACCCCTTGCAAAGACAGTCGGACTCTATAATTATTACTATAATAAAACAATATATCAAGTTCAGTAAATGGTAAATGCAGTGAAATGGTAAATACGTCGTCTTCCAGTGGAACCCATCACATGTCGCGATTGATGGCATGGAAGAGCAGACCTTTTTGGCAAGAAAAAGAACAGAAGTTCCTCGACAGAGTTATATTTCCCCTGAAACCTACAGAAGAATTACATGGGACAAAATTATGTCATTGCGTATTACTGATTTTTCATCTAAGTTCAAGATAAAAGTCTGGGAGCCTATCAGGGATGGCTGGAAAAAATTAGTGGATAAACTATCAAATAAGCCGTTCCTAACTTTTGATTGAGAACTGGACACGTTTAGCTGGCTGAAAATCTGACCAAAATAGGGATTTTGATCTCTGATATAGTGTTCTACGTGCAGGAAATGCATAAAGTTCAACTTCTTGTTTATTCGGAATTGGACTCTAATCTGCAACAGAATGGTGATTTAACAACCAAAAAGTCTGCTCTTCCGTTGGCATCAATTCCGACATGTGATTGGGTCAACTGGAAGACGACGTATTTACCGTTTCGATGTTTTTACCATTCAAGAAACTTGAATGTTGGTTTATAGTTTAAAAATAGAGGATAGTGGAGAGCCAATTTTTTGCACAATAACAAAATGTGGTGCTCTGATCATGCAGATTTTTTTGCTATTGAGCTTCTAACTTTTTTTAATTTTTATCCTAGAACTCAAAATTTGCTTTTAAAGTTGTTTTATCTAATTTTAACTACTTTAGACATTAATGTTAATTTATTTTCGTTTTTTCATTTGTTATATAGAAGTTTTTCAAGTTCTCTTTATTTGTTTAGTGAGTGTACAGATTGATATAGTCTGAGTTCCACTGTACCTTTAAGACACAGCAACTTGTTTTGCAGTCATTGCGCACTCGATATGCTGTCTAATAAATGGCGGCACAGGGTTCATTTATCATTCGTAAAGTAGCAATTAAAATATGAAGTATTTGTTTGTAGTTTAAAACACTCTTATATAGTGAAAAGACATAATTTCTTACACTATTAATGATATTTATTAAGAACATTGAAAATTGCGCAGTAAGCTTACTTTTGTTTTATGCAACCTAGTGATGGTTGGGATGAGTGAGATGTTTGTAATCGGGATGAATAAGACATCTTACATTAATCTAATATAATTTAAAATGTAAATCTTTCAATAAGAATAACATAACAATAATAATATTCAGACGAATCTTATACATTTTCAACATTTTATAATCAGTGGTTTAGTACTCTGCTATATACAGTCCAGAAAGTAACATGAAGTATGCAATAAAGAATAAAATGCAAAAACCACCATTTTCTCGTACCGTTGAGAGCACTTTAGGCTCCCTCCATCACATTCTTGCAGATGGCAATGAGCACTCTCAGCCCATTTGAATGTATTTTGCCACCCCTTGTCAATTTGCACATGCTTGATGTTGTTCACCTCCCCTTCCACGTTTAAAATCACGATTTCTTCTCTTTGATAACAGTAGTGCCTGTTTTTGTAGTTTGCTAATTATCTGATCTTTTAAATGTCTATTACGATGGAGGTATTTTGGGCGAGACATTGAAAATATCAACTTTTGCAACATTCCCCCATCGCAATAGACTGAAAATATAAGAAAACTGGCAAACTGCAAAAGTAGGCATTATTGTTATCGAAGAGAGGCAATCGAAATTATAGCAGGAGAAGATGAAAGACGTGACGCATACGCAAATTGAAGAGGGGTGGCAGAAGATACTTCAGTACGAGCAGAGAGTTTTCTCTTCTAAGAAGAAGGATATGGAAAAATCGTAATGAAACTGCTAAGACCTAGGGACTAATATTATGTTGAGTCGTTACATATGTTAATATTAATTTGAATCAATACACACCTATTAATCTTAATTTGCGTCAATACATCAGTTAATGTAAGTTTGGGGAAATTCAGTTTTGAAACAACACTATTAAGCCAGTTTGACAGAATTTTGTAATTTCCTCATTCAGCCTCAATTATGTCCCCATTTATCCCCAGTCATGTACTATTGATCCCTAAGGATGAAAATGAATAGGACAGAATACGTGCCTGTGAAAAAGAAATTATTATAGTATTAAATGATAAATTTTATATAAAAATTGTATGTCTATGTATAATTGACTATTGAAGCATTCTTAGGAGCAATATTGCAAATTCCTGAATTACTGATGACCAATGTTATTAAAACATAAAAACTGTCCCAATTATCCCCTCTCCCTACATTAAAAATAATACCGCTATAATTGTTTATACTTCGTAGTAATGAACAAAAAAAAAAATAACTTAGATAACACGCAAGTTGATAATTTGTACTTCTAATACTTTTTCGACCTTTTTCTGCCAACACATGTTCGCGCACAGTTATTTTTTCAAGCTCAAACACATTCAAGAAGTTCGTGCATGTATTAAAGGCATTATATTTCTGTATTTTTTTAGAGACCTTATTTGCGTATTTTTTACGCTTACTAAAACTCATTGACGTTTTATAAACAATAATAAATTTTGTTTTTATGTGTTGCAACACGTTATCTTAAAAGTTTTTATAAAATATCCTGTGAAAAACTACTGCTGCTCCAAGAACTATTTGCTTAACTATATTCCATAAATATGAGTTTCTCAACGGAAAAGTAAAAGTTAAAATTTATTTAGCAAATAAAACTGTTTATGGAAGAGGTAAAATATGTTAAACATTATGTTATGAGCAGTTTAATGCATATACTTTGGTTTTGAGCTGGAAATTTGTGGTGGAATTTACATTTATAACATTCTTTTCATTAGATTACGAAAATATATCAACATATAAAATAATTGTTGAGATTCCAAAAGTTGACTGTTTGAATATTTTTACTAAATTAAAAATAGCATAGAAGAGTTGAAAGAAGACTCTAATAGTTTAAAAATAGTAATTTTTAATGTTATATTATTATAACACTTCACTAATCATACAATGCAATTTTTCCTAATAATTTGCAGATATTTTTAAATACATTTTTTTAACAAAAAATTTGCTTCTTTTCCATATAAATATGTGCAATATAAACAAAATTTATTTGAATGATTTTGTAATGTATTCAAAATATTTCATTTTATTTTTTTTAGCATATAAGCCTTCCAAAATTTTTGAAGTTAATTTGATGGAAAAATGAAAACATTAGCTGCTGGTTATTTAATGTAAGGCCATTTTCAAAAATGTTGGAGGAGTTTTCTAATGTAGTTTGAAAATTTCTCGTACAGAGTTAATATACTTTGACGCGAGATGTGAAAGAAGGTTCTCGAAAGTATTATGTATTCTAATCCCCTTTAGTCAAGTTTAATTGACATTTACTGGCTTTTCGCTTTATGATCAGTTATGCATTAGAAAAGTGCAAAAAATATAATTTTGTTTTAGTTTGAAAATTGTTTTAACGATGAAACTTTACATTGAAATTGATTGTTACAATGTGTTACATTATTTAGCTATGCTCAGTTTCATGCATGGTTAAATGAAATTAGCATACGAAAGCGGAATTATCATATAGCTCATTAAAATTTATTTTTAAGAGTATTATTAAGAATAATACATTACGCTAAACTTTAAATATTTCAAGATATTATTTTATTAATGTTTACATGTAATTAAACATAATTTCAAATAAATTTTGATTTTAAAAATTTAACACATTGTATAATGTTTATTGAAATTCGAAAGAAACGTTTAAATGATATAATATTAACAGTAAAATATCTTAGGGCGAATTTATTTTACTTTAATATGCCTTCAAGTTTTATTTATGTTATAATCCTATTTATGGCTCTAGATGTATACTTAAAAATGTGCTTGAATTTAATAAAATTTATTTAGCCATAAAATAAGATAATACACTTTCAGTTCTGAAATATATTGAAAAGAGACCACAGTACAAGACGGGTTCATATAAAATCGTATAAAATGGCGGAAAAGATTGTGATCGTCTTTGTAAAACATGTTAAAAGAGGCTATTATAATACGCTAAAAGATTAGAACAGCCTGTTAACGCAATATGTACACAGTGGATGCTGCTCATTAATTTTTATAATCTAACTGCAACTTCATCTGGTACAACACGGACTCGTATAACAGGGAATGTATCGATCGTGTTATAGAGAAAAATACAGGGGGTCTATTGGACTTTAAAAATATAAAAAAACAGAAAAGTAACGTAATTTTCGAAGATGTATACGCGGACCTGAGGTATGTTATAAATTGCTCAACTGTCAACCTGTTAACACCCAATGCTGTATTGATAACAGACAGAAATTGTAAATCTATTCTCAGTGGTGCGTACCAGCAATTGTCTTCTACTAGCTTTCAGGGCCTATAGAATAGAGATAAATGATTGTTACATTGATGAGACACTGACATTTTTGTGATTCTACTGTACATGATGGGTGAGAAGGCCCGAAATTCTCATAAACAGCTTTGGTGCATCCAGGATGCATCAAAAGCTAGTGAAAAGTTCAAAAATTCATTAAAAAAGAACAAATCATGATACAAAATTGCAGTTTGCATAGAAAGCATTACAGAGATTTCGGATCTTTTTTAAATTGGAAATTTGGTTCCTATTGTGCATGCCAGCGCTACCTACCGGTAACGTTTGGAACTACAAACTCACTTGTTATTACAAAAAATACCATCATACCCTAAACCTATTTGTGCAAACCGCAATTTTCTATCATTATTTGCTCTTTTTTAATGAATTTTTAAAGTATGTCCTGACTTTTGGATCACCCGGTATATGCTCTAAAGCAGCTTTCTGTTACTCATAGCTAATCATTACTTGTCACTTCGTACCCTTTAAATAATCTCCTTGAAATATATTTCAATATGGGCATTTGGCCATTAAAATAACGTTTAATATCCAACTGTGCTTTTAAGAAATTTTGCACTAAACCACAGTCGTTTTAAATCTTCTATTCATGAACTTGTTCGATCGTAAATTTTCTTAATTGCCGTTCCCGGATATGACTGCACGCAACGAAGTCGTGGTGTCAAAAGAATAAATTGATTTGATTTAAAATCCCGAAATATGCCTAACCCATTTCAGTCGAAGTTCGTATCGCCATCATAATTAGTGGCCCTTTGCAATAATAACCAGTATCCTACTGGTAATTATCGCAGACTCAATCGAATGACGATGTCCTGTAATTATATTGTGTCTAATATCCAAAGTTTTGTTCATAATTTTCGTGGATATACGATGATTTCACGACCACGATCAGAATAGACGAGGACTGGGTGCTCTGTATCCTTTCTTTCAATTATAAAGTTCGTAAATTTGATTATGGAAATCAACATTTCTCACAATATTAAATGCACAGTAGATACAGGGAAATGTAGAAAATATACATACATTTTTAATGTCGGGACATCATTAAATCTCATGCTCTCTTAAATACTACTAAATGAGTTCTAAGTAAAAATTGAAGTATCTGAAGTAAGTAAATTATGCTTAAGAATATTTGTAAAATGAAAGTTCTGCATCGTGTTATTAAAAATAAGCAGTATACACCTGCTGATGGAAATATTCAGTAAAAAGTAATAAATTCTAATAAAACTTATTCTCGAGGCATATACATTTAATTCATTAAATTATAGTTTGTTACTCAAATACATAACTCGAATTGAAAACGGTTTGTTTAAATATATAATATTTTTATTTATGTTTGAAGGAATTGAAGGATAATTATAATGTTATTTTTGTAAAATTATTTTTTTTCTGTTAATTCTTTTCATAATAATTCATGTGTTGTAAAATATAAAAGCTTGATGATAAATAATTTAAAAATTTAACAATAGAAAAATTAAATGACTGTTAATTTTACCGGCAAATGGAATGGGGGAGAGATCCAAAGTACACATTTCAATACAAAACGTTTAACATTTTATCATTTTTCAATAATAACGATTCAAATACACGTCATCCTCTGTAAAGGCTTAGTATATTATTCTTATTCTTATTTTTTAAATAACGGGCAGTCTAGACATTATCCACTACTAAGGCTAGAATTGTTGTTCTTGGCGGGCCAACTTTCCTTCCTAAGAAGGGAAGGACAATTTAACAACCATGTCCAATCCTGGAGTCGAACCCGGATACATGAACAAATCCTGTAACGTAAAATAATAAGAATAGGAATCATTCTTTATAATGTTGCGTTAAAAGCAGTACAGAATTTCTTTTAAAATTATTTATATTCTAAATATTTTTGCTTATCCATAAATTTAGTTCCTTTTATGACCGCGGGCCTAGGAACTTTTAGTATACTTGTAAGTTAAAAGGTCTTAATTTTCTATTATATTTTAACACTTTAAAGCGCGGTGTTCGCGCTGACAACCACCTCTTTCCAACGCTTTCAACAGATAGTTGCAAAAAAAAATGGTTAAATAGTCCCAAAGTCGAAAAGTACACCAGTTGCCATCTCTCGAGTTAACTATCAGCAAAATGGCAGTCGATCAAATGAGCGGATGTGCGGGCCGCACAGCCACCATATTGCTCGTAGTTGACTCGAGAGACCGAAACGGGTGTGCTTTTTCGGCTTTAGGCACTATATAAAGTTGTTCTTCTATATAGATGTGAAAATTGTTGTTCGTGAAATGTGCATTTATATTGATTTAATTTAAAAGGGATTTTGCTAATTTTAATTTCAAATTTACAGTGTTATAGAGCAGACTGAAATATGTTCACTGTAAGCTGCTGAGTATAAAATATTTTCTCATCTTAAATATATTATTTATTAGACAACGTAACTAATGATTTCATGCAAAATATTTATTCAATTATGGTTCCATCCATATTTAAGATGAGCAAAAGAACAAGCGAAACAACTTTTTTCACTTACTTTTCCAGCCATAATTACTCATTCGCTTACACCGTTTTTTGCAAGCATTTATGTAGAAACAAATGAAATTAACTGATATTTATTATTTTGTTTTTATTTTCTAATTCGTTTATATATTTAACCCACGGCATTCATGTAAAAAATCGATGCTTTTTCTTTCGATTCAATCATTATTTCACTTTCTTTTCCCTCTCTTTTTAACACGGGAAAAACTTTTACTAATTACTTTGATATGTTTATTGGAAAATCAATTTTGCGAATTTTATGAATTATAGCATTCATTCGCGTGCTCATTCTCATGCAAACTGGCTTTCATATTTGCAGGAATGCGGGATACACTGATAAGAAACAGTGCTTATGAATGTACTAGATAATGGATTGCTATAGCATGCGAAACCTGGAATCTACCTATAAAAATAATATTGATATAAAATTTGTTTAACTGGTTCCAAATTTACAATATCTTCAGTGTTAGCAGACAATAAGTATATCGCCATATTTTGTTTAAAATATTTACAGTTTAAGGTATAAACATTTTTTGGCTGGTAAAGGTAATAATCGTGGTATTTCCTGTCACACGTACATTAAATACTCAGTATTTTTCCGTCATTGATTTTGAAATAACACTGATATTAGCCAGAGGAAAAATTTCCATCTTGAAGTGTCATACTATTTTTATTTATTTATTTATTATTTCACACATGATCTACAATGCTATGAATTGTGTCATATATACCAATTTTAGAAAACTTATCTAATGATGTTCAGTGTTTTTGTAATGACAAGAAGAAAGTGCTTGCATATTTTTAATACTTCTATTAATTGCTGTAAAGTTAATGACTTTTCTTTTTCAAACTGTTCTTTGTCTTTGACAAGTTTTGTGGTACATTGGGAGCTCTTCGATATTTTCTTAAAATTTATAAAAAGGAATTATTTATTTTAGGTAATTCTGTAGTCTAATGTTAGAGAAATAGGGAGTTACACTTTGATTTTAATACCCTTTACCAATTATCAAATTCCGAAAAAATATTTTTGTCAGTTCGAAATAGGGCATACTTATTTGAAACTGCGTTTATTTTACATTTCGTTTAAGAGTGAATTTCTTTATGAAGCAAGCAAGCCAATGTACTCATGACTACTTTAAACATACGTGAATTATTTGGATTATTTGTTCTAATGGAGATTCGTCTACAAGATTATTAAAAGTAAGTAGATATTTATTTATATCACTAAATATATTTAAATTATCTACCCTTAAAAAGCATACATAATAGAAACTTAAATACTCATATTCTTTTAAATTATCATTTTCAGGAACAACAAAATTAATTATTCCCTCAAAGTATCGAAAGAACAATACATTCATAAATGCAAACAACAAAATTTGAATTTCTTCCACAATTGTTCTAAAAATTGGAAAACAAAATTGATTAAAAGTTTGATCAGGGTGTGGTTAAGTTTGATTAACTACCCCCTCCCTTTTCTAGCTTTCTCTACTGTCTGAGTGCCTAAACTAATTCTGATACTTAAACAACTCTTTATTTTAACCCTTTTTAAGACAATTAGACGGTTATAATCTCAGAATTACACTAAATATAAAGCTTATAATAAAGCTTCCATTTATCGTTAAACACTTAACTATTTGAGTGTACGGTTTATTATTAGGGAATTCTTTCAATGCACTTATAACCCCTAAAATGTATTACATGAAAGCCCATATTAATAAAATATCAAATGTACCAGAAATGATAACTTATCCAATTATTAATATCATTTTCAAAATAAATTAATTTTGATTATTAATTTAGTTTGTTCAATTAACTTTGATTATTAATTTACTTTATGCATTTTCTTTAGGATATTTACACTATGCCTCTATTTTTATCTTGAAGCTCTCAACTGCTTCCCGATTCATTCATGTGTCGTTTAAAGAATTCTAATGAATTGTCCGGGCAATCTTGTCAAGAGGTGAGAAAAAGTCTTATATACTAATTGCTTTAGAAACTTCGCTTTTGTTTTTACGAGTTCTCATTGTGTTGAAAAACACTTGAAAGAAAAGAAACATTTCTGTTCTACTTGTTCCATTATACGGCTTTAGGTTTATTTCGAAATAAAGTGTTTTTGCATTTGAATATACGTTGTTGTTGTAAAATAAAATACACCATAACTTGCGTTTAATTAGAAAACTCCCAGAAACTGCAGATGGAATATTTAAATAACGCGCAGCTTCCATTTTAATGATTATACTTTATGTTGGTTGAGCTTGATACATTTTAGATGTACGTTTTATGTTATAAATATTGTACAGTAAATTAATTTTTATCCAAACAACATATTACGTGAGATTAACAGTTAAAGAAATACTCAGAACATGAAAGATATGTGGCTACATTTTATAGGCCTGGCCTCCTAAGCTGAGAACCATGAGTATTTTCGGCGCAAAAGAGATTAAAACTATCAATTACTCGATTCATAATGAGTTCTTATATAAATATATATATATATATATATATTCTTTTGTAATTTTGTACTACACCTGAAACGTGTTCATCTGATTTTTTTCCCTTATGCGCTTTTAACTAATGAACTCAATAATCAATTAAGAATTTTTTACTTTTCTCTGCAGACATAACGAATCATAATTGCATGTACATGATCGGATAACTTGTTTAGATATGACTTCCTAGTCATTGAAAGTCTCTCCTTCATTGAATGAGACATATTATGTTATTAACAATTTGGACCTCCTTTAAACTTGATAACGGATGCCACGAGGCAAGGCCTAGACGCAACACATTTGCGGGAGCTTTCTCTGGCGAAATGCTTTGCCAACATCGCTTAAGTTTTGATAATTCGGTAACTGTATTTAGTTCTGTGGGATGTGCTTTCAGAAATTTCTCCTAAATATCACAAAGGTGCTAAATAGAATTGAGGTCTGGGCTTCTAGGTTGCCTATTCACGACAAAAAATCAGAAGAATGCTCATCCCAGCAGTAGCAAACTGGAGCATGTGATTGGGGAAGTTGTTTTGCTGGAATAATTAATTTCCATGTGGATGCCAGTAACACATAAATGGATGGATGTGATCTTCCAGTGATTTTACGTACCGAATCGGATTGAGTTAGGTTTGTAGAAGTACAAAAGATCTCATAAACTGACAAGATAAAGCACCTTACTCCATGATTGAGCTATGAAGACATTGTACAGATCCAATCAAGCATCAGGACAATGCCACTTGAGCTAGACGCCCTAATCTCACATTGGCGTAAAGAACTCAAAATCGAGATTCATGCGCTACTCGTTTCCAGTCCTCTGCTACTTTTGTAACTCGTTTCATGGTAAAATAAATCCAAATTTTTAATGTATAATAAAATTTCCTGAATGTCGTGGTGGGTAATCTCCGCCATCCTTAAAAAAAGCGTAAATGTTGGCAGCTGTTCATTAAGCAATAGTACTCTCTCTCTCTCTCTCTCTCTCTATTGGAGGCCTACAACTCCCAAATCCCATACGGTGATGCGAGAATTGCTCGGTCCGTTTACTAACTGTACAACTGGCCCCCTGATTCAACTGGCTGGCTATTCGACGTAATGTTTGGCTTCGCTGTCTACACAGATTCCCCCCCCCCCAAAAAAAAAATACATTCACAAAACTAGCGATAACTTTCTTAAAAATAATCCAATCCGCATGAAATTGGAATATGCTGTCGCATAACAGTTGCTCAGTAAACCTGCAATATGCAAATTAGTGGTATTTGTTGTGGCTCTTAGATAAGAATGACTGTAAGATAACATTATCCCCCAGCCATTATTCCCCCAAAAAACTGGGATGTAGAGCTGTTTGGCAGACAAAAACTAGCCAGACGCAAATGGCCGGAGGACTAAATGCTAGTCTTTCTGTGGTTCATAGACATTAGTAACAATTTCTAACTACCGATTCAGCATCCAGGAGGTTCAGCTAAAGACGACCAGCAGTCACGACCTGCTCCGATAACCGTTAGTTTCATTGTGCTACACAATGAATAAAACCGCAACTCCGAATCAACGGAGATCGTCACTTGCTGCATTAGTCGGATTATTAGTGTCAACGTCAACAGTACCCGATCGCTAAATGTCCCTCCTATATATGCATATCCTGGGTACTTTGTTGGCACTGCAGAACTTGAAAATCATAGTCTCAAAGATTATGAAAGTTGGCGTAGAGCACCTACAGTTTGTCCGTACTAGAAGAAAATTTATTAAAACATTAAAACAAAAACAAACACGAAACAGTTATTAAAACATTTTTGATTTTCAAATTATATTATCAAGTATTACTGTAAAAGAGAGCTAAATAATTAAGCAATATATAAAATTCAATTCTGTGTTTTTTAAAGAATATTTCAGATGTATATTTTACGAACATCTATTATTACGTAATATGCTAATGATGCATTTGCGTAAACATTTAATAAAATTAATTATTTGTGTACTTTTCATTATGATTATTTTACATAGCACTTAGCTGTAGTTCATACAAACTGAACATAAATAAGATCTTTTTGTATCAGGCAATACAGATTGCTTGCACAGCACTTCTAAACACTAGATAAGCAGTGTTAAATTTTTACGTGTTCAAAAAAAGTGCATGCCTTTATTTCTTAAGTTTTCAAAACATTCTATTCTAATTTAGACATAATCCATTTTGTGAAAATTTAAATTTTGATTACTCTTCCTTTAAGGAGAAGACGCAATCTAGAGAGCATTATGACAGTCATTATGCTCCTGAGTCATTAAATTCTTTAAGTGTAACTTTAGATGATATGGTTGTTTAAATTGTGCGAAGTTGAGTACATGATGGTTTTAGTTCAGCGGAGGGAGTGAGATGATATATCGCTCAGCTGTGCCTCTACGTAAATTTTCCGTATTCATCTAAAACTGCATAAATAGAATTACTGAATGCTCTAAATTAAAAGGAATTTACAAAATGCCGCTTTCATAGCGTACAACTATATAATATAAATATTATTATTTCGGTATTAAAAGAAGGGATTGTGGTCTGTAAAATATCTGCTATTTAACATTCTTTATTGGCCATTCCTGCTTGTGTATTGTATAATTTCTCACTAGTACAATAGTAGTGTTACAGAGCAATACATTTAATTTACTAGCTCTAAATCAGTTATGACTTATAAGATATTAAATTACTATCCTATTACTATCTAATGCCATTTATTTAAGATTTGAATCAAGTAGTTGCGTTTGATCATTGTCAGAATCTAAATAATATTCATTACACTGGGCAACGCATCCTTTGCAGCCCACAATCTTATGGGTAAATTTAATGTTTAAATGATAAATTAGTAAAATATTTTCTGCTTTTAAGTTATTTTTGCAAGCCGTGATAATTCCCAAAAAATTCAAAGAAAATTTAAGATACGGTAGCACGTATGAAGTATGAACTGCACATGCCAAAATCAGTAACATAAATAAGAAAATAAATGCGCCCAGATTTCGTATTGAAGGCTAAACAAGATTTTAAATATTAATTCCCTGAAAGTGTAGTTTCTAAGTCACATGTACTTTGACAAATTACTAAAATAAACATTTATAATATCTGATATATTTGAAGTAAACTGCATCCCTATAGTTTTATTTTATGACCACCTTAAGTTACTGTGTCTTCCGTTTAGATCTTTGTTTTTAAACGTTATTTTAAAATAAAAGAAATGTGATACAATATTTCTATTCAGTGGTTACATTTTTACGATCTAAAACAAAAAAAAAAAGCTGCTAGTGTTTATTTTTCTGTATTTAAGTATTCTTGTAAGATCAAAGTATTATTTATGTTTTAAATGTCAGTTTGTAATCTTAGAACTCCTGAAAATAAACCACCAAGTTGTATAATCTCTATAAAAAAATGAATTATGTTTAATAAATAAACAAAATATTTACTAAAGATATTTCATTTTTAATGACGAAATTAAGATTTGTATCAAAGTTTAAACTAATTTATCATTGAAGCATGTTTCCTCTAGTTGTTGCAAAAACGCAACATCTAGGATTCCATTTCAGTGCCCCGCTTTATCTGCCTGAAGCAGTGGGCCCATTTTCTGTCTGCTTCTGTCTTGCCTTCTGTCTTGCCATTCTTTGAAAAACATCTTTTCTAGACAAAGATGTTTTTCAAAGCGAGAAGCAGAAATATGATAGTACCACGTTATGTCATTGCCAGTATGATATTGAACTAGTAAACTTTTCTTTTTCCTTATGAGTATAAATGATATTTTTACCATCTCATTAGGTCCTACAAAGCATAAGTAGTTTATCAGATTCATCTCGGGGAGAAGATGGACATTGTCAACAAATTTCTTAAAATGTAATGAAATTAAATTAAAAACCAGCGAACCTGCTTTGATGATAGCATGTACTTTTATGTTCAATGGTATACTTGAAATTCAACGTATGTATTAAAGAAAGAGATATAGAGGTGTTTATGAAAGTCTATAATGTGTTTTTTATTATTCACTCTGTAGGAAAGATTAGCTCTAACATAAATCATCAGAAACAACCTGCAACCTTGTGCACCGGTACACAATTCTTGGCACCGTGTGATTCAGGTTCGGCACTTTTTCTTCCTGCTTTCGCTGAACTGTTTCCAAGAAAATCCGAAACTTTCTAAAGGCCATGCAATCCATTTACACAAACCAGGTTAAACTTTCAGCCTAGCCCCATCATTCTTGTAATAGGGAAGAGTTAAGGTATACCAGTGAATGCAAGTATTAATTTGTATGGCTAAGGAAAGCAGTTATCTCAATGTCATTTGCCATGGCAAACTTCTCAACTTCTATTCTCAAATTTATGGGAGTTGACCATCATCTAGAAAAGGCACGGCGAGACAGGTACATCAAACTTCACATCTATTGCAGCTTACAGCATCCCAACTCATCCCATATATTAATATGGAAGTAATTTTTCAAACAACTGATATTGCGTTTGTAAACTCTTTCTTTTTTTACTTTTTTAAAAATAGCCTTTGTTGATGCTGGGCGATAATTTGTTAATTTGTTTTTTTTCCCCTCAAAACATTTTGGACAGATATGAAGGCTACAGTGCAATGCACTGTATAAATAATTAACAACATGCGTTATAGCGATGTATAGTCTTTTCTAATGATATTTTGTTCTCATTTTTTATAGGCTTGTAAGTGTAAGCATTTATTTTACAATTCTACGCAAAAATAGCTTCTCAAGCATAGGAAGCATTTTTATTGCATCTTTAATATTAGCTACTTTATGGTTTCCCCATATAAAATATATACAAACAATATTTGTTTATTTCTCAATTGGCCACAGCTTTCGATGAAACATAGCACAAATTATAATTTTAATTATTTGCATTTAATTTTGTGGTTACATTACCAGTCATTTTACTTGCCATACAGTGTAATTAGACCTTTTGAGGGTAAGTTGATATACATTCTGCATGCATTAATTTATATTCAAACAATAAAAACTTCACTTTAAAACCTTCATTCAAATTTAATGACATTTTAATAAAAATGGAGACATTTTTATGACAGCTGCTTTGCAAACGTCAGTGTGCATATTTAATCCAAAGCTATCGGGGGAAATCGGTGAGAAGTAGAATACAAAAAATACTGTCTTGAAAGCTATGAAACTAATTAAAAATTAATGAATTTTTCCTCAGCATTTGTCAAAAATAAACGAATAAAAAAATTCTAATACAATATTCCAATTAAATATTAAAAAAATAAATCAACGAATATCTGTCTCGGTTTACGCACTGAAATATTCTGTTCTTTGCCGATTTCTATGTATTTAATGTGCTATAAATAAATAATTCAATTTTATATTTTTCCGTATCTTTTCCTCCGAGCAAAAGTAAACAGATTGCAGGTCTGGTCTAGATGAAATGCGTGTAGTACGCTGAAGAACTGCTCGTAATGGGCCGCAGTCGATAAATGGGGAAGCGCGTGGTCTTTACTGTTTTCTTTCCCACCATAAATTTTACATGAGCCGGCATTTACTTTCCAAGCGTAAGTATAGTTACACCATTACTCGGTAAATGAAATTTATAATTTAGAACGATGGAAAAAAAATGTATCAAAAAGGCATTACCCCTTGCTGAAAAATATTCTAAAACTCATTTATAGTCAGCGGATATAAAGTGCATATAAATTAAAGTATTTTCTTTTCTTATTTCAGAAAATAAGAATTGGATTGTATGTAATATACAATTATCTTGTAATTAAAAAGCAGCGGATTAAATGGATTTAATAATCGCACACTTTTATACACTGGTTATAAGTTTTGCTACATGGCTTTTAGACATTACGCTTGTGTTGTATAGTTATATTTCAGGTTTAGAAACCATGTTATGTTTTTCCCCTTTTCTCTCAAAATTTCCCGAGAAAATTCTTAGAAACAATCTATAAAAGTCACAGCAATTTTACTGCTATTAGATGGCGGTTGTCGTCTAGTGTCTCTCAGTTGTTGGAATATAAATTATTAGACGATTTGGTATTAAAAAAAATATTTTTTAATAAATCTAAAATTTTAAGCTCCTTGATGCTCACAAGGAGAAGACTGCCTTCGATTCACCGATTGGACAAATTTTATGGAAATTTAACTCAGAGCACATGTATTCCTTGGCAAAAATTGTTAGACCCACTGTGCATTCCTTTTCATGAAATCACGTTATTAGCAATTGCAAATCAGCGTCCACAACTTAAATAACTACAATAAGTGGAAAAATTAAGGTGTGAGGAATTATAACTTTCGTTTAGTAATCAAGTGAAACGTCTAGAATGAACCTTGTTACCGTTTCTCTGTTTAATAACATTTTCAGTTAACCAATTCTTACGCTTATGCAACTTTGTGTAATTTTTTTATTTAATACTCTTTATAATTACTTTATTAGTCATATAACATGTAAATCTATCTTAAACGAAGAATTTTTAACTGCGAAATTCTGACTGTGATCAACTACAGATTTCAGACCAATAAATAATATCAGACTTTATTGTACGATTGCAAACAGATTAAACTCCTAGTCTGTTAATGTGGACCTTTCGGCGTCACACCAGTAACTGTTAAAACATATGTGGGCATTATATGTCAAATACCTCTTATGATACCCTAATCTGTGGAATTTTCCTTCAGAATAATAATTGAAACACTCTATTCTTTCCATGCTGAACCAAGGACCACGAAACTTTTGATTTATCACCATTTTTTTGCGTTTCTGGAGCATGGCTGATGTAAAAGTGCTTACGTCTGTGCAGGTTGCATCGGAGTACGTGCTGCAAAGTGCATCACCTATTACTTTTTTCGGGATGTGTTGTGGGATAGCTTTCCTTAATTCCACTTCCTTGCTCTTTTAACCATTTATTTGTTTGACCATCAAAACACGTTTAATTTGAAAACTAACCGTCGTGCTAACGATATGTATACTTTCCACATATTTTTCTAATGAATAAGAACTTACATACGCATCGGATAGTCTAGTTCCGTTTAACAGGACATATTTAGTACTTCCAAGGTTAACTATGATTAATCGAGCCATATAATAAGCTTAAAGCTTTAGCATATAAAATATATTGCATTATATTAGTGATATCACTCCAAAAAAAATATTGTATTAGCTATTTTATCAAATAAGTCGGCATGCTAATATTTAGATAAATATCATATAGACATTTATGCATCGCTCTCTGCGATGTTTCTCCGTAGCAAAATATTGCTTATGTGTTAATACCTGAAATAATAAACATAAATATTCAGTTGTGGTATAAAAATTGAGTTACAACCATACTAACAGATAAAATGAACTATGAAAATATCAATAAAGCAGTTTATTTTACTTTTTAATTTTGATATTAAAAAACCCTGTAACGCATAAGCTTAAAATATTTGTGTTTAAAATACATCAGGTAGATTTTTAAATTCTTGGGAATGGTATTTGAATTTTATTCAAGCTTCTTGAAAAAATAAGGCTTATAGTTTCATATAGGTCTAGAAAAATTATTAAAAACATGTTGCCAAAACACGAGTTTTCACATGAGACCAGTTAGTAGATGTATCTTTTCCCATACGTTTTGCGAAATGTCTCAAACTCGGCTATGATTGTCAAAATATGTCTTAAAATATTTTTGATCGAAGTAGTAAATGTCAGCCAAAAACACTTTAGAAAAATTGAGATCTAAAGATGTAAAATAAAGTAAAATTTTGTGACTTGAAAAGCGTAAAGTTAAAAGTATTTCTGGAAGTTAAAATATGTCTACTTCAATTGATTCTGTTTGTACATGTGCTTTATTAAATCTAACTCCACATAATGGAAAGAATGTGTAGATTTCATTGTTCATAAAAAATGAGTTATTTTAAGAATTATATCTTTAAAAAAGGCTATCACACATATTTAGTAAGAAAGTCAGGTGTACAGAAAGCTATTTGTAATGACAGATTATTTCCAATTATAGTAGATGAAGAACGATGTTACAAAAGAACACTGCATTTAAGTAAATTTGAATTAATTTAATTATTGAATGTAGTTGTTTTTATGAAATTTAATAGTTGCAGTTGTATAGTTTCTTTAGAAAGAGTAACCATTACTTTGCCACAACCATTTGTGCTCTCTCATTTCACGTGGTTTTCAAAATTTAGTCTACAAGATATAATTTATATGATTTGAAATGTCTGTAATCGCAAATAAATATAAAGAAATTGCCATAATCGTGGAGTATACGTATACAGATATATTTGTAACAGTACCTAGTAGATAAAGTTTATTAAGTTTACAGAAAATGCAGTAAATATGCTAGGTAGTCAAATAGGTTATAATTTTAATTAAAATTATAGAACTAGGAAAATTTCAGTAACATCATCAGGATATGTCTTCGGGATCATCAATCAAAGTCTATATTTATATTACGAGGGATAACAAATCATATTTAAGATGGATTATTCAGTGTATTCCTCGTTTTGTTTTCCACAGTTTATGTATCTTTCTTGAGTTATAATTTATTTTCAAAATACGTAAACAGTATGCAAAGTAATCTTCTATATATGAAATTTTTCAGAAAATTCTCGTTTCTTCTTTATTTT
The DNA here is from genome assembly GCA_038373885.1 of Cheiracanthium punctorium. Taxonomy (NCBI): domain Eukaryota; kingdom Metazoa; phylum Arthropoda; class Arachnida; order Araneae; family Cheiracanthiidae; genus Cheiracanthium; species Cheiracanthium punctorium. The sequence continues at coordinate 631,462 of JAWZYV010006519.1, read as the reverse complement.
ATCCTAGAACAAAGGATTAGCTATGCAAACGCGAAATTTGCAAATAAAATAGACAAGGTTAGATTTTCTTGTCAAGCTGTATCCCAAGAAGTCTGCCGGTTCTAGATATTTTTTATGGAGTTAAGAATGCTAAAATTGTTATTGCTTATAGTTGTTTTTGCGATGCTTTGTTGCCTATTCGGAAAAAAAAAACATAACAGCATATCATTTTAAAACTACTATGGAGCTGGATTAAGTTATTTTTAAAAATAAATTGGTTTATATATAATTCATTTTACAGAATTGTGTATAAACATTTCAGAATGCGAAATAAACCTCCTGAGTAGTATGAAAATCTAGCTGAACTACCCGTTGTTGCGAATTAGTACATATTGCCCATTTTTAAAGGCCCGTATTTTCATTTTACAAAAAATAGAATTATTGTGTTGGGAAAAGTATATAAAGCGAAGTTATAACTTCTGCGTATTGTTAAAAGATTATAGTTTACAGATTAACTAAGGAATTGACAACGTAGAAAACATTTTATTTTCGAAATCAAAGTTTTATTTTATTTTTAACAATGTTGAAGTCAAGAGGTCATTCCTCTCCTGCAACTAAATTCTGTTTGATTCACTATTCATATTTTAATATTATGCCTTTAGAAAATTTTAAAAAAGCAAATAAAATTTAATTTAAATATGTCGACGAAATTAAGTTGAACAACCAACTGTTGTATTACATCCAGACATCATTTCAAAAATGCAATTTTGGAATATTTACAAACGTTTGAAAAATTGACATTTATTGTTTCAGACGTTTCCCGATCATGTTACCAAATTTCCTTTTATTCTTTTAAGCCGTTTTTTAGGGATGCGAGAAAAAACATTTACAAGATTTTTACAAAATCTCAAAATCTATGAAACATTTAAAAGAATTTTGGTATCTATAGCTTAAATTTATTTGCCATGTAATTCCAAATTTCATTGAGTTCTATTTCCATTTTCCAGGAATGGAACAACATTTATTCAGTTTTCACAAAATCTGAATCTATTGAAAATTTGAAGTACTTTGACGCCTATAGTTTAAGTGACCGGATGTGATGCTAAATTTTATTTCATTCGATTCAGTGGTTCATAATAATGGACAAACAAATACTTACACAGCTTGAATAAAATTTCGCAAAATCTGAAAATCTAATTACATTTTGAAAAAATTCTATAGTATAGCTTAAGTTGAGTGATTTTCTATCACGTCACTAAATTTCATTTCATTTTATTCACTTAAGCCCGCCAGTGGCATAGCGATAGCGCTTTGAACTGGCAGACGGAAGGTGCCTGGTTCGAAAACAGGTCGCGTCCTCCGACTTAAAAGTTCGGAGTTTTCCGTGGTTTTATCCGAAACTTCGCTTAAATAAGGGTTAGGACCCCGGACGCAGTGAAAGCCCCCACGGAGGGCAATCCCACCCTCGGCCTAGATCCTTAGCGTAGGTAAATGGCCGTAACCCACATTTTCATTTTCACTTAAATCGTTATTGAGTGATTGAGTGAAACGATTTTCGCAAAATCGCTAAATCTAATCAAACTTTTAAAAAAATCAACACCTATAGTTTATGTTGCGTGAAGAATCGTGACCACCAAAATAATGCAATGAAATATGTCAGCATACTTTATTTCATTCATTTTAGTTGTTATTACGTGGTGCGCAGACAAAAATTTACACATTTTGAAAAAAAAAATTCCGAAATTTACAAATCTCATATAAAAAACTAATAAAACCTCGATGCCTGTATGAGTTTGAAATTTCGATGCCTATTAAGATGTGTGAACACCTATCATGCCACCAAATTTCATTTCATCTGCTTTAATCTCTGTTAAGTGATTCGCGAGCAAAAAAGCGTCACGGTCAGAATGGCTGAACGACGGGCAGAAAAACTTCTTTTGGCGATCGTGCTATGTTCCAAAGTGCTCGAAATGCAAAGAAATGGCGGAAATTTTCCATTCGAAGTAATACACTTAGAAACTTAGTAAAAATTTTGTTAAACGTTTATATTTCAGTAAGCCGAAGAAATTTTTACTACTCTAATATTACCCTAAATAACTCTTTATATAGTACACGAAGTTTATCATTTTAAAATAATATTCTACCTAACTAGTAGAAGAAAGAAAAAAAAAAGGTCAAACGCTTTCATAAATCTCTTTCAAACTTTTCAGTTTTTGTAGTAAGTACAGCTCATTTCTAAATGCTTTATTTGTATGCAGATTAAAGCGGAAACATAAATTGTAGATGAAGAGATTACAGTTTTTAAGCTACATTTTGAATTACGGCGTATTAGGTATTATAAAATCCAAAGAAAAACTTTTGTAAAACATCGTTTGTTAAGAAAGTATGTGTCACATTAAAAAAAAAAAACTTTTATTTATATATTTGCTGAAAAATAAAAGTTATTATTCAAAATATTTTTTATGTATAGCTAAAATAATAGGATGTTAAATTCTATATATTTTATAGATAGAAGAGTGTTCTTCTGAGACCATGCATTATACAATATAAAGGTTTCCTCAGACTTCTTTCCTCAAGTGAGTGTTTTTGTAAAACAAGTTTAGCTATCCACAAAACACCAGAATTGGAAATTACATTTACCCTGGAGTGTTTTTTATCAACTTCTATATAAATTCAATAACGAAAAAGTCACCCTTTAGCTTGAAGATGCTTTGAATTCTTATCAGTAGTGAAAACGTACGCTAATATTAAATACATAAAAAAAACTTAATAAAACTTTTTAATGCTTTAAAACAAAACAATCTTCTCTGAAACGCAATAATGTTTGCTACTCAAAATTTATTATGAAGTCCTTATTCACTCCAATTTCAAAGTAGTGATAACATCTATATGCATTGAGTACCTCGAGTTCAAAGCTTTCCACTCAATAAATGGATTTTGGTGATCGAAACATGGGACATATGTTCTTGTTCAATTAGAACTACACAGATGCAAAATCGAATGATTTATTTTATGCAATCAATTCTATGCAACTCACGGCACGCATTCATTTAATGTGTCTTAAAATTTGAGTATCGAAGAAACTAATTATACTTAAAGAAATGATGCGTCAATTCCTGTTTCTATAAGTGAATTATATTTTTTAACGGTTATAATAACTACATTTTAGTATTCTGAAAGTACCAGTGATTAAGTATTACTCTGTTATTCAAACTTAAGAGTAATGTGCAATTAAAAACAAAAACTATGGTTTTGAATATATGTATGTATGTACAGGATTTATAAATTTGCAACAAGAAGATTCTAAATTGCGGATTCTTATCCGTTTTCGGTAGTTAATAAATTGTTTCATAGTATATTGAAATGTTAGCTAAATATTCTACCTTCTGACCATGTTAAGAACCTATCAGTTATAGTACAGTCAAGTGTTTTCTATGATAAACTAATTTTTTTTTCAGCACATTAGAAATAAGAAGATAGATTAACACTTCCGCATTTTTAAAGTGGTAATAAACATGCGCATAAAAAGAAAACTTTTGAAATCTTTAAAAAATATTTGATATTTGATATCTAAATTCTGATATTATGAAGCATTTTACGTGAGTACATATTAATTTGCTGTCGCTTAATAAGACTTGGTCCATAAAAGAGATGAGAATATTTTTATTACACTGAGAAGAGACAATAAAATGTAGGAAGACAAATGTTTGCATAGTATCCAGATTTCATCTTAGTTTGCTTTTAGAAGACTTGAGGTAGAGAAAATTGCTTAAATTTTAGCAGTCTAAGAAAAAGAGCTTAAAAGAGCATTAAGACAAAAACCGACACGTTTGAGCATGCGCTGTTCTTGGACAATGCTATATAAGATTTAAAACAGTTTTGTTGATGTGAATTTTTGGAATAACCGGTTAAAACGCCCGTTCAGTAATCAATAGTTGCCGTGTTCGAACGAAGTTTGGTAAAATGATTTCTTTAACCGAAAGATAGGAATTCGATAAAATCACCAAAATAAAGATTTATTTTTTTTAACTCCATGCCAATTATAAACTTCTAACAAAATTTGTTTATTTCTGCTGAATTTTCTTACTTTTGACTTATTTGTTTATTAACAGTTGAATTTTCTTACTTTTGAAATGTAAGGTACCTCGTGAATGAAAAACCGTCAACGCATATTCGAAACCCAAGTATAAAAGGAAAATGGCTTTTTATGTGGTTTTACCACTTCTACTCAAGGTTCTGTTAAAAATCCAACATTTTACTTGCCTGTGCTATTTCATTTGTGTAGAAGCGTCAAGGTTTTTTTTATGTTAAATTTTGGTGGATTTCATTGAAAGTTTTTAAAGTGTTATATATTTATTTTTTTGTTAAACTTTTTAAATAAAAAAATAAAAAGTGTTTGGTTTCATTTCTTATGCCACTCTGTACATATATGTAAGTTGTGAATATTTATTTAAATGTGTACAAATGTACACGAGTATTTGAAAGGAAGGAAAACTTCTTGACTGGCTTCATCACATACACGATTTTAAAAAAATGAATGATATATGTATTTTCGTGTGACAGTTAAAATATCAAATGATAACTCGAAATGATAAAGTTTTAAATGTATCGAAAAAATAAAGCAAGAGCAAGTTTTATATTTCAAAAAGCAGTCACATTTTCTTCAGAAATTTATGAGAAGTCCTGAAGTGGAGCATTTTTATAAATATGTATTCCCTAAGTTGCAATTCAAATGAAAATGATTCATATCTCGAAACGAGAAAAAAAAATAAGTGGTCTTGAGAAACTGAAAATGTAGCTTAGATTTGCATCTGCAAAATACTGCTAGAGTATTTTTTTATTGCATTTAACGCCGAAATTTAGAATTCATCTTGATAGAAAAGTAAAGAATTTCGTTGTATTTCTCCATAACAGTCAGTCGCAAGTGGTGAAGTTCGAATGATAAGTATATTACCGAACATCTAATAAACGATGGTATTTTTCGCTGGTATACTTATCGTAACTATATTTATAGTTTTTAGTAGAAAATAGGTCATTTAGAGAAAATTTTTAAGAGGCTAATAGGTAAGATAGTTGTCACTGACTCATACTTGATAATGCGTTTACGTTGATCGTTACGTTGATAGTACGATAATGTTACGTTACGTTGGCGTCGTATGCTTCAGCAGGTTTTAAGTTGGATATTATAAATTCGATTTTTTTCTTGAATATTTTCATAATGTTCGTTGCATATTTAATTACTTGATGAAAAAGTTAATTGTAAAATGTACTCGGTAATATTATTGAATTATAGCGTCTGGAACTGGGTATATATAAAGCAGAAGGTGGAGCTATGTTTTTAGTTATTGAGATAGTTAATGTGTTTATTCCCATGTCTGAACAGATGCCATTGTAGTAATTGTTTTCTTACACACTCATCTACAGATCAAACATAATCCTCTTTCAAAGTAAAAATAAAATTACGCTTATCTCCTTACAGCTCTTATAAGTGGTTTATTTCAATTTAATAGGATACAATTACACATTTACCAACATAAGGCAAAATTTCCATGCACAGTGCTTGATATTCCTTAACACATCTTGGTATCAAGATGGATTGTGATATCCGAAATGTCTTTAGAAAGTCTGCATTCAGTATTTTGAATTTGTGTATGTCATGAAAGCCTGTATTATATTTATCGAAGTGTTAGGTGTCTAAAATGATAACATAAAATGCATGCGTATCATGTTTCTGGTAGAATAAAACACGCATTAACGATTTAAAAACACATTTAAAAGTTTAAAATATTAAACATTTTTATCTGTAAACCCATTCGAAATTCTGCCGTATAAAGCTTTAGTTTCAATATTTCTTTCAAAAAATATTTACATTGCTTCTAAACACAAATTACTAGTTGCTTTAACCTGCTCAGGTTTAAAAAATCCACCATACATCAAACCACTTATAGCTTTCAAGATACTTTAAACAATCGCTGTGGATAAATCTCTTTCTACTATTCTTCAGTACCAGAGGGAAAAAATACTATCATATTTCAAAACCAGTATTTTTTATTTAAAACGTACAACATTCATGCAGAGTAAATTCTAAAATGTATTTTGAAAGCTTAAAAGATGCAGAAAGTGACTTCAGGCGATTTACCTCCACTTAAGAAAGCTTAAACCAATTTTCTGCACGGAATATTTGTATCTGCTTTTTTTTGAAGAAAGCTGTATATATTTTTAAATTTACATAAGAAAAGTTTCACGTGGCATACAGAGTAAAGCTTAAACAGCGAATACTGAAATGGGAATACTATTTCTAATACATACTTAGGGGAAAAAATTGTTTATAGAACTGGATACACAATTTTTACTAAATTTATGCATGTAAATTAAGATACAGATTTTTCAAAAATATTAGCTTTAATATTAATAGTTAGAATAACGCAACGATCTTTACATTATAGATAGAAAAGGGCAATTTTTCAGAATCCTCGAAAGACATATGCCTTGAGAATCATTTGTCTAAATAAACCTTATCTGTGATCAAATATTCTGTGAAAAAGAGAATCGGAGTTTCAAATATGAATACCGATGTGTGAAAGGCAAAACTAAAATCTGTTTTTACAAAATCTGTAAAAACTGTTTTTCAGCTGCAATTAATCTAAGTTTTTGAACAGTCTTTTGCATTGTGCTTTTAAAGAAGTCTTAGTAATCGATAATTACCTATATTGGACTGCTGTAAGGAAATACACTGCTGGCCACCCAAATTGCAACACCAAGAAAAACAAGAGATATCACAACAAAATTTATTGTGTAGATAACATGTTGACCAAGTAACAAATGATTAAATTTACAGCATTCTATGAAGCGTGGTTCCTGCCAAAATCAGTACCCAGAGTAGCCGCCGTTGTTGGAGATCACAGCTGCCACACGCCTCGGCATTGATTCAAAGAGACTTTGAATGTGTTCTTGGGGTACAGCAGACCAAGCAGCTTCCACACGTTGCCAAAGTTGATCTGGTGTGACAGCTGGGGATGAACTCTGGGTCAGTCGTTGAGCAACCATGGACCACATGTTTTCTATCGGCGAAAGATCCGGAGAGCGCGCCGGCCAGGGAAGCAATTCAATCTGGTGATTGACGAAGAACCCTTGGACAATGCGTGCCACGTGTGGCCGTGCATTATCCTGCTGAAATATGGCTGTTGGCAAGCCCTGAAGGTAAGAAAGGACAACTGGCTCCAACACCTCGGAGATGTAGCGCTGGCTGGTTAAAGTACCGGCAATGCGTACTAGAGGAGTGCGAGAGAGATATCCGATACCGCCCCATACCATAATACCCGGTGCAGGACCAGTGTGACGGTGCATAATGCAGCTGTTCAGCATCCTCTCTCCACGGTGTCTCCAGACTCGAATCCGACCGTCGTGGTGTTGCATACAGAAGCGTGACTCGTCAGTAAAGAGAATTTCATTCCATTCTGTCGTCCACATCCTTCTTTCATCGCACCATTGGCGGCGGAGACGTCTGTGGTTCCGCGTCAGAGGTAGACAAAGCAACGGACGTCTTGCGGACAGACCATTCTGCTGTAAACGACGTCGAATGGTACGCGCAGACACTGGATGATGCGTTACAGACTGAATCTGCTGTGATATGGTTCGTGATGTGACTGAACGGTCCGTCACTGCCATGCGTACAATCTGCCTGTCATCACGTGACGTGGTGCACTGAGGTCGATGCGGTCGATCACGTCTGTCCGTCGTACCCTCCTGCACCCAACGATCACATATCCGCATCACAGTTGTTTGGTTTCGTCCAATACGACGACCGATTTCCCTGAAAGATAACCCACAATCTCGGTATGCCACTATCCTTCCTCTGTCAAACTCGGATACTTAATCAAAAGATGATCGTTGTTTCCTACGAGGCATAATTTATCGTTTTTTTGAAAAAAAAGCAAGAAAAACACAATTGCTGTAGTTGAAACCGTCGAAATCTCCAAGCCTTAAATAGCGCTTTGAGGTGGCGCCACAGGCGCGCTTGATGTGCGTCTGCGCGGAAATTCTAATCATTTACATATCTCACCTCAGCTAATGCATGTTGTAAATTTCATATTATTTGCATGCTTCCTTCAGGGTGTTGCATTTACGATGGCCAGCAGTGTATGTCTAGTTTAATAATATTTATGGTGCTATTTTTTAAGCGTGGACATACTTATTGAAAGAAAATAAAAGCTGGAATACATTTTTTGAGAAATGTAAACTCTTTATTTAATCTTATAAAAAATAATAAACTTAAGAAACCAGAAGCAATAATTGTATACTGGAAATAATCAGAGTAATTTTCGAACACTGCTGAATACTTCCGTGCTATTTCAAAACTTATTCTTGTGATTCTTATGTATCTGTAAAGTGTTTAGGTATGGTAACTTTTAATTCTCTCAGCCACTAATTAAATGTTCATAGTCTATGTACAAATTGTACATAGAATATTATACGCGAATAATAATTGGCATATGATAGTCTATGAACATGCATCCGTAAGTGAATGCAATTTAAATAGAACATTTTAAGAATCAAAAAGGCATATTCAAAAACGTCAATTTTGAAAATATATACCGTAAATGCCGGCGTATAACGCGCACCTATAATTTTAAACTTCATTTTTTAATTTTTATGTATATCCTCCGCATAACGCGCACCCTTTACTTTGCAATCACAGACTTGCCCTATGGAATCCAGGAAGTCTTTTACTTTGGGATATGTTCAGATCGCATTTAACGGATAACACAAAGAAATTAATGAAAGAGTGTAACACACACATGGCAGTTATTCCAGGCGGATTAACACCATTAGTTCAACCTTTAGATGTGTGTATTAATAAACTATTCGAAGGAAATTTAAAACGATTTTGGAATACGTGTATGTTGGTAGGAGGTAAAACATTTTCGAAAGTAGGTGAAATGCGTCATGCCAGTCTAGAAATAGTGTGTGAGTGGATAATACAAGAATGGGATGAAATTAAACCTGGCACAATTAAAAGGTCATTTAAAAAATGTAGTATATCGAACAATCTAGATGGAACGCACGATAACTATTTATTTATGGATCAGAGTATCAGTGATAGTGAAGATGAAACTGAATTTGATCATGTGCCTGAAAATATAACGGAAGATGAATATGGTGAACTTTTTAGGCTGTCCGAAAATGAAAATTGAAGTTCATAAGGTATGTTATTTCTTTTAAATAAACAACATTCAGGTACATGTAGAAATCTCATTTTTTTATGCTCATCTTTTCCTTATTTTTAAATTTATCATTTTTATAACCGGCGTATAACGCGCCCCCGTAGATTTCGACCTTATTTTTTCTATGAAAAGTGCGCGTTATACGGTACTTTAAAAAACAGTCATTTGACAAATATATGTGTACTTATGTATAACATTTAATAAATTTTATTATTAAATACTGACTTTTAATATTTACGTCTGACACACAGTTTTCGTATTATTTAGGGCATTTCAAATCTTAAATCCGGAATTCTTAGAAGTGCATCCTACATTACCCAGCTTTACATTCAGGAGGGGATGGTAGCCAACATTTCTAAAAGCCAAGCAATCGCTTCGTGCGCGCAATGTAGTCCCTCCCCTTATTCAGGAAAGTACTGTTCTCCTACAAACCTATTGTGTTATTCTGAAGCCCATCTCGAAATCTAAAATAGCTAGCGTTTTATTATGTTACGGAAATTACAAGTTTCATTACAAAGATATGCATTAAAATTACCTGTTATACTCAAAAAATCACTGACTTAGCTATGAATTTAAAACTCCTACAACTGTCATATGACTGTTGAAAATTGTGGTTGTCATGGCTGCGGTTTGGTCATTAAAATATTTCTTCGAAAACGACGCAGTGGATTCTTTGTGTTATTACCATTTTTTTCTGTAATTGTATCACAGTAGTCTATAAAAAAATAAGCCAGATTTTGTTATCTGAAATATTTTTGAGCACTAATATTCGCACATTTAAAAGGGGAGTTTCATATTGTTTTTGTTAATTTCATATGTTTCAAGAAAAAGAAAGAAAATAAAAAGTGACTACGACAATTTATACCACTTACACAAAACTAAATGGGGTTAAAATTAATTGTATTTATTTGAATTACTTGAGAAAGAAATTCTTAAGAGAAATTTAAAAATTAAGGAGGTAAAATAAGAGAAATGTATTTGGTATAAGTGCAAAGTTATTTTTAAAGAATGGAATTGTTGATTCCATTCTTTTGGAATGAGTAAGAAGCTCTATGAGTAAGCAACATAATTCATGAATATTTAAAGACCCTCTTTACTCCGGTGTATTGATATTTCCAAGCTCATCCGCTGCTTCACATTTAACGCTAATGCTCTCATAAGTAGAAAGATTCTACAATCTGTTTACAACAAACGTATAAAAAGTGTGATCAAAACCGTTACTATAAATTTACTGCTTAATATTAACCGGTTATCCTTCAAGTAAATTGAAAATGTTTGAGAAAACATATTTGTACAACAGTCTATTAATACTAAGTTTGCGCATAAATAAAGCCCGTGTTTCTACATTTTAAGAATTATTTCATTAAATTTTGAATGAATAATTTTTGAGATATATTACTAAAGAGAAACAATGCTGAACTGAAAATTAATAATTTTTTTTATGTATTTAAAGTAGTTTTAAAAATGAGCGTATCACTTTTTACTAAATTATTCCATGACCATTGTATGAAAAAAAGTTTTTAATAAGCAAAGTGATTTGTGACTTATTTGAAACAAATAATAGACTTGAATTCATTCTCATAGCTACTGCTAGATTGCGAAAAAGGAACAACCCCGAATAATTTGTTCAAATTTTATCCGCAAAATTTTCCACCGAAAGAATTTTTTTTAAAGAAACTGGCAAGAATATTGTTTGAATAAATCATGAGGAAACTCCGTTAAACAAAAGGAGGAGGAATATTACAAATACAAATCTTTTCGAAAGTTGCAATTCTTCCCCATCAGCTCCATGGAAACTAATTTCCTGTAACTCAGACTACCCAATCTTGTTAACCCTCTTTCCTCCACTTAAATTTCTGAGTAGCCTGCCATTTTCGTTTCACTAGCCACGTATCTTGTTTTCTCAATTCTTTTGTTTATCACAGGTGAGAGGTCTATCTATATAGTGATCTCCACTTTGTTTCTAAAATTACTGCTTCTCTAATATAAAGTATCAATCAGAATTTTTTATGCCTATCGTTGTTTGTATTTTTTCTTTTGAATTGTAGCTGCTTCTTCTTAATGGAACATTCTTATTCATTTCAATTGTGAATGGTATTAGACAATTTATTTTGTATATTCTCTAGAAACTGCTTTCGGAATTTATAGGTAAACTTTCTCTCAATGAGATTTAGATTCAATTGGTAGGATGCTGTATTTCATTCGAAGGCTTAATGGGCATAACTTGTAATACATTGTAATGATTTATATTTTTTCAATTTAAAGTAAAATATATAAATATTGTATCCATAATTTTCACACACACACACACACACACACACACACACACACACATATATATATATATATATATATATATGTATGTATGTATTAAACATTTTGAATAGTACTGAAACGTTGTTAAATATTTTGAGAATATGAGACCTCTGCAGCGAAATGATAAGTATAAACGTACAATATTGTGGCACTACATACATAATTACTTTAGAGTAGTATTTGTGATGCATATGTTTTCCAAAAAAATATTCCCATATTGTGTTCAATCTTTCTTCAATTATTTTAAATGAAAACGCAATATTTTACACTATATAGTACTGTTTATTACCGTTTTAATAAAAAGAAAATATCATACACAGAAACTCCACCCATATTTCAGAATGTTCAGCAATTTTTTGCCCACCGATTTACCGCGGAGTTCATAAATGCTGCCCGTCACTCTTTTAAACACTTATTTCACTCACGGGTTATTAAATTTTCTTTTGTAACTTTATCGTTCTTTATCAGTTTTTGCCTAGTACAACATCACCTTCTGCGTCCTCTAGCGCCTTGGCGTTTTATTTTGACCATGCATTTTCTGATGAAAGTTTTTGTTTGGATGTGTACTATCATCTCTTAATGTTCTGTCTATTTTTTATGAAATCACCATGTATAATGGGAATACCTAGTCAATGACCACCATCTAATACAGATGGCAGTAAATAAATGAGGCTTTTAACATAAGTTTATTTGTTTTATCTTTATTTCAAGTTACTAAATTGAGAATAGGATCAAAATAGTACAATGGAAAGTTCAAATCCACCCCATCAGGTACTGTACCTTAAGTCTCAGACAGTACTGATCAGTAGCGGATCCAGGGGAGGGGCTAGGGGGCTTCAGCCCCCCCCAAAAGAGATGGCTCAAGGGTAACATTCTGCTTTATTATACACTTTAAACAGCTAAAATGATCATATTTTATTACTTAGCCCCTCCCAAAAGCCTAATACATTGGTTTAGACTAAAATTTTTGATTTATAGTACATTTTAATTGGGTGAAATAAGCTTTTTAAAAATTTTAGCCCCTCCCAAAAAAAATTTCTGGATCCGCCACTGGTACTGATTATCCATCCGTATATCCACACACTTGGTTTAATGGTAAAAGTGCTTACACTGGACTTACACCATTTAAACGTTGTGCTAATAAATCCATTTTCAAAGATTTTTGTGAGCTTTTTTTTTAATCTGCGGGGTGTGCGGGTTATGCACAACACCATCAATTTTACACTGGACTTACACCATTTAAACGATGTGCTAATAAATCCATTTTCAAAGATTTTTGTGAGCTTTTTTTTAATCTGCAGGGTGTGCGGGTTATGCACAACACCATCAATTTCAACCTTGTTTAGTAGAAAAATTGCTAGCAACAGGTTAATTTTACCTGAGAAAACTAAGACAACCAGAAAAAAAATTTCAGTTGGCATGTGAAGACAAAATTTTTCATAATCCCTTTTAACAAACAGAACCCCTGCATTCTTATTTTTTAACACATAAGAAAACACGAATTGCATTACGATAAAAAAAATGTGTTCATTGCACTAACTGTATGAATGTGTCAGAATCACTAATTCGATATAAAAGTGACAAAAGGTTTCAATTATAGTGTAATAATTCTTTAGAACATTTTACTTATTAATAAGCTTTTTAAAATAATTATTATAAATTAAGTAAGCGTGTATCCTATTATCAGGGGATATTGTTTGAAACAAATTACATAAAACGCATTTCTGTTATATATAACTGTAGAAAGCCTTAAGGGTTTTTTGTACTAAAAGCAATTCTGTTGATATAACGTATCGTGACTTTTTCCTGCTGTTAGTTATTTTATTTGTATTATATGCCTTAATATTTGTGCTATCCATTTTGGTCAATTTTATTTAGCTGATAAAATAAAGTACCAAGAAAAGCATCGGCGTAGATGAAGAAAGAAACATGACGTAATTCTTCGGTTGTGACAAGAAACAGATTTTACGTGACTCCCAAGTCAATTCTTACATTTTAAGTTATTTTAAGCTTGATTTCTTTTTATATTAATCTTATTTACTTTCATTAAACTCACGTTCTTTCAGTTAACTTTCCATTATTTTGCGCTCCGGTGACTAAAAGAAAATTTCCTAAGACCTCTCCTATCTAAATAGAAAAGTTAAGCTAACACTAGATAGTTCAAGAAAACAAAGTATCTTTTAAATAATATATTTTAGGCATGTTCTCAGGAAGGCAGGAAATTTCGAACATAAGTTAGTCATGCCGAAAACACAATGAAAAGGTCTTCAGAGTTGTCCACCCTTTGGATTTTTGCCCATAAAATCCGTTTAAGGAAAAACTTGAGCAATATAAGTATACCGTTAAGAGAATCTGTAGAAAAGAAACACGACTGTCACATATTGCGCATAAATAGGTGAAAAATGGTCATGTTATAGGCGCTTAAAATAGGACATCAATGTCGCCACTATCAGTTTAGGAAGTATTGCTTCTATTGCATCTAAATCAGTGGTTCACAAACGGTGAAGCGGTGAACCTTCTTGAGGGCCGCAGCGCGTTCGCACAAGAAAAACGGGCAAATAAGCACTGGCTATCGTCTTATTTATTTTTACTTTTACTCCAAAACATATCTATTTTCGCTTAAAATGTTTATCAGATTTTACCGGTAACATTGTGTTGTAGAAAAGGCGACTTAATATCCATTGTTGAAGAATAAACAGCTATTTCTATGCTCGGGAAGGTGCTGAGGGGGGGGATGCTATTGTAAGTCATTTTTTGTAGTGGGGGGCGCAAAGTTAAAAGGCTGGGATCTGCTGTTCTAGAGGACAAAAAAGTATCTATCTTCATCCGAAAAACGTATTTTGTGCAATTTAGCAGGTGCTTAACTGGCGAATTTTGTTGGGATTACTGCTACCAGTTTTATTTATTTTTTTTTTATGGCAGTATTCAAAGCGTTTAACTTTTTGAGATTTTGTGCAGTGCGTGGAGGTGCTCACGTGAAGTCAGTTTGTTCGTGGATTGAGTTGATTATCTATTCGAGAAATCCAGGACGAAGAGAGAGTGCCCACCGTGGGGGTCTTTCTAAGGGGCCCTAACCCGTATTTAAGCAATGTTTATGAGAAAACCATGAAAAACTACTAGGTCGGCGGACGCGACCTGGGTTTGAGACAGGCACTTTTCGTCTCCCAGTTGAGAGCGCTGTGCGCTCGGACACTAGAGAGGTTCACGTGAAGTCAGAGCTGTGCCGGTCTCATCCTTCAATGACAAAACTCACTGATGTATTGATTTATGACTCATTTACAGTTTGTTTTGTTATATTTCTAATTCCATTACACACGAAGGCATCATTTTTTCCCTTGAATAATAAAAAGGTATTTTTAAGCTTGTCACTAGAAAGGTAATACATATTTGTAAGTGAAGAATCAACTGTTTTTTCACTTCCTAAAATTTTATATGAAGAGATTTTTTGAAGTGTAGTTTTCGAAGCTTAAGGTTCAGTGGAACAAATCTTAATTTGCGAAGTTAACGTTATGCAAATTTCAGTACAAATCAACATTTTCAGCAATCATTTGTACTGCTTTGTCATCTTGACCACAAATATAACTGAAAAAAAAAGTATAATGATCTTTAAAATGTTAATTCCATGTTGGAATCAATTTTATTCTAAAAATGCCTCCGACCAATTCACCCCTCCTCAAATCTTGACACACACAGTTCATGCGTAGCATACCATAACACAGTACTACTACAACTTTTTGTCGTGAATTCAAATTCACAGGATTGTAAAACACTAAATGGCAGTACTCATAATCATTGAAGTAAATTACATGAGAACTGATACTTCAGTAATGTGATGAAGTGATTTATTTCGCTGACAATTTCTATGCTCTATATTTTGTATTTATAATGCTATCTAATTTGTACTTTGTTTAAAATAGTGACTTAACAAAGTACAAAATATTTATACTCTATTACAATTTAATTGGAATTACAAAATTATTAATAGACATTTGTGTTATCTTAAACTGCAGAATCTGTACCTTGTTACATACATTTCGGATTTTTTTATCGTAATATTACTGTATGGATATGTACATTAAAGATTTCTTCTGATAACTTTTCTTTTAGCTGGAAAGAAGCAAAACTTTGAAGAAACTTCAAGCAAAAGTATTTTCGGAAACATTCGAATAATAACATCAACATCGTTAAACAAAATGTACAGCTGGAGAAATCTCTTTAACCCATTTCTTTTTCTTTCATTTTCTAGATATACTTTTTTTTTTTTTTTTCTTCCTTTTCAGGTATTTTCCATATGATTATGCGTACACTGTTAACGAAGTACTTCCCTGATCTTCTATCCTTAAGTGAATTTCGATGATTTTTGTATTAGCAAACAACGGTACTTCACAATTGTTTTCTTATAAAAAATTGTCTAGCTCAAAATACATGTTACTTTCCAGTTTTAGCAACTCATTTTATTGAATTTTTGGCTAAATGCCTGATGTTTCTGTAGAAAACTCTTGTAATCGGAAACTCTTTACCTATTTTTTTTATTCATGACACGTGATTGAAAAATGCGTGAAGCTTTCTATCCAAAATTAATTCATTTTCGCGATAATTCCATGTGAAATTTTTGTTTTCTCGCAAATAATTCTTGGTGTCACTGAAGTGAAGTTAATGTTAACGCGAAATTCATTTGCTAATACCACATTTTCCTAATTGTAAAATTTAGAGTATATTTTTTTTTCATCTCTCTTTCTGAACGAATAACAAGTGTAAATCGGATACACGTCCAAGTGTTTATTGCTTATATAATTCAAAAATTGCAAGGAATTACTTCAAATCATAAAGACATTTATTTCGTAGATCTACAAAGTGCAACCACAAAATTGATCTTCTTTTGATGGGATTATTTTCTTTTCGTTTTTAGCATAAGCTTCACTCTATTCTTAGGAATTACACAAATTTCAGACAGAATCCGCTTTACAAAGCGTTTAAGTCCTTTATGCAACAAATTCAGGTTTTTCAAAAGGGAAAACTATAGACTAACCACAGTTATCATACTGCAATAATTGTTCTTCGATTTCTTCCTCTCTTTAAGATATAGGTTTGTATTTAGATCAGAAATTCCAATTTCTTAATTTTTTGTGTTTTGTTTAAAACACTGAAAATAATTGCGTCAACTAGCAAGTCGTGCTGCAGCTAATAACTACCGCAAAGTGTGGGAGTAAAAGAAACACAATTTCTTTCATTGAGGTGATTGGACTGGCATTGGATTAGAGTTTTTAAAAAAAACGCATCAGAAATGTAGGTGATATTTTGAATGGCAAAAATTAATCTAAACGTATTATTCATGTGGCTATCAGACATATTAGAATGTATTTGAATTTTTATTTAGACCTAGAACATCGGAGATCACTTACCAGTCCAGAAGTGGTTATCAGTCTGGTAGGAACATCTTTCCCAAGTGAATTTCCATCTTTAACGGGATATGATATG
Source organism: Cheiracanthium punctorium (assembly GCA_038373885.1). NCBI lineage: Eukaryota > Metazoa > Arthropoda > Arachnida > Araneae > Cheiracanthiidae > Cheiracanthium > Cheiracanthium punctorium. Next base: position 614,465 of record JAWZYV010006519.1, on the reverse strand, counting down.
ATATCAAAGCATGAGTCGTAACATAGCTTTAGCATACCCAGCAAACACACACAGGTTCTCTGAACGTCTATTAACGTTTAGAAAACGTCTTCTGAACGTTAATAAACGTTCAGAGAGCCTGTGTGTGTTTGCTGGGTATGCGTTGGCAAAATCTCATACCATTCTTTCAGCATTCATGATCTGAGAAGAGTTGTGCTGCTTTCCCGGGACTATGAATATGTTTCCTTCTTCAAATTTAACGACAAACCGTAACTCTCGAGTTTTTATTTCTTTTCTTTGTTTTCATCCCCCTGATCTTTTCCAAAGAGGTTTGTTCTAAGCGGGATTATTGGCTAATAGGGTTTTTCAAAGATGTCCACCTTGAATGTTTCTCTGATAGATTATTTCTAAATACATCACACGGAATTAAATTAATCAACAGTGTAGTTGACCCTCTAAAAGGGCCGTAGATGTTAGACCGGTGTAATCATCTGTCCATAGAATTTAAGTGTCAATATCTGCGAAATACTTATGTCTATGGATCTACAAGACCACTTGTTTATTCCAGTGCTTTAATTGTGAGAATGTTTTCTTTATATATTTAAAAAAATTAATGTATGTCTAATATATTAGGTTTATCGCAGTAGATTGCTTTTTAAATAAATCAGTGTCATTTTTATTAATGAAGGTTTGCGAGGTTACTAACAACTGTTTTATAGGACTTATTATTTATAAATACAATTGTGAACATTTATTTCCCCATTTAACTGTATGTTTGAGACATGTATTTTCATTTCATTAGAAATTTTACCACATTTTCTAACAACATATTACTTCAGTACATTATTTAAGTAAAAATATATATTAAAGAGTATCAGTTACATCTCAAATTCTAAGATATCGGGGGTAATGGTCCATTACCACGGCTACAGAAAATATCATTAAGTGTGTTTCATTAACTCACAGCCCCTTGAATGAAGCCTTTAAAACCTGATAAACACATAGAGTTTTAAAAATGGAATTACTTTTACAAGAACCACCAACAAAGATTAATAACAGGTCTTCCAAGTATCTCAAATGCAAATTTAATTTTCAAGTTCTCCCAATAGTATGCATTTCAAAGTCACCAATCTTGTACGTTGATAGTTGAGAGACTCGAACAGCATGGATGCATATCATGGCAAAGTGAATTACTGAATCAAGAAGAGAATAATAATAAATGATGCCTAGGATATAGCCAGCAATTCGCTTCCATTTATCTCAGTCCTGGTTGTATCCTCTCAGTTGAAACCGATTGTGACAAGTTAATTAGTTGCTCTTATCAATGTTCCCCATCACATGCTAATTAATCTCCGATGAGTTTCCAGCGTCGGATATGCAACAGCACAAGACTATTTTTCAGGTATTAAAAACTCATTGTTTGAATGGCTATTTATTTGATTTTAAATCTTACGGGAATCTCCCGTTTTGTGGATAAATGTGGTCTTGCACTTAAGTGATGCATATCATAGCCATTGAACTAAACAGAAAGAAATGAAATGGGAACTTAATTATGTAGCACAGAGGTTTAACAATATAATCTCATTGGAGCAAATAAGGTATCTCAAGGTTAATCTCATTTTAAAAAAGTTTTTTTTTTTTTACGTTTGCTTTGAGACAAACATCATATATTCAGGCTTTATTACGAGCATATATAGTTTGGAAATTTTATTTTTGGTGTACTCTCTGTATTGTGTATACTGTCTTCTTTAAGAAGAAACCTTATTGTAAAACGAAGTACGACAAGAGTTTGGCGATGGCACGCTTAAAACAAATTAAGACTTTTTCAATACAGGCATAAACTCATTAGGAAAATCCAATGACTTGCTTACTTACTTGTGACTTGCTTGAAAACTTGTTTATAAACGAAGCAGTAAAAACGCTCCAGGGCAGAGCTTTGCTTCCTAACTTGGGTCGCTATGATCCAGACGCGTACAGTATACGTATGTGATCGAAGCATTGTCTCTATTCATTAAAAAGGACCAGTCTATTAATTATAATTTATTTCGAAAAGTAAGTCTTATTTGTATCAATTGACTTGTAAGATTTAATGAAAGATTTAATGTAAGATTAAATGAAACTATATTAGAATTAATATGGTATTCCATGTAGTATCCAAAAATCTGGAATTGCTTTCCCTGCCTTTAGTAACCATGCTACGCCTCTGCATAAACATTCAGTAATCTTTACGATTAAGTCCATAGCTGAAATATTTGACGTTATATCTCTCAGATAACGGGAGAAAAATAAATCAACCATTATACAACTCCTCACCTCCTGCAAACGTGATTGTTTTCTACAGTGATCTGAGTGGGAAGTAACTAAGTGTTTAGAAAATATCATATTCGTGTATGTAGAAATGTAAACTCATATGCTCATATTTTTAATTTTAATTTGAATAGTATCACTTTATACCTGATGCATAACAAATAAAAAGCACGCATAATGTTCGATTGTATTGTATTAAAAGTGAAATTCATACGCAATAATAAAGGAGAAGAAAGTATTATGGAATAGATAAGAAGTATGAAATATACCAAGGTTTCTGTTCCGTATGGTCTTTCTGTCACGTTAGAGTACCATGATACTCTAGAAAATCTAAAATGATGCAGTGCAGTGAATTTTAACTGCTTGTTGTTGTGGTACTACTTGTTATAGAAGAAGTGTGCTTTGTGATTTTCGAAAGTTTTCGACGCAAATTTTTCAAACATTTTAATCTCCTGGCATACATAAGACTTGAACACTGATATTAAGCTTAATGTACACAAAAGGATTTGGAGGTGAGATGATATTGGTGCCGTTTTCAACTTAGTAGTCTCTTGTCAACCAGTTTAAAGGTTCATTTTCCAGGATGGCTTAACGGGTACTATAGAATTCTAAGTATTTCATAATAGCCAACGGAAATGTATCATCTCTAATGGATTGAATGCCATGAACTAAAGAACCAAAAAATAAAGAATTTCAATGCATCTTCTCTTACGGAAAATTCTTCGAAGACCAAGGAGGGGAAATTTTGATTCAATGTTTCAGCCGTTTTCTCTGTGAGTGCACCCTCACTGTACCAGAGCAGAGACAGAAGAGCATATACGTGACTTGTAAATAGATTCGAAGCAGAAATGACTTGTACATATGTTTAAAAATGCATTTATAGTTCAAAATAGCCATCTTTTGTGAAAATGCAATTATTTTTCAATGGTTTAAACCACCTAGTCTATATCACACGACTATTTCACATTATCATTCATTTTTTTTACTTTTTTTTAAAATGAAACTTTATAGCAACGAAGTAAATATTGTCATTTTAGAAGTGACTCCCAAGTAATATCGATCGTCAAAATAACGTTAATTTAAGGCGCTCCAGACAAAACGTCAATACTAAGCGTCTTTTTTACGTTTAAAAATGTTTAGATTTCCCTACTAAGATAGTAAATTGGCAACGTTTTAAATCCGCATATTTAACGCAAAATAAACGTTTAAATTGTGCTCATGGCATACCTTAATTTGATGTAGCAGGTTTTACGTTTAAAATGCGCTTCGGACAATCGTTAATTTGACGAAGTATTGCAATGTTTAAAATGCGCTTCCGAGAAACGTTATTTCACGATGTATTTTAACGTTTAAAATGCTCTGCGAAGAAACTTTAAGTAGACGAATTTTTCTCAGTAAAATATATAAAAAGCTTAATATTTTGATGTTATTTTAACGGTTCTCCACTTATTGGGTTTTATTTCCATATTTAACTCTAAACTACTTATAAAAACATTGTCCTACTGTATTAAAATACTCGAAATTTTAAAAAGTAAAATTTTTAAAATGAGTTGATATTTAAAAATTACACAGCGTTATAAAATAACTATTTTTTAACTATTACTATCCTTTCTTAATTTAAGATACATAAGCGTCAAAATATTGTGAAGTATAGTTGCTTACAATTTTTCTTCTAAATGCAATTTTTAAAATTATTCAGTTCATCGCAGTTAGATATAGTATACACTCATCATGACTTTGGGACTGTTATTCAAGAAACCAGTGAAGTTATTATTAGAAATGCATTAGGCTGTAACGAAAGTTTCCAGCCACTGCAAACATCGTCAGCACACAGTTAGCGTTGGCGTATTTTCTGATATTTTGTCAAACAATTTTTTTGCATTTGAAAGAAAGAGACACAACAGTGCGTTGTGAAATCTGTAAAAAAATATAGTTATCATTAAGTACAGGGTGTTTCGAATAGAACTATCACTCTAGCGGATTAGAACCATCATTTACTTCCAGTTCTCTTGCAAAAAGTCAGCTACAGAATATCAACGAATTATGATTACAGCTTTAAGTACTATTGTTGTATCATGTGACACTGTGCAGGTTTGGTACCGAAAGTTCAAAAACAAGGACTATGACATTCAAGAAGCAGAGATCTCTGGCTGGTGTATTGATGATGATGAGGCCAGCCTGCGAGAACTTGTGAAAGAAGATCAGTTATTAACCACTCGGCAGTTATCTAAGGAGTTAGAAGTTAGTTTTTCAAGTAGATTTGGCGGAAAACTTTCGATAGAACCCCATAGTTGATATTACATAATACAATTTTCTTCTCTTTATATTAACTAGCTGAAGTGCATTGACGGGTTATCATACAATTCAGTTTTTTCAAAAAGTGAATTTTCATAGGAATTGTAGGATTGTAAGTAATGAAATTAGAACACCTAGTTACGTGTTAAAAGAAAAAAAAAAGATACCTATTCGAAATGTGAATGGAGAAAACATTTTATTTCTTAAATTAACATTTATGAGCTTCTAACATCAAGATGACATTTAAAGTTATAGAAGATTTCCTAATGATATTAAATTGAAAAGATAATATGTTGGAAACGCTTTATATTAGCAAGCACTTTATATTTAACAGTTCAACTATTACTTTAGGTTTAATATATTTCGCTAATTTAACTTGATTGGTGAGGGAAAGAATCGCATCGTAACTGAAACCTCAAGTTTTTAATTTGTCTATAGTTCAAAGCCTGCATTTCAAATTCAGTAGCCACGCACTATGCAGACAAATTTTTCTCAAAATCATATTTCTATTTTTGTTTCGTTTCAATTCGGAAAAATTCAAAGATTTTTATTCATCTTCAACAATCCCCTTTCCTGTAACTAAATTTTGCGTAATGAACTGTAAATATTTTTGCATGATGCCTCAAGGAATTTTGCATAATTTTCATAAAATCTAAAAAAGCCAGTAAGTAAAGTTTTGAAAAGCAAATGTCATGTGTTTAAGTTCGACATCTAATCATTATATTACCTAATGTCATTTCGCTCACTCCATATCTACAGTTTCCTTAGATCCCTCTCGCACACGTACACACGCAAAAAAAAATTAAATTTTATATTTATTTAAGTTGGCACATTGTTTGAGCGGTTACTTGTCATGTAACTGAATTTCAATTTGTCATGAGCCGTTTTTGGTGGATGTTGACAGGGATTATTAGCATGGAGACGACGTTTCTGACTTCACATTGCTATATGCTTTCAATATATATATATATATATATATATGTATACATATATATATGTATATGTATACATATATATATGTATATGTATACATATATATATATGTATATGTATACATATATATATATATATGTATATGTATACATATATATATATATATATATATGTATACGTATATATATATGTATATGTATTCATAGATATATATGTATATGTATATATATATATGTATATTTATATGTATATGTATATGTATATGTATACATATATATATGTATATGTATATATATATATATATATATATGTATATGTATACATATATATATATGTATATGTATATATATATATATATATATATATATATATGTATATGTATATGTATATGTATATAAATATAAATATAAATATATATATATATGTATATGTATATGTATATGTATATAAATATAAATATATATATATATGTATATATATATATATATATATATATATATATACATATATATATATATATATATATATATATATATATATATATATATATATATATATATACATATAGATATATATATATATATATATATATATATATATATATATATATATATAGATATATATATATATATATATATATATACATATATATATATATACATATATATATATATATATACATATATATTTATATATATATATATATATATATATATATATATATATATACATATATATATATATATATATATATATTGTGAGTAAAATTGACTAATATAATTTCTTTTAAAGATTCCACTGTTTTTAAAAATTTGTTGAGTATTGGTATCGCAAGGAAAAAAAATTCTTTAATAATATTTGAAGAGGTCGAAGATAATTTTGTAGGAATACACAACAATCATCAAAGGGAATTGCTATAGTTTTGTAAATTGAGTTTATCTCTTATGTAAAACCACACTTGCTGAAAATCGCGAGGAAATATATTTTTTGAGTATGTGCGCTTTTTAATACTTTTACAGATTTTTTTCTAAAATCAACAACAAAGAAATGTATTTTAAAATAATACTCTATTTCTACCCCCAAAAATATTAATTTAAGACTAATGGTATTTTAATTCTTTTTTAACAATGAAATAAATTCGTGTTTGAAGGCATCTGAATTTGTTTGCTTACATATTTCAGGAACTCTTAGTAGAAAAATTATCTATATATTTTTAAATATGGCATGAGATTTAATGAATATTTATGTTTTAAAATACGTCGAAAGATTTTGTATATTTTATTACTAAGAAATATTTCATTAGATATCCACAAAAATCCAACGATATATTTTTCAAAATAAATTTTATATATACTTGCAAATGTTTTATATAATATGAGACTAAAAATATATGCGGTGATTTCATATATATTCCTTGTCGCTGATTTGGTATTTAAATTTCCCATTAAAACTTTCAATAAAATGATAAATTACCTAATATTTTGGAATCTGTCTAGATGAATTACACTGCATTATGATTGCAAAATCCACATCTTTATTAAATTATGTACCAATATTCATATAAATAAAAGGTTTTAGAGGAAATATGAAATCCTTTTATTTGAAATAAAAACAATTGAACCTGTGAAATTTTAAGCACTTGCAGTGAGCCTCCAGATCTTTAATAATCTCATCATTATTATATTTTTAGTCACGTCAATTTACAAATGTATAAATCTTTTCATTATTAAAAACAATTTAATGCTTCCATTAATCAGGTTTTAAACTTATAAATTATTCTAAATCACATCCGTTATTAAAAAGTTCAATTATATTGTGAAATGTCATAAACATTTAATTCTTTCTTTTAAGCGAAATAAAAATATTTCCCATTTATCCATGCAGCGCCTAAACATCATAAATCTTACAAAAGCATCATTAAAATAATCATTGATGTATTTGTAATGTAATGACTAGACGATAAATGGTAATTTTGTTGCATAAGCGTAAAAAAGAGAGATTTTCCGGTTATGTTATAAATCAGTATTTATAAATTTTAATCTCTTTTAATGAGTTCAGGCAGGATATTGAAAGCGCATAAAAATATGTTTAGTATTTCTGATCAGTTAATTAGAAACTCCCCGTGTTTATATTTAGATGTTTGCCTTAGGGATTTCATTCTAATATCTTTATTAAACCGTTATTTAAGAAAAAACAGAATGCGCCAGATTCACCTAAACTCATCAATTTGGAAATCCGGTGACTGATAGACGTGATGTCAAATGATATTAGTATTTAAAATGTTCAATTAAAAACTCCCTAGAAAATAATCACTTCTTTTATGAGTTACATATCTGATATGGAATTTCGGACTTTTATAGCATTATAATTTTCAAGGGGTCTCCGACTTTTGATTTTATAATAGAAAATGGATTTTTTTCAGTTGGAAAGTAGAGACGAGGCTAAGCTTCCTTGAAAGGCCTTAGATGCTCTATTATCTTCCTATTAAAACAAATGGTTAGTAAATCTTCAATTTTTCTCACGTATTCAACAAAATATAGTCGAAATCACTCAATGGAATGTAGTTTAAAATAATATCCCGCTTAATGTAATAAATTTTCAATGTACCACACCATTCAGTTTGTTAAAGTTATTCAGGATAATAGAATATCTCGCTTATTAGAATATTTTTTGATAGCGAAAGGCTACTCCATTAAGAGGGCTCAGCTACATGAGCTGAAAAACAGCCTATTACCGTTTAGCACAAGTTTTTTAGCATTTTCCTTTTGAATGGTATTTGTTTTTCGGATACAAAAAAATTTATGATATTTTTGAAAATCCTTAAAAGTTTCATGTTTGTTGACTCCATTTATTAGTTTATAGTTGATTCAGCAGTTTTTACCACACCATCAGTAATATCATGTTCTTCAGTAAAATAAGGTGCTACCGTTCGTTCAAATCTCTGTATTAGCTGTTTAACATACTTGAAAAGTCACGGGGTCAGTCGATATTCATGACTACTTCTTCCCTATTAGGATGAAAAAAAAGGTATTTGACAATTAACTAATTTTATTTTTTGCATGTGTATCCACTGACACTGAGGCACTGAGTTTTGACACCAACACTAGAAAATGTCAAAAGATTTAGAGAGCATTTTAAGCTCAGTGCATTCGTGGAAGTCGATATAAGGACAAAGACCTGCGATGCCCAGCCATGCCTTCTTAACCTTAAACTATGATGTGCAGAAGCATGTGCCCCGGTCAGATGGCGCCACTGGGCCTCCAGTATTTAGTATCATGATTCTCATTTTATCGACCTACTCAAAGAATGAAAGACTCAGTCAATTTTGCGTAATCAGAGAATTGAACCCTGGGCATATGGTATAGCAGCGTCATGCGCTAACATTCCGCTACTGATCTTATTTTTATGTTTGACAATTCACATTTCTATACACTTCAGAAACGATAGCATGTTCGGATTCCCAATTCATGGAATAATACTTTTTTAAGGGTCTACTAGACTGAATAAATTGTATTTTTGATTTAAAACGATATTATTGTTATCGCATAAATCAAAGTAAACCTAATTTGATCCGACCTAAACCTAACCTAATTAGTCCGACCTTAATGTGGCCATTTGCATAATATTTATGATTTACAGATTCGTAAAATTTAAATCATTCTGTTAAAAGTCGCACAATGATATTCAACCTTGAACCGTAAATGTAGTTATAAATAATCTCATTTATATCTTTGTAGTGCACTTCTATACTTATTTTTTTTACGAAATGCGAATATGTTTACTGTGCATGGTCATATTTTACTAATGCTATGATACTCACCTTTCCTCATTCTCTCACTCTCTGATTTTTTTAGGCTAATAATCAAACACTTCTTAAATTTTTAAATAGCAAGATACCGTGTTCATTTCTTTAAGACTTCTATGGTCACCAACATTCTAATATGAAACATAAATAAAATAATAGAATATATTTTTATCATTATTTTACATGAGTATTAAATGCAGTAGTTTATAATTTTTTCTCTTTAAAGAAAGTCCATTAAGTCTACAAAAATAATTCTCATATACATGTGAAACAAATGATTGTCATTGCACACTTTTAAAAATTAAACAGCACTTAAAAAAATAAGACCCAACTGATAAATTAATTTAATAAATGAATATATACATCGTGATATTTAATCTCCTTTTATGAAAAGAATTTTACAGTGATTAGTTTTCTGAATAATTCATTAATTATAAAAGTTTTTTAACTAACCCTTTAAAAACATTCTTTAAATAAAAGCTGTACTTTTTTGCGATTAAAGATTGCTAAAAAAAAAAAAGATTTTATCTAGCTTATAATATGAAGTTAATTTGTTTTTTAACTCCCTTTTTTGACGAAAAAGACGCTTACCACTACCTAGTGGGTTCTGTTATAAAATTCAAAAGTAGCAAACTTTTTAAAATCTTGTTTCCTTATGAAACTTCGTACATATAATGTACTTTGTACCTTAACAAATATACCTTTGTAATATAATGTACACGAACCTTTGTACAGCTGCGGAAAAAAAGGGGCCCACTTGTACTTTTTTCGGCCGTCGTTCGTCGTACAGCCAAGTTACAGATACCAATAGTTTACGATTGAAGTGCACTTTAATTTGATATTCATAAAAATTGCATACGGGGCCATATTAAAATTCGCACCAACTTTTTTTTCTCAATAGCAACCCCTAGATTTCACTTCATATTTAAAAAATTTAGGTCATTTTAACCCGGATACCAATTTTCGATAAATTTGAACTGAAAATGGGAAAGTTATGAGCTTCCAAAATCCCCTCTCCATATTTTAAAGTATTTTTTCATATTTTAATTTATACCTCATATAAAATTAATAATAAGAAGCTGATTTTTATTCGTACTATTAGAACTAAACGACCCAAACATTATTAACTATTAATATGGTTTTTTAATAAAATATTAATATGAATTATGAATTATTAAATTAATATAAAAAAATTATGAATAGAGACCTATTCAAATTTCGATGGAAATAGCGCAGAAAGTGATATTACATGGCTGTGCAAAATTGCAAAATTTTACGTTCAGTAGTTTAATTTATATTAAATAAAATGTGTTATTTTCATGAGATAAGGGACCCTATATAAATTTATAAAGTAACAATTTTTTGAAAACTGCTTAAAATAAGCGTAAATTAGATTTCTTTTGTGCAAAAACACAGTAAAAGATAGCGGTGTTATAATATAAAATGTTGAAGCAAATAAATTAGAGGTTTTTGTAGTTTGATGGTGATTCTGTAAAGCGTCTTTTGATGCGTCCGCTATCATATCCCCCAAATAAAATATTTTCCAGGTATAGAATTAGATGCAGTAGATATATATGTCTTCTAATACAACATCCTGTTTCTGAAAAACTGACATCCTCAACATTCCAGGCATGAATTTGACATTTTTAATATTGGAAACATTAGGTCTTTGGACTTCCCCATATTTTATCAAACATTCAAAAAACATTCAAAATCACGTTTTTCTGTCTATAAATTTTCATCTGACAATAAATTAAAATACCCCAAGAGTCTCATAAGAATATTGCACGTTGTATACGATAATATTAAATGAAGAAAGTGAAATAACAAAGACGGGGATAATATTGGCTCACCAAAAAAGTAATTGCGTTTTTTACGTGAAATTCAAACAAATAAATTTTCAATCATGAGACCATTCTTCTAGTTCGACAGTAGCTGGGTAACATTCATGCTTGCAGTCAGAGGAGCAGAGAACAGCCTCTCACTTCTGCCAACATTTCACCTGTCTAAGAGAACTATCAAGGGAAATACTCAATAACAATTTGAAAATTAGAGAGACTTTCAAAATCATGATCAGTCGTTTTGCATTTTGCCTTTAAAACATGTGTACGAACCCAGGAAGTTATGAACTCACGGGTCTTTTGGACCTCTGACTAAACATTCTACTTTCTACCCTTGGTATTGTCAGTACAAAAAAACTTTAAGAGAGGTGGTAACAATATTTTACTTGAAAATAATATTTATTTTTTAACTCTCACGAGGGAAATGAATGAAAGGTGAAAAGTTCGGAACCTACAAATAGCGCTTTTCAATTTGCAGAAAAACCCTTAAAAACGCGCAAAAATAGTTCGCAATATCTCCGGAAATTATCGTAGAAAATTAGTGAAAATTAATATTTAGGGCAATTTGAAGGCTTTCTTTTGTTTAATAAAATCAAAATACAGTGTCTCCCTTGACAAAAACGAAGTTGATGCAGAATTAAATATGAAGACGGCCCCTTATGCAAATTGAATTAAAAGGAAATTAAAGTATGTGTTATTTGCAAATGAATGGTATATCTTACTTTGCTGTACGGCGGATGACGGCGAAATAAAGAGCAAGTGGGCCTTTTTTTTCCGAAGCTGTACATAAAATGTACACGGTGGCCATAATTAAACTGCAAGTGTTCAAGATTGCTGAGAGAAAACTACCAGGAATATTCTAGTGAAACTTGGTATCTGCACGTTTTAGACCATGCGCAAGTGAAATATGCAATTAAAAAAATCGTTTTTTTCACCCGAAAGATGGCGCTATATCGTGTTTCAATGCTTATGGACGTCATATATGCAAATTTTAAGCCTATCGAACAGTGTAAAAACAAGACCACATTGAGTAATGGTCAATCATGACTCTGAATAAGAAGAAGCGTGCATTGTTAGTGAAGATATTCTATCAGAATGGTAGCCATTATTCAGCTACTCTGAAAGAATACCGGCGTATGAAACGATTAAGAAGAGGTCCGATGAGTGTCAATGAGAATAAATTATGGTTTAATTGTTTTTCAAAGCGTCTTTATGAATTGTTTAATTTGTGATCTTAATTCACGTTAATTTTTGATTACATGATACTGTAAAAATTAAATTACTGTAGCGAATTGTATGGAATTTTGATAAACTGTAAATGATGTTTTATGTTGTTTATATGCCTCTTAGAATGTCACTATGCTCTGTATATCGGTTTTGGAAGTTGTATATGCCACCGGCAAGGTTTGAAATACAGTACAGCGCCATCTATCGGGTGAAAATGGCGATTTTTTAATTGCATATTTGACTTGCGCATGTTCTGAAACGTGTAGATTCCAAGTTTCACTGAAATATTCCTGGTAGTTTTCTCTCCAGCACCTCTTGAACACTTGCAGTTTAATTATGGCCACCCTGTACTTTGTACATAAATATACATCTGAACAAAAGATATTCTAATTTTATATGCACGCAGTTTCTTTCTAAAAACTAAATTATCATGCCTTATAAATCTTAAGGATTTTATTAATTTTTTATTATTTATTCTATACCCATCAATAATTGAGAGTTCTGATGAGAGTTTCTATGAATTTAAAAATGGATAGGGAAGAGTGGCCCAAAACGGGTAGGCATTTGTATGCTGCCGCATAGTGCGCATGCGCTAATATCGACATGTGCCGTGAGTACCCGAACCCTCCCGAGTTTCATCCAGTCCCAACGCTGCACCGGCGTAGCAACATAGCGTAACGAGATACAAAATAAAATAATTGGGGAATTCGTTAAAAAAACTAAAGGTGTGCAATTCTTGACTAGTCGAAAACCTGCTTATTACTTTTATTGCCCATATTACTACATTATTTTGATGCTATCTACCTGGAGGATTCTGGGTTTTTTTTTATTTGAGGTTATTATTCTTCATTTAAAAATGTGCTTTCGGGCAAAGCGGGTATCTGCCGGGTAGATACCCGCTTTGCCCTGATATATTTTAATTCTAATTTTTCTGCATTTTGTTAGATGGTTAATAAATATAAAAGGAAGACAAATCAAGTAGCAATGAAAAATGCTGTGAAAGGATCCGAAAAAACTTCGGTTTCAGCAGCGGTAAAGAGACCTTTAAAAAGGCTGATAAAATAAGTCAAAAAATGTTCTATGAATGTCATTTTTAATATAATTATACATTCAATTAAAGTTTCAATAGTAATCCTTAAAGAAATAAATATGTGCTGGATTTGTAAAGTATATTGTACTTATCCGCTTTGCCCGAACGGCTTACTCGCTTTAGGCCCCCTTGTAGGGTTTTTTAAGTATTTTTAATTTTTGATAATAAACAATTATTATAAATAAAATAACGCAATGCTCATTTTTCGTTTTGAAGTTTAAGATCCCTCGTTAGAAATAAATAATCATGTTCATGATAAAAGCCCCAAAACGACTCTTTTTGGATATTTATCGTTAACCTACCCGCTTTAGGCCACTCTCCCCTACAGTTGGATAAAGATTTACCCAATATAGATCATACTTTAGGGATCAATTTTTAATATTGTGTTTGCGATAATCCTTGCAACCTAACTGTCGCAGCATCAGTTGGGCTGTAAATAAATACTGTGCAGTTTGCTTTCGAGCGTCTAATTGCAAATTTTGATCCAATTTGTTAAAACTATGTAGCTCGTTTGATGTTAGTTTGAATCCTACTGCCATACCAACAAATCCTATCTCGAGTCTAAGCAATATTAGCGTAAGGGTATAACTTGAGCAGTACTGGAGCAAAACATGCGTTGCGTGAAGTGAAATCGTTGAAATGAATTTGTATGCACTTTTAGATTGTGGATTCAGAAAACCGCTCATTTACTATTCCAACACGCGTTGGGAATAGCATGCAGTTAAAGTTATCGTTAAAAGTACTTTAACCAAGAAGTATTTTTTTTTATTTCTCAATTACAAGGTTATCATATATATCATTTCTCAAAGCTGTTTTTTCTGGCGCGGCTAGATCTCATTAAATACTTGACCGAAAAAAAAAACCCAATTAAAGCTTATAATTTCTACTTTTGACGAAAAATATGCTAAAATTCGGAAAAAAATATTTTTGTTAATAAAAAAATAAAAAAAACAAATCAATTATATTATTTCTCAAAGGTGTTTTTTCTGGCGCGGCTAGATCTCATTAAATACGTGTCCAAAAAAAAAGTTACAGACTCCATGGTTCCAGGTTGCCATGGAGTCAGATGAATTGAATATACTTTCTTTAAAAATGAGTGCCAACTACAGATAAAAAATGCAAGAAAACTTAGAACAGCTCGGAGTTGTTATTATGTTTTTTGTATAGATTGGATGGATGATTGAAGGTAACTTGATATACAAGTTTTTTTGTTAGTAGTTTGTAAAGGTAAATGAGGTTAAAAGAACTTCTCATTTTGTCTTTTCAATCGAGCCGTTTCATTTTGATAATTCAGAATATTTTGTTCTATGTCATTTTCTCGAAGGTTTGGCGACATTTTTCTGGAGCCCCCGGGTGGGCGGCTTGAATTGAAACGGGCGCGGCTAGATCTCATTAAATACGTGACCATAAAAAATATAAAAAATACCCAGTTAAAGCTTATAATTTCTACTTTTGACGAAAACAACGCCACCTCGCCACCTGTTGGTGACACATGTTTTATATTCTCTTATGAAATGCAAAAATGTACAGAAGGTGGCGTTTGAATAGCCCTAATACCTACGATATATTCAACTTTAAATGTAAGAGGCGCCATCTTCGACATAGAGATCAGTGGTGCAAACTGTTAATATTCAGGGTGTCCAGCCTTAATGTGATCCAATAGCTAATTCCCGAACCGTTCGGTTTAGATATGCTCTTCCAATTTGAAAAATGTTTTTAAAAAGGTAAAGAATGTTTTTACGTGCTTTTCAAACCAAAAAAACCATTTAGAAAAAAATTACAAAAATTAAATTTTTATACGGTCCTCAGGTCCTATCACTTATATTTAGGAAAAGATGCAGTGCACAAAAACAAAGTAAACACAAAAAGTTTCATTTTATTACGATAAAAACTGTCCGAGTTATGGAACTTTGAAAATCATACATTTCATCCATTTTCTCGGCCAATTTCAAGAAGCTAGTAAGGGATCGTCTCCAAAGTGAAATTAATTGGAACTCTGCCAGGAAACTTTCGCTCTTGCACGTCACTCTTATGTAAATCGTTTTTAAATTTAAAAGTACATACATTACTTTAATATTACAATAATTGAGTACTTAAGAAATAAAATTTATTCTGTGTACGTGTAAAACATAGATAAAATAAAATATTTTGGACGAAGAAAACTTTTCAAAAGCAGTTCCAAAAAAGTAGACTTATTTTCCTGCGGCTTCAGACTGATTTGCTGCGGTACTGATCATGGCGAACGTTAAAAATCTGTTGTGTAGTCGCTTGCAATTGCATACAGTCGCATTCTAATATTACGAATTCTAGTACGGGAGAACGAGATGTATACAAATGAAGAACACTGCGAAATGGTACTGTTGTATGGGCAGTGTAATAGAAATAAGAGAGAGGCGGCAAGACTTTATGACATTAGCGAGCCAGAGCGAAAGTTTTCTGGCAGAGTTCCAATTAATTTCACTTTGGAGACGATCCCTTACTAGCTTCTTGAAATTGGCCAAGAAAATGGATGAAATGTATGATTTTCAAAGTTCCATAACTCGGTCAGTTTTTATCGTAATAAAATGAAACTTTTTGCGTTTACTTTGTTTTTGTGTACTGCACCTTTTCCTAAATATAAGTGATAGGACCTAGGGACCGTATAAAAATTTAATTTTTGTAATTTTTTTCTAAATGGGTTGTTTGGTTCGAAAAGCACGTAAAAACATTCCATACCTCTTTTAAAACATTTTTCAAATTGGAAGTGCATATCTAAACCGAACGGTTCGGGAATTAGCTATTGGGTCACATTAAGGCTGGACACCCTGTATATACCAATATATATATATATGTATATATTGATATACAATTAACATTAAGTAGATTTTCTGTATGCTTATAATTATTATTATTGTAATTAAATGAATTATGTTTTAATTCTTATGATTTTTTTTAAGTATTTCAAGTCTTTATTATGTTTTCAAGCCCAATAAGTAAGCAGAGAGGAAGACCACGAACCAAAAGACATGCTTCACCTTTTTGAATGATTTCCAATCAAACATCTAACTGACCCGTGAATATATTTAACAGAATATTTATGTACTTACAGACACATTTATTCATTTTCACACTATAATATTTACAGTTATAGTATTAAATACGATATTGTGCGAAATTTTCGCACGGGTCAGCTAGTACGTACTTCATTATAATTTAGCAATGAGTGGCGACTAAGGTAAAGTTGTCCTTATTGCCTAAGCATAGACACCGACGGAAACAATGGCATGACGTGACAGATTTAATTATTCGGAGGTGGCCCCCCCCCTCAGTGAGGCTTGGTCACGTCAAAGCAAGTAGAATGGACGTTTATAAAAACTTATAATCACAAAAGGTAAACTGAAATTGCAAAATTACAACTTATTTAGAAAGTGAAGCAAGTAATTAGTCATTATCAAAGAGTATGACCGCCTTGGGCCTTTTACGATTTTGTTCTAATCGAAAGTCATATTTGGGCAATTCGATTACGAATAGATTGGGAAGGTTATAAAGGTTTGCAATTAATTTTCACCAATTTGGCGGACTGTTGTCTTAAATGATAGTATACTAAGATCCCGCCAGATTAACATGTTTATTAGGCATTTGTGACGGTGTCGAATTCTGAGGAGAATCGCGGTGTGTTTATGCTATAGAATATCGAAATATGTTCTGACAGTATAACCTAAGATTTACTAGAGTAAGTTAGAATAGGAAGCTTCACACATTCATGGAGTTTTGTTTCAATTTACCGGCTGAGCCTATTTTGAAATAAAACTGGTCCACCAATCATTTTGTTTCGGGCAAAAGCCACCTATGCCTTCTACATAAGACTGGAGTCGATCATGACACCCAGATATTTGTAGTCAATTCTACTATTATGCATAAAAATATTTCTGTACTGCTTTCTGTTCTTGGTGTAATGTTTCTCATTACATTTAGGATATTTAATTTTTATATTCCATTTCTGCAACCAGATTTCTAAGATACCTGTGCGTATTTGTAGTTGCTTAATTATAATATCGTGGTGAAAAGATCTCGAAGTTATGTAGTATCATCAGCACATACAGCAAGTGTAGGCGTTCACTGCAGGAAATGTCATCTATATAAATTAAAAAGAGTCGGACCGAGGATTATGAAATAGTTTATGGAAAAATAAAATCGTACAAACTTTTAATATATGTGGGAAAATTGGAGAATATGATAGACACCATAAATCGGCCTTTCGTATCATTATATGCAGAAGAGTCAAATTAAGAAAAAAGGAAAATACATCTATTGCTCAACTTCTTTCAAAAATGTTAAATACATTGAACACTTGATAAATATTCTTGAAATTCAACAAACAATTTTATGCCGCTGTTTCATACATTTGGATACAGTAAAATATATTTTTCAAAAATTATTTTTTGCGTTTAAATTACTGAAATGTTATTGGTCTATACAGTGTTTAAATGTATATGTTTAAATAAAATTCCATAGGCAGACCATTTGCTTTAGACAGCAGGGCTAAAAACTGGGTACATGGAGGTTGAAAACTCTCTGAGGTGGATACATAAATTAATTTTAAGTAGAGATGTATCAGTGTTGATTATACGCATTAAAATGTTAGTTGAAGCATGCTTTTCATGGTCCGAATTTTACAAGAAATCGCGTTTTATTTATTTTCTAATTTGATAGTGATCATTAGAAGGCCAATGACTCATGTTCCTTTCGACGAAGCATTTTAAACTTTTTTTCCGCCTTGATAATAAATATATTTGAAACCGAAATAGAAAGTAAATGCCCTGATCCCAAAAAATGCATTTGAATTTAAAAGCATACATTTCTTAATTTTGCTCTCTACGCTAACTGGAACCACTTTATCCATGGAAAACGGTGAGATTCAAGTCTTAATTAATTTACTCAAGAAAATTTACCTCATTGTGGTCTGCTTTTTTTTCCTCCTTTCTTCTGCCATTTAGTTTCAGAATAGTTCTTTTGCTCTTCAGCTCACGCGCTCAAAGTAGAAGAAAAGAAAACAGCTTTAATTGTACGGATTTAAATTGTTACTGTGTCGGTAATTTCTTTTTTCGTTTGTTATCCGCGATTTTTTTTCCCTAAATGATAACAGGAAAAAATCCACAGTTACATTAATGTAGGAAGAAAATGCGGAGCAGTGTTGCATATTTTCATATTTTGAGATCATTTCTTTTAATGAGATGCTCAGCAACATTTTTAAAAACTAATACGAGAATATGTACTTTATTTAACACAACAAAACATTTCCATTCTTTCATTAGTAAAAAGCTATTGCCATAAGAGATAAGTCAAAGTGATATAAAGAACTCTTTTACATGCACCTTTGTTCAAAAAATTTAGTTACACTGCATACCTCGATGTCTGTATTCTGAACACAAACCCACCAATTCCACCGGTCAAGTCCATATTAATAATGAATCAAAAATCAAGAATTTTTATTAAAATAAACTAATCATTTAAATTATCGGACTTATTTTTTAATGCACCGTCTAATCATCTGGATCATTCTGTAATGTATGCGTTCTAGTTTAATTCCTTTCCTTGCATACAAAGTGAGTGTGTGCTAGTAACATTTAAGTCTCAAAATATAAAAAAAGTAATATAGATAATCATAATCACAAAGAAATCGTGGATGACGAGATGTAAAGTTTACTCCGATGACATGTTGGTCACACCCCTATACAAAGACTCATATGACATCTGTGGACATCTTAGTATGCTCTAACCAAACTAAGATGATCACACCTTTTAGGTAACGATTCTTCTGGTGCAAAGGAGTACACACTCAGAAAAATTCGTCTTTATACACTAATTTATCCCTCAGTCCCGCAGTGGACTGGGCGCTAAACTCCGTTCCCATAAGAACACGGCAAGTGAAGCAGCAACTGGCTTGGCCAGTGTTTGGGAGGGACTTCCCCCTCTCGGCCCGTCCGTTGTGGAACCGTGTACGCTAATGGGAGCTGGTGCACGTAAAATCCGTCGTGGCTCCAAAGTCCTCCAAGTTGTTAAACGATACCTCTGGGGGTGCCGATTTCAGGGGGTTGGTCCCTCCTCTGGAATTGCTTCAAAATTACGGGACCCCGAGCTAAGACGGACTTCCTCCCACTGGGGCTCATTGAAATGGAAGCCGCTCCTTCGGCCCTTCGCCTGCCTATATAGGGGGATCTGTCACCGCAACGCGGTTGCCAGAGGGCATTAGCAACAACAAAAACAACAACAAATCCCTCATTTTTCAACGAATAATTTCTGTACTCCTTGGAACCGTAATATTTCCGTGAATTCCTCTTCCCGAAATCTGAAGAAGAGGGAAAAAAATTCGTTGAATCTAGAGAAGTTTCTTCAATTGACAGGAGAAAAACAGAAACGGATGTTCGTCAAATAACGGAAATATTCCGGCAGCACTGCTGCCAGAAATTTTTCCGTGAATTGAAGAAATAATTTTTTACAGTGCGCCTTTATACACTAATTTATTCCTCACTTTTCAGCGAAAAATTTCTGTACTCCTTGAAAACATAATATTTCCGTGAATTCTTCGAGAAAATCTGAAGAAGAAGGAAACATTTCGTTCATTCTAAAGAAGTTTCTTCAAATGACAGGACGAAAAAGAAACGAATATTCGTCAATTAACGGAAATATTTCCGCAGCACTGATTGCTGCAAAACTTCCGTGAATTGAAGGAATAATTTTTGAGAGTGTAGCCTGTTTTCTTTCACCACTCTATCAAGACAATACTACAAAGACATTTTACGGGTAAAGCAAAATTATAGTATATTCCCCTATTTGAAACAGTAATCGTACTGGTATTTCTATACATACTGTAAGTCTATTTCTTTAAGTAGTGTATATAGAAATTCTGTACATAGAAGCAATAATGCTGTACTTTTAGCAAACAGCGAAAGTAGCTCTATGAAAATTGAATAAACGGAAAACAATGTTACTAATTTGTCCTCTCACATTTTGCACGTGAAAGTATAAGGAAACTTAAGAGATATGTTGCACTCAATGAAAGACATCTTAAAGGATAAACATTCATTTAGGACAACAGCCAGTCGAAATGGTACCATTTTTTTTTTTTTGGAAAACCTGTATTCGTGAGTTTCTTTAAAAATTGGCAGCTATGCAGCGGACACGTTTGAGGCAGCGTGTCATCTGACTAGCTCCATATTTAAACACCAGGTGGTGCTGTAAGGGGTTTCATTGTGTAGTATTTTAATATACCTAGACCTCAATTGAATGACTATAGCTCTTACCGTTCTGAAACTAATGGGGTAACAATGAACTTTAGCTGGCACACTATATGTTATTCATGCCTCACTATTTCAGATACACTGCATATATATCTGCTTTACCTTTTTATTTAAGTTGATTATGCCTCACTGGGAGGCTCCCTGCATTTAGTTATTAAAAAAATGACTGCGCAATATGTAGACTGGAAATGTAAATTTGTATGCAATAGGTTTTCCATTAAATAAAGTTTGTTAAGTCATGTCAAAAGGGAAACTATGTTGTAACTTTTGCATAATATATAACTACCCTAATAGCACAGATGGTCACAAAAGAGTCGCTGTGACGTCACAGAGGGTCACAATTGTCACAGGACTGTCACAAACTAGTCACATTGTGACTTGTGAGTGATGTGACTCTACTGTATGGTCACTGTGAAGTTTATTTGTGACCAGTCAGCAGGTGACGTCGCCGTGAAGTCACCATGTGACTAGTATGTGATCGGTCGCTCAGTGACTCCACTGTGAAGTCACTATGTGACTGTTTTGTGACTACTGATTTTTTTGGACTTCAAAATGACGTCACACTGGCCGCTTTTGCAACTTTGGAAGCAGACTCATTTTTTCTAATATTTTGTGGCAATTTCTTTCGTGAAACATTTAATAAATAAATCCGAAAATAGTAATTCAATAAAATCTCGCAGTTATGTAGTAATGGAATTTAGTTTAATTTATTAATTTTTAAATTATTTCGTTTAAACAAGACAATATTATTTATAAAAAAAATATTATTCTTAAAAATATTAGAGTTGAGAGTTCTAATCACAATGGTGAAAACTAAGTATCTGTGAGTAAAATTAAGAATTTCTTTCATATCCCCATGGCATATTGTTTCGATAGCGTATGTAGGTTTAAATTTCGGATGGGGGGGGTCTATCCGCTATTTTAAACCTTATTGTTACTAGAGTAAATACAAATGTCTCAAAATTGCTGTTTTTTAATAACTGCTTTAAGTTTTCAGATGGGCCCACCCCCCTCCTTTAAAATCTTTGGCGTCTCATTAAGTGCCAAAGCTCCCGATACGGGAACATCTATTATATCATTTTTTTCTTAAAATATTTTAACGCAATTTACGAAATACACATTTTATATAAACATTTACACTATAGGGTGTGCTATATAGTGCAAATGTTTATATAAAATGTGTATTTCGTAAATTGCGTTAAAATATTTTAAGAAAAAAAATATATAATAGATGTTTCCGTAACGGGAACTTTGGCGCTTAATGGGTTAAATACGTCCCTGGTACGCTTGAAAGTTCCACTAGGAAAAATTTGAGGTAAAACTATGGGTCTAAGTCAAAAATACTTTATTTATTTTATCTAATGCATGCTTTTCCCATTAGTTTTATCTATTTTTATATGAAATCCCTTTTAGGCAAAATATAGCAAAAATATAAATCTTATCCCTCATACCTTAATATATATCAAACCCACATGTCGCACATTACAAATTTATTTAGTTTTTTCGGATGAATACTTAAATAAAACAGCACATTATCTCCTGAAAATAATTTATGTGGAAAAAGAAAGATTTCCAAGATTTTTAATTTATATTTATTAATTATGGTATTTTCCCTCCATTTATAAAATACTCCAGAAAAAAAATGAAATTTCCAAAAGAAGCCATGCCAGAACTAGCTTTTGCAGCAATCAGTTTACTTTTAAAGCAATCTAAGCAACGTAATCACAGCGTTGAGGTAAGATGCTGGCCTACGAACCACTGTGTCGAGGGTTCGATACCGGACCTCAGCGTTTCCTTACCTGAGAGTTTGGTGCTGCCATCTAGTGTATGTTCTCGGTAACTCTTTTTCCCCGAATTTTTTCGCTGTCGCAAAACTGTCCCAATGCGACTTCTCGGAAGGGTTGCAATGTGAATACACAGCGAGTGGACATAGGGACTCTGGCGTGACTTTGCTGCGGAGTCGCAGCGACTGTTTGTAACTCTATTGTGACAGTACTGTGTGGTCGCATTTCAGTCACAGGCGACGGTTGTGCTATTAGGGTATCTGTTTGGAATGTTTGCATGATTTTTAATAGAATCTTTTTCAAAAGGATATCAGGATTTCTTTAGAAATTTCGAAGCTTTTCAAAAGTTTTTTGTTACTATATTGAGATTTTTGTAAAAAAATCTAGCGACGTTTACATGAAAGGTTTTTACATGGAAAACAAATATTCTGAAAATTCAAATTCAAATTTTGATTATATGCTGAGATATAAGATTATTAATATTTATTTTTTTCACTGCGTATATCTTTTAAAATCGTGTATTCACTAGTTTATTACAATGCATTACAAAATGTAGTTAAAAGCATTCTTTAGAAAGAAAAAGTTGTTTCTAAAATATAATGTTTTATCCAGTAGATATGAAAGTACTGAAATTGCTATATAATTCAGATTTTTTTTCCTATTAGATATTATTTACATCAAACATAATTTTATAAATTATAAATTTTAACGTTTTATATATAAAGAATCTACTGCCAGCGACTTCATTATGTATTTCCACGCCTTCCATGGTTTAAAAAAAAAATATCTTGATTTCTACTCCAATTTGCCGAATTATATGTTAAATAAAGATAGTACAACCACACATGTGAACTTTTATTCTGAAATTTCCTAATTACGATGATTTAATAATCTCTTTTATTCTTTCTTTTTCAATACGGAAAAATAATTAGGAGATTATAAAGAAAATAAAGATGTTCTACTAAAATAACAATCTAAATCCTGACAATTATCCATTCTGATTTCTATTTCTACGCAGGTGAATTTGTAAAACGAAAGTATTATCTCACAATTTAATGGCAAAAAATAAAAGATCTTAAAAAAAGATTGTTGGCGGATTTTTTTCAAGAAGTTAATTCAAATATTCTCTCTTTCGTTTGTATTCGTCCTGTTTTCAGCTGTTGTTCGTCCTTCTGAATTATTCTTTGCAAGTTGCAATATAAAGAAGATATACATGTTTAATAAGTACATTCATCAGACATATGTATGTGTATATATATATTGTTTCTACGTTAGTATTAGTTTTTGCGAATGGTCAACTAAATCAGCTGTTGTTTGTTTTCTGATTTCATGTCTATATTTCTTTCAAAATATGAAAGCTGTTCACTGTAATTTATTATTTAAATTTCCTTTAAATGTCACAGTTAGGTGTATTTCTGTGGGGAGAGTAACGGATTTTTTTTTTGTACATTTAGCATAACACAACGCAACGGATGTTGATAGTTTTCAATACGAATACCACCATTATGAGAAAAATGAGTTCTAAATGTAAAGGGTTATTAAACATTTATGTATCATGAAGCTGAGATATACACTGAAAATATTTTAAATAAAACAACTCGAGGCATTTAAACTCATCATTTGTCTTATAACCTCCATTATGTAATTCAAAGCAGAAAAGTACTATATACACGAAATAATGCTAGTATTAGGTTGTAACGAAAGTTTCCCGCCACCGCAAACATCGGAAGCACACAGTTCGCGTTAGCGTATTTGCTTATATTTTGTCGAATGATTTTTGGCATTTGAAAGAAAGAGACTTGCTTTATGACACTGTGTTGTGAAATCTGTAAAAAATATAGTTATCATTAAGAACAAGGTGTCTCAAATGGAACTCTCACTCTAGAGGATTAGAACCATCATGTACTTCCAGATCTGTTTCAAAAAGTCAGCTACAGAATATCAACGAATTATGAGTACAGCTTTAAGTACTATTGTTGTATCATGCGACACGGTACAGGTTTGGTACCGAAAGTTCAAAAACAGGTATCTAAGGAGTTAGAAGTTAGTTTTTCAGGCAGATATGGCGGAAAACTTTCGTTACAACCTGATATTTTCTGACGGAGAAATCTGTTTTGTGCATTCCTAAATTTACTTTTCTACGCGGCGTATCAATGTATTAACAGGTTGTCCGGAACTAAACGGCCCTGTTTTAAAATTGTCTACAGAAGTAACTTTTGTTGATAAAGCTGTGAAATTTTGCGTAGGACATAATGGAGGCATGGGAATTTGTTTGAAAGAATAAAAAATACGGTTCAAATGTTCGCCACCAGGGTGGAGTTTTGTAATGAATTACACATTTAGCATACATTTATGATAGTCTAAAAATACTATCACAACAAAAAATGTTCAACATGACGGCGATCATTGACAGCTACCATCAGGATTCGTCAGCTACCATAAGAAAGCATGTTCCACAGCAGACAGCAGTGTATTCGGGGAAATGTTACGATCATGTTGTGAAATGATGTGTTAAGGTCAGGTCCCAAAAGTTGCATGGTTTGAGGTCTGGGGATTGCGGAGGACATGGAGCGCCCCCTGGTTGCGAATATATGAACATTTTTTTTATTATTAGCTCAAACAAATTCCCATGCCTTCATTATGTCCTACACAAAATTTCACAACTTTATCAACAATAGTTTCGTATGTAGACAACTTTAAAATAAGGTCGTTTAATTTCAGACTCCCGTATTTACTTATATGTATATTTATGCATATACGATCCTTTTTATAGACTCAGAATCTATTTTGACTGGTTTTAGAGTGACGTGTGTAAGGTTTTATTATGTAACCTGTAAATTTGAAACTTTTCTCACTATATTTTTCCCGTGTAATAAGTTGTTATATTATTGTAAGTTCCTTACTGTGAAATTCTGGTAAAATATAAAAAGCTACAACTAAATTAATTGATTGCATACTATCATTCAAACTAACATAAATATATTGCAATGGGGCGTAACTTACGATGCTTTAAGAAATTATTTTTTTTCAAAATATAATGTTTCGCTCTAAACTTATTTTTAAAAGCTGGCTCATTAGGAGAAGGATTTATATACTAAAAGTAGATTATAGCTTTCTATAGTTTTGATCTTAATATTTCAGTGGAATAAAATATTATTAAACAGGATTAAGTACAACAGGTATCTTAAGGGCTACATTAAGGGTGTTAAGGATGACAAGATTATTTTTAATATAGCAGATGGTAATGAAATTATAATTACGTTCTAAATAATAATGTGGTGTTGGAAGAAATAGTGTCAATTCATTTAATTACATTGTAATTTTTTGATCCAAGGTAATATCCTATTGAAATTATGGTATATTCTGTATCGAGCAATGTCCAAACTTGTGTAATATATACTTTTAAAAAAATTAAATACAGGCTTCGCTTGCATCATTCGGTTTCAGGAATTCTGTACGACTGAAGAAGTGTATTTTTTGATTATTTTTTTTAAATAATGTTTTTAAACGTATTTAGAAAAATAGATAATATTTATCCTGAAAAAAAAAGAAGAAAAAATCTTTGAAAAGAAGTAACTGGATCATTTAAGGAGCATTTTATCTAACTACTCCAAAAGTATATACTCAGATTTAAAGAAAAGTTTAACTGAAACTGGCCAAATAAACATCAGTGAACTCTCCAAGAGTGACGTTGAATGTTATTTTTTTCTAATCAACTAAGAAATGGAAAGATTTTAGAAGAGACTAAGGAAAATCAGTATTCATTATCTTCAGAAAGCTTTTTACCGTCAAAGGCTCTTCTTGAACCTTTCTTGCTTGCTTTTTGTATTAAATTAATAAGTGAATTGTTCCGAAATAGCTGTATATCGAGCGAAAAGTAAAATGTAAAATAAAAAAAGTCTTCTCATAATGGAAAACTGATTACTGAGCCTTTCTCATCCTGAGGATTTTTGTGCGTAGTACAGCTGAAGGGAACCTTCAAGAAATAATGATTCTGTTTATACTTACCTCGAAAAGCTCGCTTATTAGGAGTGACGTTTAGAGTTACTGAAGACAAGTTAATGACTCGTGTTTTCTTTAGATTTTTAACTTTTAGTGGAATGAAATATTATTAAACAGGCTTAAATACAAAGGTGATCGTGCTACGTGAAGGGTCTTTAGTGTGTTGGATGTTACGATAATGTGTGATAGAGTAACTGGTATTAGAAAGAGTAATCATTTTAACTATCTGATGAAACATACTTGAGAATAGCAGGATATCGAGATTTGCTTTTCACGCTTCATTCTGTTTCGAACTAATCTTACGTCATCAAGATACAGAGTTACGTTGTATATCTTGTGATTAAGAATTCTTTTTAACCTTAATTATTTAATTTATTACTCTCTGTGTATTTTACTTGTTTTGAAGGATTTTTGTCTGATAGTTTATAAGAAAGTTTCTTTTAAATTTCCTATTCTGCTTCAAAAGATCATTCCGAGGGTTTTTGAATACTTTTCAAATTCCATAGCTGCCAACTTGTACGATTTTTCCGTGCAATTAACCACCACTATTTTCCTACAGTATCATATATGAAAATAAATCTAATAATTTTATGTATGAAGCGCACATTTAGAAAATAGTGGTGGTTAATTGTACGGAAAAATCGCTCAAGTTGGCAGCTATGACATTCTAATTAAACTAGCTAGATGAAATGCTGAAAAATAGTTAAATTAAACGTAGAAAACGGTGAACAGGTATATATATATATCGGTGATTTGCATGTTTACTGCTTTATAACATGTATACTCATTTGACTAACATGACTCACATTTAAATGAAATTTAAGATCAGGTTTAGATAAAATTATGAAAATAAGCCATTTCACAGCTTTTTTTTCAGGTATATTTGCTGCAGTCTCTGAAAATGCTTTCATTTCGCCATATTTAAGAAAATATTAGTGCAGAAAGTATGCATAGTTGATTTTATATAATTTTGCTCAGAGAGGTTTTATTTATATTATATTATGTAGATAACACAGACTCTGATTTCAACTCATTTATGATCTTAATCTAATCTTATAATTAAAAATTTATTATTAAACATATTTTTGCTAAACCAAATAATGTTTTAATATTTTAGTGTTACAAAATTAAATTTAACATGTTTAAAATGCATTTTGAAGAATTGTGTTAATTGTCAAACACACATAAAGAGATGATTTAGATAGATATAACTGAACATTCCTTTAAAGAAACATCCACTTTCGTCTTGAAATAATACAGTGTATCATGAAATGTAATTTAGTTAGTTATTTGTTTTTACTTGAATGTTAGTCCATCTGTGATCCTCATAGGTATGTGGCGGGGAACTTACTGTAAAACTACGGAAAACTCAATATTTTAAAGCTACAATAGCATATAAAGAAAATATTGAACATATTTTACCTGTACATAGCAGTCCATGTACTTTTTTTCCGTAAGAAGCACAAAATGTTAAAGGATGCACCGTTTTTTTCCAATTATTTCATCAGTATTCTTTAAGGATGCTGCTGTATCAACCCTGCTTGCCTGCAAAACTGGTTTTTCAGCTTAAGGAGTTACGATGCAGTGAAACAAAAAAGCGATTTTCTCCTCCGAATTATATTAACCAATCTCTTTAAGTCGGCAGTCGGAAACAGGTATTCTGCAGTGTGTATTTCTTTTCTAATCGGTATCAGATGTACATCTTTGTAGCTATTTTTTGAATTCTTACTTAATGATACCTCCAATTACTTAATGAATAGTATATTTCAATCAAAAATTGATGAGTTACATGAGCTCCCCAAAAAAGAAAAGCCCATTGTAAAAATCAATGAAGAAAGAAGGATGAATCGTTCACTGCATTATTAATGTGACACCGGGAAATTTCATAGACGGAATTTTTAAAATTAATATAAGAAGTTACAAATAGTGAGCACTGGGCTAAACAAGAAAAATAAAAGAGGGAAAAGAGGAATTAATACACCGCAACGGCTGTTTCAAAGCAAGTAGGCGTTCCAAAATCAGTTACAGTAAAAACAAATTGAAATCGGTCCGAACAAATCCAACGACTCATATTTTTCATTTTTATTAACATTTCCGAGGCCTTGAAACACTCTTGAATGCTAATAAATAAATGTGGAGTGAGCTGGCTTGGGAATGCCTGAAAGGACAGTGATTGTGTAAACATTTCGGTTCAAATGTTTCAAAATGTCTCTGGAGTTATTTTTTTTTCAGACTTTGCATTGATAGGGTGCTGTGAATGAATCTATTTTGAGCACTTGCGTGCACTAAACTCAAAAGTTATCAAGAGGGTCCACTCTTTATAAGTAGAAAGACAACTTGATAAAATGATAACTTGTAAACTGCAGGTTGTCTAGTTTGGCAATTCCAGTGGATTATGCATGTCTGCTAAGGTTATTAGAAAGGTATTGTTTCTGGAATTAAAGAAAATATAATTAAACAATCGAGCAAAATTTTTCATCTATATTCATGAATTCAATGGGTATTCTAATAACCAGAAAAATGTAACAAGGATTTTAATCATCCATTTTATTTCCGGTTGCTCAAGTCGATCAATATATGTGGAACAGAAGTTCTCAAGAAATGCTACTGAGTTATTTAGTAGCAAGTTTGTTAATCATAAGCATGTGCTGCAATTATTTTTATAAAAACCCGCTCTACAAGTGTGTTCTGCATTTGTGATGTAAATAGCTAAGTAGATTCTATTTTAAATTAAACTAACGGTCTCTCTTTAGAAGGAAAATTGCTGTCATCTTGTGTATACAATAACAGAAAAAAACTGTGTGTGTTTGTAATATAGATTAAAGTTTATCTTTTCTTTCAGTTTGTTTCAGTCACGCGAAGAAAAGTAAAGAGTGGTGCCTAATCCCATGATTTTCAAAGAAGAAAATTATCAGATCAATTCCGTGGACTGCCGACAAGAACAAAAAAACAGTTTCATTGCTGTGTGAATTTACTTTTAGGGATGTTTCACGAAGAAAAGCACTCTGATTTCTTTGAAAGACTATTCATAATGCTAAAATGCAATTTGCATTTATAAACACGGGTTGCAGATGCTGATATTTTTCTGCAGTGTAAAATTGGATGTTTTTAAATAACTATAAAATTTTTTAATGCGCACATTGACAAGAGAAAAATGCACATGTTTGTTCTTGTTTAATTTGAGTTTAAATGGATGTTTGGAAATCCAGTATGTGAAATTCAACTGTGGTATCCCTTAATGAATGTTATTGACCCGACCATAAAACATCTCTAAACAAAAATAAATAAATTGATAATATAATATGTCAGCTATTGAACAGAATACACTGACAACTTCATGACTAGACTCTGAAAATATTCAATTGAAAAACACTCAAGTATCGAAATTAATCACGCAGTCCATGGAATGGGTTTCTACTTTAATTTGATGTAATCTCTGAAATGAATTTTTGGTCAGAAAATAGACATATTTCAATCCTGCTGTGCTTAAGAAGAAAATAATGAACCTTTCCTTTCCCGCTCCACAAATGTCTGTGTTAATTTTGTCAACATATTTACTTATTTGTATTACTTAGTCCTCTAATGAAAAAAAAGTTTGGAAGTTTGTTTGAGGAACTTTATTTCAGATAAAGAAAAGGAAAATTTCAATAGTTGAAATTACAAGAAATAAAGGAAATAGTTGAAAATAAAAATCACGCAACAATTTTCAAATAGCATTTATACACTTTGTTTTACTACAGCATACCCTACCATCGCATCTCCAACACAAAAAAGTGTATATATATACGAGGTTAATTAAACAACAGGACTTCTGCAGAAAAAAGACTCAAAAATACTAGTGCTAAAAGATAGAATAAATAAAAACTTTGTGTAAAAAACATGCATAAAATGATACTTATGGGATGGGACGATCGTTTCAACCGAAAAATTTTTGGTCTTCGTCAACCGTCACACTTAGTCTCACGGAGTAGTGGGACCTTAAATATTTTTATTGATCAATAATAACATTAGAAGGTTTGTCACCTTCAATGTACACTGCTTGCCGATCCCAACACGCTTCGTACGAACTTTCCACTGTTCAAAACAGTTCTGGTTGAGAAATTCCGCCGCGTTTGCTTTCGCCTCTTCTACGCTGTCAAATCTTGTCCCTTCAAGCCCGGCAAATATTGAAACGAAACCAGAAATTTTAGACTGACTGAGTACTTGTGACGAATCATGGTGTATTTTTTTTAAATTATGATCCGAAATCAAAGTGTCACTGGATAAACTGGAAGAGTCCAAGATCAGCACGACAAGAAAAGTGAAGATGACCAAATCAAAAAGCAAAAACCATGAATTTTTTGGCAATTATGGAATTGTTTGCGTTCAATGGATACCCAAAAGTCAGAAATCCAACCAACATTGTTACAATGTTCTGACTGATATTTCTGGAAGACGGACAAGGCGAAGACTCAATTTGTGGAGGAGAAATTCCTGGATGCTTCTCCAAGACAATGCACCAACCCATTACGCTTCATTTTTAAAAGTGATCTTTGCAAAACACAGCATCATCACCATACTGGCCCCCTGTTTTTTGACCCCAAGGTCAGATCCGAGCTTTAGGAGACAGATTCGATAGTGTGGAAGAGTTGAAAGCAAACGCTGCGGTGTTTCTCGAGAAGCTAACAGAAAGGCACATAGAGAGAAATCAAATGGGCATTTTGACAGTCTTCCCTCTTTATCCATAATGTACAGGAAGGATGTACACATACGTGATTTTTCTTTCATTTGCATATAAAGGGTTTTATTTAATTTAATTTTAAAAATGCATTTTATGCATTTAGATTACACCCATAAATTTTGAGGGCATACAATTTCATGTCAAGATGTAAGAGGGCAGAGAATTTTAAAACTTTCCTAACGTTCATTTTCCAAAAATTACTATTCCTTAGAAAAAAAAATAGAAAACATTGTTTTCTACTTATGTAATTTCGATTTTCCATAATGCATATGCACAGCAGGATGTCAATTTCAATCTATTTTATTGGGGATTTTATATTAAATGTATGAAGAAAGTGATAATTACTTTTAAGGACAAGGTAAATGTGAAAATCCGATATAAAAATGCTTTACATTTAATGTCTTTTTTCTAACTTTTGTTTAAATAAAGTCAATAAATCAATAACTGAAAGTAATTAGCTAGTAATAAAAATTCGCTAATATCTTCGAATTTTCTTATTTCTAAACACTTTTTTAGTATATAAGTGTTTTATCAAAACAGTTTGAACTGTGAAAAATATTAAATTTTAATCACCTCTTATAGAAATTGCTATATTGAAATATACACAATTTTTAGAAGTTCGTCTTTCAATTCTGTTAAACAATTTTAAGATTTAGGCATGCATACTGTCTTTTTTTTAATGGCCTGAAATGATTTTAATAGATTCAACGAAACCCAGTATTTCGTGAAAATAATTGTCAGAAATTGAAGTCGGCGTGTTTTTAGTATGATATGATAAACTTTACACTATACAGGGTGTCCAAAAAAGTGGTAATGTGCTTTAATTCTTTTGCTATTAGACATACGTGGACAATGTAAACTGAAAACTTTTCAAAACAAGGCCGGAAATAAGACTCCGTTAGAGGAAAATTCCTCTCGTTCATTTGTAAACAGTTAAACTTTGAAAATTTGAATATACAACCCTGTGATGCACCAAATTTCAGCCTTTCATCTACAACGCCTCAGAGATATCTTTAAAGAAAGAGGGGCTATACATGATTTTGAATGTAAACCTTTATTGCTATCGCAGAAAAAAAAATTCTTTCGTAATTTTTGTACGACCCCTGAAATGCGATCCTTCGATGTGATTTTTTCCCTTCGAGAGTCATTGAAAAGTGGTTTGTCAGTTTTATATTTATCTTCATATTTATTATACATTTTAGGATAAAATTCTTAAATTTTTTTTGTCACCTCATTAGTGTATAGGGCACATTTTCCTAATTGATCAGGTCGTATAGAAATTAAAATGTGTAACTTTTTGAAAATTGTCGAGAGGAGATTTTTCGTAGTGTAATTTTTTTTTACCTTATTTTGAACATTGCTTTCAATTGACATTGCACACTTATCTCTAATAGATAAAGAATTAAAGCCCGTTGCAACTTTTTTGGAAACTTTGCATATAACATTCAACAGATTTAGTGTGTATTTCGAATTTCAGATTATTGAAAGATCGGTATATTTACTGGTGTATGTATATATAAAAGCTTTCTTTTTTTTGCCCTACATATAGCATATGTGTATATTGTATGTATGCATATTATATGTTTTGAAATAATTAAGAAATATTTTTTACACGTATATAATATTAACGAGTGATTGTATTTAGAAAAATAAAAGATAAAAATGCAAAACACCACCGAATTTTTATATTTTCAATTGTTTTGGAGAATATGTAAAATATGATTTATAGATTAAAATTTTTGATACGAACTTGTGTATTAGATAAGAAAATTATAGATTCTACGAATTTAAAGATCTTTTGTTCCTTGATAAAGCTGCTTGTATTTTAATAAATATTATAATCATTAAACCATGTGATTCTTGCACCTGTTCAAGAATAAAAAAAAATAGTAAAATTATTTAAATGCAATTCATCATCATATGGACTTCCTATTATTAAGTAACACATACAATGTCAGTGACATGAAGCTTTTCAAATTGATTATTGTCTTTCAAAACATTACACTTCACAGCAAAAACACCAGTTTCGGAACATGTAAAAAGTTAGTCTTCTCTCCTTCCAGTTCAATGAAAGCGGTACACTTAAATAAGTGTCACTATTTTAATATAGACGGAGCTGAAATTGTTTTGCTGGATTAACAGACATTAAAATCGAGATAGGTAATGATAGCATATAAGACAAGTTGTCATCTCTTTCTCTTATCCTAGCTTAATCAACAATTTTTTCAAGCTGTCACCGTTAAGTGACAGGGATTTAATCATACCCCCAAAATCTGTCGTCTTTAAAATCTATTGTTTTTAGCCAGAAGCGGAGATTCTTCAGGGATCGGTGTAAAATTCTTTAGTTTATAATCATTTTCTTAACCCGAAATTCTTTGAAATGAAAGCGTGTTTTTGAGTATAATTAAAGAGTATAATCTCCTAATATATGCAGTATTTGATGCGCTCGCTGTTTAAACACAGAAGTGTTTGTTATACATTAATCCCTGGAAGTTCCAGGGTGTAATTTCAAACAGCGTTCGCTAGTAGCTCGTTTTTAGAAACTTACAAGTTTTATGGGTTGATTACGAACAAAAGTTGTTAATTACTGAGCAAACTTTTTTTAAGATATTGTTATATTTTTAAGAAACCTGATTTTTATCCCTTATGTTGTTTAATGAAAGTTTTTAGATAAAAATATTTTTTAGAGAAATAATTTAAGATTTTAATAATTGTATTAGACATATATGCTTTTAAATTTTATGTACCAAATATATTTCTCTTGTGTTCTGAATAATTAAAATGAACAAGAAATAATTTATTCCGTTTACTGTCATGTTTGAGGACTGTACAATTTTTCCGTTTACACAATAAATTCACGAAAAATTCAGAATAATTCACTTTTAGAATATGAGATACCGCATTTATGCTGGTACATCTACAAAAAGAGTGTTACTGTGTACTATTTATAAGGGACATTTTATTTAGTTCTAAATCTCCAATAGATGGGTTTTTACACGAAAAACAGAATAATTTACAAACAAGGAATGCCCCAAAAATAATTCGCCGTATTTTTTCAAAGCTACATATTTGATGGACATTTTCGAACTAATATTATTATTGTTTGATCCATTGAACGCATTTTGTGTATACTCCTGGATCACGAGAAAGACAGGCTGCGGTGATGATATTTTGGTCACTCCCTTTTGCTAACTAAGAGTCACGCGATCTAAGGGGTGTGGCCATCTTACTATGGCTATCTCGTATTCAGATGGCCACGCCACCTAGGTCACATGACTCTTAGTTAGCAAAAGGGTGTGACAAAATGTCAGCGCCGTAGCGTGTCTTTCTCGTCAGTCACGGTGTATACTCTATCACGACCGAGTGGATAAGATACTGAGCATGGTAGCTGGCCGTACTGTGGAGGCTCCAGGTTGGGCCTACGCGTGGCTATCGATCTAACGGTCTGGTGTTTTCGGCGGTTTACTCAAGAGGTACCATAAATACTCATTGGGACCCCCCCTAAAAAAATCCGCCATCCAAGGCATCCCCTGCAGGTAGATGCCCTTCGTGTTGGCGTGCCATAACAAAAAATTCGTGTATACGCTATAATAAATAGGCTTATCCAAAGCTGCCAAGTCTCCGACTTTTTTCGGGAGATTTCCCACCACCGATTTTTACTTACAAATTTATGCTTAAAATAAGTCCAATTATTTAATGCAACATAAAACTGTCTAAAAATTGTGGTGGGAAATCTACCGGAAAAAGCCGGAGACTTGGCAGCTCTGGGCTTATCTGTTTTACTCTATAATAAATACGCTTACTGTTCAAAGATAAGCATTTTGTACTAAGCACTATAAAAATGTTATTTAAGTTATTAATTTCTAAAAATATAAAAATCAGATAGCTATATAACACAAGAATTTTTCTTGCCTTTTTTATTTGCAAATGCAAGAAATGATAAAAATATCATGAAATAAGCACATATTTGTCTACGATTATATCTAAATGAATATAGAAATTGTTTAAATTTGTCACATATTTTACATATAAAAGTTAATCATTTTCTGTTAAACAAAATAGAGTGAAAACCTTTCATAAAACTGTTAAATTTTAGAAATATTATAAAAATTATATAATTAAATATTGCAAATATATTCTATCATCAATTCGAATTAAAATCTGTCGCACATGCGACGTAAGTATTTATGTATGAATACAGTCAAGTTACTCTTTCATGAAAATTAAAATGTTTTTGTTATATTGCGACACTCTTCAGATCTTTTCAAATATTTTATTACAAAAAAAATATTTTCCCAACTTCAAAATTTGTATGACTTTAGCAATGCGTATTTATGGTTTATAGTTTATAGATTCTACCATTAGGACACAAAAATATCAAAAACGTTAGTAATTAAATTGTTCCAGACACTTGGGTATATCCACTGGAATGCGTATACTGACAAATTTATTATTTGTAAAAATGATTTTTAAAATTTTGAAATTAAATTAAGGTTAACATGCATTCATTATTTTAAAGCTTAAGAACGCATTTTTTTTTCGTTCACCGCCGCATATTTTAAAAATTTAAAAATTTTCATGTCTTGCAAAAGTGAAGTATCTATATTTTTCTCAAAATTTTTCTTATTTTTGAAACGTTCATTCATTTATAGCATATATTTGCAAGAATAAACTTTTATTTTATGCCTTTTAGGACTCCACAATAGAAATTTTCCACTTGAAAAAATCATTTTTTTTAACTTAATTTTTATGAAAAAAACATATGTTTCCTGTTATGATGAGTAAAATTTTAAATTTCTAGGATAAAGGAAACAGATATACTATACTTTTTCTGTAGTTTATATGATAATAACGCTTGATACATATGAAGCTATCTTGCTTAATTATATGAATGTTTTCTTCTGGTTTGGTTTCAATTGCTCAGAACCGTATGCAAAATAAATATCTCATCGTTTTAATTATTTTTTTAGAATATTTAAATGTGAGAGACCCCTTAATAAACCGATCATGTTTCCATGTAGTAAAACATACCCGTTTGCCATAAAAATCATGTCCCGCCTACAATTTGGTGATACCAGCTAAACATTCCTTTCAGTGAAATTTGAAAAACCGGAAATTAAGGAAGAGAATATAATTTAATCAACGCAAATGTTGCTTGCTCTCCTGCGTCGTTACATTCTAACAAAGAGCTGCGTCAACTTTTGAAAAATCACCCTGTCAAACGATTGCAACGCATAAAGGTGAGTTAGGTCTTAATGGTAATATATACGTGCAAAATTTGCTCTGTCATTGGGTTTTATTCTACAACCAAATAATGGACCCTGTCTTGTAACTCTAGCGCACTCTCACAGATGATTACAAAATTAAAGTTTCATAATTCGTGTTACTCGACGAACTGCTTCGCTTACAACAAACATGGCGCTGTGAAGGAAGATCCTTTATTCTGGGAAACAGCAGCACCTTCTTTATCTTCATTTTGGACACATTGCCAGCTTCCCTACCAATTTTCATAAAGATAATTGGCGTGAAAAATTTATTCCGCGAAGAGTTTCTGCGAACAATTTCCGGGGCACAATGGAACGCTGCCGAAAATGGGGGGGGGGGGGCTCGATTTGATGCGCTAGTGTGATCTAGGTTTAAGTGTGTTCACGGACCGTGCCGTGTTTTGAAACGTTGTTGAAGGAACATAAATAATTCAGACATAAATATGATTGGTTCTGTACATTATGGTTTAAAATGAAAAAGCAAGCCTGTGTTTTATAAGCTGGAAATGGAAAATCCTAATTTAGAATATGGTAAGCTGTAGTTATACGGCAGGGTAAGAGTTCTGTTAAAATTGTACTAGAAAGAATAGTTATTGAGTGGGCGAAGTATTATATGGTATACACAGACCATAATGCACTAAAATACACAATTATGTGTTTGAAGTTCCAATTAATCTATTAATATTTTCCTCACATTTTCTAATGCACTTTTTAACGATAGTTCTTTAATTTAGAGCATTAAAACATACAAAATAAGATACAAACATGATCGTTGAAGTGCTATTCTTTGGCTATTTTATCAAAGCTCACATAATGCTTGTGGATGCAAAGAACCGGAAACATCGGTTTATTTGACATATTTTTTTAAGCCAAACATTTGCCCACTAAACTATTATCTAACGTCTCGTTATTATTTTTCTTCCATATTTTAGATAACCAGCTTCATACAAGTCTAAACTGCATATATATTAATGTTTATTTTCAATATTTACCTTACCTAACTTTTTAAGACTTCATCTAAAAGATGTTTAGCATGAATGACGTAGTTAAAATATCATGCTCTTTAATAGTCGCATTGCCTGTTTCATACTTTTAAGGTATTAAAAAGCAAGCGAATTTGATTTACGTACTGTAGAAACCTTTCAGGCATTTCGTATTTTGCTTATTTTTCTGTTGCATTATAATAAAACAGTGCAAGCTCAAGATTTCTACATTAACCTTTTTTAATGCATGACATTTTTAATGTTGGATTTGCGCAAAGAATAAGTCCAAACCGATGCGGGAAAATTTTAAAATGAGCTCAGTCTTCCCCTCCGTAGTCAGAAGCCCCCTTGTAGTCTTGCTATGAAACTAAAAAAAAATATGAAGTAATCAAGTTGAACTGACATGAAAGGTTTAAATTGAGTTTTTAAATCAATAACATTCTTTATGAGTTTACGCAAATATATTGATTTCGCTTAGTAAATTAGTTTTACGATAAATTAGTTAACTATAAAATATCAAAGGACATGGAAATGTATATTGCATTGGAAAATGAGAAAAATTCTTAAGTATAGTTTGAATTTGCAAAATAGTTTATTTAATGTTTCAATTTCCTTTTTAGAGCCTGTATTTGATGTCTTCTTAAGTGAGCGTATACGGTAAATAATTTTATAGAATGTTCTTTTAAAAATTTCAATAATTGGAGTTCCCTATTTAAGTTGTCTTTTACCTGATGCGTAATAGGATGCCAAACGCCAAAAATAATATTTTAATGGTTACAAATAAGAATCCAAAATGTTCTCTTTCTTTAGGAAGTATATCTAAAATTATAATTTTGTCTACAAAAACATATTGCATGAATGTTACACGAATTAAAAGTACTATTATAAAATATTTTAATTTGAAATTTTGTTTTATAATTGGTATTTACCGTTTGTCTTTCTTGTTCAAATTTTCCTAGAGAATCATACTTAATTTTAATGAAGTGATTTGTTATTATTTCATTCTCCTTCTCCATAGTTACTTTTAAACAATGACATATAATCACCAATCACGGATATAATAACAGAATTTGTCTCTTCTTTTGTACGGTTAATTTTACTTAATATTGAATATATATATATATATATAATATCATATTATATATTTATATATATATATATACAATATCATATATTATAATATATATATATATATATATATAATATATCAGTTTTGTCTACAGACTGTAGAACAAAATATTTAATATTTGCAGTTGCAAATAGATGGTGCAATATTTTTGAAGTCTTTCGTTTGAACGCGCATTAAAAAATATTTTTCTTTATAAAAATTAATTGAAGTATTATTTTGTTTAATTACCTCCAAAAACATAAAATACCCCATCGGAGGCATTTTAATAAAACAAACTTGTTTGATTTTCTTCCAGGAATACATTTTCTCAGACGTATACGGGCTTTGATTTGTGGTCGAATCTATACACTAATCTTAAATCCCTATTTAAAGTTATAGGACTCGTCCCAGCCCTTTAGGGATAGAACTACCCTTTCAGAAATCGAAAGTGTCTTTCAATAAGTCTCAGTATCATGCTTTATGAAAATATGCACGCCTTGGGTTTGAGGATTTTAGAGTATTTCTTTTCCCATATACGCATTTCGAATCAGTTGAGGAAAGATCTCTCCTTTATTTCACAATATTATATGCATTTTCTCATCGTTTTTCCCTCTCCCGAGGTTAAAAAGAAAACTAGCCGTATTTTGCCTTCTTTCTTACGTTTTTCAAATCTCTAAAAGATACTCTTCTTTTCCACTTTAAAAGAGTGGTCGCTGAATGATGAAAGCGGGCTATTATTTGAGAATGATTTGAGTAATAGTTTGTGACATTTTGTTAAGCAATAGTTATAGAATAATTAGCAAGATTTTGGTTGAAAGTAAAACTACAATAGGTAACTTATAGATCTCCTAAAAAAGAATCCTATCATAAGGTACATAACTTTAATGCATACATACTGCACATCATAAAGATTTTGTATCATATGTTGTAAATTATAAAAAACAAAATTGGACAAATTTTGCCGAATTTTATGAAGTTATGACAGCGGACATGAGATGGTCTGTTTTAATTTATTCTGTTATCACGCGTTGAAATTGGAAAGGATTGTACTTACATTAAATATAAATTTGTTTAAAGAATATCATTTCATATTGGATATCTCGTGTAATAGAAAAATAGTTCATAATTTCATACAGCTTTTTTTAAAAGACTTATGCATGTTTTAAAATAGTTTTCAGGAAATGTCATTCATAAAATAGGTGTATAGGGCTCCAAACCCAGTTCCACCTCCCTCCTTTGTCCTCCTAAAAAAAAAATTAATATTTTCAAATAAAGGCATGTTTTGGGATTGCAATTCACATATATAAAAAAGAAACATATCATTTTACTTGAATGATCTCTATTTTTTCACAGAGGATTTTCTGCTTTGGAAATCAATCATATCTACATAGAAAGAAATTTGATAGAAATTTCAAACATTTTAGGAAGTAGTTCGAAGGAGTCAAATATGTATAATTACACTTTAATTTGGAAACGAAATTATTGGACACAAAAGATAAAGTAAAGGAGACTCAGTATTCCCACAATATGGAAACTTGATGAAAATAGCGATATCGAGATTTATGCACTAAAATAGTCTATATAGGTAAAGTACATCTTATTGAAATTTTTAAGCCATATTTCAATTACAACTCCAATTAAGCTTTCCATATGAGCACCTAGTCTCAATAAATTAAATCTGAATGACATCTGTAATCGTAATGTAATTAAATTATTTGACAATTTTTCTATATGAACCTTATGTGACAAGTAAGAGATTTAGGCATTGGTTTAGCTGCACGTTGAAAATTTGAACACACACACACACACACACACACAAAAAAAAAAAAAAAAAAAAAAAAAAAAACGTAGCGTATTTTTTCCACTTTTCTGGGCAAAAGTGTAGCTTATTTTTTTTAATCTGAAAATAATGCAGTTAGTCAAAATCCACTGCTTAATTTACAACATAAAAAAATTAAAACAAAAGTGTTAAAAATTAAAAAAGGCGTAGCATTTTCAAATAAGTAGCAAAGTAGTAACTTTTTTTTACATATTAGGTTAATTATGTTAAACATTCGCATAATAATAAGTTAACAATAATAACAAAATGTCTCAGGTACTAGCTCTATCGAATGCACCGTTTAGGAGCTAACGTGTTCGCTCACATACACATACAATAAATGAGTTGTCCAATCGAAAAACTTGGACAACGTATCATAAACGGTGCATTCGATAGAGCTACACTCATGTCCATAAATTAAGGATAATGAAGCTCAGGCAAAGAAAGAGAAAGAAGCAAAACAAATTTGACTTATTTGTAAAGTCTATTTATTAAACAAAATGTAAAGAGTAAAAAAGATGCTATATGTTTGACATAATTAATAAAAATTGCAA
This sequence comes from Cheiracanthium punctorium, assembly GCA_038373885.1. Classification (NCBI taxonomy): domain Eukaryota; kingdom Metazoa; phylum Arthropoda; class Arachnida; order Araneae; family Cheiracanthiidae; genus Cheiracanthium; species Cheiracanthium punctorium. Next base: position 573,474 of record JAWZYV010006519.1, on the reverse strand, counting down.
GTTTTACTCCCTTGACCAAATATAAAAAAAAACCTATTTACAAAAAACAGTATAACATGGTTAGTAGGATGGTTAATACGGAGTATGTCTCCCGGACGATGCAATACAGGCCTGACAACGCCTAGGCATGCTGAGTATCAAATGATCAATCTGATCTTGGGGAATATTACACCACTCATCAAGCAATGCACTCTGAAGTTCCGGTAGACAGGTGGGATGGGGTTGACGGGCTGCAATTCGTCGGCCAAGCATATCCCACACATGCTCTATTGGATTCAAGTCCGGTGAGTATGCTGGCCAATGCATACGGGGGATATCCTCAGATTGAAGGCATTCGTCTACAATGTTTGCACGGTGAGGACGGGCATTGTCATCCATAAACACAAATTCAGCACCCATGGCGCCCCGAAACAAACGTACATGTTGTTCCAGAATGACATCCCGATAGATGTGGCCTGTCATCGTTACACTCTGAACATGCAGGTCATTTCTGGAACCAAGAATAATTCCTCCCCAAACGAGCCATCCTGCACCACCGTAACGGTGTCTTTCAATGGTGTTCTCTTGGTGGTAACGGGTACCTGGCGCTCTCCAGATGAATGTCCGGCGAGAATCAGACTCCAAACTAAACCTGGACTCGTCGGAAAACATCACACAAGACCACTGTTGCGGTGTCCACAATGCATGCTCTCTACTCCAGGTTAATCGCAGGCGACAGTGAGTTGCGGTAAGTGGAACACATCTGACAGGCCTACGAGCATATAGACCAATGTGCCCTAAGCGTCTGTACACGGTCTGCCTTGAAACTGTCGTACCGGTAGCTGAAGAGAGCTGACGAGACAGGTCTGATGCTGTACTCCGTCTGTTTCTTTTGGCAGTAACTGCCAAATAGCGGTCCTCATTCGGCGTTGTAACTCGGGGGCGACCTGTGCTGTAACGTCTACTCACATTACCATCATCTTGGAATCGTTGCCAAAGCCTGGAGATGACACTCTGGGCGATTCCAAGTTCCTCGGATACTTCCAGCTGGGTACGTCCACATTCCAGTCGTCCGATAATTCTGCCACGTAAAACATCATCCAAATGCCTCCTTTGTGCCATAACTATGCGGTTTCTGCACTGAAAGGCTTTCACAGCGCTTGTGAACAATTTTACTTCTTTGCCACCATTCCTTACACTCTCGTCATTGTGACGTACCATCCACGCCATCTGGTGGTTTCCTGTAATTTGCATATTCTTCTTCAAGATGTGTGTGATCATTCCACAGGTGAAATTTTTATTTTAGAGATCAATTTCTGTGTGATTCTGAATTATCCTTAATTTATGGACATGAGTGTAGTACCTGAAACATTTTGTTATTATTGTTAACTTATTACTATGCAAATGATAAACATAATTAACCTAACATGTAAAAAAAAGTTACTACTTTGCTACTAATTTGAAAAACTCGTTAAGCGCCATCCAGAGTTTTTTTTACAGGAAATGAAAAGAAACTTCTGTAGAGTATATTTCTCTTTCTGATTTCTTAAAATTCGGCATTTTAGAGCAAAAGTTCGTTTCGAATCCAATTTCATCATTGTTTTAACTGGATTTCGTCTAGTTTTCACGTTATTTAACTAATTGATTTGGCTTTTCAGAGTTTTCCTACTGTATGAAGAATTTATCAAGTTTTCAAACAGTACGAATTCATCATTAATCTACAAATTCATTTATTATATCCCCACAGTCATCACATATCAGACGAACAGTAGAAATTTCGATAAGGTACATTTTCTGCAAGCAATCATGCAGAGCGGATCTCAATTCATTCTTTGAGATGCATATTTTTTGTCCATACTTAACAAAAGGTGTTTTCTTTGGTAATGGGTCATCGGGATGTCCAACACGGATTGAAACATTCTAGAATAAGCTTGCCATGAATAAGCTACTTGATCCGGTACCATAGGGAAGGGGCAAACTTTTAGGGCGTTCGAATTATAAAATGATTTAAAAGTAAAATTATGTTTAAAGATAGCTAAAAGTCGATAAAAAATCGACTTAATGACAGTAAAATGCACAAAAACCACAAAATACGTGAGAAATATTGATACAGTGCTGGTAATAATGAAGAGAACTCTGGAGGAAAAAAGCCTCAATTTTCACGAATTTTGCAGCCTAGCAACGCGTACTGAGTGCGAGCAGTTGAAGATATAGTGAGTTTTCTTGCGGGTCGAATCAAGTGGATATAACGAATTATGCCGCTGTAGGCAAGATGGATTTAAAAAATTTTTGCAGTATTATAGGATTTTCGGAGCTCTATTTCAATACTATAGAATTTTTGTACTGCAGTTTCTTAACGAGAATGCACAATGGTTGCTGGAAAGAACAAACTTCCGTTATAATCTCAATTATGAATTTTTTGGATTTGACAAGTTTTGCATTCGGAAGACTCAAGTATAATGATTCATGTTTCAAAATATCATCAACAAACGCATTCTTAAATCTTCTTTCCTTTAGAACTAATGCACTCAAAATTTCTGAAAAATTAATTTTGTTTCCAACTGGATAATGATTTTTAAAATAGTAGGTGATAGAGTACGATTCTACTGTTCCATGTATTATTATTCTCCGCTTATTTATAAATTTGGTTAGAACTCATTCATCTTCAGAACTGCTCTGAGCAATGCAGAAAATTGACAATTTCAGCCAATGCTACCTGGATTGCGTGAAGTTAAAATCTTAACTCTTCATCACAATGTGAGCACAATGGTATGGAAGAATAAGTATTTCTTAGAATAATCTTAAAAAAACTTTTCTGGTGTGTATGTGTCTCGTAGAGCTTTGATTCCCCTCCCACCACCCGAAAAAATGAAGAGAATAGTCAATTTTTCATGCAATAAAATTCAATATACTATATTTATTGTATGATGCAAATATTACTATTAGCCTTGATTTTATCATAAAATTTAAAGTTATGTCCCTACATATAAAAAATCGTCCTTTAGTCTACTAATAAAAAAATCTAAAATACTTATTTTTAAACTATTATTTTACAAAAAAATTAAATTTAATATTTGAATAAATTTTTAAAGAACTCAAATAAAGAATATTTAGAGAAGTTAAAAGAATCTCGAGATAACAAACAAACAAAAAAAACATTTCCTCACAGAACTCATGTGATTTAGTTATTTTAAGTTTATAGCTTCCAGAATTCTCCTTATTGTTCCCTAGAGAAACCAGAGAAAACCTTAGACAAAAAGGAATATTTCAATAAGCCTCAATATGAAGCTTTACAAAAATAAATACCAATCGCAAGATTGCCCTTTTTATATTTATATTTTTAGTCGTTTGAAGATCAATTTTCAGCCTTTTCTTCAGTTTACAATTAATTTTCTGGTCTACATTTTTTTCTTCAACTAAATTGATTTTATATCTACAGATTATCTTTCTAACTCGTTATTTTAACGTACATGAACAAAACATTGCTAGAATGTTATGCAACAATTATTGCTTAAACTGCGCGTGGGCTGTTATTATACATTATTTTTTTTTCGTTTAATTTTAATAACAGGATTATTCCCAGGATTTTAAAAAATATGTTTTGAATATTTATTTGCTTTTTTTTGTGTAACTGCGTTTTCAATTTTTGTTTCTATCACATCTGATTTTTTTTTTCATGGAACATTGATTTCAATTAAATATCATTATCGCTTTTGTTTTATTAAAGATCGGAAAAAGAAACCCTAAGAAAACACATAACTAATCCAAATCGTGAAACTTGCATGCGATACGTCTATAATGGACTTTTATAAATACGTTCTCTGTTTTTTATTAAAAGATATTTTTAGTGTAAATTGCAGTTGTCATAGTGTCTTGGTTTCACGCTAAACAACAACACCCTCTACACTCCTGTTAGTTCAAGCCGAATGGTCCAGTGGTATGGGCCTCTCGCACGTACGACCAGAGTTCAAATGCCGGTATAATCAAGTCAATAAAAATCATGTGAGTTTCGACTTTGACTAAAAGTTGACAACACAAAAATAAAAAATAATAATTTAAATTCATTCATCCATTAATATTATTTTCAATATTTTTTTTTCATAAACAGCAGGAGCGTTTTCTGGGGAGGATTGAAAAGCAGCATAAATAAATAAATAAATAATATGCATAGTAAACGTCAATGAAGTTCGTTCACATAAAAAATACATTAAAATGCGGAAAGTGTGAAACACAAAAAGCTCATATGCAAAATAAACAATTTATCAGGATGTAACGAAAGTTTTCCGCCATATCTGCCTGAAATACTAACTTCTAACTCCTTAGATAACTGTTTTTGAACTTTCGGTACCAAACCTGCACAGTGTCATATGATACAACAATAGTACTTAAACCTGTACTCATAATTCGTTGATATTATGTAGCTGACTTTTTGCAACACAACTGGAGGTAAATGATGGTTCTAATCCTCTAGAGCGATAGTTCTATTTGAGACACCTTATACTTAATGATAACTATATTTTTTACAGATTTCACAACACAGTGTTATAAAGTAAGCCTCTTTCTTTCAAATGCCAAAAGTCGTTTGACAAAATATGAGCAAATACGCCAACGAGAACTGTGTGCTGACGAAGTTTGCGGTGGCGGGAAACTTTCGTTACAACCTAATATTTTGTATTTGGTATGCTCAACGCAATACTGTAACAGCATTTATGTTATTTTGTATCAAAACATATAGTTATGATAATCGATGCAAGTGTATTTTCTTACGCAACTAAAGACAAAAATTATCTTTCGGTTCGATTACCAAAACGTGGCGCCACCTTTACGGCGGATAACCGCAGCAAAGCACTAAAAAGGTTTAATGCGTCTGTAGGAATTTTTTATCATTCCTGCTGTAGATAATCTTTTAATTGTTGTATATTGAGTGGACGCCGTTGGACCATCTTCTTCTTAAGAATTCTCTAAGTATTCTTGGTAGAAGAAAGATCCTGGATTGCTGCTGGCCACTCTAAAACAATTACACGTTTCGTATGAAGCCATGTTTTTGTCATATTCGCTATATGCGGCCTTGCGTATGCGTTATCTTGTTGAAGAATATATCGTTTTCTCCCAAGCAATTACTGCACTGATGGTCGTAGATTCGTTTCAAGAATTTGCATATAGTCTTGAGCCTTTATCGTGCCCGTACAAAAATGCAAATTACTAGCCACATTTGCTGCCGGTCAGCCCCACACCATCACAGAGCTCGCTTTAAGAACCATACGCTTGTAATAGAATGGATCGTTTGCTTCATCTTTCTTCCTAATAACCCTTCGGCCAATATTTCCCCATGAATCCTGAAAAATGGATTTATCTGGCCATAGTACCTTCTTCCTCTGAGATGAGTCGAACTACCGGGAGATTTCGCCCTCAAATTACGATGGCGTTTATTCGATCAAGACAGAAGCCACACATTTTGATATATCAACGCACAGTTGCTTTGGGAATGGTATTTTCAAAACTGTCTTGCCCATTCGATAATGTTTGCAACTACCAAGTAGCTATTTTTAAAAATATGATCACGAAATAGCCGTACTTCCCGATCAGTCAACTTTAGGTTCCGACCAGGAGCCTTATAGGGCTATCACACTGAAAAAAATCCGGCCAACTTTCCTTGCAAATTAAGTTTTCGGCCGATTTTCTCCGCCGTTACCTTGACGACCGCGAACTCCAACTTTTTCCTTTCCGAAGGAAAATATCCGAGTCGGACGAAATTTCAGCCAATCAGAGTACTTCTTCTTGCTACGTCATAAGCAATTTCGAACAATGGCGACTACTACTATGTTCGAAGCTTGGCTCGATGTCAGAATAACGTGTAAATAAAATTATGGCCCCGTTCAAGTGGACTTTGGAATTAGAGATTGCTGCCCATCCGATGCTGCCGAAATTGCTGCCGATCCGATGTAAATATACCAACGCACGATAAGTAAAATAAGAAACTGCACGCCAAATCAGCGATGAGATGACTATTTAGCGTCGGAGAGAGTTTGTTTACTTTTGAAACCCTTAAAGATAACCACGCCTTCAAGTCCGTCGGAAACGTTGGTCCAGCGCGAAGTTGCTCGGATTTTCCCTTTAGTGTGATAAGGCCATAAACTGGACAGATATTTTCAGTTGTAGTGAATCGTTTTATAATACTATTCAGTATAGATTGTGTGAAGCGGGAAATTCGGCGAAGTTGGAGCTGAGAAATACCATTTTGGTGCTGTTGTATGATTTGTTTGCGTATTGCAAGGGCAATAGCGTTGGGGCTACGTTGGGGGCTAGCGTTGGGACGCGTTGGGGTTAAAATTGCAGCTATTAGTCCAACTTTCAATTCTTTCTTTGTATGAATTATTATGGAAGCATTTTACAACATTTTGTTTTTAATATTACAAAAAACTTAGTGAACGAACTTCATTGTCTTTATTGACATTGACTATGTATATATATATATATATAGACATACTTTAAAAATATCTGGATACTTCAGAATTTTTAGAAGCTCTTTAAAACTAAACGAGTAACTTTCTAACGGTCTAAAACTTAACGAGTAAATAGGGTCCTTTCTAATTTACTTTAAAAAATTTAGGATGGCTGTGACAATTTAAAACTCCTTTATTAGTAAATATGCATTTTAACTACGATACTAGGACAGACACCGACTTCTGATATTGAAGTATCGTATTTTAGGCACTGGCTTCTGATATTGAAATATCGTATATAATAAGTGCATACAGTAAACTTATCCATGTTTCATCTGCTTAGAGTTCAATCTTGCTAATAAGAACTCTAGAAATACATCTAAAATTTACCTTTCCTATCTAGAACTATTTGCATATGCAAATGAATAGCCCTTTGAAATTCCAGAACGTAGAAATGAAACTGATTGCCTTCTTGTCATTTTCTGAATATTTTTTTATATCAAAATGTTTTCCTGATTTATGAATTTCTATTTAAAGAAATAAATTTCACAGCTAAGATGAAAACTTCATTTGCGTCCTTTTATATCGATTATGATAAGAAGCTCTTTACTTGGAGATATTGTCTTTTTGAATAGAACCGTCAAAACTGGAGCCGAACTTATCACTGTAATCTATAGCTTAAGGTACATTTCGGCTGTATTCGTTTATATCTTTCTCAAATTTAAACGTCTGGATTTTCTTACAATTTCAACCAACCGGCGAATGATTTGCATATTCATCTGCATAAAGATAGTTCGTTCAATAAACTCCCATTCAAGCTTAACTTAAGTAAATGATTCGCTCAAAGTTGAAGTTCGAGTTGGGAAGATATATCATTGTGTGGAAAATATTTGTATTCCAATAATATTTTCTATAGGAGAAAAGTATTTAAGAATTAGCTTTGCTTGACTTGTAATTGTTTAATTTTCTGATAAATGAATAGGAATTTCTATTCTGTTCTATTCTAATAATATAAGGATATCTATATTTGAAACATTTCTAAGTTTAAATTTTTTTTTGGAGAACAAATAAATTAAAGAGGCGATTTGTAAGTATAAGATTGTTTCAAAGAATACCGAAATCTGCATCAATAAAAATGTAGTTCAAAATATTCACTTTTAAATCACAGTTTGTTTTATAAATAGATATTTCTTTGAAATATAAGGATTATTTCAGACCCTTCATATGTTATTTGCATTTGCGATTAAAATATAACTAGTTATGATTAGTAGTAAAACAGTCTTACAAAGTGTGTCATCATTCAAGCTTCTTGAATTTTTTAGTGCGTGAGAAAAAGGCAATGTTGGTTTCTCTTTCTTAAAGAATGAAAAATTAAATATTCTTATTCTTAAATGTAGATTTTTATTATATTTAGTCTTATTCTTAAGTATTTGTAGTACGAAATGGGATTTTTACCTTATTCAATTTATATAACTTAAAAATATTAATTTTGCGACTGCCATGGTAGTAAAAAGAGCCTAAGATTTTTCTAATTTCTATAAGTTTAGTGTTCTTCTGTTAAAATTCAGATAAATTATGCATACGATAAATAAAAAATAAATTACACGGGAAATCCTACTCAATTATGTTGACAAGTTTTACTTTAAATAAACGACATGGCATTTTATGTTTTTAGAAGAAATCTAGGAATGTGGAATGTTTCGATAATATTTTACTGTTTGGGTAAATTTGCGAAACCAATATGATTCAGAGTTGCCAACGACTCCGAAATATAATTAACCACTTTTTATGCACAAAAAATTCTTTTAAATGTTTTTTCGAAACGCTAACCAGTACCCACGCTTAGTTGCAAAACTTTTCTGTAATTTAAATAAAAAATTACTGTTCAGAAAATGTTGTGATTTATATCCTGGAGCAGCTGAGAACTGGGGATTTAAGAATTTTTTAAAGGTGTAACTTCTTCCCTTCTTTGCCTATTTTATCTAAATAGAGTATTGTAAACATGCACATTTTTTTTATTCATTTTAAAAGTATTCAGTAAAAAAGTTCTTTCGAACGTTATTATCAGATTTTTTTTCTTCCTTTGCCGTGCAGCTAAAATAACTAATAAAAATTATATAAAAAAAAAACAAAACAAAGAATATCATATTATATATACTGATAGGGAAAAATAATGCAAAAAATTATTCCAAATTTCGAAAATGTAATAGTAGTGTCTTATTACGACAGTAACCAGTTTAATATTCAATGGCATAAACAAACTTGTTCAATGCTTCAAAATATTCAAAGCAATTCAAATGTATCTTGGTATTATCCATGTTCAATTTAAACAGAATCTGATATCAATATGCTGTGAGCGCATAAAACATGAAATTTACTCTCCCTTTGTGTAAAAACTTCTAGTTTATATTCTCCCCCGACAAAAACATTTAAGGCTATTGGCATGTAAATACACTAAATAAGAAACTTTTATTGCACAATTTCAAGGGCGGATTTAGAACATTAAATATTTTATGGTCAGCAAACAATGTTTAGTAATGATCCTACACAGAATAAATATTTGCTGGAATTAAATAACCATGTTTTTATGATGCTTTTGTTTAAGATATAGGTTTTACGAACCGATGAAAAAATGCATAAATGTTTGTTTTAGTTCTTTCAAATTTTTTCTTGTTCTCTTCGAAAATTTTTACTTCGTACTAAATCTTTCGCGGGGAGGACAATTATGTAAAATGTAAAGGTTTTCTTGCTTCCAATGTTGGTTTCTTTCTTTTTTTTTGGCATATATAGTAGAGCTATAAATATTATCGATACTTTTGGAGGTAAATTTTTGCGTATACCAATATCACGGCATATATTCTGCAGTTTCTGATACTGATGATGCTTAGTCTATAGGTAAAAAAGTGAAATATAAATGATAAAGAAAAATAAAAATTAATTGAATGTAAATATTTAAAAATGATTGCTAAACATCAGTACGTTTCAAAATAATAGAAAAAAAAGTTCTTTATTTTAAGATATACTTGGAAAAAATTTCAATATTAGCTAAAAATCTGAATATCCAGTTTAAAAGTGGTAAATTCTAGTGTTCTAATTGTCGAAAATAATGTTAAAATCATGAACATAGTCCATAATTTATTGGTTTTCGCTTGTTCACACTAAAATGAATAAACTGATAACTCAAAAAATGTTATTTATAGTGCGATTTAAATAGATTGCTTTATTTCTAATTACAGTCCATGCCATGAAAATCGGCCCACCCAGAAGTAATTGTAGGATGATAATGAATCTTGGCATGAAGGTACGTGTCAGGCACATATGTAAATAATTAAAATTGAAGCGCGATTGAACTTTGCGTAATGTCACCAGAGGCCGTTGAACTTTGTTCTACTTGAAGCATAGAACATGTGAGAAGAGCTTGTATCCTTTTAATAAATCTGTTGCTGAGGAACATGAACAACTGTCGGAGTCCGAAAGGGTGGAACCATTGGGATGATGGAAGCCAAGTGGTCGGCAAGTAGCCCGTCACCCACGCCGTACTCATTCTAAAGTGAGGAGGTGTTGGTACCAGTTGACAGGGGAGAGGTCACTTACAAGGAAACCAATCTGAGAACGCTATCGACAGAGCAGTAGTCGAGAAGACCGTTACATCCTACGACATGTACGCATAGCGCTAACTGATTCATTGTCCGCTACGCAGACGCAGGCAGCACCTTCGCTATAGGTCCCTGAGTCTGTCCGTACCATGTCAAGGAGCCCAAGGGAAGGGCATCTGTTATCGCGGCGCCCATTACGTGTGCTGCTAATGACACTTACACAGCATCGCCCCTCTTTGGAGTGGTGTCGGGTTCTACGAACACCTCCTACATATAGAAAGCCTAACAACTGAAACTTCGACGTCATCATTAGGCCTTCAAGTGATGACGTCATCACAGTTTTACTTTCACAAAGCAAAACTATTTAAAATTTCTGGTGGATGCTACAAATATTAGAGAATATCTTAAATAAAGTATTAAAATTAAAATATCTGTCTCATACAAAATTATTCATTTCGATCTATTTCCTTATCATATTACCTAATTCGTCACGGTTAAAAACTGCTATTTTTCATAAAATTGTATTCTATATCTCAAATTATTAAAATATTGTTATTCATGAGTAAATTCACCAGAAACTTTGTATATTTTTATTTTGTGAAAATAAAACTTTTAAGTGTAGGCCAAACGATGACGTCATAGCTTGGTGACGTAGGAGTTGTTAGGCTTTCTTTATCTAGGAGGTGTTGGTTCTACGGGATGAGAATGAAATCAAATGGAATCGGGTCGTCTTCAGCGACGAATCCAGATTCAATTTGGGGAGTGATGATAACTGTACGTGTGTGGAGGCAACACCTCCTAGATATACAATGCCTGAGAACAGAAAATTTTACGTCATCACTAGGGCCACTGAAATGACGTCATCACACATTTGTTTTCAGAAAGTAAATTATTCAAAGTTTGTGGTGACTTTAATCTCGCATAAAACATTTTAATGATTTAAGATAGAAAATTTGATTTTACGACAAATAGGAAATTTTAACTATCACTAATTATATAATATGATATAGAAATAGATCATCATAAATTATTTTTTATCAGAAAGGTATTTCAATTTTTATCTTCAACTTAAGATATCTTCTAAAATTTGTATCCTTCACCAGAAGTATTAAATAGTATTACTTTGTGAAAGTAAAGCTGTGATGACGTCATCTTAGAAGACCTAGCAATGACGTAAAAGCTTCTGTTCTCAGGCCTTCTGTATCTAGGTGATGTTGGTGGAGGCCGCATGGGAAATGCCCAATCCTGCATTTTCTTTGCAAAGACACACATCACCCACATCTTGTGGGATGGTATGCGGAGTAATCGCGTACGACACACTCCCGCGCCTAGTTTTGATCCACGTAAGTATGACAGCACAGCGGTTCGTCCATGAGATCCTGCAACCACATGTTTTACCACACAAGGCAGGTCTTTCAAGAGCTATTTTTCAACAGGACAGCGCTCGGACACACACAGCAAGGCTGTCACAGGATCGCCTCCGAAGAATCGAGCATATCTGGGATGACTTGGGACAACAAGTTGGAGAGCCTACGAATTTTGCTGAATTAGAGGCATATTTGCTGCAACTGAGGAACGAAATGCCTCGGGACATCACACGGGACTTGTAGGCCTCAGTGCCCGGCCGTATCACATCATGAATTCCTACTAGAGGGGGCCCAACTTACCCTGAAAAACCTCCATTCATTTCTAGATTTTCCTGCAATAAATGAGTTTGCTTCGCATTTGTAATCATTTACTTATATCGACGTTGTACTTATGTGTGTAAAATTTCGTTTCATTCAAACAACTCCTTCTTGGTGCGCTAATTTTTATTCCAATGAGTGTATATTGAACCTTAGCTAACAATTGTTTTTTCGTTTTCTAGACGAAAACAGAAGAAGTGAAAATGCTGAAGATTATTTTTGAAAAATTAAATCATATTTTCTTATTTATCACTTCAAAAACAGTGCTTATATCTTTATTAAGAGACTTAAGAGAGAATGGTAAGAAGAATTATGTTTTTTCAGTTTATAAATTATATGTGTATTTTATAGCATTTTATGAATGTCTAATTTTTTTTTATGTAGCATTATGGTGTTGACCTACATGGTATGGTGGTTAGCATTCCAATCTGTAAGACCATGGGCCCGGAATTTCTTACCGGGTTTGGCTTGGTTATTAAATTGTCCGTCGTTTCATTAGGGGTGTTGTTCGTCAGCTACTAGAAGTAATAAATGGATAACCAAAGATTTCCAGTTTATAAACAAGATAGTTTCTGTTTGAAATTGGTTCTTATTTTATAATTTATCTCGTGTTATAAGTTACTACCTGTTACTATAGTAACAGGTAATAAGGTAAGGTTTAAAAGAACATATATGTTCTTTTAAACTTTACCTTCCGTGTTGCAATACAACTTAATCTGAAATAAATCATTGAGGGGCAAAAATAACATAGAAATGAACAAACTTGGACGTAATTGTGTACTCTGAAAAATCATTGAACAATTTTCCTTTCCAACACGACAAATATAAATGGAGTAAATTCTAGGCTGTTTTCTCAATTGTATGCCCTGTGGGTCCAAAAAACAAATACTTGCCTTGGACTGTTAACGCATAAAAAAAAGTTTTTCGTTGTAACAAAAAGTAAACAATTAAGATAAGAAGAGAATAAAAATAGCAAATGTCGCGTTGCATGATAATAAATGAGAAAGAAAATACCCTTGAGGTGTTTTAAAGCATCTTGAGATGAATGGGAAACATGCAATAAAAATAGCAAATGCAAAGAAACTGCAATAGTTGTCAAGAAACGAAATAGAAATACATTTCAATCTAGATGCTGACGAATGTTTAGAAAAATTTCCGATGAAGAAAAGAACCTTTATCTTTTTAAGGTTAAAGTAAGTATAACTGATAAATTTCGGATCTTGAATTTTGTGAGTCTTAGATACCCAATGCAATCCTATTTTATTCGTTGCATTGTTTTACTTATAAATTTCTTAGTTTAATATATTTTACAGTTATTGAATGTTTTTTTTAATGGTGGGCTCTTGCTGTATAGGCATTGGCCACTACTGAGGCCGGAATTACTGGTCCTTTTATTATGGATAGGTGGACCAGCGTTGACTCCAATTAAGGGACGGACGAAATGATACCCAAGCCCATTCCAGGAATCGAACTCAGACTCGTGATAAGCTAGAATGGCCCTATAACCACTACACATCCCGAGCGGTTAGTTATTGAATGTTTAGAAGTTTTTATTTACCCTTTTTGAGACTTAGTTTATTTTTTATATTAATATTTTTACATTTTATTGTATTTTTGTGAAAAAATACACTGTTTTATTAAACTCTTTATAGGATAACACTGGTATAATTTGTAATGATGTGGTGACACAAAACACCAAATTACTTTTCTTGAGTTCAATAACACTGACATTTAAAATAGACCACATATTTGCCTTTTAAATGACAGTTTTATGATCGTCTCAAAAATGCGTTCATTTGTGTCAAGGTATATTTTTGCCAAAATATTTAGATTTCCCATTTTTCTCCAGTAATTTAATGATAATTTGTGCTAAAAAATTAAGCATTTATAAGCTACTTATATTTTTTAAACATAATCCTATAAAAATGTTTAAATAAAAAGAATTTATAAATATTTGTTTATGATTTATTTTTAGTAGTACACTGACAATGTAGACGTCTCTACACATATGCAGAACGGGCGTTTGACTAAAAATGTTATTTTCTATGCTTTTAGTAGTAGAAATCTTTATTGTATAAAATTGTGAGAGTTAAACATCCTTTAATAAATTTATGTCTTAAAGGTCAAAGTTAGAAAAATCTAGCGCAAATTAGAGTAACTCGCAAGATAGAGCTTCATTATACAAATCCGACTGTAAATTGTTAATGTTTACTATAAATATACCTATCTACAGTACAGGTAATATTAACGGCACATGTAATTTAAGTATTTCTCACAGTGTGCAGTCCGTAGAATAGAAGAAAAGTAATAGTTTAAAAAAACTATAAACATATATTCGAGTTTAAATTAGTGTTAAAAAACAAATAGCAGTATATTGGGTGATATAAAGTCTCCGCGGTTTTTTGCCACAAAAATGTACCAAAAAACAGCGGAAACATGGTACATTTTTGTGTTACATTTTTCTGTTTAATTTGGTACATTGTTGTTATTAATTAAGATAATTTTTGTGGCGGAAAAACCGCAGAGATTTTTTTATATAATTGTAAATGTTATGTTAAGGTGGATTTAAAATAATTATCTAAAATATCCTTACCTTTCTGTAAAAGAGAACAGTATTTAATGATTTGTCACCGTTAAGATTTTCTATTTTTTTTTATGTATGAGCTGGGAAGGTGTGGATATTGAGATGAGATATCGATATATATGAACGATTATGACTTTCTTCATAAAAGAGGGAATTTTCTAAGAAAAACTATAATAAAAATTTCCATCATGTCACTTCATCTAAGTATTCATAAACGCTTATTTTATTTTTCTTTGTACTGACATGAATCTGAAACGTGTCCATGTCAATGTAGTAATGAACACAATAATACTTTAACATAACAGTACTTTATTTCTCAACTTTCGAAGAGCAAATTTCTCCTATAAATGCAGTAATGCCGTTCATTTTTGTTTTTATAAGTAGATAGGCTTGTGTATATGTACGTGCATCTAGATATGAGATTAAGTAAAGTCACACACTAAATCATTTCAAACTTCGACAATTCTTATAGTTTAAATTTTCATGTCTTGCAAATAGACTTATACCATGATGCGCTAAGGCTGGGAAAAAATCGAGAGCTGACAATAGATTTGATATATGATTGGTGACTCTTGACCTAGTAGAAGACTAAGCAGACAGACAGTAGCAGACGAGATTTTTGGACAAAATACAAATATATTGTTCTTTTAAAGTTCTCGCAGAGTTTAATTATCAAAGCTGCTAAACAGTGTAATTAAAACAGACTATTATGAAATTAATTAACATATTGCTAGTAAAGGACGTAAAATTACCTTTTTATTGAACTAAAGATACAGATCTCGGAGGATTGCAACATTTTTTGTAATAAATTCCCGTCCCCATAATGGAAAGAGCACTCAAATGTGCAGTTACTTGTTCCAAAATATAAGCAGTAAACAATATTGAGGAAAAACTAAATATGGTGACGGCATTTTATTTACGTAATAGAAAATGTTTAACAAGGACAATTTAAAATAATAGATTCCAAGAATATTTTATGTATGTGCTTTATGGAAGAGTAGGAGCTACAGTAAAGGTGGGCAAACTTCAATTCTGCTGAAACAGACAGGCTGGTAACGTTGTATTTTGCTGAAAATCACTCACTTACAATGCGTTAATAATGGTTAAGACGAAATATAGCATGAAAAAATTCATATTCAGACAGAAAACTGCACATTTCTAAAACTTTTTATTTTGTAGAAAAATAACTTTTTAGCTGTATAGTTTCATAAATACTTGTTCAAGTGTGGGAAGAACTCGTTTCTTAAATTACGTAGTATACATCTGTATCATGCGTTCAACTTCCAAAATTAAAAATATACATAGTGCAATGACATATATATCAACATTTTTCATTATCGTTAATTTTACTAGCGAATGAAAAAGAATAAGATATTTGTCTATAATTGCTGGAAATTCAAGAGTTTTCTGTGATGTAATCCCGGTATGTTGATACCGAGATTAAATCACAGAACTCTTAGTGATTGGAATAAATATTCCAATCACTAAGAGTTCTGTCCCAGTAAGATAATTCCAAACACTAAAAAATGTATCTCTCCCCCTATAACGTAATTTTCTTCGTGCATTAGATAAAATTGCCTTTAAAGACTGAAGTAAAATTTGATTGCATTACGTATGTCAATGTAAAAATTGTAACCTTTAAACTATGGGTCAAATAAAGTAAGTATCAAAAACAGTAAATGACATAAAATTAAATATTGGAAGATTTTTACTACACATAAAACGCTTTACTCATTGTTTCACTGCATGATCGACATTTAACTTATAGGTAAATATTTTAGCAAAAATAAACGCTAATAGTATGCAATTTAGTAAATTAATACATCTTTCTAATATACAATTCAAATTCTAATTTCTGTAAACTCAATCTCGTCTTTGTTCATTTAAAACATCAAACTTGAAACTTTACATATTCTTACTGAAGGTACTCTTTAAATGTACTGTTGAGAAGCAATTAGAAAAAGCATTTGTTTTAAACTGGAAATATTTCTACATAGGAAAACAACCTTTTTAACAAAAATATTTACAGAATAACCTAATAAGAGCTTACTCAAATTTTGTACAAATACTTAAAAATAGCTCTTGTTTGTGAATAAGCATTATTTAGTAAAAAATTGCCTTTATTATGGTACATTTCAAAGCCGAATACTCAAAAAGTAACTCTAATTTTAGATAGTTGCATATACGCAATTTTGTTTGATACTTCCGTCTATTATGCCAATTAATTATTTTATATGTTTGTGAATGCTACTGGATTTACAGGAATGTTTGAATAACAGGTACGGTTATACGCTGTTATATCTGCTTTTATCAGCCTCTCTGTTCTTGCCTAGGACTGTTTTTATTATTTAAAAACCATAGTCGGATTAGCAAAGATTCCTTTATTTTTGAAGCGTTAATATACTTTATTAGAGCGAGAAAATGGCACGGGCAGATCGGACAACTGCCTCGCTTGTCTCTGTCCCCTATTCATTTGGGGTGATTTTATATAGTTGAAATTCATGTATGTACGGGAAAAAATATTATGCTTTGTGTATTTGTAAATGCACATACTTATGAGACCCTCATGAACAGAGGTTTCCCCTAGTCACACATTGGCTTAGTTTGAATTTGTACTTTGAATTAAATTCCTGGAAATCTTTAATGGGATATTCTGAAAATGTTGCTGATATTTATTGAAACTTTCTGCAACATGTGAAACTTTGGAAGCTGATAACAGTATAAGAGTAAAAGCTGACTTAAAGTGCATATGTCAGATGGTTATAACTGAAAAGGGGAGTTTTAAGTCCAATTCATAGCTGCCACGTACTCAGGAATATGATTAACCACTTATTCTAAAAATAAATTTTTGACTTAAAATTTATCAAAATTTCGCTTTCGGCAGTCGAGCTGGTTATTCTTTTGAAAACAATGCTTTATAAATATGTTGTTTGGAAAAATGGTTAGTTAAATTCCGGAATAGTTGGCAGCTATGCCAATTATTGCAAAACCTACTGCGGCTAATTCACCTAATTTGGTAGACATAAAGATCACCGAATTTATTTCCAAATAATTGTTTTCAAACTGTAGATGAGAAAAGAAATTGGCACAGCAGGCATCTCGATATTTAATTAATAAGAATAAGTGAAAAATTTTTATCATCCTCATCAACAAATTTTTGATAAGTTAATTGGTAATATATTCCAAAAAGTTTATTCTGTAAGCAGTATGTATCACCTGATAACGTAGCTAAACATATCCACCAAATTTGTCCAATTTGAGCTGTTTTTCCGTGTTTAAATGTTTATAATTCTGCAACGTGTAAATGGTACATGAAGTGTTTCGAATAAATAAAAAATAATTGGAAGATATTCCAGGATGTACCAAAACATGCTCGAAAATTTTGTACCCAAATGCAACAGCGCCAATGTTTTAATTAAATTACTTGTATGCAAGATGGAGCACCTCCACACATTAGTCTCTATGTACTGCAGTTTATTCGACAACATTTTACTAATGATAGAGTAATTAGGCGTGCATTTCTGGGAACTTGGTTTCTTCGTTTTTCAGATCTTAATTCCTGTGATTTTTGGCTGTGGGGATACTCAAAACGTATTGTTTATCGAAGAAGTCTGGTAATCTTGACAGATTTTAAAGACATGTGCGAAGTATCTCAATCAACCAATTATGGTACGCAGTTGCATAAACTGCCCAAAAATTTATATCATCGATACGATTCTTGTGATATGTATGTTTGGTACGTTTGAATGAAATGTTTTACAAATGTGTATTTCGTGTCTTTACAGTATATTTTGTGCTGTAGAGCGCCGTCATTTTTTCTGGAACATTTTTTTTTTCGCGAAATTCCTTTCCCTAAGTCTTGAATAGTCTGATCAGCAATTTTGGAGACTTTACATCGAGTTGTTCGATGTATACAAAGCTCAGAGTAGGGGGGGGGGTGTTTAATTCTGACCACCTTCTATTTGTTATAATATGCAGTAGCAAGTTTCAAACCAGTTTTCCGAAATAATGTGAAGCAAATCTGGTGTCATCAGGTGTACAAAGGGAGCACGAAAAAAGCGTCACCACTTAATGCTACATCAGAAACTAGCGCCACCAACAACACAGCAGTTGACTCATCACCTCCCTAATATAGAAGGCCTGGAAACAGAAACTTTTACATCATCACTAGGTTCACTAAAATGACGTCATCACGCATTTATTTTCACAAAATAAAACTATTCAAAGTTTGTGGTGAATTTAGTCCCGCATAAAACATTTTAATGATTTGAGATAGAAAATTTAATTTTACGACAAATAGGAAATTTTAACTATCACTAATTACATAATATGATATAGAAATATATCATAATAAATAATTTTTTATCAGAAAATTATTTTAATTTTTATCTTAAAATATTTTCTATAATTTGTACATTCACCAGAAATTTTAAATAGTTTTACTTTGTGAAACGAAACCTGCGATGCTATCAACGTAGAAGACGAAGTGATGACGTAAAAGCTTCTGTTCTCAGGCCTGCTGTATCTAAGAGGTGGTGGTTGACTGGGGAAATATTTGGAACACAGCGGAAAAATGGCAATAGACACGTAAACAATGGTAAACATATTTTTTGTTTTACTGGTTTAATAAAGTAACTTTTGACTGACATTGAGTAAGTTAAAATTCATTTGTTATTTTTAATTCATGTTTTAACACGAAACTGTGTTTTGTCCTTTGGCAGTCGTAGTATTGGTTATTGTGGCACTTCTTGTGTTTTTTCTTATGCCCAGACAGCACAGCAAACTTGCAGCAAGCATGATTTATCAAGTCAATAAA
Source organism: Cheiracanthium punctorium (assembly GCA_038373885.1). Lineage (NCBI taxonomy): Eukaryota > Metazoa > Arthropoda > Arachnida > Araneae > Cheiracanthiidae > Cheiracanthium > Cheiracanthium punctorium. Next base: position 554,371 of record JAWZYV010006519.1, on the reverse strand, counting down.
CTTGAATTAAGCTTGAAAATTTCAAGCGGGTAAGCTTAATGCAAGCTTGAATCAAGTGTTGAAGTTTACACTTGCCTAGCTTGCATTAAGCTTGACATAGCAAACTTAATTTAAAGCTTAAAAAATTTCCTGAAAAAAATTTCTTAAATACGCGGGGCGTCCGTCGGCGAACTCGCCCCGCATATATTTTATTTTTCCTCGCATTTTCCCCTGTATGCTGAAATTTCAAGTTAATTTAATCTGTTTCCATCAAGCGTCCGCGGCTGGTATCGAATTCGGGACCTAAGGGTTAGGAAGCCAGTTTCCTAACAATTCCGCCAATCTGCCTCGCGCTAGCGTGACTAAAGTTTGAAGTGACTGTTATGGCTGTCACGCCGTTTTCTGGCGAGATCAATCAGTGCCCAGTTCCGATCTGTATCTTTTATTTTTCCATGGGATGAATCAAATTAAAATAATGTTACGTGTGATTTATAGACTCACACATAGGGAAATAAGCATAATATAAACTTAAAAGCAGCACGCGTTTTAAAACTTTCAATATCGCCACACTCATGTTGGACAATACTGGCCAAAATCGAGACAAACGACTGATTTTGAAATCAATTTCGTAGTACAATTATATTTTATGTTAAAGAATTTCCATATTTGGAAAAATAGAATCTTTTTTTTAATTCTATGGTCAAGTACATTTATGACTGATGATAAATTATTTGTTATGTGGATGTTGCTAATCCAAATCAAGCAGTAATCAAGTTGTATTCAAGCTTGACAGTTCAAATGACTTCTCCAAGCTTACTGCAAGCTTAAAATGAATTGAACTGTCAAGCATGTATTAATACGTCAAATTCAAAGAAATGTCAAGCTTGATTTGAGATTATGTGCTGTCTGGGTGTTAACCTTACAAGAATCTAATGATTATTTAAAGAGTTCTCAGCTTAAACTGTTCTCAAACACTTCAATAACACTTTGGTATGCTAGGTATATATTTTCGAGTGATAGCAATCTGAAAATAATTGTTTTACTGAACTTTACAATGAGCACATTTTTGCCTATTAACTTTTGCATAAATTACGAAATTGCAAAACTAATTAAATCGAAACATGTTTATAATATATTTATTCACATTACTGTAAACAAATTTTTAAAATTTTAGTCGCTGATTTATAAAGGGTTAACTATCCCATAATAATAATCGTATTGTTTTGTAATATTATCATCTGCGACTAAAAATGTAGTGTGAAAACTAAAATAGAGACATTTTGATTTCCTTCTTATAAATACAGATATAAGTTATTTTAAAATATTTATCTTTGTTAAAATGGAACAAGCACATTTTTACTGTGCATATTTTCTATTGTGTATATTATCTAACTAGCTGAAGTACCCGTCCTCGACGGGTTAGTGAATGCAAATTTCCAAAAAGCAAGAACTTTCGTCAGCTACACAGAATGGATGTAGTATGTTGCCAAAGTAAAGAAAGCGAAGCTATAATTTTTATGTATTGTTAAAATATTACAGGTTAGAGAGTAATTAAGTAATGTCATTTCATTCGCTTTAGTCGTAATTATGTGATGCGCGAACGAATATTTACGCATATTGAAATAATTTTCGCAAAATCTCAAAATTTAATCAAAATTTTGGAAAAATTGGAAGCCTAGAATTTAAGTTGAGTGACAACCTATCATGTCACCCAATTTCGTTTCATTCCCTGCAGTCTTTATTTCGTGATGCTGGAACAAATTTTCAGCATTTTAAAACGATTTTCGCAAAATCTCAAAATGTAATCAAAATAATTTTAAAATTCAACGCCTATAAATTAAGATTAGCAACTACCTATCATATCACTAAATTTCGTATCATTCGTATTAGTCGTTATTACGTGATATTTGAAGAAATATAAACGTATTTTGAGAGAATTTTCACAAAATCTCAAAATCTAATAAAAATGTTAAAAAAATTGGACTCCTATAGTTTATGTTGAGCAACCATCTATCGTGTGACCAAATTTCATATCATTCGCTTTAGTTGCTATTACGTAATGCGGGAACAAAGATTCTCTCAGTTTTAAACGATTTTCACAAAATCTCGAAATCTGATCGATTTTTTTTAATTAGATGCTTATAGTTTAAGGTGAGTGACCACCTATCATTTCACCAAATATCATTTTTTTCACCTTTGCAGTTATTACGTGATGTGCGAACACAAATTTACGCAGTTTGAAATAATTTTCGAAAAATTTCAAAATTTAATCAAGATTTTTAAAACATTCGACGACATTGTTTTAAGTTGAGTGACCACCTATCATGACACCCAATTTTTATATCATTCGCTTCAGTCGTTCTTACGTGATGCTTGAACACAAATTTCCGCAGTTTGAAAGGATTTTCGCAAAATCTCAAAATCCAATCAAGATTTTTTTAGAAATTGGACTCCTATGTTTTAAGTTGAGTGACCACCTATCATGACCCCCAATTTCATATCATTCGCTTCAGTCGTTTTTACGTGATGCTTGAACACAAATTTAGGCAGTTTGAAAGGATTTTCGCAAAATCTCAAAATCTAATCAAGATTTTTTAAAAATTCGTCGCCTATGTTTTAAGTTGAGTACCACCTTTCATGACACCCAATTTCATATCATTCGCTTCAGTCGTTTTTACGTGATGATTAAACAAAAAAAGCGTCACGGACAGAATGACAGAATGACAGAATGACAGACAGACAAACTTTTTTTGAGGGTCGCATCGGATTCCCGGGTGCTTGAAACGGATAGAAATCGCAAAATTTTTGAATTCCAAGAAATGTACAGACAAAAGTCTAATTTTATTTATATAGATATGCCTTTGCGTTTTCTTTTTAACATTCAGAGCGTTTTTGATAAGTGTTTGGCTGCTATTCTCCTTCAAAATCTTTGCTCCGTTTAATTGAGATATTCAAAATAATGTGGTTATTTTGGGTGTTGGGAATGCTTGATGTCTTGATTTTGGTTTGGAATTTTGCCATTAAATGTTCTGCATAAGCTACTTAATAACGTACCTATTTGCATTGTTTATTTATTTTTTCTTGAATTAAAAAAATATTATGAGTTGAAAATTGCATTTTGTTTACTATAATTTAGTCTATAACATGAATGAAGTCAATTTATAGGATGAGAAGTTAAAATGTATGTTACATTTTCAATTAATTATTTTCAGAACTAATGAATTCTCATTAGTTCTGAAAAGTTCCGTAGGCAATATTGGTTTAATGTATATTTCAAAACTCAGTTTTCGAATAATGATTCTCAGTTTCATTACTATTATGCATGAATTTTACCTTTCATTCAGTGCTATTATTTTTATAAACAGAGAAGAGTACATTAAGATTTTCTAGTGTGTTGACATTTTAACAATTAACATACTTCTTCGTTTATAGATTGGTTGGTTTCTGTACTTCATAACTTCTCTTAAGCTGGATGATAAAAATATGTTAATTTATTGACTTTAATATAAGTAACATTAACGGGTGATATACAACGTATGATAAAAAAAAAATACATCAGTTTCCAATTTTACTTTTTTTTTAATTTCTAAAATCCTTTTCTCTAACTCCAGAACGTATTCTTTCAACTAAGCACTTTACCATACAACTACATTATCACTGCATTTATGGAAAAGGGCTAAGAGAAACTTTCTTTTGATTACCAAATCTCATGAAAAAATGATTTGTGATTAATTATCTATAATCAAAGCTTTTAAAAATTCTGTAAGTATGGTACAAATATTTAACATTATGTAAATGTTTCATAAACTATTACCAAAGCCTTTCCATGACTGCTTATAAATTATCCGGAGTAGTGATAAAAATTCAAGAAAATTCCAAAACACTTCTGATGCCGTTGTATACTTTTAGTGTAACTACCCAATGACTTATGAATAAAATTATAATTTTTGGATAACGCGTAATCATTCGTTGAATTGTGTCCACGGACCCGAACATAGACTGATTATCGATTATCGGCAGAAGGAAGAAATCCCGTTAGCCTCTCAAAGGAAAATACTTGACCGCTTTTCAACAATTAAATGTATAAGCGCCCTCTGGCAACTAATCGTTCTGCAATCTAAAGTTTTATTTTCACGAGATAAAACTGTTTAAAATTTCTGGTGAATGCTATAAATATTAGAAAATAAGATAATTAAAATACCTTCCTGATATAAAATAATTCATTATGATCTATTTCTTTATCATATTACATATATAATTCGTGATAAGTAAAATCTCCATTTGTCAAAAAATTATATTTCCTATCTAAAATTATTAGTGTTGTTGTGCATGAATAAATCACCAGAAATTTTTAATAGTTTTACATCTTAAAGTAAAACTTTAGTATGGGCGTTTGTAACTCGACCTGAATGATTACCACGCACCGCCACATATTCCTGGCAAATTTCACTTAGATGTTTTAGATTGTAATTGTCCTGTATTAAAGTCCATAACTGTGTTGTAATTCTGTCTTGGAATTATCTCTTCCCACCTATATGTGGAAAATATTCGTACACAAGCCGAGTTCTTATATATAAATGAGGTTGCACATGTAAGTAATATATCAAGAGTTACTAAGGAAATTTTTGAAATTAAGTGCATTTGCTGTAAAAATATATTCACTAAACTTTTATAATAAATACAGTCGATAGTGCTAATGGGATAACGGTTACAATAATATCCCGTTTAATGTAGTAACACTGTACCAAAGAGTAGTAAATTGCCAGTTTGGTCCTAGATAATGGACTATCCCGTTTATTAGAATAATCTTTGGGGTAAATTGGCTATTCCATTAAGCGGGTTTGACCGAATATAAGTTTTATTTAATGATATATCTTTAAAGTTTAAACTTGGAGCTTGAGTGTATTCTTTTTTATTATTATGCCACTTTTTTGGTGCTGTTAATGTTCCCACAAAATTCTGTATGTAAATAATCTGGATAAAAGACCACAAAAACACGATTAAGAAAACACAGACACAAAATAGTTGTCATTTTTATATATTTATTTCCATTGCAGAGATGTTTGGGAAACAAAGAAACATAAATTAGTGGATTAACAAAAAGTGTCCATTTATGCTATATGAGAGCTAGAAAGAAATTTGACATTATACAAGAAAAAATTTCACTCTTATTTTACATAAAATTATATTTTGAATAATACACCTAAAGTGTACATAAACGGATAGTGCATTACATGGCAATAAAACTATTACCAACGGGCACCTTTGATTATCATCATAGTTGAGGCATTAACAGATTAAAAAATTTCATGACATAACCAATGTTCATTATCAGGAATAAGTAAATTCTATAAGAATTCATAAACAGCTTCTGCATTTTTATGTTTTGTTTGCACATATAGTTTTGAAAATTCATTTGAAACAAAAATATCATCCGTTCAAATGAGTTGCATTCTATGAAAATATAATGCAACTGCAAAACTTAAAGCTTGATTTCATGATTACTGATACATTTCATTTTTTATCAAATACTCATAATTAGGATAACTATAAAAATATTAATCTATAGACTAATGCTGGATATCCAATATAAGACCATTATTGAAGCAAACTAATAAGTTGCATAGTCAATAAAGACTGCATTGTATAAAATCATAATCCCAAAACTCACGTATGCAGATAGAAACACATATTTAGTTTTATGTAAATATAGAGATTGTTCTTTCAAAGATTTATTGATATGGAAAAATGTATAAATAATTTTCTTTAAGTGAGATGTATTTTAGGAATTGCAATAATGAACAGAAAATTGCGAAAGCTCAAAATGCATTAAGATCTCAAAATTCTCAATTGAGCCGGAAATTTTTAATTTGGATAGCATTAAATCTAACGTTTGATAAAGTAGAATGCGCGTCAGATACAACTTTTAGTATCGGGTGCTTTTCTTCTTATTATTATTTTAATGATGGATATTATTTAGTTCTTATGAAATAAAGTAAGGATTTAATTCAATAAATTTCAAGTTTTTAAGGTTTTAGTCACATAATTCTCTTTATTAAATGTATATTAAAATTACATGTGCATTTCATTTTTTACTTTAACAGATAATTAAAGTACCCCATACTTTTGTGCGGGGATTATATTTTTCTAAAACATACAATATTCGAACATTTGTGGATTTTATGTAAACATAATTATGAATTATTTAACCAATTCAAGACTCAGATTTAATTTACAAATATCTTTTATTACGTACCAGGCGATAAATATCCATGTATCGTAAAATTTCATACATATTTTAAATGGGATATACTTTCAAGTTGACTAAAGATTTTTCAGCAACACGAAATCAGTTTTAGTTTATTTTTTTAATTTTTAAAATTACCATAATTTTTTTTATCTAAAATGCCATTTCTTACTTGTATGTTGTAGACAATTTAACATTTTCTTCTCATATTATCTTTCAAAATGCCCTTGATGTACGCTTTTAAACGGAATTCAATTTCAGTAAACATTTTTACGCCGTTCAGAAATCCAAGAACATTTATAACTTTTTATGGAAAAGAACTTGATATAACACTTGTCTAAAATGGCTGGAGTTAGAAGGTTGCTGATAAGATGAACATTGATTGAATTTAGGTAAACCATATCTAAAAACTCCTCCACAAAAGAGTTTCTTCTACTTTCAAAATTGAGTCCATCACTGTAGGAAAGGCAAAAATGTCCAATCCCTTTTTCTGTCATTGTGACATATTTCCATATATTTCATAAATTTACTCAGAAACAAAAGCACAGGTTAATAGAACTTTCAAAATTTTATAAATAGGTTCTCACTCAGTTTTTGAATATAATTTTCGCGATACACATTATTATTCTATCTGTTTCGAAAAATGCGTAGTATAAAAATATAATTTAAATTGCTTGGTATATATCAACAGTTCTTTTATCTGAGCAACTTAATGGAACATGTACCTCGTATATTTTTTCCTCTCGATTTCGATGTAATTACATTAGTAAAATCTTTGCGATTGCATGTACAATGAAGCTTGTGTTAATTGGAAATCCCATGAATTTTCTGACATTTAACGCCAACAAAATAAAATTTGCATAATCTCATATGCAATCTTTGAAACAATTGTTTAAAACGTAGATAACTAAGCACATTTCATTATTACTTTATGATTTTCATTTCATGCATAAATGGAGCTACTTCATTCAAACTTAATATTTTATTAAATGTATAAAAATATTTATCAAACTCAACGTTTAATTGAACTATCAATAATAATTTCTGAATACTGCACAATAAAACACATTAAACGAATGCTTACTCTATTAAATATTTTATAAATCGCTAAAATAAGGCTTTATAAAGTTGGTGAAAACTAAGATAGTAATAATATACTTCAGTCTAAGATAATTAAGATTATATTAAGATTACTTTAAAAGTTTACCTTAAAATAAAATGTAAACTGAATAATTTATCCTAAAGCCGTATCAGGTAATTACAAAGTTATCACTTATTATGCACAAATTATAGTTAATAAATAAAATAACTCATTAAAAAAATTACAAATTGAAACATTTTGTATATTTTTAATTTGAAAACAATATTTAAATCCCTCGGAAGCAAGGTAATCAATTTTAAAGATTTCTAAAAGTTTAGGCTATTATAAATGATTTCTTCACACCTATGTGTAAAACATAGTAAACTCCCTTCAGTGCAAACTCTATTGACATTTAAATACTATATAAATGAATTGTAAACACATATTTAATGTCAGCTTTGTAGATTAGAATTAAATTCATTTAAAATAAAACTCATGTAATATTTAATAACTGATTAAAATGAAAAGCTATGCATATTTTTTTTCAATGACACGCCAATAAATAATAGTTTAATGAAAAGTAATTAAATTAACAATTAATATATTAAAATAAAAATGTAATAAAACAGTTATGTTTCTAGTAACTATAATTGCGAATTAAAGCTATATAAATTTAATTTGTTTCTTGATTTCAGTGACACTTGGAAAAACAATAAACTAGTTAAACGTTACATATAAACTAGTTTAACACTTAATATCTAACAATTATTTTAATAAAATTATTTTGGTAATTAAATTGTACTCAACTTACTTGCAAAAATTTCAATATTTCCAATATCCCAGATTCAGTTTACACTAATCAACACCACTTCTTGTCTTAAAAATAAATATACAAACCTTAATAATTTTGTACCCTTAAAGTAATTTGAAGTAATCTGAAAAAAAATTAACTAGTGTGAATGACAATGCATGTACGTAACACAAATGTTTAGTAGTTACAAATGGTTTAGAAAGCACACTTTTAATCATAATTCTGTGATATAGATTCAAAAAATAAGAATTTATCAGGTTATATACGTAGTAAATAATAATTTATCATGTTATCGATTGAGTAAACAATAATTTATCAGTTTATAGATTGAGAAGTTAATAATGTATCATGGTGTAATGATGTATAAATGTTCATGATAACTGTTCTTTAATGTATTAATTTTATAGCTTACAGATTGTTTACTGCATTGAAACTACGTCTACACTAGTAAGTAGTATTATATGTAGTGAAGCTCAAAAGTGTATTCTTAAAACTTGTATTTATATATAGTAAATATATTTGTAGCTATACATGCAGTTATACATATTATAAAAATCTAATTTAAAACGTAGGTTAAAATATATATATAGGTTAAAAAATTTAGGAAGTTTGTTTATAACAGTATTGTTTAATTTTTTCTGAGAAACTGAAATTTATTTAAATAATTAAAACTAATTTTTTCAACAGAATAATTCACTCTAAAACTAGGCTTTTGTTTTTTTTTTTAATTTATTTAAACATAAATACTTTCATCGTAAAAAGAAAAAAAAAGATGCTAAATTATTTGCTTTAATTACTTTTAATTACCTGAGTTTTTACGTGATATAATAATATTAATAATCTAATATTATCTTATTACTTTTAAATATAGTCGAATTTTTATAAAGGAAAATTTATCTTCTTACCTTTTAACATGTTCCAAAACCCACGAAGAAAAATTTACTAGGAAATAAAACGAAGAATCAGACTTACCTTATTTTACAATAGGAATCCTGGGAGGTACAATACACTAAAACTAATTAATACCTTTAATGAGTTTGTACAGTATTCAGCACTATGGCAATAAATTGTGCCTATCATGTAAACAGATGCTGAGGAATATAATTTTCGTACACCAAGTAATGAAAAGGAACAAAGTATTTTCTACTACAATGTGCTCACATATATTTTAGGTTGTGTTTATATGAATTTACAAATATAAAAGAAAATTTCCAGAATTTATTTAGGATTGCTATTTTCACAACTAATCATATTTTAATGCTTAACATTTTCAGACCAGAGAGATTCAGGAACTCTCTGGTATGAAATATATGCCATTAAAAAACGAAGTAAAATACAACATTAGGAAGGGCTATTTTATGATTTTTCGAATGATTTTGAAGTTTTCGATTACAGTTTTAATATTGTTTTTTAATAGTTTTATTGTTGAGAAAAACAAAGTTTAGAACAAGCATTGACATGTGTTGCATTTAGAAATAAAAAAAAAAAGATATGTATAGGGAACCATTCTTATTTTGACTGACTGTTAATTTATACCAAAGATAAAGCGTAATTTCCTAAGCTGTCTAATGAAGCAGCTGTGGAAAGATACAGACGTTCTTGACAAATTTCTAAATTACAATGTGCGCATTTTAACAAAATGCAGTTTGTTATATGCTGTTCTAAGAAAGTCGGCATATCTCTCCCAATTGCGGAAAATGATTGCGTTTTATACAGACAACCTTTTTAGCTTCTTATAAATAGTTTTCTATAAGAAACAACCCGTACTTTTTACAGATTAACCTATGCTTTTGTGTTCTGAGATTCCAATTGAGTGAACCGAGAAAACAATCGAAACATCGAAACTTAGTATATTGAAACGACGGATCCTTTGAACTTCTGCGAAGTTTCAGCCAACACATGTTTCCTTTCTTTTTCCCCATGAGAGTGCTTGCTGATGTCTATACATGTCGTGAAAGCTGCACGCGGGCCCCCTGTGTTATTCACGTGTTCATGCGTTGTTTTGAAACAGAAGTATAACACACTAAATGTCCATTTGGGGGAACATATATGAACGAGGGTCTGCACAAAAAACCCTCCAGAAGAGGCACTAGACACCCCGATTTCGAATTCCACCCTCCGACCCCCCCAAATGAGGGCTTTGATGCGTTGATTGGACGACGTGATGTCACATGACCAGGACAGGCTTGATGCCGGTCACCGGACAAATAGGATGCTGAGAGTTAGGGCTGCGGCTGTCAGAACCAGATCCATTGTGTTTTTTAGCCTTGGCGAACTGTTCAGCAAGTTGTCGCATTCACCTAGAAAAATGATGTAAAAAATACCGATATCAACTCCGAATCTCTACTCCCATCTTTTGCAACGCCATATACAAAAGAATATAAAACACTTCCTGTGTGGGAATCTTCTTAACAAGCCATTTAATCTATTTATATATTTATTAAATTAAATTTTATATTTGTGTATTTAAAAAAGAAGATTCAGGTTGAAAGGGAGATCTATCGTGATTTCTTTTATTAAATCAAATGAAGGATAGACAAAATAAAACAATACATTAATATATAGCCAATATAATTCTATTTAACATGGCAAATGGATCAATAATTTTAAATTAATATGCTCGAATTAACTGTGCCTCAAAATATAATACTATGTTAAGAATTACTTCATTGAGATTTGAAGAGTAAAAGTTCTATGTTTTAAGAAAAAAATTATCTGTTTTAATTTGAAAATTTGTTAAAAGAAAATATTTTAGACATATTTTAAGTATGTTTCAAAAATTGCTAGTCTAATTCTTTTTAATTCACAATGATGTGTATATAGTGTCCAATCCAAACTAAATGCCGACTTAATCAAATTTAATTTATCTTCAACGATTACATTTAAGGCTAAATGTGTACTTTTATTCTAATCTCGTAACCTAAAGTTTCATGATTTCAAAAATCTAATGTTCCTTCCTTCCAACGATTAAAAAAGAAATGTTGCAACGTATTTCTAGCTTTGTAAATTTTATTAAATTATAGTGATACTTTTCAGTCCGCTGGAATTGAATACCAGCATAAATAGAAACAATTATAATTCATTTAACGTAATTTTTAAAATTTGCAGATCATTTTTCTAGCAGCAAATGTTTCTTAACTCCATTTTGTTCCTCGTTGATTCGTATATTAATTTAATCGCACAAATCTAATTAAAGCCAAACAATTTAATAATGATTTGAATTTTTTAATAATCTGTCTGCTAGATAAATCTTTTAAAAACCGTGCGAAGATTGTATTTATTGTCATATTTCATAACATGTTTAAACGTTTGACTAAATAAGCATATTTAATTTGATAATCAAATGAAATATTTTTATCTGATTGAAGGTGTAAATTTAATGAAACGCCGTGTAAAGTTATGAGGCATTTTTAACATAAAAAGTTAACTCAATAAACTAAACTGCTTAGTTTTTATCTTTCACAGGGTAAATGTTGATAATTAATGTAATAAGTTAATATCAATCATTCAAAGTGCAATATTTTGCATAAATCAAAGTTGTTTTCTCACAGTACCTGAATTCCAAAGTATAAAAGTTCCCCATTATTCTAAACTGAGAAAAAAAGTTAGTCCAAGTTTACTTACCTTTCAATATTTAGCGAATGCTACATTAGAAATTATTCTACACTTTCTTCTCATCCTTTGTGTTAAAAGTATAGTTTCACATATTTTTCTAAGATTTTCCGCGGGCTTCACTGCCGTTGTTTCTCTTTCACGAAATATTCTCCTTCGTAACACATGATTGATATCGTCGCTGTATTTTGCAGTCAGGCAGTAATTTTTCCTGAGGAAACTCGGCAATTTTCACAGATACTTTTTGCACTTTGATAGCAAAGAGGTGAATTAGATAAGTACGTTTTCTTTTCCTTTTTTTTTTCGAGAAAAAGCGCCAACTCTCTTAATGTGAGAAATGAACATACACAAAAGCTTCTTTTCGGAGAAAATAAAAGTTGAGGCCTTTCACTTTCATCTAGAATTACATATACAGCATGGTGAGCATTAACGAGTCTGAAACACACGGGTGTCTTTCTGCGAAATTAAGAAACACCCAGGAAAAATAAAGAAACACTATTATAATATTTTGCTTAGAAGTTCGTTTTATTCAGTCTTTCAGAATGATCATTTGGATTCACTGTTATTTACTATTGTTTTTATCTCTATAATATTTAAGTGCGCATGGGAAGTATTAAGAAAGCATTGGTTAATCCTGTATGCTTTATCAATAAATTTTAGCTGAATTTGCAAGTAAGAGATGCTTCATTGTTCCGTTATCTTCTATTACAACGGAATTGTTAAACTAGCAGAAAAAGTTTGATATATCTACAAAAAAATCAATAATAGTTCTCAAAAATAAATAATTATTATAAATTTAAACGCACCAGAATAATATTACTTATGAATTAAAATTAGAAAATATTAAATTCAGGACTATATTCACGTGAGAGGCAGCAAAGGAACTCAAAAGTATTTGGCCACGGGCCGCCAAGATGGTACATAGGCTTAAGAACCATAGAATATTTTCACGTGACGTCACTGAATTTTTTTTAGTTCAACTCAGATATTTAGGGATACGAAGCCACGTTTTCGGCCAATGACCATTCTCAAATGAAGGAATGTTTGACCAAAAGATGTTGGTTGCTAAGGTGTGACGTAGTGATAATGACGTAGGTGAAACAGCTCTATTCTATCACGCCTTTGGTCTGGGTTCAATTCCCGTCTTGGGCATGGATGTTAAGTCGTCAGTCCCTTCATAGGGGGTAACGACTGGCGCCCACTTAATGCCCATAATAAAATGGCCCCATAATAAAATGCCTTCCGGCAGTTGTAGTGGACAATGCCTAATCGGTCAGTGCCCGCCCGTTGAAAAATATATTTAACCATATCTTTAACTAATTGTAAAAAAAGAAAATATTTAAACATATCTGTAACGAATATCACATACGTTTGTATGTGAGGTAGAAGAAACCTACCTCCAGATATTTCTTTAAACTGTCGGACAATGTAGTATCTGTTGGATGGTTTAATGTTTTATTTGTACGTACTTGCAATCTTAGTAAGAAACTCATAAGCTATTTTAAAGAACTTGTTAATGCAGAACTAGTTAGTGCAGAAATTGATATGTAGATTCAAGTTTCTTTTCAGTATAAATTTTGAAAATTTAGAAATCCGTTTGAAATGTCATTCTGGTTGGTCGCTACACATACTTATGAAATTTTTCATAATTTTTAGATTCACGCAATTAAAGTTTTAATTTAATTTCAAGATTGTTTGCAGCGTGATTATGTTTTTAAAAATTAAGTATTGAAACCTGGTAGAGATTGACAATATTTTAAAGGATCACACCATGTGCTGTTTGTGCTTTGCTTTGGAAATTGTGTTTCCTATTAAAACATTTATTTACTAATTACATTTTCACAATAATTAACGCATAGTTAAAAAAATATTTTTACAATCACACATACTTCTGTTCTACTCAGTCGTGCAACAGTTAGCAATTATCAGGTGCATAAGTTTCTTAACTAATGAATAGTTTTCTTTTCACAAATGTGGAATAATCCTTAAAAGCATAAATGCCTCCACAGTTTTACCCCTTAAGTGTCGTATTAAGAACTGATTTTATTTACGAATATTATATTGCATATAAAATAACAAGTTACGCATTAGTTGCTGTAAGTGTTCCACCTAAAAAAGAAACGATATTTATTAGAAGCTAAATTTTAGATGTATATTTAAAAACGTTTACTTATTTTAAGTCTCTGAGAAATCTCTAAACCAGTCTTTCCATTTTTGATGAATTGGTCTTAGATATAGCGTATTGAAAATTCCACTCACCTTTGTAGCTCATACGTTTCTCATTCTTTTTAAATATGCATATATACTTAAAACGTGTTACATTGTATGTTAATCTTATATTAATGAATGAAACACCATAACACCGTTCTGTTTGATTAATAGAGCTATACCATTCACACGATTATTAACGGCTCTTTTAAAAGTCTTATAATTACTGTATTGATAAATTACTTCCGTAACTATTTTCACCTATGCAAGATTTCGTCCTAAATGTCATGATATCAAATTAAACATTAAAATTGTACGAAATTTGGTTCATAATACATTTATCATGTTATTTATAATTTATGCATTTTAAACAAAGAAGGTTGCGTATTTCGTGTTTAAAGGTGCCTTATATAATAATAATAATATTTTTTTTATGTATGTGTGATGATTTTTTATGTAATTTTGTACTCTCTTGTACTCTTAAACTTTCCTTCTCTCTGTTACGCATTTCTTTGTATACTTCCGTTTATGCTTTATAGAATGTTTAATAGTATTTTTTGTGAATAAAGTCTAGAATTTTGAGTTTTAGAACACTGAAGCGGTTTCAAACGAATATATTTTCTTGTTCGAATCGAAACTCAGCCGTGATTTTTTTTAGCTTTTTGTAGAAGCATAAATCCTGATAAAACTGTGAAACGAAAGTTTACAATGAGAAAAAATGTTTAAAAAAATCCTGTGAGTTTGATAAAGTAACCAAAAGAGGCAGATGTTCTCGAAAGGTTTAGTGTGTTATAAAATAAATACAGAGTGAACCTTATAGGTCCAGGTGGTATTCTGGCGTCATATATTCACATTTTGAGAATATATTGCATATATTAAAAGAAGGACTTATTCTTTTTATCGATAAGTAAACATTTTAAAATAAGTTATCTTAGTACCATACTCATTTCTAATTAACTGACGATAAAAATGAAATTGATTGTCAATTTTAAAGGACTAATATGTGGGGAATAAACACATTGAAAAACGAAACAACTTTATAAACTACTATGAATATCCTTTCAATATTGAATTATTTATTCAATTCTTTATTCCATAATTCATGAAGTATAAATTGTAGAAAATAGTACAATTTTTAAATTATTTTCTTTTTTAAATGCTAAATGATGTCTTTGTATTGTTTTACCCTATATTTAAAATTATTTACCAATGTATAACATTAATGCTTCAAATGTACTTTACAATAGTTATCGTTACTAAGCCCTAAATAAATCACGTGGTATAGTTTAAGTGTAACTAAGCGATTTAAGTAATATCATGAGAAATAATGTGAAGTTAAATGCTTATTGATTTCGATATTCTACAATTATTGTTTTCATTCGTTCAAATCACTTTCTATTTTGAATTCAATATTTGTCACTTCAGAGAAGTGTGGAATTCCCACAACAGCATTTAAAGCAATGTTTTTGGTCTTAAATTCATTTTTCAAAGAATGAGAAACATATATCCAATGACTCATCCGTTAATAGTAAATTAAGTATAATATATAAAAATACATAAATAACTATATCTAGGAAATAGGTTTCATTATATTATACAAAATATTTGCACTTTGAATTAGTTTAACCTGAATCCTTAAAATCCTCTAAATAATTTTCAAAGCATGGCTATATTAAGAATATCAAAGCTAAGCAGCATAGTAATCGTGCTAGGATAATATCAGGTATATATAACTTGATGGTTAAGACTTAGAAAAAAATATATAAAATTAATCAATTGAATAGCTCTGTCAATCAGAATAAATGTATTGTATATGAAATGAAATGATTATATAAAATTATATTTGTTTACATTGTTATTGAATTACTTTGCTTTTGATTAACTGATGAAAAATAAAGAGGTAAAAATGCTTTATCGAAATTACTTAAATTATTATTATTATTATTATGTCAAATCTATCCAGATTAATAATCAGTTCTTTTTTTTTAATTTCCACGACTTTTAAATACACTAAAGAAATTTGATTTGAATTTTTTGAAGAATTTATGAATCAAATAACAAGAAATTATACACAATATATACATATATATATATCATATATGCATAATATCTTAAAGAAATCATACAAGTTCTATTGAAAATATTAAATTTAACATTCAAATATTCTAATATTCACAAAAATTTGACGTTTCTGGAAAGTATTTTGAGAAACTAGTAAAATAATCAGAAAAACCAAATTCGTGGTTTTTTTTTATTTACATACGGTTCAATATGCTTTTCAAAGGAATTTTGTTCACATGCTAGATAACATCACTTAGTGAAGGTCTTTTTTTTCCTTTAACTATTGGAACGTTTATATACCTTCAAATAATTTTTCTACTGAATCCAAAAAGTCTCAAAAATTGATACTGAATGGAAGGACATGAAAACCCGATGATTCCTTATGCTCCATAGACTTATTTCAGTCCATCACCACAAAAACAGTATGAAGAAATATTTTAGATATGCATGTCATATAACTTTAATGCTGAAATACTCCGGTAACCAAAATTTGTATCGTTTTAAATGATAAAGATACTTAAATTACTTCCTCGAAAATTAAACTAGTTAATTTTCCAATTTGGAAACTGATAAATTTCGATATTAATGGCTGTTATTTTATAACGTAGTGAGCTGTATTTATCCACTGCCGCCTAGATATAGGAAGCCTAATCACTGTTACGTCACCAAGCCTTTACGTCATCATTAGGCCTTTCAAAGGTGACGCCATCACAGTTTAATTTTCATAAAGTAAACCTTTTCAAAATTTCTGGTGAATTTACTCTCTCATAACAACAAAATAGAAAATTTAATTTTACAAAATAAGGCAGTTTTAACTGTAACTAATTATATAATGTGATAAGGGAGTAGATCAAAATGAATTGTTTTGTTTCACAAACAAATTTTAATTTTTATCTTTAGCTTAAGATACTTTTTAATATTTGTAGCATTCACCAGAAAACTGAAATAGTTTTACTTTATGAGAATAAAAGCGTGGTGACGTCATCACTTGAAGGCCTAATGATGACGTCAAAGCTTCAGCGTTCAGGCTTTCTGTATCTAGGCGGCAGTGATTTATCACGCTGCAATGTACAAAGCAACGTCATCACTTCTGGGATATTTTAAAGAAATCTTTGATTTTTCAAAATAATTCGTTTATGTTACTTGTTTAATGACGCAATAAAATACATTTGGAACCAAATTAGAGAATTCATTAAATAATTTGTTTTAATTTGCTGCGTAGAGAATTTTGATGTTTTGGGGATTCTTTCTAGAAGCTAAATATTATCCAAATATTCCTTATTATTCCCTGAAATTATGAATTTATTTTACGAACAGTAAATATTTTGATGCATTGTTGGTACTAACGCTCTGTTTATCTAGAAAAGGTTTGCAGAATGTAACGCACTCATTAAGAATTTTATATGTCGTATAATATTTTATTCTTAACTTGTTTGGTGTTTCTGATTAGCATGTAAGAAATAAATCATTAAATCAGCATTGAAATAGAAACACCTACATTGGGATGAAAGAATTTCTGCAAGGAACTTTTAATCAGTTATCCATTTCGATCGATAAAGCTTAACAATATTTAAAAAATCTTGAATCCCCTGCAGCTTAACTCCGATTACTGATTGTTGGAAAACGGTCTTCCATATTGCTAGTTATTTATAAACATATGACTGTCGTTATTGATGTAGAATGAATGGTTAATTTAAAATACCAAATTATCAGTGTCAATATTTATACCGAAATTGCATACTCTTTTTAATAACTGAAAAAAAAAACATTTATTTGTATATATTAAATAAAATGCAGTTTCACATCGTCTTATATTAATAAAAGTACGCCATGAAAACACGTATTTAAAATTATGCAGATGATCAGTATCTTTTGATCTGTACAGCCTTTTTGAATTAAATATACCTACATGTGTTTCAGTTTTACGAACAAATATCTTAAAATACGAATTCATTTGTTTCCATCTAACAGAAAAATTGAATATTGGAAAAAATATGCCACTGAAAAACGGATTTTGTTTTTGTAAATATTTAAATGATTCCTTTGAATATATTATTTCTCCGGGTATTGTTTCAGTGCAGACTCAAAATACAGAAATCTAAAGCACATATCTACGATTCTTTAAATTTCTTTTATCTATATTTTTATTACATAGACCGTTTTTTTTACTCTTAGTGGGTTGGGCTTATGGCAGAATAAGAAGCTTTGAAGGTTTCTATAGGTATGGATGAAATAAATTGCCGAAATCGGAATTCCCTGCGATTTTTCATGACAAACAACTACTGCTTACGTATGTCTATCTTTCTTTCAATTTTAGCGTTTCGCGCAGTGTTGTAGATGCATCCCAGGAAAGACTAGGAGACTTTGAGATTAAAGCTCACAGAAAAGGATCTATGACAGAAAATCAATTGAAAGTAGATCAGAGAAGAATGGTTTTATGCAACTTTTTCCGCACTAGTGAATGCCTGTTAAGCAAACTTGACAGAAGAGTATTTACATAGAAGAGGGGTTGTATGTAGTCTGCGTACTGTCAGATTAGCGTTAATATAATGTGAAACGAGATTTTACACTAATTTTGTGAGATGTAAGAGGATTTTCTCGTGACGCGAGGTTTGCGAAGAGTTGCAATAATTTTGGAAAGAAGGAACTAACATTTTGGAAGATTTTATTATTTTCGTACACATATTTATAAACATTTCTTGTAAGATATTGATAGCTGTAAAGATTAATATAAATGACTGATGTCTCGTTTAGAGTTTAAGTTAGATTATCTTAAAGTCTTCAGTCGAGAAAAGAATTAAAAATAAAAATGTTCTTAAAACTGTATACGAAACAAACAGAAAAATAAAATTAATAATCTTTTCAGGTTTTTAGGCTTTAAAGACCTTAAGCATTAAGTGTAACGAATTATGTTTTACATAAAGCAACAAGTAATATGTGAAGAAGTTTTTAATTAAAAACAAGATGTGTCTAAACATAGAATTTATATGCTACATATTTATACCGAGAATTTTTATAGATACTTTTTTTTTCAAGAAAGATGTGTGAAAACTAGGGGAAGGCCGTTTACCCTCCTTAGAGGACGAATTCCAAAATATCCTGAATTGAATTTTATGTACTTTTGGGTGAGTGTTCATTTTGCAGCAAGAGTTCTAGGGATTTTTTTTAATGAGATACAGAGAAAGATATGTGAAAACTAGGGGAAGGCCTTTTACCCTCCTTGGACGACGAATTCCAAAATATCCTGAAATTGAATTTTAGGTCAGAGAAATGTGAAAACTAGGGGAAGGCCGTTTACCCTCCTTGGAGGACGAATTCCAAAATATCCTGAAATTGAATTTTAGATATTTTTGGGTGAGTGTTTCATTTTACAGCAAGAATTCTAGGGATTTTTTTAATGCGATACAGAGAAAGATATGTGAAATTTAGGTGAAGGCCGTTTACCCTCCTTGGAGGGCAAATTCCAAAATATCCTGAAATTGAATTTTAGGTATTTTTAGGTGAGTGATTTTTATGGTTTTTTGTAATGAGATACAGAGAGAGACAGATGTGAAAAGAAAGTTTTATTTAGTTTTATTCACCACATAGGTAACGAAATTTGCAAAAATCTGTGCAATTTAGCACTTATGTAAAACAACTCGCATGCATGTCAAGTTTCGTATTTTTAGCTTCAGTAATTTTGGCTAAGCAAAATATTGTCATACAAAAAAAAAAACGACACTGCTTACCGGTACTTCTAGGGTAAAAAAAAGAAAAAAAAGAAAAATTGTGAAGGTATATTAATTTTTCAAGGCATTAAATAAAATTGTTTAAATACTGGGAAAATAAATTTATAGTTACTTTTCATGCAGCTTTTTTTAAAATCTACAATATCTCGATTATTTATGCAGGTAGAAGGTTGTTAGCTCAGATGGGCTAACATAAAGGCTGGTTAAAGACCACCGTTTACTTGTGACGAACGCTCACGATAGTTCGGCATCTGGGAGAAAAGGGCGGATACAGCAAAGTCCCGCTTTCCGATGGTGCTCTAAATTGTGGGAAACAGCGAAATTCCAAGCTCTTGAGGAGCCCCGAGGCTGACTTTCATAGTTTTAAAATAGTCCAATACAGGTAAACCGTCAGTGTTCGACAGCAAAATAAAATACTTATGCATGCAATCTTTGACACAAAAACCCTTAAAAATATACGCCTAATATTATGTTTATCTAACATTTTATCAAAAAAAATTGTTTAATTTCACCATCTGTGAAAATTATTTTTTAGAAATATTTTAATTCAAAGGTAAAATTAAGATAGATTCAAAGATGAATAATTAAATAATCAGGAAATGTGATGCAATAATGTGCATTTTTTAAATGTTAATTTTGAGTGGTGCTTTAGCAGCTAACTAGTTCCGTGTTTATTTACCAGAGTGATGTAAGTGTGACCTACTTAAGCGAAGAATTTTCAACGGGAACTTCGCTTTATTTTTTCACAAACAAGTGTCATAAAATCGCTAACCGGCATTTAATGTTATAAGAAATATTCCACAGAAAGCATAATTATGCTAAACTTGCTTTCACGTTACCCAATTTACTTCCTTATCAAGTCTTCTACCAATATTTATAAAGGGAACTAATTAGTTGACGATTTAAAAAAAAAATTAGGCTGCTTTATAGTTCTTCTTTCTTTTTCTTTAGTTAATTATTTAAACAGGGTATGCATGTCAGGAAAGAAAATTGCATGTGAAAGACTTTGCAAAAGATGCTGATTGGTATTTATGTATGCCACTGTTCTTCATTTTAACGTTTCATAAATTGATCCACTTCCAAAATATCGTGTATATTTGATTTTTATACGCAATCAGGTGCGTTGGAATTGAAGCTCTAATTTTCGTAGTCGTATATAATTAAAATCTGACTATCCAAAAAAGGCACAACTAAAACAATGAACACTTTGAACTAAAAAAATAATAAATTTATAAAATATAATTACATTTAGGTAAATTAATCAGTATATGCGAAGAGAAATATTTTCAATACATATTAAATGTTTATTTGCATGCTTTTGAAATATGAATATGGTTCATTGGAACACGTGAAAGATTAAGATCTTATTGATTAGTCGGTGTTAACAAAATCAATTTGGATTCACATATTACACCATTGGTTATGAAACTTCGTAAATTCTTTCAGGTTTACAGTTCGTGTAAAATCACCCTAATAAAGTAAATATTTCATCTAAAAATGCATTTTTTCCCGTGACATTTTTATATTATTGAATATTTTACCACAGGGTAGACTAATGTCTTTGTTTAAGTACATTTTTAAAGATTTCTTTTTTATTAAACTAGAATAGAAAAAGATGTATAAGAAAGGCTCTTCTTTTTACATTTCCGCGTATGAACCTAAAACAAAAGTTATATATTTTCGGGCATTAACTTTCTTTTTTCTGTGACGTATTTAACTTTTTTCTTCTCCCACTTCAGAAAAAAAAAATGTTAAAAAAAATTCTAAAAGGGAATCAAATTCCCTTTTTCTGCAGCGACGCATGCAAAATCAGGCGCTATACATTCGCAACTCGTTCCGCTACACTAACCATCGAAACCATTTTTATTCTGTTAATTTGTAATGGATAATTGTCATTGCCAAGAATGAAAAAAATGCTAAAAGAAAGCATGAAGAGGCCGAGTTTTTTCCCATAATTTCCTTTATTTTTTCTTAATTTAAATATTGACAATTTTTGAAATGTCAGCTTTCGGTCTGTCTATTATGATTAATAATCTATGGTATGGAAATGTGACAGAGTCGATTGTGCAAGTTTTTGTCGCTATATTTAAATTTAAATAGCCTCTCTCTGGTTATTAAAAATTTGCGAGAATGTTTAAAAATCTCGACATTTCTTTATTTAAAATGAAAAGGTCTGTCATGATTTATTTCGTGTTAGATATTGACTCCATACATTGTGAACTGTTCAAAGCTTCTCTTTAATAGCAAGAGTTGTCTCATCAGCTGAGTTCTAATAGCCTTTGAAATAAAATAATGCGTACTTGTTCTACAGAAAAGTAAGATTATATATTTGTACTATTATTCTTTTTCCATATATCTGTTTATGATCTAAGCAGAAAAAAGATGTTGAGACAATGCTGTTCAGAGGTGTGTATCATGAATTCCGAACATATCAAACACTTTCTAAACAAATGCTGTGTTTAACCATAAATGCGTGATTTTGTATTAATTTAAATATTAAATAACAATATTGAAAACAGAAATCATACTTGAATTCTTATATCCTAGTAAAAATAATTCTTAAATTATTTGAATCCTCGAATATATATATATATCTATTTATATTTTATTTGATGACGTCAGATCAGTTTATGACCATCCTCGTGGATTTAAAATGCCTTTTAGAATGTCTTTAGAATTGAAACTGCACTGCATTTGGAAATTGAATAGAAGAAAATACGAAAATGTTTATTAGTAACCTCGACAAATATTGCGATGCTTGACACAATCAGCATATTCCTTACTCATCCCTAAAGGCATCGATTATAGGATTCGCTAGACGAAAATCCAAATCGAATTAATCGTTTGATGCACAAGTTAACACTGTGCATCAATGACAAGTTAACACTGTGCGCAACTGAATGTCGACCATCTTCGAGTTTTGTTTGAGAGAATGTTCATATTACTGCATGTGTCGTTTAGCGTTTTTTACACCTTTCCTGGAGTTTCCAGGCTAAATTTCAATGATCATCAGAACGGAGAAGACACCCTTAATTCAACAACATTCTTCAAAAACTAATAACGGCCGCCGAAAAGACTTTTGGACACGCCATCCTGAAGAATTTCTATTGTTTAACGTTCGAAATGCACAAGATTTCTGCGAAGTTGTTAACGTCAGCCAATTTCGGCGATCTTCAAAATGTGTCCCAGGGTCCCATACAGCGATGTTCCGCATATTAAAATAAAAATTAGCTAAGAAGTTATAAAGCACATACAAAAGAAATCAGCAAACTGACTATGCAGTGAAGGAAGGAGAATGACATATCGTCATAGGAACAGATTCGATGTTAAGATCTAGATTTAAGGAAAAGCATATCCCAAATATTTGGTCCAGATTCATGCAGAATACCTAGGCAGTTAGGAACAATTTAATGCAGTTAGGGAAAGTGTAGGAAGAAATAAAATGTAGAACATGAAATGCGGTAATTGAGACACAGCTAGACTCCGACACGACAGTTTGAGTAAATCAATTGAAGCACTCCTACATACTAACTATAATACAAGCGCAGATGGCGCTTGGAGCGAAAGTTTATATGAATTTCATGTCAAAAACTCTTAATAAAAGCATATTTGTCTTAAATTATTTTTACATAAAGTATCTTGATCCATATTTTACACAGTCCAGTCACATTAATGTGACCACCTTTCAAAAGCCAGAATAACCACCTTCGGCAGAGCGGACAGCTGCAAGACGTGCAGGAAGAGAGTCAATTAGGTAGTTGAAGGTGTTCACTGGGATGTTGAGCCATACCGACTCCAGTTCCGTAGCCAGCGGCGCTAGATTACGCAGTTGAGGATTCATGGCGTGAGCAATTCGATCGAGGTGGTCCCACAGATTTTCGATTGGGTTTGAATCCGGTGAGTTTGATCACTGCCTCCTAGACATAGAAAGCCTAACCGCTGCTATGTCACCAAGCCTCTACGTCATCAACCGGACTTCTAAAGGTGACGTCATCACAGATTAAATTTCATAAAGTAAAACCATTCGAAATTTCTGGTGAATTTACTCTCTCATAACAACATTTTAATGAATTGACATAGAAAAATTAATATTACAAAAAAGAGCAGTTTTTATCTGTAACTAATTACATAATGTAATAAGGGAGTAAATCAAAATGAATTGTTTTGTGTCACGAACGTATTTTAATTTTTATCTTTCACCTAAGATACTGTTTAATATTTGTAGCATTCACCAGAAATCTGAAATAGTTTTACTTTATGAGAATGAAAGTGTGGTGACGTCATTGTTCGAAGGCCTAATGATGACGTCGAAGCTTCAGCGCTCAGGCTTTCTGTATCTAGGTGGCAATGGTTTGATGGCCAAGGGCGTGCGGTAAAACCATTCCGGTGCTCTTCGAACCACGCACATAGACTGCAAACTGTATGACACCTCGCATTGTCCTGCTGGTAGATGCCATCATTCTGGGGAAAAATAATGCGCATATAGCGGTGGACATGGTCCACAATAACAGATGCATACTTATGCTGATCTATCCTGCCATCCATAATGATGAGTGCACCCAGTGAATGCATGCCAGGAAAACATTCCCCAAACCATAATGCTCCCTCCTCCAGCCTGGATCCTTCCGCCAATTGTTGCAGGGTGTTTGCTTTCAGACGTTTTACGCCAACGTCCATCTGTCCGATGGAGCATAAAACGTGATTCATCGGAAAAAGCCACTGTCGCCACTCTGTGGACGTCCAGTTGCGGTACTGGCGTGAAAATTCCAGCCTTCGTCACCGATGAACTGCAATCAGCACAGGTGTATTAACTAGGCGTCTGCTGCGGAGGCCCATGAGCAGCAACGTTCGCTGAACATTTGTTGAGGATACACTCTTCGTAGCCCCTTGGTTTATCTGGGAGGTCAGTTGCTCAACAGTTGCATGTCTATTCGCTCAAACGCATCTCCATAGCCTTCGTTCGCCTCTGTCATCTGTAGCCCGTGGTGCACCACATGTGCAACGCCGCTTTTTTTGGATAGTGGCAATTTGCCATGCACGTTATACTTTTACCACGACAGTTCACAAATTTACCGTTTCCGAAATGCTTCCACTCTTGGACCGAAAACCAATAATCATGCACTTTTGGACGTCGGATAAATCGCTACGTTTCTGCATTACGCCATCGATTGAAATGCTTTCCGATGCCCTAGAACAGTCTTTATATACACACCACTCCAATCTGCTGCCACCTGCCTTCTGTGTTCGGTTATTTCACATTGACGTCGAAAGTAGGTGGTGGTCACATTAATGTGACTGGACTGTGTAAGTATTGTATTATTTTTTTAAAGAAAAGATTGAGGTTTCTCTAAAAAATGCAATAGATCTGAAATCTTCATGAGCTGTCAAAGTTTGAGGAAAACTGGTCAGTAAGGTTTTCAACATTTTAACTTTGGTTTCTGACTTTTTTCTCATAATTTAGAGCACCATTTCTCGTACTGCACGCCTCTCCCATCTATCGAATTTCCGAGCTAGATGACATACCACCTGGCAGACTCCACGAGCACTTTTTATACTCATACACCGTACTCTTTTGGATCTGAACCCAAATACTCTTTTACCCAAACGGCCTTCCGTAGGCAAGAGCTATCCTCAAAAAGTTTGTTCCTTTGTAACAGTTGTTTTCTTTTTTGATCCATTACATGTCGTAACCTGAATCCATATAGAACGTTTATTAACTCAACACTGGATTGTAAACTTATTTTTCATTCATTTAGGTTACATGAAACAATTAATTTGGATAATGACTTTGAACTTTCAAGGAAACTAATATTTCTTTGAAGTACTCTTGTTTCATTAACGACGGAGTGGATGAAAGTGAGGGCATAGCCGCGAGAAATATTCAGACGTTTCAAATTCAACCTATATTTCAGAGAGAAGCAAGATGATCAGTAGCATAAATTAGAAAATAAGCTATCTGAGGCTTCAAGCGATAATGCTTATTTGCTTTATACAAAGCCTGTTGGATCGTGTTACCCGGAGGGTAGTGCTATTATGCGATTGGAGGGGCTAAACTTGAGGAAGGGATGTGTTGGTGAAGATGTATATCTTCTAATTTACAACAGTAGCTTATTCACTTCACAGTAGCTACCTGGAGTAGCGGTTGTCATTGGATGTAATGTTAATTTAACAGGCCAGTTACCTTTAAAAACTCACCCGAAACTTCGAACAGTTAATCGAATCATAATGTTTCTTGTCAGGTATATTTATGCTGCTTTCTATAGCTTTTTTCCTAAATGCTTCGAAAGTTTCAAATTTATTTTACCAGCGTCTTTTATGTTGGTGTTCTTGTTAACAGTAAATCCTTCGTTTTTAGATTAGCCGGTAAAAGGCTTATTCATATTAATAAACTATCAAATTCCTTAATGAATTTATCGATACGAACTAAAAAGTCTATTGTAGTGAGACGAACAGTCGAAAATTCCTTACAGAAATGTTTTACAATAAGCTTCATTTTTAAGAAAAATATTTAAAGCACAATATGATACAGTACCTGCTGATGTTATATTAAAAGTGAGATTCCCCGTGACCCCTGGGACTACTGTTCTGCGACAGGTGTCCGGAAGTCCAGAAAATTGCGTCATTTTCGGATTCGAAAAATATACCTGTAAATAAAAAGTGCATTAACTATATTGAATTTACAGTTTTACCAATTGAAGTTTTCCATATGATAAATATTCTACACAATCAACGTTTTCTCACCATTCCTATCAATAGTTGACCCATATGATGAAATTTTTTTAAATGAATTTATGACAAAGTAAATTAACAGTTTTTCTCTCCAATAAAACTCCTTTCACAATTTTTAAAAAATACTTAAACCTATGTAACCGTCGTTCGTAACGTGAATTAATTACTAATTTGATTTTTTTTTCAGTTGAATTACAAATTTCGCAAAGGGCTCAAGTCTGAAAATTAAAATTTTTCAGGAGACACAAAAAACCACTGAGATGTTTGTTCAAGAAATCAAATACTGCAGACGTTCGATGTGAACGAGCACCATCTTGCATGAACCAGGAGGCATTCGAACAGTCCTCTAAAGTAATATGAATCTCCACAAATTCTTACAGAATCCCAAGATATCGTGCAGCATTTATCGGTTGCTCTCGAAAAAATGGCCCCATTATTCCTTTCGAGGAAACCGCCCATGCCGTTATTTTTGGTGAATGCAGGGATGAAGGTTCAGCAATATGAGGATATTCGCGAGTTCTGCTTGTTGACATAGCCATCGAGGGGAAAATACGCTTTACGTCTGAGAACCATATGTTGCCAACATCGAGATCACCGTCATCCACAAGTTGAAGCATGGCGTTCGCGAAATTAAGCGTGCATTAATGGCGTTTGGACTGAGGGGTTGGTGAGTTTGGATTTTGTGCGGGAGCTTGTGAAGGCTATGGCGCATGACCAACGCCTCCTGCATACAGAAAGCCTCACAACTCCTACGTCACCAACCTTTGACGTCATCGTTTGGCCTACATTTAAAGGTTTTATTTTCACATAATAAAACTATTAAAAATTTCTGGTAAATACTACAAATATTAGAAAATATCTTATATTAAACATTAAAATTAAAATATCTTTCTCATACAAAATTATTCAGTATGATCTATTTCCTTATCACATTATCTAATTAGTTATGGTTAAAAACAGCCATTTGTCGTAAAATTATATTTTTTATCTTAATATTATTAAAATATTATTATTAAAATATTGCCAATCATGGATAAATTCACCAGAAATTTTTAATAGCTTTATGTTGTCACAATCAAACTTTTAAATGTAGGCCAAATGATGACGTCAAAGCTTGTTGACGTAGCAGTTGTAAGGCTTTCTATATGTAGGAGGTGTTGGCATGACACGGTGAGTGCTCATTCTTTGGAGTCCAGTACAAGATGCAACACGGCGTACGGAAGTCCGGGGCCGCTGTTGGATAACCTGCTGTACGGCTTCGGCATTCGCCTCTGTAACTGAAAGCCGTGGCCGGCTGACATTTCCAACACGGTCATCATTCACGCTCACCGTGCGTTCGGATTTCTGGAATAGAGTCGTTATCGCATTTTCTGACGGTCCGTTTCTCACATGAAATTTTCTTTGGGAACTGCGCCTCGTTTAAAAAAAATGTGTTCCAGGCAGTGGAACTCTTAACACAATAAATACCCGCTGTTCACCGAAAAGAAACACATTGGTAGAGCGGACTTGCAATCTCAACAGCACGCCCTATCAGCTTGACGACGAACTACGGAATGGCGAGCTGAAATACTTCGTTTCAACTATACCTGTAACAGATCGCCTGCAGTGCCAACTCTTGGTAGAGATGTTAACTAAATTTGAAATTAAGTGCGATAAAATTCCCTGATTGCCTAGCCTCACCATGGCACAGTGGTTATGCCACTGAAAATGGTAGACGGCCGAAGTGTGAATGTCCCGGGTTCGGGTCCCATCGTGCGGGGGTCGATCTAACGGTCTGGAGTTTTGGAAGGTTTTCTCCAGATGTCACGTAAATACGCGTTAGAACCCCTTAGAAAGTCCTTCTACCGAGGCACCCCCCATCATTGGCAGATCGCCTAGTGTAGCGTTGCCATAATCACACGCACACACATCCTGATTGCCTAAGCATAAGGCCGCAAACGATACATATCTATCGCATTCAGTCTTTTTTTTAATTGACTTTCAAAATCCATCAGTCATTTTTGGGGCACCCGGTATCTAATTACACATCTTCCTACAAAAATTTTAAAGCTGCATGAACATTGGATTGTGACGACTTCTTTACATAGATAGCCCATTTCCAAGATGTTCAGAGGGTTAAAGGCAAGGAATATTTATATTTTTTTTCAATTATAAGCTTCAAACTGATCTTATTCATAATGGAGAAACTATTAAATGTACTAAGAATTAATATTTAATGAGAAATTACAAAGAAAAGCACGTTTTAAAGTGAAAACGGATGTTTCACGTACGCAAACATATTTTCAACGCAAATCTTTACATACTCGCCCTGTAAAAATTTACTGAGATGTTGTGCAGATACCCGAAAATAGGTTTTATTTGTAAATATCAGATATTTAGTGAACTTTGTTAATGCTGGGCAAATATGGTTATGGAATGCTAAAAAAATGACTGATTCTGGGTAGTTTTTAAATACTTAATTCTGTTCCTGTTGCATTTTTTTAACTAAAAGGTTCGTAGATAGTATTTGGAAAGGCGAGAATCATTTTTTCGGTAAATCTATCCAACTAAAGTAGGAATAACTTCATTAAGTTAGTGTTATTAAATTAGTGGCGTTTCTGTATCATTCGTTTTCAAGATAAATATTTAGTTTGTACTAAGTTTTATAGAACGTAATCTAGCAGTCGTCTTTTTTACTGTACTCACGAACTAGCAAGAAAACACTGTAGTAGTGCGTACGTTACTTATTGTTTTTGGAATGTCTAAAACCTAAACATATGCATTAAGAGTAACAGGTGGATATTATTTTATATTAATGTCATGTACGTTATGCAGGATGCCCCCAAAAAAGTTAAAACACGCTTCTTTTACATGATAAAGTAAAAACGATCAATCAAACTTTCAAACACACTAAAGATAAAATAGGAAATAAGACTGCATTTATAAAACAGCCCTCCCTTTAACTAAAAAAAATAATTTTACACGGACTCTCAAAGTCATTGTTTCAGTTTTAATGTAGGATAGAATCGATAAAAAACAATAGCAAAAATGTAATAAAAGATAATGATAAATCAAAAGAAAAAAAACGCGCATGTGTACCTTCAGAATTGAGCGAGTATCGAAAAAAGATATACATACAGAGCACTGTGAACTGGGGAACAATATAAAATTAGAAATATGCATTTGTGATCTGAAATGAATGATGGCACATAGACATTTCTGCGAATATTTCACGATGCCGTAACTGATTTTAAAGTAATTTCTCCCATTATGGCATGCCATTTTGTACTAAAAAAATAAATATGTATAAAAGAAATTTAGTTTGTGTGTTTCGTTTTCCAATTTCATTAAGTATTTATGATAAAACTTATCTCTACATGATTGGCCTTCTATCAATGTATCATCATTCTTTTTTTTGTCCTAGGTACTAGGTTGCATTTGAATCAGACCGCGTAGTGAGAACCATTGCTTTATGTGATTTCTGTCTGTGTGATGTTTAATTTAGATATATTTGTGATAAATACGTTTGGCAGATATAAATGTATTTTAATTGGAAGCGATTTAAATAATAAATGTGTATATAATCGTTATTTTCACTGATGAAGTAGCCACTGACATGCTAATAAAAAACGGTAACTTTCTTCCTGCACCAAAATTCAATACATTTCTGAGAAATAGGTATGAGGGCTTCTTTTATGCCTAAATATGTAGAAGAAGATTGCATAAAAATTTAAAAAAAGTATGACTTTATAAAAATCAATAAGAGGCCTGTTTTAATAACGCAGTCTTATTTTCTACTTTTAAAACCATATTTTACCACAATTTCCATTCATCACTTAAGTTTAACAGATCATAATAAAAGCATTTTGCAATCTTTTTAAAACACCACTATTGTATATATTTTAAAAACACCTTTCAACCTTCAAACTATTTACAAACATAACATGTTTTATTCGGTTTCTCGAATGTTTTACGCCTATCGCGTTATTTGGTTTGACGTCCTGTCCTTAAATTATTTTCAAGTGTTTGGAATTTCACTGTTGCGTAAATACGTTTTACATAAAAAATACATTATTTAAGTGACACATGAATAATTTTTCAAAGTATGTATCAAATTTACATGTCTGTAATAG
Organism: Cheiracanthium punctorium; assembly: GCA_038373885.1. Taxonomy (NCBI): domain Eukaryota; kingdom Metazoa; phylum Arthropoda; class Arachnida; order Araneae; family Cheiracanthiidae; genus Cheiracanthium; species Cheiracanthium punctorium. The sequence continues at coordinate 523,803 of JAWZYV010006519.1, read as the reverse complement.
TTGAAATGACATTATATTGAATAATTCAGTTTTAGGAGTAACATATACACGTTTTCATAGATTAAAATAGTCGACATCACGTTTGCAAAGTAAATACGCGTGCGATGCTTTAAAAAGATTTTCAGTATCTCATTTTTTCGATGGTCACTATAGTATTAGTGACAAATGATGTATTCTATTTTTTAGAAACCTGTGGTAACAGTTTTCAGTTCAATTACACTAAGTATAGGAGGTAATAGGCTACTATAGTTAAAAGTACTCGGAATGTTTGCTGCATCAATACTAAGTATTGATATTTATCGTTTGTAACAAAACAACAAACTAATTTTATATCAAGGGAAGCGTTTACACGTACGGATGCGTTATTCACTTAATTACTGAGCAGATGTATGGAAATATCAAAAGCTATCCGAAAATTATTAATGCCCCTCTAAAGACACGTAATTCGTAAGAAAGGAGTGAATTTTTCTTATCGCAGGTGAAAAACGCGAAAGGATGATGCTTCGTTCATCGTTAAATTCGTCGGGCAATTATTCATCATCGATGAAGTTATCACTACTTTTAAGAGCTTAAAATCTTACTTAAGAACAACAGACTATGAGCTTCAACAAACTGGTGCGTGTTGTGTCATCGTGTTAGTTTCGACCCTGCTTTACGTAAGCATGTTTCGCTGATTAGCCAGGTAACAGCAAAACGCGCTTACGTGACTCAGAGTTAGAACTAACACGACGACGCAGCACAAAGCCGTTTTAGATTCACAATCTGATGTGGCTAAGATTTTAAGCAAATAAAAACAGTGACAACTTCATGTGTTTACGAACGATCCTAAAGAATGATGGACGTTAATACCCTTTCGGATAGCTCATTAACGGGAGAAATTTTATTTGTAATTTGTACGCTTACTAGAATAGCACTTTTTGAGATAAGCAATACTTTTTGAAATGAAAATGTAAATAAATGAAAAAAAAGTACATGCAAAACTCGTGAATTAAAATTTTGAAGTATTTTTGTACTTTTTCCTGATTACATTAGCTTAGAGCGTTAGCTATGAAAATAAATTAAAAAATGGTGATAACTTGATTGGTTGACGACCGATCTTAAAGAATGAGTACTTCCTTTGGCGCTTTTACTTGCGGTGAGTAGAACTGACCCTTCTTTACGAATTACATATGTTTAGGAGGACATTAATGCATTTACGGATAGATTAATGGGAGAAATTTTATTTGTAATTAGTACGCCAACTGCCATCCTATTTCTTAAAAAATATATAAAATCCTTTGAAAGGTAATATGTTAATTAAAAATTTAAAAAATACATGTAGTGGATAGTGGATTTGAATTTTAAAGTAGTTATGCAGCTTTATGATTACGTTAGCGTAGTTAGAATTTCAGCTATGAAAGTAAATTAAAATGAAATCCATTTAATTAGTAGACTTTTTAAAATTTGCCCGAGAATGTCAAATTTCGGCTTATTCAAGAAAAAAGTTCAAAATTCAATTTTCTCAAAAACAATTGATTTTCGGTCATTCATACGAGGGTTAAAAATTGTAGCATTTTGGCTCTCCTATCACACTCTTAGCAGTAAATGCATCGAATTACCGGTAACCCTGTATGCGGTACGCCCAATAAAGTTTCTTGCCACACTCTTCATTTCCGAACGGCTGTTGCTGTATTCATAAAAGTGGTGTCTAGGTATAGCAATGCAGCCGTGCGTTACTGAATGAAACCACTTGCAACGCCTGCTAATGGTAAATTTTACTGTTAGCATTTCTATCTCGGAAACGGAATGAGATAGGAAAAAAAGTGATGTACATAGACGTAGAACATCGTCGATTTAGTCACTGCCACCTAGATACAGAAAGCCTGAGCGCTGAAGCTTCGACGTCATCATTAGGCCTTAGAATAATGACGTCACCACACTTTCATTCTCATAAAGTGAAACTATTTCAGATTTCTGGTGAATGCTACAAATATTAAAAAGTATCTTAGGTGAAAGATAAAAATTAAAATACGTTCGTGACACAAAACCATTCATTGTGATTTACTCCCTTATTACATTATATAATTAGTTACAGATAAAAACTGCTCTTTTTTGTAATATTAATTTTTCTATGTCAATTCATTAAAATGTTGTTATGAGAGAGTAAATTCACCAGAAATTTCGAATAGCTTTGTGAAATTTAATGTGTGATGACGTCACCTTTAGAAGGCCAGTTGGTGACGTAGAGGCTTGGTGACGTAGCAGCGGTTAGGCTTTCTATGTCTAGGAGGCAGTGATTTAGTACGAAAAGGCACCTTGTGGATATTAATGCGAATAACGGAACAGTTAAAACGCGCATTTTTTTTTTCGTGATTTCCTACACTGTGACGTCATGAAACTTGTACGAAAGAAGAAATGATTATCTTTCGGGCAAAACACGACACCGCGATAGATCACTGCCTCCTAGACATAGAAATCCTAACCGCTGCTACGTCACCAAGCCTCTACGTCATCAACTGGCCTTCTAAAGGTGACGTCATCACAGATTAAATTTCATAAAGTAAAACCATTCGAAATTTCTGGTGAATTTACTCTCTCATAACAACATTTTAATGAATTGACATAGAAAAATTAATATTACAAAAATGAGCAGTTTTTATCTGTAACTAATTACATAATGTAATAAGGGAGTAAATCAAAATGAATTGTTTTGTGTCACGAACGTATTTTAATTTTTATCTTTCACCTAAGATACTATTTAATATTTGTAGCATTCACCAGAAATCTGAAATAGTTTTACTTTATGAGAATGAAAGTGTGGTGACGTCATTGTTCGAAGGCCTAATGATGACGTCGAAGCTTCAGCGCTCAGGCTTTCTGTATCTAGGTGGCAATGGATAGATAGAATAGAGGAATCGCTTGTGATCCCCAGTCAAAAAGATTTCTCCTTCCGTTCAAGTTCCGTACGTCACAGTGTAGGAAATCACGAGAAAAATTGCCTGTTTTAACCGCTGTATTCTTCGCACTGATGTTCACAAGGTGTATTTTCGTGCTCAATCGATGATGCTCAGCAACTTTGTTTATCACTTTTTTGTTTTTCCAGATCTCGTTCAGTTTTCGAGATAGGATTGCTAAATGCGTAGTTTTTCAACAAGTGGTGCCGTAGGCGGTTTCATTCAGCAGCGCATGGCTACTTTACTATACCTAGACACCACTTTTACGAATATACCATAAGTCGTTCCGAAGTTAAGATGTTGGCAAGGGACTTTAGTGGGCATACTCTATAACTCATGTAAAATCGTACACTAGATCTGCATTTTAAAAAATTTTTCAGGTTATAGATTTTGTAAAAATATAAAGAATAACAGGTATATGTGAAATTCTCGCTTTTTAAAGATTGAATTACTTTGCTGAACAGTAATGAAAGTTACTGTTCTTAAGACATGATGCAGATGATAAAGCAACCGACAGAACCCACCATCTTCTGTTTCAGATGAAATAAAATTTCTTTAGAAAATACCCGAAATCCACCTTATTTGAATTCAGAGCAACTTTTCTTATCCTAATATTTCTATCGAATATATTTAACCCTTAGAACAGTACAATGGAAACAATTTCTCTGCTACCGATATATCCTGCTTTTAGAAACGGAATTTTGTTAAATATGTAATTTCGTTTGATTTATGGATAAGGCAACGCCACCCGAGACCTAAGGGGAGGACATTTGAAGGGGTTTTCAAACGCGTTCACCATACTTCTGGAAAAAACCGGCCAAAAATCACTTCATCAGATCAGATCGACAGCCATGTGGAAGGCCAAACCCTTGGAATTTCACACTTCAGCGACTTGCCAATGTTCTGGTGGTAGCAGTTTTCACCGCTAAAGATAGTTGCATTCAGACGCTAACGAAGATCCAAAACGGCTCAATCAATCACTGCATAATACAGGGTGGTCATAATTAAACTGCATGTGTTCAAGGGGTGCTGCAGAGAAAACTACCGGGAATATTCCAGTGAAATTTGGTATCTACACGTTTCAGAACATGCGCAAGTGAAATATGCAAAATCGTCATTTTCACCCGATAGATGGCGCTGTACCGTATTTCGAAAGAAATTAACCATCTCACTGAAAAGATATACGAGGAAACCCATCTTAACATATAATTTTGAGAATAAGTTTTAGACGGTTTACTGACATTATTTTAAAAAATGCAATGACATCTCAATATTGAGATATTAAATAATAAAAAGAATCGATTTTCTTATAGTGATATTTAAAAAATTAAAAACGCATAAATTTATTTATGCAGTAACAACACGGAACTATCGACTTTGAAATAGTAAATCATCTTGAATGTGTTATAAAAAAGTCTTCTCATACTTTAAATTTCACTTTGCCTCTGAAGAAAGCAAATTAAGTCAAAAATATTTTTTTGAATTGTCCTCGCGTGCCAGAACAAATGAAACATGTCTCTTCTAAAATTCCATATATTCACGCTTTTGCACTCCCTTAATAGAGAAGAAAGAAAAATGCTGTGCGATGTTTGCTTGGATGTGATTTTCATACGAGACGTTTGCTTGCAAATGCGATTATTTGACCTTCTTCTTTAAGTAAACGATTTGTTTATTTCGCCGAGAATTTACATATATTACGAGTTTGTGCTCCAAGATTAACAGACAAATTTCGTGTACTCGCTTTAAGGAATCGCTGAAAGAGCCGAAATAATGTCACGCAATTAGAAACTTTTGAGACATAAATGAATTTTCAAAAAGAAATTCTAGAACTTGGTATAACGATCAGCATGGAATTTGCATTTATTTCTTGGTTCCAATTTTATATCTTTGTATTAAACATAAATAATGTCCGATTGTAATAATTGATTCAAACTGCAGTCCTTTTGAACAAATAATATAGCATTAATAGATTTCATGTGGAAGAAAAATTCTTAATGTTCCGTTTTTGGATTAATTTGAAACTTTTATTCGTACGAAAAAATTCAATGCGCTTGTTTTTAATTGTGTATGTACATCAATACATATATATCATCATAACGGAAGGGAAGTTTTCTGATCTCTCTCTTGAGAGATCTTGTTTTTCCTTATTGAAATAACTAAAATGTGTGAAATAAAAAAAATTAAGCTTATGATATGCTTTTGTTATTATTAATTTTATTTACGAAAACTGATATTCATAGGGCTCCATAGTTAATATGTAAATTCATAATTCCAGTAGTTGTTTCTACTTTATTTTTCTCCTGCATGTTCTTTCTTGATTGCCACTCCGCCTATATAACCGGAAAAAATAAATTAGAAAAAAGCTTGGAACAAATGAATTTCTCTTAACTTTCTATTACCAGTTACTTGAATTAAATTGTGTTGAAAAATATGTAGATTAAGCAATTTTTTTTTCTGGAGCTATCAAGCTATAAAATATCTCAAAAATGGTGGTAATTATATGAACACCGAACATCGCTGGGTGCCCTTATAATACACTGCTCGAAATAATTAAAGGATATTGCGGTTTTAGGTGGATCTTGTGGCTGGGAAAATTTTTAGCTGATTGATACATGATCGACAAACGTAGTAGGTTATATGAGAATAAATTACACATGTTTGGCAGAAAAAATGCATTTTATTGCAGGAACCAGAAGAAAGAAAAAACAGAAAAGGTAGAAAAGGAAAAAAACACAATTTGTGCATGTGAGAAAAAGATAATAAGAAAAGGTGTTTTCTTCAAAGGAAATTATTTTCAGTAAGTGGTATGGTTTCCACGGACGGCCAGCAACGTTGAATACGTTTGAGGCATGGAGTCAATGAGGCTATTAATCAGGAGTTGGGGTATTCTGTCCCACTCTTCCAGAAGAGCTCTTTCCAGTTCTTAGAGAGTTTGTGGGGGTGGTTGCAACACCTCCTAGATGAAGAAAGCCTAACAACTCCTACGTCACTAAGCTTTGACGTCATCGTTTAGCCTACACTTAAAAGTTTTATTTTCACAAAATAAAAGTATACAAAGTTTCTGGTGTATTTACTCATGAATAACAATGTTTTAATAATTTGAGATAAAAAATATAGTTTTATGAAAAATGGCAGTTTTTAGATATGACTAATTAGATAATATGATAAGGAAATAGACCGGAATGAATAATTTTGTATGAGAAAGGTATTTTAATTTTAATCTTTTATTTAAGCTATTTTCTAATATTTGTAGCATCCACCAGAAATTTTAAATAGTTTTACTTTGTGAAAGTAAAAATGTGATGACGTCATCACTTTAAGGCCTAATGATGACGTCAAAGTTTCAGTTGTTAGGCTTTCTATGTGTAGGAGGTGTTGGTGGTTGGCGGCCAGCAACTCGTCTTCCTAGAACGTCCCAAACGTGCTCTATTGGATTCATGTCTGGAGAACACGCTGGCCATTCCATTCGTACGATTCCTTCCTCGAAAAAGAAATCCTCCACCAGGTTAGCACGATGTGGCCTGCAGTTATCGTCCATTAAAATGAAGTCATCTCCGATTACTGCAGCGTAAGAGACTACAATAGGTCTGAGGATCTCATCCCTATATCGGCGACCAGTCAGAGGTCCATCTCGAATGATGTAGAGGTCTGTGCGCCCGTCAATGGAGATGCCACCATACACCAACATTCCCCAAGCGCCAAAGCTGACACTTTCGTGCACGAACACAGGATTATTCCTACTGCCACGGTCTTTCTAGATGAAAATACGCCTATCAGGATAAACTGAAAAACGGGACTCGTCAGAAAAAAGAACATTGATCCATTCATTTCTCCTCCAGTTCACAAGCTCTGTTGCCCACTCCCTGCGGTCGCGACGATGCCTTGATGTTAGTCTAACACATACCATCGGTCGGCGAGCATACAGACCTACACCATGGAGCCGGTTTCGGACTGTCTGAGTTGAAGCCGTGGTGCCAGTAGCCGAGCGAAGGTGTTGTTGGAGAAGAGTAGCGTTCATATTCCGGTGTCTCCGAGCCGTTAACACTAAATAACGGTCTTCATTGGGCGTTGTTGCCCGTCTACGACCTCGCCCTGGTCTTCGCCCTGCACTTCCAGTCGCCAAAAACCGGTTCCAGATCCTGGAAATCACACTTTGTGACACTCTAATGGCTTGCGCTACTTCGACTTGTGTTTGGCCCCCTTCTAACCTACCGACACATCCCAAGCTTCTGAATCGGTTAAATGACTTCGCTTAGACATCGTACACATCGAAACAAAGCAGTCACTGAATGCCGATCGTCCTTGTCTTCATTGTCTTTTATTCAGTTGAAAGTCCAATTTCATTCGCTGCCGCTGAAGTGACGTTTTTGACGTCGAACTCAAAATTAGCATACTCCACAGTTTGAAAATCAGAAAAATTTGCATTTGTGATTCTCTTCTTCCATTTTCGGCAAAAAAATTTCGCTTATATCTTTATTTTATATAAAACTTACAATATCCTTTAATATTTTTGAGCAGTGTAAAATGTCCACGATACCTTCGGGCAGTTGTAGTGGGCAATTCTTAATCGGCAAGTACCCGCCCGTTGAAAAAAAAGAATAATAATAATAAATAAGCACCGAACATGCTTATAGAAAAGTGTCCAATAACCATGATTTGTTAAAATAATTTCTTAAAATTATTAATCTGAGCTCAAGTGTCAGGCACTAGTGACAGACTTTTGATGGAAAATAGTTCGTACTCTTGTATCATTGAAAGACATCGGACACAACTTTACTTGTTGCTGGTGTTGTTGTTACTTATTCCCTCTGACAGCCGCATGCGGTACCAGATCCCCCCAGATAGGGAGGCGATGGGCATAGGGGGGGGGGCGCCTTCCATTTTTAGAGCCCCAGTGGGAGGAAGTCCGACTTTAGAACGGTCCCCTAATCTTGAACCCATTCCAGAGGATGGTCCAATCATCTGAAATCGGCACCTCCAGTGGTATCGTTTAACAGCTTAGAGGACAATGGAGCCATGACAGATTTTACGTGTACCAGCGGTCATTAGCGTACACGGCCCCACAGCAGTCGAGCCGAGAGGTAGTTGACCCTCCCAAGTACTGGCCAAGCCGGATGCTGCTTCACTTGCCGTGTTCCTACGGGAACGGAGTTTAGCGCCCAGACCACTGCGGGACCCACTTTACTTAATCGTAATAACTACATCTTAGACAAGAGTAAGGAGTGCTTTCTGATATCAACAATGATATAACAGCCTAAATGACTTATAAAAACCTCTATTGCAAATGAGACTAGGTTATTGACGAAGCACGAAATAAAACGAAAGTTACCTTATAAAAAATAACCTTTAATGATGCATGCATTAAAAATTATCCATTATCATACTCTGTTGTTATAATGTAACGTATTAATATTTATGATTTTATTAATAATGATTTATACATTTTCTCAAAGTTCTCTGAAGTGTTTACAAATTCTTATCTATGTATTTGTTATTTTAAGGCCCGCCATTTGATATGAAAATATATTTGTTATTTTACAGGTCATAACACTGGAAGCCTTCAGATACAAATAGTTGAAGCTTTGAAGAATAAATTCTTACTGATGAACTTTGTGGACACATTGAAAAACGTGAAACTTTTAATTTTTCAGTAGGAGGAAATTAACTAAAGTTCCTTCGGGGAAAAAGGCTGTCTTCACAAATTTTAAAATATGCGAAAAAAGTGTGTGTTTGTGTGTGTGTGTTTCGAGTAAGCTTTAAAAAAAAATCTGTAAATTTCCTTTAGCCTTTCAAACTCATGTAACTGAAAAAATTGTACAGCTATTGTCTAATAAAGTATTTAGAGAAATATGCAATTGCCTGTCATAAATCTTGTAATTTGGCATATAACATTGTGTGCACACATGCAACGCATTATGAGCGACAATCTAGAATGGAATAGAATTTCTCCTCTCGATTACGATGATATAAATATAGACGCCAATCTTTACGGAATATAATTAACCACATTTTGTATACGGTAATATTCTGCTTAGGATATAGCAAAATTGTTCGGTTAAGCATGGTAGGTGGTCAGGTTAGCAGCTGTGGATGAAACTGAAGTAAGGTAATTCCAGGCACTGTAGCATCAGTACGACCTGATACAAGAAGTTTAATATACAGTAGAAAAATATGAAGAATTCAAACATCTGGCTTTATTGACACCTCTGAAGTTTCCCTTTAAAAACTGCTTTTGCACTTAGTTCAGACCTCCGAATTGTCAGACCGTTCTTATTTCTTTAATAGTAGGTTTTCAAATTTTTGCATTCCGTTGAACCCTACGGCAATTTACTTCTAACCATACTTTTAAACAGTTTAGTAATGGTGAACTCGAAAAAGGAGTTATAGCAACATGTGGCAAACATTGAAATGAGAACTTTACGTGATATTAAATTCGTCCTTTGTATCTGGGCCGAATTTTCTCGGATTTCTTTTTTACAGAAGTCGTGTTAAGCTATATTTAAGGACTCAATTTATGCACTTAAATGCATTAGTGTGCATATAAAATCTGTTACTATTTTGCATTTACTTCGTAATGTTTTCACCAGGAAGTATATTTTGCATTTATGGATGAGATAATTGAACATGTCTTCCTTTTTATTGGCAAGGTGTTACTGATGGTGCTTGTTAAAAACGATTGCGTTTTACAAATTGGCTTTAGGCCAATTTTCTACATGGGTTATAACAAAAAACCCCACATATAGAAAGCCTAAGAGCTAAAGGTATCACAGTTCTATTTTCATAAAGTAAAACAATATAAATTTTCTGGTAAATGCTACAAATATTAGAACGCTTAGATAAAAATTAAAACACAAATGAGATACTAAACAATTCATTATCATCTATTTCTTTATTGTATTATATATAGATAGTTATAGTAAAACTCTTGCCCTTTGTCATAAAATTAAATTTTCTTTCTCAAATCATTAAAATGTTGTTATACGTGAATTAATTCACCAGAAATTTAAATATTTTTACTTTATGGAATTAAAACTGTGATAAAATCATCTTTGAAGGCATGCTGATGACGCGAAAACTTCATGACGTAACAGTTGTTAGGCTTTCTATATCTAGGAGATGTTGGTAATAATCTAGTAGTAAATTAAGTGCCAAATATAATTTAAAAATGTGCCTATATTAGTTTTGGTTATAACACGTTTTTAAGTAAACATGTTCAGAAATGTTCTGAAGTAGTTTCTTTCAGTTTCACAAAAAAACAAAATTTATATTTCTGGTGGTAGATTATACATTTTGCCAAGTATTCTCTTGCTTGAATTTTATTTCAGGATCTCTCTCACCAGAAAAAAAAATTTTGTATTTTTAGATTAGGTAAATGAAAGTGGTCTACCACAGATAACTGTTACCGATGGTGGTTGCTGCAAGCTGATGAGTTTAGAAAGTGGTTATGTGTTAACTTTGATCCCTGAGTTATAAGCTAGTACTAAATATAATTTAGAAATACATCTTCGTTAGTTTTCCTTACACAGCGTATTAAAGTGTTCAGATGTTGTCAAAGAGGGTTCGTAGGGGTTAAGCTTCTGTTTTATCAAAATTAACCAAACGAGTTTTCTGGTGGTAGATAAATGATTGTGCCCTCTATTATATATTTTGCCAAATTATTCTCTAAAAATTTATTTCAGGATCTTTACAACCAGATTTTTTTTTTTGTATTTTTAGATATGTAAATGAAACCAGGCCAGAGGGTGGGAATGCGTTTGGGCGGGTACCAAGGAAAAGAAGTACTAGTGTAATAAATACTTTGAGACTGTCCGGTTGTATCTGCAAGATGTGTATTAACTATTAGATGTCAAAGTAGTGACCTACATATTAAGTTCTGTATGGTAAGACAATTATGAACTCAAAAACCTGCAGGTATACGTTCTAGAACTAGGCTTTGTGGATGAGATATTAATACAAAAAATTTTGCTGACGTGCAATTGCAAACACGAGTGTCGAATAATACACTAAAGGTTTTCCTGCACTAGCCTACGCGTTTGACGATGTAAAGCTCACAACATACCTTATGAACATCTAATTCTCCAGCACGCAACGCCTGAGGATAACCTGTGCTCGTTGTTTTTAACATAAATAAGTTTGTCAAATTTCTGGTGAATAATTTTTCTCGAAGAACGAGATACCTAATTTGACTAATGGGATTCATTTCCTGTTTTAAAATTATCTTATCTGATTCGTGTCGGAAAAAGAAAATTCTCGATTAGTACTTTTAAGAAATATTGAGGTATAGTGAAAATAGTTTTGCATTTTAAAGTCACCTTATCGCATTAGCATTATCAAACAAAGTTCTTCATTTAATATGTAAAAATGTTGTTTGACAATGAGAATAATTTCGGAATTGAGAACTTTCGTTTGCCGATGCAAAAGTGTTAAAAGTTTTCCACCATCCTATTGAAAATGCAGTGTCTTTTGAATGAAAATATTACTATTTGGATATTTGCAATAAACATACCTAAACTAAATAAAATGTTTTAAGTTTAATCACGAAAAAATTTAAAAACAGAGAAATTTCATTTCGTTTTGAGATTCATTATGCGACGTCGCCAAAACATTAGTGACAGTAGTACTGCAAATTACTTCATAAATGCGTAGCTGCCAACTATTGAGGTTTTATTGAAAGATTTGCCTCCACTAAATTTGCCTGAACAGTTTAACATCAAAACAAGTCCAAATTATTAATCTAAAATAAAACTAAAAATTGTGGTGGAAAATCTTCGTTTAAATAAAGTCGCAGATAAAGTCGTAAGAGCTGACAGCTATGTAAAGTTTCATGTGGAAGGATCTGTATTTTCATCATATATAACATATCTTGTAAATAAAGAAACTTTCCTATTAAGGATTTTGTATCCTAAATTATATTTAAAAAATGGACGTATTATAAGGAATTTAGTAATGTTCATGCAAATGTATAACAATAAATTGATTATTAATAATTTTACATACATTTTATGATATTTAAAATATTTGTACTTAAAAAAAGGATTTAGCTGTTTTTTGGTATTTTTAAAACATGGCCTGCACGCAGACACATTTCTCTATCAAAAGCAAATCACGAGCAGTAGTCGCTTTATTTGACGCTTTCAGATCTTTTGTTACAATTTGCATGTCTCTGATAAAAAGGCTGACAAATACTCATTATAATCTTGTTGCATGTTCGTGTTCTAACAAATGTTGTTGCTTAAACTTTGAACCTTCGTATTTCTGCGTTTGTTCAAAATTCCGGAGCACTTAAGTAATTTTTATCTGTAGGTAACTTAATCAACACCTCCTAAATATAAAAAAGGCCAAACAACTGAATCTTTGATGTCATTACTAGACCTTCAAGTCATGCCGTCATCACAGTTTTACTTTCACAAAGTAAAAGTATTTAAAATTTCTGGTGAATGCTACAAATATAAGAAAATATCTTACATAAAAAATTAAAATGAAAATACCTTTTTCATACAAAATTATTCATTCCGATATATTTCCCTATCACATTATCTAATTAGTCATGCTTAAAAACTGCCATTTTTCATAAAATTATATTTTTATCTCAAATCATTAAAATATTGTTATTCATGAGTAAATTCACCAGAAACTTTTTATAGTTTTATTTTGTGAAAATAAAACTTTAAATGGATGACTAGTGATGACGCCAAATTTTGGTGACGTAGTAGTTGTTAGGATTTCTTTATCAAGGAGGTGTTGCTTAAATGCATATTATTCTCAGTAACGAGTTCTTATATGATTTAATCACTAACTAGAATCAAATATCTTGTCAGCGAGTTTCTAATAGCACTTCACTCTTTTTCTATGTGTCTCAGAATAGGAAGGGCGAGGCTATAGACATTTTCCATAAGCTACATCTTACAAAATTCTACGTTTACAATTTATATTATTTTTACATTTCAAAAACACTGAAAAGAAAAGAAAATAAAAAAATTTACATTTAATAATTTTTTTTTAATATGGAAACAAAAATATATTATTTTTTCTTGACGGTGCATGTTGTTAAAAATATTTTAGAGACCTTGCCTCTTAAATTTTAAATCTCCAATAACAATATTCCGGACGATGAATGCTGTCTATGATATTTTAGTGACACTGCCTCTCAAAGTATGAATGATATCCCAAGCTAATTTTCAGAAACCACCGAAATTTACTTCTGAAACGCAAGTTTTAATTGAAGAACGAGTAAAACATAACCTAACCTTTTATCTTAAGAAATAGCTCAGCAAAACGTGCAGCGAGAGATTGAAGATCCAAATTGAGCAAAGTAGAGAAACGGTAATAGATATTTAATTAATTTACTACTAATAGCCGTAAAACAACATATAAATATTTATATTACTTAGTATAATAATAGTATTTAATTAAAGACAAACTAGTATAATCTTTCCTTAACAGAAAACTAAGGAAATATCTTACCATCACTGAGCTGTCAAGTTTTATGGAACATAATTAACCCCCTTTTGTAAACAGTAATTTTCGGTTTACACTACTACGAAATTTCTTAGTTAAACTTTGTCTACAATTCCGAAAAAAATATTTTAAAAATATATCGTTCAAAAAGTAACTGTCTCGTTGAATCAACAATAAATTGTCTTGTTGAATCAACAAAAATTATGTTAAATCAACAAAATTCTTCTGTTGAAATAGCGCTCACAAAATTTTTGTTAAATGAATAAAATTATTTTTTGAAGTTATTTGGTTATTTCAGCAAAACATTCTGTTAATTTAACCAATCAATTTGGTTGAAATAAGCAAATGTTTATTTAATTTAACCAAACTATTTGTTTAAATGGTTTATTTGGTTAAAATCTGCCAAATTATTAGTTGAATCAACAAAATTTCTTTGTTAATTTGTGTGTTCATGGATCATTTAACCAAATTATCTTGTTGAATTCGTTATGTTGCTTTTTTAACCCAATAAATTATTGGTTGAAAATTTATGAGTTAAGGCTAATTAATTTATTTATTCTTAAAAATTTTCATTTTTATTTTAGTATTTTTATATATCTACAATTTTAATATGAAGAGATTCAAGTCTCTTACTTTTTTGTTGTTCATAAGACAGACAGTCAAAATAGCCCTTCTGTTCACGGGGCAATAAACATGTATCTTCAATACTAAGTAATTCCCAAGGCTTCAATGTCATTTTTTTAAGTGTTAAAGAAAGCTTTACTTAGTGTTATTTTTTAATGGAGTTTTCTCGTTTTCATCGCATTTGCGGAGATACATCAAATAACTTCGACATGTAGTTTCCGATTTAATGCTGCAAGTAAAAGTTGACTATCGGAATCGTGAAAACCAAAAATATTGCTTGTCCGGTTTGTTTCCATCTGCCAATCTTCAATCTCGAATGGGTGTTTAGTTTTTATACTGTCCTAGTGCAGAAGGGTAATTAATTTACAGTTTGATCCACTTTTTCCCATTGCATTCCAAATACTAAACAGTCATATAAAGATTTCGATCAAAATACAGAGATATTTTATAAAGCACGTACGGTGAAATAGTTATTTTAATAAACTTGATACTAACGGTTATTATGCTAGCGGTCAAGAACATGTCTTGCTTTAAACTAATCTTTATAAAAATACTAAAACATGTATATTTTAATTAATGTACGAAGTAATTAGACTTACCATTGTAACGTTTTACTAACGCAAAAGATATCCAATTGGATAGTTATGTATTTCTTATCATAACCACCCATACTTAAATAAATTTGGCAGATATTAGGGTTCGGAAAACTCCGTTGCCCGAGTTACTAAAAATTATTACTTGGCGACTAGTTTTTTTTCTTTCATTAATGTAGTTCAATCCATACGTGACTCCTAAAAATTTTTGCTGGCTCCTAAAATTTTACAACTTTTTTCACCTTTGGATATGTAAATATTCCAATATTCATGGACAGCGTTCTGCGTTCGGTTCTCCTCACATCGCTTACACCGTACTGCGCATGTCCTTGACGCTTCCGTGAATTAACTGTTCAACGATTTCAAATGCTATTGGTTCTTCGCAGTTCTTTGATTTTGACAAAAAAAAGTTATTTTGTTAAAAAGTCATGTTGTAAAATAAATTTGATTGAATCCACAAAATAAAAACCGTTTTACCAAAGAAATTTTGCTAAATTCAACGAACACTTTCTAGCTTGTAATAATATTCCGCAAAGGTTGGCAGCTATGATCTTATTATCTCAATCACATTTCCAGGGTGATAAATGATTTTCAATCACTTCCCGATCGGTTGATTCTGTGCTACAATATATTAATAACAAAAGATTTTTATAAATGAATTCATAATTGTATTTCAAATAGGGATTACAGAATACTAAAAAATTTAGACAATAATGGCAACCGTGCAAAAGGTTAGAGCAAAAATTCAACAGATTGATCGTGCTGAGAATCTTAAAGTCCTGCATGCGCCAATTTTCAACTTTATCCAGAATATGAGTAGCGCTTATGTTTGCACGTCAATTTTCCAATGAAATATATTAATTATGGGCAAATATGCCGAAACTACTAGGTTTTATCCAAAAGGAAGGCCTTTTTGTGATGGTGTGATAATTAAATTAAAATACTGTTTACGATATCTGCTCGATTGTTCGTGGATTGAATGCACTAGGGTCCTAGGACTATAGGCGGAATGCCCTCCGTTGGGAACTTTCAAAGGGATCCTAGACCGTATTTACGCGACGTTTGGTATTTGCAGAAATGTGAACCAATTAAAGCAGTTAACTACTTCTGCTGATACTGGGGGCTTCGCGTCAGGCTCATCACGTGACCGAAGCATATGCTTCACCCCCTCCCAGACCCCATGGTCGTGGTTTGTTGTGGAATTAAGCCCAATTATCTGCACAAAGGATCTAGGCCTATAGGTGGGGTGGCTTTCGTGAGGGTCTTTTTAAAAGGGCTCCTAACCCGTATTTACGCTAAGTTTCGGAGAAAACCACGGAAAACTCCGAACGGTTAGGTCGACCCGATGGGGCCCGAACCGGGGACCTTCACACTTCCCCGTCTACCATTTCCAGTGACTTAACCACTGTGCCATGTCTCATAGTTGTCAGCGTAGGCCTTGCCCCGCAGTGGGCTGTTGCGCCAGTGTTTTACTTCTGATGATAATAAACAATTGTTGTACTGTGATGTTTTTCTTTTTCTAATGCTGCCTTGCTAACGCATAAAGGTGCCAGAGCCTCTAAAAGCGTAGGACCAACACCTCCTAGATATAGAAAAGCCTTACAACTGCTACGTCACTAAGCTTTGACGTCATCATTGAGCCTACATTTAAAAGTTTGTTGTGACAAAATAAAGCTATTAAAAATTTCTGGTTAAGTTACCCATGATTGGCAATATTTTGATAATTTGAGATAAAAACTATAATTTTACGACAAATGGCAGTTTTTAACCATAACTAATTAGATAATGTGATAAGGAATTAGATCATACTGAATAATTTTGTATGAGAAAGATATTTTAATTTTAATGTTTAATATAAGATATTTTCTAATATTTGTAGTATTTACCAGAAATTTTTAATAGTTTCATTTTGTGAAAATAGAACTTTTAAATATAAGCTAAATGATGACGTCAAATGTTGGTGACGTAGGAGTTGTAAGGCTTTCTAAATGTAGGAGGCGTTGGTAGGACGATGATGGGAAAAATAGAGCGGCTTCCATTTTATTGAGCTCCAGTAGTAAAAAGAACGACTTAGCTTGGGGTCTACTTGGGGTCTTGAACTACTGCTAGATGAGCGACCTACACCTATATCGGCACCCATAACGTTATCGTTTCCACATGTCGGACATATGAGCCACGACAGATTTTACGTGCACTAGTTTTCTGTACCTTATACGGTCTCACAGTAATTAAAGTGAGAGAATTTATCAAACTTCTAAATGTTGATGAAGGTCACGATGCTTCACTTTCGGAGTTCTCATGGGAGATTCAATCGACTGAGCCTTTGTGAGACAGCTGTAGCCAGTATTGATAGAGTTAAAACATGAAATAATTGCTGATACCTTGAGCCCCAAAATTTCTTATTTCACTTTAAGAAGATAATGGAGATATTTATTGAGTGAAATACGTTGTCTAAGTACAGTGAATAGGGTGTGATGATATGAATACTACGGGATATTGTTTACAGCGACATCTGGTGGTAAACATAAATGTTAGCTTTCCTTTTTCGATCCCCATAAGGTAGGTGAAATGTATCTGTTGCTCCATACGAAGAGATTGGACACTGCACATGGTAAACGGCTGATGGCCCAGGGGTCTGGACCACTGCCTCCTAGATACAGAAAGCCTGAGCGCTGAAGCTATGACGCCATCATTAGGCCTTTAAGTGATGACGTCACCACACTTTCATTCTCATAAAGTAAAACTATTTCAGATTTCTGGTGAATGCTACAAATATTAAAAAGTATCTTAAGTGAAAGATAAAAATTAAAATACGTTCGTGACACAAAGCAATTCATTGTGATCTTTTCCCTTATTACATTATATAATTAGTTACAGTTAAAAACTGCTCTTTTTGTAAAATTAATTTTTCTATCTCAATTCATTAAAATGCTGTTATGAGAGAGTAAATTCACCAGAAATTTCGAATAGTTTTACTTTATGAAATTTAATCTGTGATGACGTCACCTTTAGCAGGCCAACTGATGACGTAGAGGCTTGGTGACGTAACAGTGGTTAGGCTTTCTTTATCTAGGAGGCAGTGTCTGGACTAACAGCGGGTACCGATCTAACGTATATACTGAAAGGCGGTTTTCTCTAGATGTAACTTGAATCCCATAAATGTCCTCTGCAATAGGCACCCATTAGCAGATACCCTTTGGTGCAGGTTTGCCTTAACACAGAACTTTTTTTTTTAAGTTTAAAGTAAAATGAATGTTTGTATAGCAATATTATAATTCTGGTTGCTCATGATCATTTTATAAAATATATTATTTCTAACATTTATCTTTTATTACTGATTATTGATTAAATATTATTCTAAAAATTTGTTGAGAAATTGTGATTTCATTTTCAATTTTTAAATATATATAATTTTACTTTTGTTCCAAAAATATATTTAAGCAATGATAAATTTGGTAAAATGATCATCAACAACCAGAATGGCATTTTTGGCATAGATTTCCCCATTTTTGAGATAGAAACGCTAACTTTATTTCTTCACCGCCAGATGGTGGATCTAATCAGTCTTATCATGAGTCACAAAGCAATTTTACTATACCTAGTATGTTTCAGGCAATAGCTGTACGATTTTTAAATTAATTTTTGTGCTGAGACTTTAGGAGGCACCTAATGTATGGCAATGTAAGTAAATACAGAAAGTGATAATTTCAACGTATTGTGCCCTTTTATAAGAAGATCTCCGATTAATAAAATATGTCCATCTAAACAGAACCACCGACATGCATGGGAGACAAAATTTCGAACTTAAGTATTTTTCAGCTTTCTTTTACAGTTTAGTACAAATTCTATTTCAATTAGATGGTAAACATGCGATTTTTCTGTCTTATGAAAACGATATCATAGTTTGTCACCTTAGTGCAGGTTTTTGACGAAGTACTGGTTAGAATCCCTGTTAAATATGAAACAAAAAAGACCCAAACATCGAGACATCCATTACAAATGATATGTGTTGCATAAACAAAGAAAAAAAAAGAGGGAAAATATGTATACTTACAAAACAATAGCGAGCATTAGATCCCTTTAAACCTGCTATGAGGTAGTTTCTTCCATTTTCTTCCCACATTCCTTGACACTGAAAAGCTGGAATTGAAGAAAAAACAAATATATAAGATATGTGCAGTCCAAAGAAGGTTTCGTTTTATTGATCGATTAACACACACGCAAATTAAATTAATTCTAAAACTAATTAATAATTAACCGAAATAGATTAAAGGTATTATAGATACGAAGGTGCTAAAAAATATTTCTACATTTTTTTTCTCTGTACCTAAAAGACTTAAAAGGTCCAACGCTAACGGCCGTCAAGGTTTCTAAAATTTCATATCCCATAAACTATTCCCATTCTGAAACGTTAAAAAAAAGAGATTCTGTGAACAGAATGTGAGAATTATACTCCACATATCAAACCACCATTATTATTTTAGTCCAGTAACAATATTACGACTAAAAAAACAGTCATTCCTTTTTCTGATATCGATTAATCTTGAAAAACTATTAGAATATATTTTTATTAAGCTAAACAGTAAAGTTCACTTGGTTTTGAAAATGCAAACCTTGATTTTCAGGCTGATTAAATCTTACTTTTGTAGATCAACGTTATTAATGTTTACAATGACATCTTATTGACTCCAGTAAACTTCACTTTTAGTAGTTTTCTTAGCACGAAGAAATTAATTGCATGTACAGTTTATTGTTAGTATATGGGAAACATCTAAATATGCTATAAAATAAAATAAACGTGGTATATTGAATTTTACATCAGTTATTTTTAATCGTGTAAACAGGGCCTCATTATATTTCTCTCGATAGACATTTTATTTATTTAGTAAAATTTGGAATGAGGAAAATATACAATACAGATCTCACTGCTTCATAAAATCTCTGATTAATCAAATTAGCTGCTTTATCTGATCAAACAGCCAAAACCTGAATCATGTAATATCTTATGCAGTAAAATCTCGAATTGGAACTTCAAAAGTAAAAAAAAATGCATAAAAGTGTCTAAGGAAGGAAAGGACACATGTATACGGATAAAGTCTTTTATTCCAGTAGTATACGACGAGTAATATCCTTTAGATTAGTCAGTGACCACGAAGGACTTATTTCCTTTCTGTAATTTCTAGAAGAGTTACAGGAACACTCTGTTTAAAACCACTGACGAACAACAATTAATCATCTTAATTTTATTCCTTCAATTGTGATATTTTATAATTGCTTTCCATATTTGGAATGTGGCAGCGGGTCATACCTCTTCCTTGGGATCGAAGACTGTCCATCGCATATTAGAATCATACGCTTTTTTTAAATTAAAAAAAACCTCTTAAATTAAAAAAAATTTAAATTTAAGCGAATTATTTTTAAATTTTAAGAGAATTATTTTTAAATTTAAAAAGAATAATTTTTAAATTTTAAGAGAATTATTTTTAAATTGAAAACTTTTATTCAATTACTTTTTTTAAAATTACTTTAGAATTACTTTAAATTTACTACAATTACTTTTTTTAAATTAAAAAAAAACTCTGAACGAATATGATTTTACTAAGCGGTGGGTACTGTAATTAAAAATTTAAAACTGTTTTCCGATGAAAATACATCGCACATCAACCCAATTTCTAAAATAGTTGTGTCTAAAAATTATCTTATACATTTTATTTCTTATACATAGTTTGTACGACATTTTAAATTAGAATACATTTTTTCAGTTTGATTTGCTCTCCATATCCTTCAATATATGAAGTTCTAATAAAATCGGAATGTGTTGTTTTCAATAATTAGATTATGAATAAAGTTGCTCTAAAATACAATATATTATTTTAACTTTAATGAAATATTTCCGTCCAATTCGTTTTCAGTCGCTGTTAGTTATTGAAATGGACTATAGTTCAATAGTATAGAATTACATCGCAAAAAGTCTCAGCATAGAAGTTATACATAGGGTATTTAATTTTTATAAATACTATTTCGGGTACGCTACTTTTCTTTAATTTTAATAGGCATTAGTTAGCTAAATAAATTCTATCTCAGCAGTCTTCGATGTCATTGAAATGTGTGTGAGGGTTCTTTACAACATACTTAAAATAGTGTATGTAATGACGTTAATTATACATTTAAATATGTACGCAAATACCTATTTTTGAGCAAGTACAAATAAAACTGATATTATCATTCCATCAGTTATGTATAACAGCATAGTCTATATTTCCCAGCATATTACATATTTCTCATATCGGTAACATAAACAATAATACATAGACCGGCAGTGGAAAAGTCAAACACAGTAAAAAAAAGTACATATATAAAATCCAATAGTATTTTACGTAACTGATTATTTTTTTGTTGATTTTCTAAAGAATAAAAGAATATTAAAAAAATGAATGCGTGCAATATTTTACTTATTTGAAAACTAGAACGCGTATTTTCAAAATGTAAAATGATATGAATGTTTGCAGATAAAATCTCTGCATTGAAGTATAGGAGGAAAGTATATGGATGCTTATCGGATCAACGCTGTTTTTTTTTTCTTTCTACCAACGATGTCTAAGCTATGAATATGCAGCTTTAAAGAATTCCTTTGAAGCATCAATCTAAGCGATCGGGAATTTTTATTGCATATATTGGGAAATCAATATAAAAATGTGATGGTCCGAAATATTTTCTTTTTAGCAAGCATAATGGAATATTTTGGTTTGTGCTATAAATATTTTGTAAATAGGTACAGTAGAAGTATTCCACATAAAGAGATGGCTTTGGCTTTTATAATATATCCACCACACGAATAACATTTTTGCATAAATATTATGGCCATTTGGAGTTATTTAGTCAATTATAAACTTTTTCGATTGTGGGGTAGTCTTAATAATACATTTTTACGATTTTCAATAGAGAATGAAGTTATACAGAATCGATTGGTGTTGATATTTTATTATTATGTGTAAAAATGAAATAGTCGTAAGTGATGAAATTTGAAAATTTTAACTTTTACATAGATGCCATTTTTATTCTTGAAAATATTACTTCTGAAACACCTTTATGCGTGACTTTTAATACTCATCGTATGGCAGTCCGGGTGATTCAAAATAGATGTTAAAACGATTATGTTTTAAACCGTAAGTGACTGTAAAAACTCTTTCATGTATAACATTTTTTAAAATAAAGAATAGCTTTCAGATATGGAAAATTCTCACAAGGAGCTGTATACATGAGAAGTAAAAATTTTATTTTTTTTATGGACCCTCCTTTTCTATCAGTTATATTTGGAAAAATATTACTTTGGTTCTAAGAAAGTAAATTAAACAAAATTCCATGTTTCGAGCTAACAGTCAGCAAGCCATCGCAAGTTAAAAATTTAAGCATTTGCCGCCAAGAATTAAAGAGTCTCAAAAGGCAGAAATATAAAATTAATTTTCAAATGACGTTAGTTTATGTTAGTGGCCATTGGACTGCTATATTTGTCTCCTGGAGATACTCTTTTCGATAGAGTTTTCGTATTATGCATGTTCGGAAACTTCTAGTGAATGCAAACTCACTTTATATTCTCTATCATTCTCTAAATACACTCTGAAATGCCTTCTCTGGAAGCCTGACGTAATCACTGGATTTTACCCCCTAAAACACTAAATTATTTACTAACTAAATTATTCCCCTAACTCCCCTTACTCACTAAATTATTACCCTAAAACCGGCGAGGCGTTGCGCGGCGCCGCTGGGCACCGATTGTACCCATCAACGTCATAATTTTAGAAAAAAGTATAATATAAACTATCAAAAATAGGCGTTTTCGATTTTTTTTTCGGAAAGAAAAGTAAAATTTCAAATGTTATGAATTTTAATAGAGGAATTAATAGTTTACTTCTGCAATGTAAACTATGGTATCAATTAGTTATTTAAAGTTTAAGAAATCTCCTCATGAGACATATGTACCACTGATATGTATATATGTACGCATACACCCGTTTTCATAATGCTTTTTTTTTAATTTCCCTCGCCTCGGCGAGCCGACGCCTCCGGATTCCTGAGGTCTTTACGCCGCCGCCGCGAATATCTGCGCGGGGCAGACCTCTAGCTTAGTTGGCATTTTCACACAAAAGGACCATTATTTAACTTTTATCAACTCATAGTTAGTCTCCTAAAGATTTTTCCACCTGAAAAAGGACGTCATCCTAGAAGGTAAAGTGGTGTAAGGCGTCATTTCAAACATTGGATATCTCTTTAACTACTCCACCTAGAGACATGGGGTATTTTTAATTTACCTTCTTAGGCACAGACCAACATTTTTCTGAATGTAAGTGATAGGAATTGAGGAACGGTATAAAAATTAAATTTCGTATTTTAATATGTATACAACCCCTAGTAAAAAATCGCCAAATCTGGAAGCTACTCTTTATGTGACGAACTTTTCTAATTAAAAGTATGTTTCGATCACTTGCAGTTTAATATATAATCGTTTTAATATATATTTTGAATTAACGGGTATACTGAACGCTGTTCCGAATACCAAATATCAAACTCGAAAAACGTAAGATGATACTGTCGCAACTAAATAATCGGTAATCATATAACCTGCAGTTATATGATTAAAACTTGTTAAATTTTATCCAGTATCATTTTGCTTCTTC
The DNA here is from genome assembly GCA_038373885.1 of Cheiracanthium punctorium. Lineage (NCBI taxonomy): Eukaryota > Metazoa > Arthropoda > Arachnida > Araneae > Cheiracanthiidae > Cheiracanthium > Cheiracanthium punctorium. Next base: position 500,520 of record JAWZYV010006519.1, on the reverse strand, counting down.
TTCTGCATGACTCATCAGAGACTGTTGCAAGAAATGTCTGCTGCATATTGCAAAATTTCTGCCCACTTTAAATATTTAACTCTATAATAATAGCCAACCACTATAAATAAACGAACTTTTAATGTCTAAGAGTGGAAACTTGATTTCTATTTTCTTACAGTTCCGATCGTAACTGTGAGTGGATATTTCATTCTCATAAATGGAATTGTTCTATAAACTAGTTATTAAAATTGGTGTGAAATAGACCGCAAAAATAAATTTGCTCATCCAGATGACAAAGGAAGGCATATTGCACAGATATGTGTGCAAATGCACTGTTCCTATCGTAATGAGAATTGTTATTGGGACTATGTCACACAATCGCGCAGTTAATCGGAAGTTTCCAATATTACTTTGTTAAAAAAATAAGTTAGAAAATGGAACTAAAATTAAAAACTTACTCATGTGTTCTCGAGCTGTTTCACACGTCGAAAGAAACTCCAATGTTTCGTAACTTCTGCAACCCACTACTTTTACGGCTGAGTCCTGGCATTGATCGGACCTGATGTGATTTCTGCTGGCTGCTATCCTCAAACCATCTGTTTCAACAAGCTGGGGACACAGAGATATGACAGAAGCTGAAGAAGCTAAAAAGAAAAGCAATTTGTTAATTTTTTTAATGAGTGAATTAAGTATGTGTAATAAATGAGAATTTGCTAGCATATCAGACATAGAATTCGCATTCGAAAAGAAACTAAGCGTTTTTCAATACATTCCAGTAAAGTTTACTGCCTGTCCCGTGCCCTAGATACCGTAAATACCTTTGGACTGCAAGTATTTTTTAAAGTTTACTGAAATCTACTACACCATATTCTTTGTTGAAAATGGCTTATAAAGCATTTGTATCTCTTCTAGAGAAGCATGCGAAAATATTGCAATGATTGCAGTCGGTAAACCTTAATTGTATAGTGCACATTTTAAAGGCGTTAGTGTAGAAAAAATGAAAGTTATTCTAAATATTTGAATATCGCGATAGTATTCACGCCACCAGAAATGCCCAGCATAGCAAATATAAAAATAAAGCCCTTTCAGCAATCTGATCGAAGTACAGTTTGTTAGAGATTAGGCTTTGTCATGTCATGTCATTTCTGAACGAAATGGCGACTCTATAATATTTTTGAAAACTCACCGACTAGTGTTGTAAATTCCATTCCTCCTGAATCATACCTCGGTGACGAGCAAGCATCATGTGGTCTACGGGCAAATTCCCCTAAAATATTAGACACATGGGATTAACAAGTACAGTCATCACATAAAATTAAAATACATTTACTATGTTAATCGAGAACAATAATTAAATGCGTATGATCTTATTCATGATGAAATATACGGATGTACTTTCCATAAACATTTGAATTTTCGTATGTATATTTCTGGTATTCCCTCCTAATGCTCCCTCAAAATGTTTCATATGTAGTTCCATATTTTTTGTACAGCTTGTAGTTTCGGTTTGCTTAACCCTTTAACGCGCAGTGTTACCGCTCTGGGAAAACCAAACTCTGACGTTTTGACTGTTGCCAGTCACGAAGAATAGATTTGATTTCTATAAAAATAGTTGCGGGTGACATAGCTCCACGGGAATCCTTTACTTTTTAGCACGCCCTTTCCCGTAAAAAAAGGGTCACGATTATTTTTAACAGCACTGACCTCTGCTGAAAAATGGAAGAATGCGAGAACAGCTCGATAGATTACCCAATGCTGAAAAAAGGGAAGCTGTTGCCATCGCTCGACTTAACTACTAGCAAGATGGAGGACGATCGAAACGTTCATCGAGTGCCACAGATCGAGAGACCCATTTTTGACGCAGCTTTCTGTACACAGCCAGCTTTACCACAGTTTAGCTTAACCTTTATAGCCAGATAATTTCTCGCTAAACGTTCAGAGACAAAATCCGCTGTTTTTCGTAAAAGGCTTTATCGGTTACAAGAGGAATTTACGAAAAGAATAATTAAAATGCAAAACATTGTCACAGAAGAGCATTGCGTTTTGGAAATGACGATGTCTACCTGTAACTTACGGCAATTCTGTCTTGCCGCTGAGTTGCTCTATGTCTTGCCTGTAACTTTCAAGACTGCAGTTTATTTTTAAATGCAAAAATGTCTTAATGCCCCAAGTGTATATACGTGTAAATATATAAAAGCCAATATATATATATATATATCAAGCTTAAGTCAGAAAGGTATGTATTTCGTATTCTGTCATAATAATTTTATAAATTGAAATTACAAAGCGTTTAGGTTAATCCATAATTTCAAGACATACACTTTTAACAAGCTCTGACATATTTAATTTTTGAAGATTGAAAAGAGTATTAATGAAATTTATAAAAAAGAAAGAAAGAAATTCTAAGAATATGAGACCTTCCACTTTCTGTGTAATTATTTAATTTATTTCGAACCGTTCACAATTAAGAATATACCATCTACATTTTGATTGTCAGTAGCGTATTATAATTAAAATTTTGCAAATTTTATGCATTTCAAGGGAACGTCGTTTAAAACACAAACATCTGAAAAATGAGTAACCTGTATTAAAGCTGAAGAGAGAAAGAATTAAAAACAGTGACAGGAAACATTATAAATTTTCCTCTGGTATCGCCGAATTTTATCTATCACAATCTTCAAAACCGACAAAGTAATTGCATTAAAATTTACTTTTTTCCCCCTGTCTTTCCAATGGTGCGTGTGTAAAGTCGAATCTCTAATTAGCTTAATGTATTGCATTCACAGACCCAAATGTGAAGAGACAAGCTCTAATCGCAACGTGAAACTAAAGAAAATCAATGACTACAAAGGCTGCATGGAGAGAAAGGAAACTTCATATTTGATTGTCTTTGTTAATGCTGCATTTTTTTGTTAACTTTGGCTGCATTATTTTGTTCATATTTTTCCCGCTTACGACTAATTATAATAAAGCTAAGATATTAAATAGAATTTTTTTTGTTCTCCTGTTAATGCATAAAATTAGAGGGAGTGAGTTTGTTATTGAATATTTTGAAAGGAGAAAAAATGTAAAAATTGCGAATATCAATGAATATCAAAGTAAAAGTTTATCATCAATATTAAAAAAATAGATATTATATCAGCAGCGTTTACTTCCTACTGCGTCCAATAATCATTTACAGAATAATAAGTTGAAGTTGATAACGCATTATTTTCAGCTAATGTTCTTTTTAACTCGCTTTAGCCTATAAGGCTGTAGATGATTAACGATTTTCCATTAATATCTAGCTAAAATCTATAAAGTAGATATAAATATTTAATGCTGGAATATTTTAACGCATGATAAATGAACATTAAATACTTTGCTGAATATTATCTATTGTTTGGGGATGAATTTCAATGTTTTTCAAACTACTGTTTGCGAACACTTAATCTGTTAATTACTTTTTATTGATACTTAACGAATATAACGAGTGTATGCTAAAGTATAAACGTGATAAATAACTTTAGATTATTATTAATATCGTTTAACGTGTAGATTTCAGATTTTATGTGTCATAGACAGATGACTATCTGTACAGTATTTTACAAAATGTTATTCATTTGTATCTTATAATAAAAGTGTCATGGATAATTAATAAATACCTGTGGTGTTTTTTTATTTTAAGATTGAGCTCCTTGCAAGTAAAGAATAAAAGTTAATAAATATTGCAGTATGAAAAAAATATGTGTAGAATTTATTTGTTGTCAAAGTTTTATGGATTTTTTTTAAAAGGCCTTTTACAAGAATTTCATTACCTTTCATTTTAAATACTATAAAGGAAAATAAAAAGTCTAATATTCACATTAATATTAGTGTTTGATTTAGTTACTGTCTCTTGATGTTTATATGGCTATTTTTTCATATCTTACTATTGTCTAAAAAATTATTATCATTCATAAGTACCTAAATGAATCACAAATAAGTGGGCTTTATTTATCTTTCAACTAATATTGTGAAATCTAAATCTCAGCATACAATAAGATTTAAATAATTTCCCACGTTTATTTTTTTAGACAATACGTAACAATGAACTTCTTCAAATGTCTCATGCATAAACTATCTAACACACTAAAATTAGTACATAAATGTATAATTTAATTTTTTGATCAATTTATATAACGGTATTTACATTCAATGTAAATTGAAGCTGTATTTAAAAGTATTGAAACACTAAGCATTGTATGTTGTACAATGCACTTTAAAGTTGTTACTTGTTAAAAGATGCACTGAAAACTCAAATTTAAGCTTATTAATCTTATTTATATTGCATAAACCCATTCATAAAAAAGTAAAATACAATTTTAATCATTTTTTTTCAATTAAAGGCAAGCACAGCTGCTAAAAACTCCAGAATATAACTATTTCTTGAGAGCAGTAATTTTTGCCTTAGAAAATGGCAAAAGTTATAACTTAACAGGTGAGCTCTTTGATGTTTCGTAAAAATACTTAATAATTGCACTCTATCGAATAACCGGTTAATTGTATTCAGAACTGGTAGATATGAGTAACCAAATAAAAAAGTTCAGTTGAATTTAACATATTATTAGTATTAGTATTATTAGTAAAATATTATTAGTAGTGTTTTTCATGTAGAGGAGAGGAGGTGATTATGGAATAGTCGGGAAATATGGAATACCGAGTTTTTGGCTCTGTTAGTTGCTATTGCCACAAGGGAATACCATGAACAACTCAAGAAAGATTCCCTTCTTACAATGCAGTAAGAATTGACCGCTCTCTGTTGCCGTACCACTTGCTACAGAACAAAGTATGTTTTGTGATTTTCAAGAGTTTTTGTAGATAAGTTTTCAAACATTTGAACTTACTAGTAAACACGTGACATGAACATTGATGTTACGCATAATGTACACTAAGAGAATGGTAGTTTGTTGAACTGTGGTTATTTTTTAGATGACAGTGTTTTGCTAATTATTTTTAAAGGTTCGTTTTCCGAGATGGCGTGTCGGGCATTATGGAATACTGGGTAATATTGTAATGGGTTTCATGTCATCCACTCAAGACCCGGAAAACAAAGACGCTGAATGCATCTTTTGTCACGAAAAATTCTCTAATGATCAACGACGATAAGTTTGGATTCAAATATCCAGCTGTTCTCTGTGGGCTCACCATGAGTGTATCGGAGCAAAGAAAGAAAATTATATCTACAACTTTTCTAAATCGACTCGAAGCAGAAATGACTCCAGTATAATGATTTAAACTACAAAATCAAAAATATTTGTTTTATAGTAACAAATAACTATATATGAAGCAATATAAATTGCTTTTCATCGGTTTAAACAATCTATTCCATATTACCCGACTATTCCATATTATACTCCATTCGTAACTTTTTTTTAAAAATATTTTTTTTTCTATAACAACAAAACAAATTGTGTATTTCTTTGCAATTGACATTTCATTACGATTCATTATAGCATGTACTCATGCTGTTTTGGGGGATTTTATTTAAAAATCTATGAAGTTACAGTTAGAAATGTAAATGGTATTCCATAATCACCTCCTCTCCTCTACTATTATGGAGGTTGCTAAAATTTTAATTATAATATCAAATGGTGCAACTTAAATAAATGTTGAAAAATCTAAAATACGTACTTAACCTGTAAGTAAATAATATATGAGTCCACTATACTAATAGCACGAATTATCCACATTTTAACGAAAATTTTGTGTTATGATTTTAATAGCATTCTTATTTATAAATCAATCCTGACGCTTCAAAGTATAACTTTATGGCTAAGGTCTGTACTAGTTTTTCAGCACATTACTTTTGTCAAATTAATAATTTATTCCGTTTTTTGAGCGAAAAATCAAGAGCAATTTTCTCCCATATCATTGACTTGAATAAACTAGTTATTGGCATGGATAAAAATAAAAAATTGAGATGCGGATTCAATTATTGAAAGGGAAAAAGACTAAATTATTGGCACCGTAATATAATTTTGAACAATTTTATTCTGTACAAAACGGGTTACCATTGCAGTCGAAATTTAGAACATTGGTAGATATAATTTAAACTGATATAAAATTTCGATGTGCCAATGTATGAAAATTTGTCGTTGTCATTCGCTTGTGACACATTCATGAGACTGTTATTGACAACCCCAATTAAGGGGACGGTGGACGTTATCAATTTTATTTTTTTCAATTTTTGACCAAAAATTATGAGTTTTTGTATAGATATGCTTTGAAGCATGACAAAATTAAATACTTAAAAAACTTTTAAAAAATTACTTTTTTTGAAATTTAAATTTAAAAAAAATCGAATTTCGAAAAAATGTCTCTTGCGCGCCAATTTTGAATTTTTTCCTTCAATTTTCTCTTGTTATTATTCAAAAATGTATTCCGAACAAATTGTCTTATTAATTTAGAGATTCGTTGAAAAGTGAAATTTTAGGAAGTATTTCTATACGTTAACACTAATTTTCACAAAATTTTCATGTTTTTATAAACTTATATTGTATTTACCTAATCTTAATGATCACCAAAATTAAAACGGATAAGGAAATTTATTCTTATATGTATCTTGAGCCTCTGCTATGAATTTTATAAGACTTCTTCAAAAATTGTGTCGCAAGGGACATTTTAAAGACACAGATCCGCGAAAAATATTCATTTGCACAAAAGGCATTTTTTCGGACATTTAAAGGACCATTTATGAGATACTTACATTTTTAAAACGCTTATAACTCTTTTACTAATTAAGTTACAGACATGCAGTTTTTTGTTTCAGATACAGTAAAAATCAGAAAATATGAATACATTAAAAAAAATTGCGAATTTTTGGTAACGTCATAGCCCACCATCCCCTTAAAAACTAGATCTCTTCATTATTTTGAAAATGGGGAAGCACAATTGCGTTCTAAATTTTAAAGAAATCTTAATAATGCGTTAGAAACATTTTTATGTGAACTTCGTATGTTATGTGAAGTTCACATGAGTGTCGATAAATGGATACATTCATGTTTTTGATTACTAACTGTTGACAGACCTAAACATATACTCATTTAAATGAAAATTTACATTTGGAAAATAATTTTTCATCAAGTAGAGATAGACCATGTAAAGAAAACAATATTAAAGTGGGTAAACATTAAGTCGTTAGTTTTTACTCCATTTTTTACAATATCACCGTTTTATTTTCAAATATTTCAGCAGAATCCATAAACTATTGCACAGAAGAAAATGATTCTAAGTAACCCATCAGGGAAATTTGATAGAAACAAAATATAAAAGTAATACAAGAAATTATATTCTGCAAGAAAATTCTTTGTACAAACATTAAAAAATTTATGCAAAGAGACGAAAAGCACTGTTCTAGCATACGTTAAAGGATCTGAACAAGAAGAATGCTTGACGGATCATGGTTTACTGATATTTACATTAACCATTAAACTAGGAACCCGCATATAGAAGAAAGATGAAAAGCTCAAAATATTTTTTTACTGAATATTCGAAAGGAACACCATTTGATCCCCGAAACAAGAAATTGTATATTAAAATGTAAATAATCGTGGGAAAAACGGTATTAGATGCAATAAAATGGACATCCTTATATAAAATATTCTTATACAAGACCAACGTATTTTTAACGTATTTGAAATAATCCTAAATTTTAAAGAACTTCTCCAACGGACAGATTAAATTATGAAATGTCAAAAACTGTGAATATGACAGTTAGAAAACATAGCCTAACATATATATTTTTAAAGCGTTTTAAAATACACTCTAAAAGCAACAATTCAGTAATTAATTTATAACAGAAAATACTCATGAAAAATTGCAGTAAATAAAAATATGACGTCTATGATTAAATCAAAAGAAATCAGGAGAATATACTAAGGGTAATGTTCTAATGCAATAGATCTCTAAAAAAATTGCTAGAAAAAAACTTTCAAATATGAGAATTTGTTTCGATGCATCCATGGTTTGATAAGTGAAATTTAGAAGATTTTTCTTGTTTTAATTCAGCGTATCCCATATTTTATTTTAGCCGCAAAGGTATTCTAGCTAGGGTCCCCAGCTAGGGTTCGGGTGCTAATTAGTACGTCCCTTCATAAGTGATAACGATAGTCACCCATTGGGCGCCCCCATAATAAAATGGCGAATACTTCGGGCCTTAGTAGTGGAGAATGACTTAAGGTCAAAAAGCTGCCCTTAGGGGTAAAAAACCTTTATTTTCATCATTTACAATTAGTGTTTACTTGCATTTTATGCTTTAAATATGTTACGCACGATGATTACTAAATCAGAGGGCCATCTAACAAATGTTCAGTTTCCGTTTCACGGTTTTTTTACATTATACTAATATAAATATTTCATGTTGCATCAAAGATGAATATTTACCCTTCTCTTTTTAAAACAATGATGCTTTATTTCATAAATTTTCATGAAAAAATATCATCCTAAATGTAATTTTTCGAATATTTTTGTTTGCATCTATTTTTTCTTCGAACGTCGACACTTCTTTTATGAGTTATCGATAAACATTGTTTTCTATCTTTTCCTTAACTAAAATTTATCTCTAATCTATAAACTCTTTTAAATAATGATTTTTTATACAGCAGAAAGAAAGAAAAAATAATTCATGCTTCCATCCCTCCATATATTACGTATCCTTCAGCGCAACTGTTAGAAGATAACAGACTTCATCTCTTCATGAGCCTAATTAGATGTGTAACCCAACATTTCCGTCAAAATTCAACAAGAAACGCTCCAGAGATAAATCTTATCTTAGAAGTAACGCATTTTCGATAGCGCTACATTATTTTTAAGCACGGAGCTGCGATTTTAAGTTAGAGACCAATCAATTTTACTGGCAGAAGGCACGTCAGGGGCAATTTTTCAGAGGCACACCTGGTAAGCCGGCGCCAAACAATATTTCGTCCTCCTGCTGCATTAGAGATAGTCAAATTACGTGCTAACACGCAACTTATAAACACGCGAGAAATTCAATTTAGAGCCCTGGTATAACGTCCAGTACTGGATTTTTTTTTTCTATCATGCGCTTTTCTATTTTTATTCTCTTTTCGTCACGGTAGGACGTTAAGTCATTAATAACGTGCTCTGAAAACCGATGATTCCATGAAATGTGCCTTCAGGGGAGGAGTACCATGCCTAACACGTCAGTTTGAATTTCAGAGAATAAATAACTTTCTGGCTCTATGCTAATCAATCAGTTAGTGGACGTTCCTGACGTGACATATTACAAGGCTCCAGACTAGTTTTACCCTGATAAGGTGATAGGAAACGACAAGACGTTGCTTTGGGACGACGTGCAGTGACGTCACGCGGCCCTAGAAGAATAGAAGTGTTTCGAAGGAAAAAATGCGCACATGGAACATTGATTGAATCAGATAACAAGAAATGCTTTGAGTTTTCTGCCGAGAAGGTATTTTAAGTAGCTCTTTAATTCCTTTTTTTTGCTAAATGCATTACACGGAGCTTTAAATACCAACGTGAGCTGACAGAAAGGACATTATACTAGATTGAAGTATTTTATTTATCTTTAAAAGAAAGTAACTATGTTTTCATGTTTGATGAAGTTAAATGTTAAAGCGAATAATCGTTTACATATCATATACTGTATTTTACTTAATGACTACATTTATTTAAAAAAATATCATGATGTTATTGTTGTTCGTTTAAGACCCTTTTATGAATACAGATCCTAGAGCAGGGATTCCCATAAGGAGATGTTCTGATTCTACAATTTCAGTTACCCCCCCCCTTCCTTATCACGAAGGGTCGCAATTTCAAGAACACCCTCTCCCTTTCCAAACATAATATCATTTGTGGACGGCCTCCTGTCTAAAAACACTAAAACCAAGTTGGTTTATGTTTTAAATGCTTTGTTAGACCACAAACATATAAAAATAGTACAGCACGCATGTTTTGGGAATGCAAAAGGTTAATCTTTCAGATGCGCCAAACACCAAAAGAAAGAGAATCGGAAGGTGTTTTCTGCAGGTAAAGAGAAACGGACCTTTTCTACAAGCCATAACGTTCGTTCAGTAATATCATTTCATATTCGTAGGAGTTTTAGAGAAGTATTTCATTTTTGTTTTAAAGACGAATATCCCTGATCAGTTACATATTTTTAAACTGATTATTACGTTTTATTTTATCTATGTAACATTGCATGGTTAAAGCATAAATATAGTCTGAAAACTACGGCAATCACTAATTTTTACCAAAATAGTTTAGTATACTTACAGAAACATTTCTATTTTAAATTCCTTCATAATAATAAATTTAATACATAATTCATATTTTTAATGAAAAAATGGTTTGAATTTTTATTTTGAAATTAACACTTAAAACACAGAAATATAACACTAGCAGTATTCATATTTAACAATGGTCGGTCATTTGCTCATAAAGCATCCGCCAGCACCAAGGCCCGAATAACTGGCCATTTCAGTAGTAGGGCATCCAAAGGGCGCCCTAATAATGAAATTGGGGGGAATGCTTATTAGGGCATACCCCCCCCCCCGAAGGGACGGACAAGTAAACATCCAAACCCAAGCCGGAAATCGAAACTAAGCCAAAGGTGTGATAGAATGCTTCTTCGGTCACTTCACCCCTTGGGTGGCGCTAACGGTATTTATACTGCTTAATAAAAGTCAGAATTTCATTTTAATGAACCTCGCATTACACTTAACTGGTAAAAATGTACGATCTCTCTTTCCATGTTTATATAAAATTTACGGAATACTAAAATGTCGTTTCATAAAAATACTTTACACAGAATTTATAAATTAAATAGAAATGACTGCAATTATAAAACACAGTACAAAGTTAAAGCTTACAAATATTGCCATTTATACCAATGTCATATAGAAAATTCATAGCTACAATTTAACAAATTGAACGTTAAAAATAATGTTGGTTTCCAGAGATAATACCACCGCGATACATTTTTTACTAAATTGGAAATAAATCTGTTCATCTATTTAAGAATTATCTAGTGTCACAAAATATTTTCTTTTTTCAATAGTTCTCCAATTTTTCCGAATGGAAAATGTCTTTAAAATTTTGAAATATAGCCTTATTACAGCCTCGAATATCTTTCTAGGGTCATTATCTTTTGTAAACGGATGTTTTGAAACTTCAAAAGAAACACTTAACTGCTTTTCATTTCTTGTTCTTTTGTTACATATTTATTCTGAATAACTGACTTCTTAAAAAAATATTTTCAAAAGCATGTTAGATATTTAGTTTATAGTTAATATCAAAGGGTATGTTAATCAGCTAGATGCATTTAGATAAATTTTTAACTGTGACACAGTTTCTAGGGCTTAGATTGTTATCGTAAGTGTGTAATTTAGAAGCGTATAAATATTGTTAAACATAAAATATGAAAAAAATGCATTAGAATGAGTTACGTTTAAAAATATGAGTGTGTGTAAATTTGTGCATAGAGCTATGGCTGAATAATGTAATGATGCATCGGTAAATGATAAAATTTTTAGGACATTTAAAGTCATTTTAAATCTTTTTATAAATATAAACGCACAATTTTTTGTTTTTTCTCAAAATTGTTTATTCAAATGAGAAACTTTAATTCCTTCACTCAGCAAATTTCTCAATGGACAGAAATAAAATTTTCGTTTAGAAATACTTCCAAAAATACAGAATGCATAACAGGCAGGTAGTATAATGCATACAGGTAGCATAAAACTATGCACGCATCCTAACAGGACAACGTAATAAACTAACATCAAGCGTGTTTTACTTTTTCACTTAAACCCGTCTGGGTTACCGAAAACGTTTTAAACTCTTTGGAAAAGCAAAAAATACAAGAGTTACAAAAAGTGGCTGCCGAAACTGATTTAGATGATCAGGCAGCAGAACAGGTATCATGTACTGGGATCATAATGCTTCCTATGATGCTGCCTTTATAGAAAGCAGCGTCATTGAAAGAGAAGAGCGAAAGGAACTGTCCAGCCTGATTTTTTTAGGATCTGGCATTCTTCAGACAGTATCTTTTTCTGCAGACAGTCTTTAGCCATTTTTACAGGACCAGCAGCGGGTGGAACTAATGAGACCTTTAAAATGGATCCACTAAAGCCCTGTTCGTCACTGTTGTTACAGCTAGTTCCAATACACGGCAAATAAGCTATCGGCCGAAAGTATAAGAAAATGTGAGGGTGTCAGTAGTTTACCGTATTCAAATGATCAAGTAAACGAAAATGTACAGAAATGGATAGTTAAAATGCACGAAAGCCGAAAAAGGTAAATTCATAAGAAAACGAAAAGAACATAAGGAATACACTACCAGACAGTGATTTACTAGACGATGTTTGGATTGAGTTCAGTGCATGTCGGAAGTGGTGACAAGAGGAATTCCAAGATTTAATCGGCCTCGGCACTTCATCTGCGATTTATGCAAATAATAACTGATTCATGCAAAAAGAGTAATTGCGCAATCTTATCGATCTCAAAGCGCAATTTTACACTCTAGGTTATAAAATGTTGTTTGATTCTCAATTATAATTAATTGATTTACCTGTGAAAGTTACCTTTGATTTACCTGTGAAAGTTTTTTTAAAAATATACGATAAATATTTTGATTTGTTAACAAGTAATTAATGATCGTAAATATACAGTTTCATCTTGCGTTTTGTGTTATGGAAAGCTTACACGAAATGCCGTGGTCGTAGGGCTTTTTAAGGGGTTGTAACGCGTATCTAGGTTACGTCTGGAGAAAACCGGCCAAAACGCCAGACCGTTAGACTGAGAACCGCGCCGTAAGCCTGAACGCGGGACCTACGCACTTCAGACGTCTACCGTATTCAATGTCTTATGCACTCGGCCATGGTGGGGGCGCCAGTTTCATCCTGATAACTTTTATTTGTTACATTCTATAGCCGTTAACTGCTAACTGGGAGGTCTTAAACCACTTCTCCTTACATTCATTTGTCTGTGTTGAACTAACTGCTTATGCATAGCACTTATTGAAATGTATTACCTGAATACACATCTGAAAAATGCAGGCTCGTATGATTCTGAATGCGTTATGGGAAATCTCTGCTTAAGAAACTTGTTTAATTGTTAAAAATGAACGATGAATCCATCTGACCAAAACTTCTAGGCGCTCTGTCAAATAATAATAATCTGACTTCCAAAGAAGTGTATATCATATTTACATAACGTAATAGAACAGTCAGTAACTTCTTAATAAATTAGTCCTCGTGGTAAAACGAGGTGATTAACCGCATCAATCCTAATTTTGCCAAAGAGCTCGGATAACATATAAATAATACATAATCTCATTTCAGTTCACGTTTCAGAATACTCCGAGTTTATTTCTTTTATTCACTGAATATTAATTGCAATTACAATTATTAATTACTTGTCTGCAGCACAATGGGGTTATGACAGTTCGGTGTCATTCCAAATTCCGAAATATCGTCAAAATATGGCGCCTCGGGGAGTCTCTCTTTATATCAAACTGATTGGCTCTCCAACAGTAAATTACTTTACTGAGTGTTAGTGTCGTTTTCACTACTATCGACATTTCTATTTAAATATCCCTTTCGCAGTGTCAGATATTTAAATAAAATTAGGAATACGGCGTATGTTATTCGGGGAGATTGATATAAAGTTTTGTCCCACCGTAATTTATAAGCAGTTCAATTTGCATCTTCAATTTGCGATGAGATATCGCCATAAGTCGTTTCATATGATATAAAAGTTTGATTAAAATAATATAGTGAAATGGAAATGTGTTTTATTTTTCATGGATGGGCTATTGAGTTATTCAAAGTTGTTTGATCATGATTGAATGGATTGCATGTAAAACATAAAAATGCATTGTTGCCACGAATTTCTTAATTCGGATTATTTGAAACAAATACAATTTCAATAATTATTGTTCCCGAGGTTGAAAATAAAAACATTAAATCAGTAAGCTATAAGCTATTAGCTCATGGATAAAAATGATCCTTACCCTGTAAGTGCGAATCATCTTATCAGCAATAAGACAACTGGCTTATATAACCATATAATATTATCAAGTCATATCTAAACCCAAACTTATGAAGCTTCCAACTTTTTTAAAATTTGGTAAAGTCTCGTAACCGTTAGTAACCGTGTCGTAAGCATTATCTCAGTAGAGGAATCTTCCCAACCGGAGCTTTAATACGATCAACCAAAAATACCCTCGCGAGCTACTAGTAGTCCTCTATGGGCTTTTTAGCGATTTAACATTATGTTTGACATTCAGCTAATAGTGACCAAACAGCTTGAATTGGTAAAAAATCTTTTTCCTTTAATTGACACACTCGTCACAAAATTAGAGCATGCCGTTCTTTTCTAAAGTTCTTTCAATGCGGTGAGTATAAAATTTGTAAATGGAAACTCGGGATAGGTTTAGATTTTTACACTTGACTTAATCTTTGTTCACAGCAACGCTTGTGTTGAGAGCCAATCAGTCTCTAAATTATTGTATTAATTTAGATTGAAATCATGTGTGTTACCTCAATTCATGGTTGAGCAACGCACAATTATTAAAAATTAGCGTCTTGAGAAAAGAATTGCGTCTTGAGAAAAGTCTTGAGAAAGAAGCTGCGTTTTTGTCAGTACATTAAAAATCAATGAAATAATGAAGAATTACAGGCAAAATTTGAATTCAACAGAAGGACTTCGATTGTCAGTGGCGAGCATCTGAGGAAAAGTGGTTACAATATGCTTAACGTATAAAATCGTTAATACAGTGGTTACGTACAAAATTAATGTGACTTCTTAAACAGAAAGTTGCAATGGCAGCTACTTGTATCCATTTCTTCTTCAAGTCATACCACTAAGTGGGAATACTAAGATGACATTTTGTATTAGGTAATATGTGGCCATTTAGCATCTAGACAATGGCTGAACCATAAAGGTTGGGCAACTCTCCCAATAAACACGCTCTAATATATTTACATGGTCACTAGTCATACGTGGTTTTTCAAGTCATCACATACGATAATACAGATATACGTGTTTACGTCAACAGTAAAACTTACTACTCTTAGTTTTTGTTTACCTCAAAAGTAAAATTTACTATACTTAGTTTGCGGTTACGTCAAAAGTAAAATTTACTACGCTTGTTTTCATGGAGGTTTTTCTGTTATCCAGCTCTTGAAGGAAGGTTATTTTTTATAATTTCATATAAATTTATCATTTGCCTTATTTATTTAGTTCATGTTGGAAAGAAATTTCGGCGATTTCGGACAATCCACAAGAACGTTCATGATTTGCGATACTTTGAGCTGAACATAAAACAAGGGCATGGCGGACATTTAATGGATTTCTCGCCAAATCTAATATCAGCATGGGCTATAAACTTTCAGAAATAACTTTATACTTCTTAAAAATTAACATTTTATTTTTTATTAGTAACGAATAGAATGATTTGTTCTGTTTTAGAATTCTTATATTGTTTTATGGATTTGATATCAGGAAGTATGTTGTAGACTGATATTTTCTCGTGCTGATATAACTTATTTACTATACATTAAGTTTCGCGTATATTAGGTTTGTTGGTA
Source organism: Cheiracanthium punctorium (assembly GCA_038373885.1). Lineage (NCBI taxonomy): Eukaryota > Metazoa > Arthropoda > Arachnida > Araneae > Cheiracanthiidae > Cheiracanthium > Cheiracanthium punctorium. The sequence continues at coordinate 484,948 of JAWZYV010006519.1, read as the reverse complement.
TTTTGTAAGTATAATCAATGACAAACACTTGATTATAAGTTCAGGTACATTGTTAGAAGTCACATAATTAGTTTTAAATATCAGAGTAGTAGCAATCGTAAGTGAGTATTTGCAAATTAGAAAGTATGTCTCGCAACAATAATATGACAGATGTCAATCACTGAGAAAAGATTATAAATTGTAAATAATTAAGTGTATTTGTGACCAGTGTTATTTAATTCAATTAAAATAAAGTGCATGTACGGAAATTTTTTTCCCTTCCTCAGTGACTTAATTAATTATGTCACACAGAACATCAATCTAAATTTATTAAATTCAGTGAATATGTAAAATAATAACATGAGAATTCAGAACGTAATTTAAATTCACCACAGCCGAATGTCAAATTATGATATGCCTTTCATTATTCTTTCTTCGTTATGTATTTATTTTTTATCATTGTATTTTACGTTATTTTTAATTAAACTTAAATTGCATTTTGTAGGAAATACATTTATTTATGTACGCATTATAATTTCTAAATTCATTTTATGCAAGCAATTATAAACTAGAACAAATAAAAAATTTCGAAACCCTTTTTTTTTCTTTTTAATCGAAAAAAAATGATATCACTCGAAAACGTGTGTTTAACATTTTTAAAATTTTAATTTTCTCAGTTTTAATCAAATATGTAATATGCAAATATTAAACGGTATCGCTGAAAACTGAATGAATGTATGAAAATAATTAACCTTTGTATTCGCTTATTTCTAGTTTAACTAAAATGGCACTCACCCTTTTGATTGATTTTGTCAATATCATCAGAGAAATCATATAGTTAATTTAATGTAGCAAAGCCGAATGTCAAAAGATGAAATGGATTTCATTAATTTCAAGTCATTTAATTTTAATAACTTACAATAGTTTCGAACTACCAGGGATGGAACTTGAAGTTTAATTATAAATGTTGAATTTGAAATATTAGTAAATCACTACAATCACATATATGCTGTAAAAATCACCCAGTTTTATATCGAATGCATTGTTTAATGAATTAAATTTTCTCTTACATATCAGAAAAACCTTCATTAGTTATTAATATGTTGCATAAGTAAAGTAATTCCCGAATGTGAGCAGGAGAAATATTTGGAATGAGTAATATTATTGTTTTATAACATATACAGATTTTTCTTTAACATGTTGTAGTCAGTTTGTTTACGGCAAAATACAACGTAAAAATCTCGCTTTTGTAACTTATTATGGGACCTTCTATCCACATTGGATGTAGTTCCATCTCTGGAATAAAACATTCATCTGGAGTTTTTATCAAATTAAATATTTTCTTAAAATCTGCTTTTCAAGTATGCAAAAAAAAAATAGGCGCTTCCTGTGATATAATTAATCTAAAATCTGCCATGCGCATTACATAACTAATACACGAAAAATTAATTTTGTAATAAGACAGTCTATTTTTATCACAAGATTTGTTTTGATATCAAACAAAAGCCTAGCAGAAAAAAACATGAGACCGTTCGTATTTTTCAGATTTTTTATAATAGAGAATTTAGTTACTTAGTAGTAGAATTTTGCTGAACATATTAAACAAACAACGTCAGGATTTAACGGTTTCATAAGTATGTTAGTTTACCACGGGTGGATGCAGGAATACTATTTTTTTTATGTTTTGCAATGTAACTGTTTTCATAAATAAAATAAATATATACAACCAGATGATTGGTATTAAATAAAAATAATTGCATCTCATAAAGTAGCAGCGAAATCTTAAGGTAAAGAGCATGTGAAAATGCCCGTTATGCATGCAATCATCTCATTAAAATTATGAGAAAGCTACTTCTTTAATAAGCAGTTAATTGCAAGTTTGTAAACTTGGTTTAAATATTGCTTTAAGAAAATTTCCTAGCACGCAACAAAATTCCGATCAAAGGAAAATATAATCATAAGCTTAAGTTTTCGCTAGAACATTATTATGAGTTATGCACTTTCAGAATTACCGAAATAAGTGCATATTTAGATATACCAGTGAAGCAAGTTCTATCCAAAATAAAACTTTGCATTACGAAAGCCCTTCGTCATATTTTCTAAAACTTATCTTTTGCCGACAGAAAATTTGTATGCGATTTCATTCGAGGTTTCCGTCTGTAATTTTCTCCGGTCCGGTTTGCATGAGTTTTAAATTCAGTTCTGCTGGAGTTTAGTTGTCGTGGTCATGTATGAATGGCATTCGAAGAGTTTTACTGTCTCATTATGTGCTATGCTCAAAATCCCGTTTCAGTATGTGTGGTTGTTTTACGTTTTAAGATATATGGATGAGAAATTTGTTTACATGAGATTATATATATTTAACGATGTTTTAAGTAAAAATTTTTAATTGATGTATTAAAATGACTACCTTGAAAGAGCAGGACTAAATACCAAGAGATGAATTAAAACAAAAAAGGAGTGCCATCATTATGAGAATTATCCAATATAATCCCATTGCCCAATGGTTTATTCAGATCGTGAGAAATATGTTAAATCATGCAGTAATGCAATTAGGCAAAAATTAAGTTTTCCACAGTTAAATCTGTAAGCATATTTTTAAAGTTTCATTCAAAAACTGAATTTAACTAAGGTTAATTTCTTGGCTTCCAATATTTCGTTCGCAAAATTAAATATATGTATCATGATCACATTAATAATATTTTGCAACTAGTTTGCACGCAATGAATTTTTAAAATTTATTAACGAAAACCTTTAAAAGTCTCTATTGACATTCTATAATTACGATAATCAATAATGCATGCGACAGTAAATTTAAAAACCAACAAATAAAGTTAAAAGAATTAATTCTAATCCACATTTATGATTGCACTTTTCTATTCTTAAACTGTTCCTAACACCGGTACAAGTGTATAATTTTTTCAATATATTTTTATTTTTAAAGTGCAAATTGACTGAAACTTATAATTTTCAAAATGTTTAATATATTAAAAAAAGCTTTATGTTTATAATTATTTTTCTACGGAACTTTTAGACGATTAATACAGAAAAATAAACATTTTCTAATCTTATAAATAAAGCTTGGTTGCATCCAGGTACTAACTACATAAATACTTTTAAATCGTTCACATTACGCCAATATCTACAATAAATGTCGAAATTACTTAAAACAATAAATCTTTAAATAAACTGTTTCTTTATGTTAAATGCGTTCTAAAAGTGGAACTATGAACATTTTCAATATTTTGATACGTTTAATTTAAGTAAACGATTATACTTTCCTACATGAAAGTGCTTAAACTACAAAGATATCACTGCTAAAAATTATAATTCTCTTGCTGCAGCTTATATAGCTATTATACGTTCCCTCTAAAACTCTTTATCTCATGCATTATTTAAACCCTGGTGAATACCATAATGCAAACTGTACGATAACATATCCCAACTCTAGAATTGTACTTAGTAACAATCGGATTCAGATATTTTGTATTAAAGAGATGCCTATCGAACATGGTATAACGATCGAGGCTTCGAGATCGATGCAGATGATATTTACGTTTCTAATATTTTGCACAATAAAATGCGCAATAATTGACAGAAAGCAAAGAATGTAAAACTGGCTTATTATTGCTAGGGCTAGGAAACGATCATTCATTTCACTCTTATTGTATAATGATTCAGCTGCAGTCGTTAATGAGCGCTTATGATAGAGATCTGCACCGTATCTTGAGCTCAAAGCAGTGGATCAATGAAAAATTTATCTGTGATAAGCAGTTGATGAAATATTGATGTAACACACAGATTAGCAATGGGATAATCATTATGTTTGAGTTACACATTTGTTAAACTCAGTGCTACGCTTTAAGATGTTTCAAACCCTGCATAGAATGTGTATGCGTTTTATGATGAACAATAGACATGCAGTTAAGTTTTCAATAAGTGTAATCTTTCTTAACTATGTATTTTTTCGCTGATATGTTCTGCGATATAAAAAAAAAAACTTTTTTATTCGCTTGGCATGGGCTGGGCAAATAATTCGTATAATCTTTGGACAAAAACATAGTTATATTCCTTGCCCCACGCAAAGAGTTAATTTTACAAATTGAAAGAATATTTGTTAATAATGAAGATCAAAATAAGTTTATTAAATTTATAAATGCATTGGCTATTTCATGCGATGGGTTGCATGTACAACTTTCTTAAGGAATTACTCTTTTGTGTTGATAAAGCTTTGTAGAATCAAACGCCATATCTAATTATTTCGCACTAGTTAATATTTACTATTCCATATGAAAATTAAAGTACAGATAGAAATTAAGTTATTTACCTTGAACAAATATGCATCATAAGGAAAGTTTATCAAGACTTTCGCTTTAAAATGGTGTAAAACAATGACTTTTTCTAGAATTTTTATTAAAAATGGTTAGAAACTTTTTGGCTGTCCCGCAGTGATCCGGGCGCTAAACTCCGCTCCCGTAAGAACACAGCAAGTGAAGCAGCATCCGGCTTGGCCAGTGTTTGGGAGGATCAACTCCCTCTCGGATCGACTGCTTTCGGACCGTGTACGCTAATGGGAGCAGGTGCACGTAAAAATCGTCGTGGCTCCAATATCCTACAGGTTTAACGCTACCTCCGGGGGTGCTGATTTCAGGTGGTGGTGGGTCCCTCATCTGGAATTGGTTCAAAATTAAGGATGAACGAGCAGAAATCCAACCCCTTCGGGGGCAATGGCACCTATTTCCGGGGATAGTGCAATCTTCTGGACACTTGCAGATCTGGACCGGGGATAGTGCAATCCTTGTCTTAAAAAATGACTCATGTCCACTACCTTAACAGAAATTAATTTTAGAAAAAATCGAAGTTAAAATAATTATGGGAGATATAGAGCGAGACATTGAACTGGTAACAAGCATCACAAATTTCCTACTATGTTCAAATAAGTACAGTGGTTCAAGCTATTAACTACTGAGTTTATGTTTTCCGTTTCCTGAAGAAAGTACAATTTTCCATGATAGCAAAAATGAAATATTATTAGTTTATTATAAGGAATATATAACTTTTTTTAGAATGACCCATCTGCTAGAAAATACATTTAAATTTAACATTTTGTTAAACAAATTTCAGTGCACTATATTAAACAAAATACCTAAAAATTGTTTCCCAGAATCCAACTTTTCATTGGTTAGAAAATGTACTGCACTTCGTAGCTGGAAATAAAGTCAGTGTAACTCATGAATTTTACGCTAAGTAACAAAATCGCTAAGGACAAATCAGCGTTGTGTCCCCGGTTTTGGAACAAAAATTGGGGACTTTTATAAAATTCACTGATCCTTTTAAAAAAGCTTCTATTTATTCAACTAGAGATTATTGACATTCATAAAATAAAAGCAACATGATTGATTTCTTTTTAAATTAGGAAGAAATAAATGCTTTAATTAAAATTTTGTCACCAGTTTTGTTTTACATTTTGGGGACAAACTGTAAAAAAGTTCTGAAATTGGGTACGTTTGGACACCTTAATTATAATGCACAGCAAAGTATTTCTATTCTTCATGTACATCATCGATTCCTTGTATTATCTTCCTAGAATCTTCTAACGAGGAGTTTTTTACTGCAGCTACTTCAATCTTATTTTCATTGTCAATAGACAGTCCTATATCACTAAACAGTTAAAAATTAGCTCTTTTGCATTTGGGGGATTTTCTATATCTCCCAGTTAAATTATAATATAATACTACAAAAAAGTATAACAGTTATAGTAAATTCTAATATTATTTATACAAAAATAAATAAAAAATACACCTAGAATATCCAAAAATATCGATGACCAAGAATTACCCCAGGGACGTAGAATTGTCCAGTTAATTGGGGGATAGATGAGCATATTTTTAAATTAATTTTAAAATTAATGACGAAAAAGTATGTATGAAAACCTTAGACCACCTGAAAGTTGAAACAGCAAAAATAATCAAAAATGTTTCACTGACATGAATCTTTAAAAAAATTTTCAGAGACAATCTTTTTTTGAAGATGTTTCTGTAGTAGTGTAAAAAGTATTTTTTTTTCTCTTATTTGCTTTATAGTTACATTGTTTTTGAACTTGATATAAGAAAATAAAATGATGAAGCATGACTTGGCATAATTTAGATTAAAAAAAATGTTTTAATGCAAAGTGTGAGTGGGCATTATTTTCCCGAAAACATAGTGACCCGTAATTCCTCCATCTGACCCTACATGCTAAGCTGGATTGCTGTCTTGATCCGATTTTCCGAACCGTCTGGGTATGGCTAAAATCCTCAAAGCTGTTGCAGAATGTTATCCATAGCTGCAGCATGTGCGGGATACAATTAGCCACTTTCGACAATAATATTTTCTTTGAATAATTGAGCAACCAAAGCGAAAGAATAACTTCAAAATTTTACTACTTTCTAAGTTCAAATTACTGTTTACAAAAAGTGGTTTGGGTGGTTTACAAGGCGGAGGGGAGCACGACCTTATGTCACTCATTAGCCACCATTTTGTGGACAGTAGTCCAGTTTAGCATACATGTCAATGGTGTAAACAGGGAGGTACCTAAAGGACTAACTTGCCTTGCAAAAATCCGGAAAACATTTATTTTACATCTATATCCGGAAAACATCATTTTACTACTTTCTAAGTTCAAATTACTGTTTACAAAAAGTGGTTTGGGTGGTTTACAAGGCGGAGGGGAGCATGACCTTATGTCACTCATTAGCCACCATTTTGAGGACAGTAGTCCAGTTTAGCATACATATCAATGGTGTAAACAGGGAGGTACCTCAAGGACTAACTTGCCTTGCAAAAATCCGGAAAACATTGTGACTTCGGAAGAAAGCATTTCTGCTGAATGTGCGGGCAAATTATTTTCACAGGTGTCTACCGATTTTCTTCTCAGATCACACCACGTTGCTGCTACTACTAGAGAATATTTTGAAAACATTTTTTACATTTTGAAGCAGTTATTGCAACATACTCATGCTGATTTTTTCTCATTCAGCAATGTGATCGGTTGGTGACATTCGGAAGTAGTTTCGAAAATAGCGGCGATAACAATACCCTTTTCCCACTAAAAGTCCATGGTGAAATATGTTGCAAACAGCACATTTCAAGCAATTTTTTATGTGTTTTTAATTGATTTTTCATATTCATCTGTGGGTTTTCAAGCAATAGATATAATATGCGTCACTTTCTTTTTTTCATATAAATCATGACCGAAATTTTTTAGTTTACACCGTTAGTATTACTTGAACATTTATCTGTTGTTGACAAAGACCGTCGCATAGATTTTTTAAGCGCATAAATTATGTAAATATCTTCTCCCTTATGTCAAAGTCGCATAATTTGGGGAAGGAACAGATTATATGTCTGCAGTATGTACTTGTTTTATGTCAGAGTTACATAAGGTCACAATAACATAATTGAGCGTGGCTTTCTAAAATAGCGTTGCGTGCAATATTTAAACTGTTTTTACCACTAATCATTGATCATATAAACAACTGTGTATAGATTTCCACATTAAAGGCGGAGTTCAATTCAATTTGGGTGTATCTAGTATCAATTATGATTATAAAGCTAGTTGTTTACGTTCGTTTCTACGGCGAACAGCCGAACGGAAGATTGTTTAAATTTTTGTTTATTCCTCTGCGTGACTTGCCCGGCATTTAGCATATTGAAAGTATAAATTCAATGAAGAAATGTTTTCTGTTTTAGAGAGATACATAAATATGGTATGCTGCATCGTTGAAATTCCTTTACGTTCCAGTGAAATTTTAAATTTATTATTTGTTTTTCCTCCTGTCCATAAATTTTTCGCCTTTGTTCGTAATTGTTTTTACTCACGGGTAACTGCAGAAGAATTAAAAATCATTTTATAAAATAAAAAAAAAGTTAAGTTTTATTTTCAGATCGACGGAAGATGGTTACTGGCATCAGTATTAATCGGATAATCCTGGATAATAATGAATGGTCTGATTATTTTTTTTAATCACTAAGTAATTCTATTCATTTCTTTGTTTCATGTCGATAGTATTATAATTTCATAAATCTATTTTTAATATTTTGCTTACAGTTACACGGAGAACAATTTTTTCTCATAATACTCAACATAAATGACTTTTTTATTCTTTTGCACGTTAATTCAGTTAACTAACATCATAGCCATTGCTGCTAACTTTTACGAAATATAATTAACCACTCTTTGTAATCGATGTTTTTCTGTTTAGAATATAACAAAATTTCTAGATCAGACGTGTGACGTCGTAACATTTTGAAAAAAATGTACTGTTTTCAAAAAGTGATTAGTTATATTCCGTAAAGGTTGGCAGCTATGACGATAGTTACGAACTCTTCCGATTTTATCAGTAAATTTTCCAGCACAGTTCTCGGGCAGTTTTACTTGGCATTAAAAATTTATACTAATTTTAAGCTTAAATTGCTAAGTAAAAATAAGTGTTGGGAAATCTTCTAATAAAATCGGAAGATTTGGCAGCTATACCTTACATTCATAAAGTGTTCCTTAACTGTTGTACCTTCTCACGACAGCTTTAATTTATGGTATAATGATGCATGAGAGAACCATACACATTATACGCATTAAACCTTTATATTTTTGTGGGTTTCACAATAAAATAAGAATCTGGGTTAATTATATTGGTATTTCAGTATATTCCCCAAAAGGTTTGGATTCAAAAAGTATTTTATCGAATAAAGATTTTGTTTTCGAAGGTATAGAGAAACATTAGCGCCAACCATTCCATCTACTATTATGCCTTTATCGTTAAGTTTTATTCTTCTAGCTTGCTTAAAATCAATATGATGAATGAAAGGCAGTTTCATTTTCAACTGTTTAAAAAGAATTCCGAGCCTTTTTATGTTTATAACGGGGTTCAGCATTTAATTATAAAAATATTTCTTTGTCCGGTTGCACTGAATTTTCAGGGATGTTTTCCTTGTAAAGGAAGTAAATTGGTAATTTAGTTCAAAAATGACTTTTTCTAACAAAAGGATACAAATTTAATTTTACCATGGAGCAGAAAAAGCGGGTTTGAAAATAATCACTTATAACAAGTTATTGAATTCAAATGAAAGGCTTACAATAATATTCGGAATTAAATGTACTGCATGTTTAAGGCAATTTTTTTTTTCTAAACAAGCTCTCATTTCTTAGATTAAAGCCGCCCAGGTGATTTAGTTGCTTAAGAACCATTCTATCACGCCTTGGGTTTGGGTTCAAACCCCGGCTTGGGCATGGATGTAAACATATCCGTCTTTTCATAGGGGTAACGCTGGCAGCCGACTGCGTGCCCAAATAATAAAATGCTCACAAACCAGACAGCACAGCAAATTTGCATCAAACTTGCAGTAAGCTTGATTTATCAAGTCAATAAATTTGAATTAAGCTTGAAAATTTCAAGCGTGTAAGCTTAATGCAAGCTTGAATCAAGTGTTCAAGTTTACACTTGCCCAACTTGCATTTAGCTTGACATAGCAAGCTTGAATCAAGCGTGACATTGCAAGCTTAATTCAAACTTTCCGAAAAAAAAAAGTGTTAATACATGGGGCGCCGGCCAGCGAATTCTCCCCATATATTTTATTTTACCACGCATTATCCCCTCTACGCTGAAACCTCAAGTTACACTCATGTCCATAAATTAAGGATAATTCAGAATCACACAGAAATTGATCTCTAAAATAAAAATTTCACCTGTGGAATGATCACACACAACTTGAAGAAGAATATGCAAATTACAGGAAACCACCAGATGGCGTGGATGGTACGTCACAATGACGAGAGTGTAAGAGAGGGGTATATAAGGAATGGTGGCAAAGAAGTAAAATTGTTCACAAGCGCTGTGAAAGCCTTTCAGTGCAAAAACCGCATAGTTATGGCACAAAGGAGACATTTGGATGATGTTTTACGTGACAGAATTATCGGACGACTGGAATGTGGACGTACCCAGCTGGAAGTATCCGAGGACCTTGGAATCGCCCAGAGTGTCATCTCCAGGCTTTGGCAACGATTCCAAGATGATGGTAATGTGAGTAGACGTTACAGCACAGGTCACCCCCGAATTACAACGCCGAACGAGGACCGCTATTTGGCAGTTACTGCCAAAAGAAACAGACGGAGTAGAGCATCAGACCTGTCTCGTCAGCTCTCTTCAGCTACCGGTACGACAGTTTCAAGGCAGACCGTGTACAGACGCTTAGGGCACATTGGTATATATGATCGTAGGCCTGTCAGATGTGTTCCACTTACCGCAACTCACTGTCGCCTGCGATTAACCTGGAGTAGAGAGCATGCATTGTGGACACCGCAACAGTGGTCTTGTGTGATGTTTTCCGACGAGTCCAGGTTTAGTTTGGTGTCTGATTCTCGCCGGACATTCATCTGGAGAGCGCCAGGTACCCGTTACCACCAAGAGAACACCATTGAAAGACACCGTTACGGTGGTGCAGGATGGCTCGTTTGGGGAGGAATTATTCTTGGTTCCAGAACTGACCTGCATGTTCAGAGTGTAACGATGACAGGCTACATCTATCGGGATGTCATTCTGGAACAACATGTACGTTTGTTTAAGGGCGCCATGGGTGCTGAATTTGTGTTTATGGATGACAACGCCCGTCCTCACCGTGCAAACATTGTAGACGAATGCCTTCAATCGGAGGATATCACCCGTATGCATTGGCCAGCATACTCATCGGACTTGAATCCAATAGAGCATGTGTGGGATATGCTTGGCCGACGAATTGCAGCCCGTCAACCCCCTCCCACCTGTCTACCAGAACTTCGGAGTGCATTGCTTGATGAGTGGTGTAATATTCCCCAAGATCAGATTGAAAATTTGATACTCAGCCTGTATTGCATCGTCCGGGAGACATACTCCGTATTAACCATCCTACTAACCATGTTATACTGATTTTTGTAAATAGGTTCTTTTTTTAAATTTGGTCAAGGGAGTAAAACTTGCAATTTTTATTAATTATGTCAAACATATAGCATCTTTTTTGCTCTTTACTTTTTGTTTAATAAATAGACTTTACAAATAAGTCAAATTTGTTTTGCTTCTTTCTCTTTCTTTGCCTGAACTTCATTATCCTTAATTTATGGACATGAGTGTATTTTAATCTGTTTCCGTCTAGCGTCCGCGGCTGGGATCGATCTCGGGACCTAAGGGTTGGGAAGCCAGCGCCGTTACCACCATGCAACTATCACTCGCGGTGATAAGACTAAAGTTTGAAGTGACTGTTATGGTTGTCACGCAGTTTTTTGGCGAGATTGATATTGGCCGATGCCGATCTGCTTTTATTTTTCCATGGGATGAATCAAAATTAAAATAATGTTATGTGTGATTTATAGACTCTAGGAATATGAAAATAAGCATAATATAAACTTAAAAGCAGCACACGTTTTAAAACTTTAAATATCGCAACGCTCATGGCCAAAATCGCAACGGCCAAAATCGAGACAAGCGACTCATTTTGAAATCAATTTTGTAGTATATTTGTATTTTATTTTGAAGAATTTCAATATTTAGAAATATAGAATCTTTTTTTTTAATTCTAAGGTCAAGTACATTTATGACTGATAATAAATTATTTGTTATGTGTATGTGGATTTCCAAATCAAGCAGTAATCAAGTTGTATTCAAGCTTGACAGTTCAAATGACTTAAATTCGGCGGAAAAATATTTGCTGACTCATTTTTTTTGTAATCTCCAAGCTTGGTGCAAGCTCAAAAGAGATTGAACTGTCAAGCTTGTATTAATACGTCAAATTCAAAGAAATGTCAAGCTTGATTTAAGCTTATGTGCGGTCTGGGAATATCTTTGGTCAATTGTAGTGGGCAATGTCTAATCGGCAAGTGACCGCCCAATGAAGAAAAAAAAAATTGTCTTAAAAACTGAGCTCCTTCCTTCACTTAGAGGTGAGCCTTACGATTAGTGAAAACTTGACGTTATGCAACAAGAATTCAAATTACATTTTCGCCAATCTCGAATGTAGCTCCGTCTGTGCAATAAAACATATATTCAAACTTCCTATAATAGGAACCTACTGTTTGGATTGCTATTTTTCTACATTTCTTGTTGTTTTAATGCAAATAAGCGGCACACACTTTATTTAATTTCAAATGTTAATTACTGATATTGTAAAGCAAATTATTTCACTGTGGGCTTTAATTTCTTTTACTAAGGTAGAACTTTTTCCTCCCAGAGCTCTATAATTACTTCGAGAAAAACGTGATTAGACATGACCGACTTTGAATGTGTTAATTTTTAAGGAGAAATTCTACATCATTTTTTTCTAGAAAAAGAAACATTTACTAAAGTAGTGAATTATTAACATTTATCGCAAACCAGGATATACGCGATTAGTTAAAATCCTGTATTCAGCAATTTTAAAGTTTTCACAGGTTTGCCTTGGTATTTCACAGCATATAACAAAATACAGTACACGTATCGCACCAAATTTTCAGGATCGTAAATGAAGAAGTATAATCAGAAAACAACGCTTTTTATTTGAAGTAAAAGGAATTTCTGATTTCACTCAGATTTTTTTCTTTATTTGGTTTTGAAAAGCTAACACTAATAGTCATGTCTTCTTAGGTCTGTAATTTAATAAATGGATTGAAGGAAAATGAAAGTTTTAAAAATTCATAAGCTATTTGATTGCAGAAATTTCCCGGTCATTTTCAAGAAAATAGGGTATGAATATTACCAGTCGATGGTTTATGACTTAATAATCTGCGTTATAGCATATTACAAACTTTCTGAAGGATTTCATGCTTCATATGTTTCCTTAAGTAGCCTACACAGATATTACTGTTTATTTTGTCTGTAATACATTGAAATTAAAAAAAAATGTTCTACTTTACGAAGAAATCGTTCGTTTCAGCTTTTTTCAAGCCCTACTTATGTAAATGAGAATTCTCAGAAATCACTCGCGAGTTTATTTTGATACGATGCTTCAAAAAAAAAAAAAAAAACCTCATATTTTGCTCAGATACATTTTCTCAGATCAGAGACCTAATAGTAAAACAAACAATTTTCATTCATGTAAATTATATGCCTATACTGAAAAAGACGTTTGAAGACAGGACCAAAAAAATCGTTTTTTGGACGTATAAATTATATGCCTAGACCATACAAAGTGTAAACTTTACAAACTTGAAAAGCCATATTTCAAATATATATTTCAAATATACAGGGTGGTCCTAAAATATATGTCAAAAATTCAAAGGTAGGTAGAGGGGACATAAATAAGAATATTTCGTATAGGAATGTGTGTGCGGTAATGACACATGAAAGCACTAGCTTGTAAATCAGGATGAATCAAAGGAAACTGGAAAGACAAGTAAAGACAAAAGAAAACAAAAATTTATTAACAGTTTACAAAAGTTGCTCGAAAGAGCGGACACCAACAGCGATACAAGATTCACAGCGACGGCGCATGGATCGGCATACATTAGAAAAGACGCCAGGCATGTCGATCACATGTCCAGCAGCAACAGACAAGCGGGCAACAAGATCTTCTTCAGATTTGACGGGACTCTCGGACACAAGGCTTTCAATATGACCCCAAAAGAAAAAATCCAATCAGGAGAACGCGGTGGCCAGGGAACTGGTCTTATCCAATGCTGGCCGAAGACAGTGTCCAGGTGATTCCTGACGTTTCGACTGAAGTGAGCTGGGGCTTCATCGTGCTGGAACCACATTCGTCTGCGAACAGCTGCAGGAATATCTGCCAGCAGGGCAGGTAAATCCTCTTGCAGGAATATGTTGTATGTATGGCCAGTTAAACGACTAGGTAGAATGTACAGTCCTACTAAGTTTATTGTGCACAATGCCTGCCCAAACATTAATGGAAAACCTTACTTGGTACGCGTGTGCTATTGTGGTATGTGGGTTGCCATGAGCCCATAGGTTAGAATCATGGATGTTAAACATACCCGACAGCGTGAAGGTAGCCTTATCAGTAAATAAAACATCCGCTGGGGAAGGTTAGATTGGCTGCAGTCTGCTCTAGGTACCCACGAGCAAAGCTGAGACGTGGAAGATAATCCTCAAGGGTCATTGCTTGCAATCTCTGTAAATGATACGGATGCATTCCATCTTCATGTACAGTCCTCAAAACACTTTGATGGCTCACACCCAGCGCACGTTCTCCAGATCTCAAGCTTATCGAAGGATTATCCTCTACTGTGTTTAGTATTCAGGTTTCCACTGTAGGAGTTCTGCGATATCTTCCGATGCCAGTTACACACCTGGAAGCATAAAACGATCCACTAGTGCGTAACTCCCGATGAAGACGCTCGAATGTTCGACGATCCGGCTGATTCCTACCCGGATTCCTATCCCTGTACATCCTCTGAGTAGCTAATACGTTTCCTTGATACATGATCCGTTTCCTTCCATACATGAAATGCATGTCGGCCAGCTCCACATTGGTGGATGCATGCCGTGAGATACCTGCCGGAAATGATGAATCCGGCTAGCGAAGTGTTTTTATAGGCCGCAATCATCTGAGCTCCCTACCGGCTCAAGGAGGCATTACCGCACACACAATCCCAAACGAAATATGCTTATTTAGGCCCCCTTTTACCACATTTACATTTTTGACATATATTTTAAGACTACCCTGTGTATTGTGTGCTTATATTATCCATTTTACTTAGCAATTAACGAAGTTATTACACGAATGACTAAAACCAATCATTACAAAAGTCTTGCAAATTATGTAAGAAGAACTTAAGTTTTTATCTGGGCGAATAACTCGAATCATATTTATTTTTTCTTCAGCGAATGCTAAATTTATAACATGATTTGAAATTGCACTGTTTATACGTATTATTGCTGTGTTCCAAGTATTTCAATAAAACCAAAGCAGGAATTTTCCCCCTTATTTTTGTAGTATCATTTATAATTTTCCAGTTGTGTTCCAGCTCTTCTTTCAGCGATAGTTTTCGTAAAAAAAATTAAATAAGTAGCTAAAACAAAAAATAACAAACCCTGTTATGAAACATCTAACTTTACCTTTGTATAACAGTTCCGCCATTAAGAGTACGTTTTATTGAATATTCCATTTTCATTTATAATTATACCGCAGACTTCTCGAAATCAGGCAAATATGCCAAAAATTAGTAACCTTGCAATCATTTGGAGGTATTATTATTTTTTTTACAATGTTAACAAATTTGTAAAAATTATTTAAAAGTTCATGGAAAATTTAAGCCCCTCTAGCTTAAATTGATTATCAGCCTACCGTGCTACGAAATTTCATACGATTCACTACTGCCATTTTAACGTGAACTCCGAACAGACATTTAATTAATATTTATCAATTCTGAAAAGTTATTTAAAATCTTTAAAAAAATTAGGTTTATTTACCACCTATTCTGTTACTAAATTTCAGTCCATTAACTTTTAGCCCTTTTTGCGCAATTTTCAAAAATTCTTGAAATCTATTTAAATTTTCAAAAAAATATATGATCTCATATAGCTATAGGATAGTGATACCAAATTTCTTCACTTTTTTACATGATTAGAGAAGAAAAATGTAGACTTTTAAAGAAACTTTCGCGAAATGTTTGTTCCAACTTTCGAAAAAGTTTTACAACTATAATTTAAGCGATCACCTATCATATTATTAAATTTCATTTCATTTACTTCAGATATTTTTAACGTGATACGTGGACAATAAAAGAACTCACAGACAGAACGCTAAACAGATTTAATTGAAAAAAAAAATGTTTGAAGGTCGTATTAGGTATCGAAGGTCCTGAAACTGATAGAAATTGAACAATTTTTCAATTCAGTACGGCACAGACGAAAATTCTTACTTTATTTGTGTACTTACCTGCGTCTTTGAAAACCAAAATGAATAAGTGCAACTTTCATTTACGAAGTACTTTCTAATTCTCACTTTTGGAATTACAGTGGTGTGCCATAACTGTTAGGGCCATTGCAGTCATTGTGTAAAAATCCCTTATTTAATAATAAAGCACAACAATAAAAACTTATTTTCTTTAAATTTTAGTGTTGTGCTATACCTGGTTGTTCTGAAAACATTTAAGCACAGTTTTGAGAACTGTTAATATTAAATTTTGAGATTGACGACGACTTACAGTTCTCAAGAGCGTGATGCACGAATAACATTGTTTTGTCAATTCGAGTTTTTCTGATTAATCTTTCAACTCGTTACGTGTGATTTTTAAAATTATTATTCAATTATGAGACAAGTCATGTTAAGGAATCACGTGAAGGACAGCGTGTTAATATTACTTTATCGGTCACGTGACCTAGCAACCTGGTAGATGACTAACAGAAACAGTGAGACGAGTCGAATGATACAGACTTTGAAAACCTTACGTGATGAATTTGTAAAAATTCTGGTGTTTTACAGAATGAAAAGTTCTAGAGGTTTCATCAGAAACAAAGTGAAGTATTTGGTTTACTTAAGGCAAATAAGCTGATAAGCTTTCGCCGTTCCAAATAGCGGACATTGCAGGGGTGTCAAGAAGTTCGGTAAGGAATAATAAACAATGGACTACGGAGGAAACTTACAACAAAAATTAAACAACGGAAGAAAACGTATAACAAATCCACGAACAGACTAGAAAATGCGATGTATAGGATATCAAAAATTTTCAAAGTGATTTTTAACTGAACATTTATACGATGGAGGTACTAAAAATTCCCAGTGTGCAGAAATTACTTAAAGGGTTTGGTTTGGTGACAAGAAAACCACAATGTAAGGCAAAGCATACTCAGGCTATGGTAAAGAGACATGGGACAGATCCGAAAGTGTAAAAACTTTTCAGAAGGTTTGAATAGTTAAATATGAATTAAATATGAGTTAATCGCAAAATTTAAATCGGAAATGATATTTTTCTCTTCCGCAGGATTGCTTTTCAGACGAGTTCATTTCAACGGTTAAATAATCCCATATCTACCATTACGTGGTCTTACAAATTTGAGAGGTAGCGGTAGTCTTATTGTACCAGTAGTCTATGTAATTATGCATTAAAGAAGTCCAGTACAAATATGTTACTCAAGGACTCTTGTCGCCGCTTTCTGAATGGTTTGGTGAAACCGAAGAAGCAATTTTTATGCACTACGGAGCTCTTTGCCACAAATCAAAAAGAGTCAGCAAGTTTTTATCTAATAAAAGATGAGTGTATAGGTCTGTCCTAGCAACTCGTCAGATATGAACTGAATAGAAAATGTATGGGATGTGAAACACGAGATTAGAAAAGGAGCAATTACAAGACAAGATCTTAGACAAGCTGACTGTGATAGGGCACCGTTGGGTACACCTCCAGGACGTGGTAAAAAGCTTCGCAGATTGCATGCCACTGATAGTAGCAGACTTCATTGCAGCATAAGGACATGACACAAATTGCAATTTTTTGTCAATAATAGATTACTTTTTACATGTTTTGTTTTACAACACAATAAAATGTTTTCAACTGAGTAAACGTGTTTCGTTTTATATTCCATTACTCCACCAATAATAATAAAATATCTGAATACCACTTATTTAACCATATTAATACTTTTAGCAATATGAATGTAATTACGGAGTATTTTCCGCAATATCCCTGATAATATAGTAGCACACCACTGCATTGGCACGGTAATACATTCGCAGTGCATTGAGAAAAAAAAAAATGATTTCGGAAAACATAATTCATAAAACTCGATGTAAGAGCCTTATTCTACGTTCTTTTTACAAGTACAGAAATGATCTCCCACTATCACAGGTATAATGATTTCGAAGGCTACTATAGGAATTTAATTGTTTAAGTGAAGTGTCACTGAATAAAATGAGTTTAAATTTCCTTATTTCTTATCTCCTGAATAAGTTTGAGCTTATAACGCCATTTGCTTAGCTATGACAGGGACAGTAAAGTCTCAATATTCCTTTAGAGCAACCTCAAGTGCAAAGTCCCAAATTCTCGCCCACTACTCACACATCCGAGCAAAATCTATCAAATCCCACATTCTTACAGGACTGTAAGAAAACACACAGCGCATTACTACTTCGCAAGAAAGTAACAGAATCTTCTAAAAGTTCCTCAATCAATAAAACAACGGAATATCCACGAAAGCCGAAAAATTTCCTCGGCGCGAAGTTAGGCATGCAAAGAGACTTTTTAATCATTAATAACCTTAACCAAAATCGTTTTGCGTGTGTCATTATCTGATAGGGGGGGGGATCCAGGAAAGAAAGGGCGTATGCAGGTTGATCCATCATTGGCCAAACCTCGTCCGCATCAAAAGATATGTAGAAAACGTGACACAAGCCTAAGTGCAACGTCCGAACGACTCAATTCTAATAATAGCAATAAAAATCACATCATTTATTTATGACGAGTCAGATGAAATTATTTTTGCCCCTTTTTTTTCCAATTTTCTTTCGGGGGAAAATCTCCGAATATATGATTACTGTCCTGGAAACTATTCACTTTT
Source organism: Cheiracanthium punctorium (assembly GCA_038373885.1). Lineage (NCBI taxonomy): Eukaryota > Metazoa > Arthropoda > Arachnida > Araneae > Cheiracanthiidae > Cheiracanthium > Cheiracanthium punctorium. Next base: position 466,478 of record JAWZYV010006519.1, on the reverse strand, counting down.
TTTAAGGATGGAGACAAAATATGATAGCTCGGTCGAATGTATTATTTTGCGGGGGAAAATAAGAATGTAACGGTATTACGTTCTCTGGAGAAAAAGGGGTCCATCATTTTAATAAATTCTTTTGTATTTTCTGACATGAATCTATAATATCAAATGGAAGGATAAAATATAGGCACCACCGTATGCAAGATTTTAAAACGTAAAGATATATTTGGAGGTTAGTTTGATTAAAATATTGGTTTCTATTTACATTCCTACTGTAAAGTGAAAGTCGATGTAATAATAATATTTCCAGCATTTCGGGATATTTTCTAAGTTTTGCAGAATACATAGTAACTACAGTTTAAATATCCACTGGTACCTTTTACAAATCCAAAATAATACCGATCGCTAGTTTTAGAATATATTAAATGTAGAATAAAAATAACGGTAGCTATTCCTTTAAAATGAAGAGGGCCATTATTTTAATAAATTTGTTCATTCTGATACGTTATACACGCAAACCTCGTTAGTACATCACTTTCAGGACCACTTAAAAATCATTTACTAAGAGGAGTGACTGCTTAAGCGGATAAATGCAAAACGAAATTCTAAACGTGCATATAATAAGTGTGCATGTAACTAACTTACATTATAATTTATATAAAATTAGTAGAATGTGAATTTGAATTAATTAGGATGACAAATTAATAAAATTACAAGTAAAGACGGTACGTAGTATTTATATTTTAACTGTACAATCTGTCCTATTTAATCTGTCATCGTACGGAAGTAGAAACAAAGAACAGCCCTGAATGAATTCTTAAAATTTGTTGATAAGGCAACAATCTTTGTAAGGAAAAATTTTAAGAGCCGTGCTCAACAAAAATTAAATGTTTTTGGTAGATAACCTTGACAAAGAAATGGGAACGAGTTTGTATATTGCACTCTTAAAAGTGACGTCTTAAGCAGAGTAAAACGAATGAAAAGACGTAATAAAAAGGTCGGGCCTTTGTAATATGCCGGGGGATTTATTACCCAGGTAACCTACTGTCGATATTTGACTGTGTATTCTGAAAATTGAGCAGTATTGTATACGTAGATAATTTGCCTTAACTTGTTTAAGATTTTTTTAGTGAGGATTTAGATAAAGGTTCACTATAATTAAATTTTTTTTTCTATTATAACGTTCTTAATGTTAAGTTTCAAATTCTACTACAATTCTACTACATTCACATTTGCACGTACATTGTAAAAATTCTTCTTAAAAATTAAATTAAATAATAATTTGCAAAACACAAATAAGAGTGATGTAAAATCTGCATTTCGGGAGATACATATTTCTATCTTCTTCGGAAGCAGAATTTTTGCTCCTGAAGATAGTATGCAGAGTTTAAAGTAGTAAGCAGAGTTTAATTTACGATTCTACAGTGGGTTCCAAAACTGTGAGGGTAGTGACATATTTTTTTCAACTATTTCGGGTCAGACATACAGAAGCCAGAAAAAATAGTACCAAACCTTAGTAGCACAACTTGTTCAAAAAACAATTAATTTACGTTGGAAACACGTTTTTTGACGTTAAAAAAACGTGTTTTAATCGTTTTTTGTACTAATTGTGCTACTAGGGATGCTGACTGCTTTTCTTACCTTCTATTTTTATACTATGTCCTTTGATTTGACGCCTTTTTAGCTGAAAATCTTGAAAAAATGTACAATAAATAAAAATAAATTCATTCGAACAAGCGAATTTCTAAATCTGTTCCGTAAATGAAGGACATAAATACCATTTTTTGTGACTGTTTCTAAAAGTTTTTCAACCCCCTGTATTTAAATATTATTACGCATAATATTGTACAAAATATTCAATTTTTTAATAGTGGATCAGTCAACAACAAATGGAAAACCCGAAAAGAGAGTGATTGCCGTACATGTTTACAACTATACGTTAAATAATCTTCAAAAACCTTAAAATTTAACAGAAATGACAGATAAATTGCTACTTATTTGCAAGTCAATGTAATTAAAAACATAAGATTTCACTACATTTGCTGACTGTAACTCAGTGACAATGCCTGCTTAAACGACCATTAGTTGTGTCAATCCCTTATACGCATGCCCCAGATTATGCATCTTATAACTACTAAAAAATCGTATTTAATTTTCTTTCATTTCAACTAGAAACTAAAGATAAAACTACCTAAATCCGTAAGAAGATATTTATGGCATGCCTAATGTTCTAAATCGCTTAAAACACGTGTTAATACAGATTACTTCAAAGTAAAAACACATCAGTGCAAACTTTTACGCTGAGAACACTCGCTGCCTTAATGAAAAGAATGCATAATTTATTTTCGATTACATTTATTACATCGCACAATCGATACTTTCGAATCCATAGCTTATCCAAAAACGTGTAATTTACCCGAAAAGGCCAGATCTCCATTTTTGTTCTCTCAGTTCAGATATTTCACTGTAATAAAATAATTTTCAAATAATTTTCGATTTTCAACTCGCCCATTTGAAGAGGCAGCACTCGCTAAATATCTCCGTAAAATATCCCAAAGTGCATTTATGAGAAAGAAACGCTCAATTTGCTATTAGTTCCAAGCTCATTTAAGCAGCCCACGTACTACTTTAATGATATTTTGCAAAGGGGTGCGCATTAGGCAAATTTTTAAATCAAGTGCTGAACTAGTTGTAATGACGAAGCCCGTGCTATCGATTTATACATCAGGGTGATGTAATTAGGAGCACTTTGCTAAGTACATATTTATTCAATAAAACTTACCTGTCTGTATTTCAATAATGTGTTTTTCTCTTTTATGGAATGTCATGCATACGAAGCCGTTGGAACTGCAATGAGAACAAATTGTATAATCCGTTTAGTTAGCTGTTTTATACTATAATGGAACATAAACAGATAGTAGTATATACTGACTGGTACAAAATTACTGCACATACAATACCAGAAAAAGTAATTTGTTTAGATGATAAAACATAATATATGTGTACATATACCAGGAACGTAGCTAGAAGAAAAATAGGGGAAAAGTCTTGATTATTAACATCCAGCTACCATTTTTCAAGAAAGAACACGGGTAGCCGTGGCCCCGTTATTCTGTTTTCCTTAAAAAATTGTAATTCTATTTTTATAGCTGGACTAACTATTGGTAGATTCATGCACATCAGCAACTTGGATTGTACGAGCAATATAATTAAATAAATAAATAAATGTTTTCTTAATTTTTGTATAATATAAAAATTGCCTAAAAATACGTTTAGCATTGTAAAGCGACTATCTACTAAATAATGTAATATTAAATATTTTCATAAATCAAACTAATAATCTGTTAGAACATTTCTGTTAATGGGAATTCGCAGTACCCACCGCGATGTATAAGTTTTGACTACTAGGAACACCCATCTGTAATTGCGTAAATACTTCTCGGTGACAAACGAACTTTTAGTGACATTAACAATTTAGATCGTAAAAGCCAATATGTTTTGTGCACTTAGTGGCTTGCAAATTACGAAAATTGTTTCTAAGCAGTGAGTAAGTGATCAGGAAGTGAAATGATAAGGTGTAATCTTCTGGGTAAGCATTGTAAATATTTTGTGTGATGCATGTTTTAAACGAGTATATAATTCAATCCCATAAAGTCTGGTAGTTAGACACTAGTTGATAAAATCGGGCATTTGAGTAGTCAGAGTTGGCCAAACGTTATCATGTGCATGTTTTCCGAATCGGGAAGTTGGCATCGCTACTCTGGTTTTCGAAGCTGCTAACGCCAATAAAATTAAATCTTAAAATTAAGCTAAAGTTAAAGTAAAAATCAGTAGCCAGCATAGTTTTCACATCTCCGCAGAAAATGTATACATTGAGCGAAAAAGAAAAAAAAAAAAAGCTAAACCGTTCCAAAACGCCCAAGAAAAACCCAGCACCAACCCTTTTTACAGTGATTTTCATCAAACGTCATGTCTGCAAATCCGGTAAGCCGAATGGCTAGTTTGGTTCTAGGAGTCAACGCGCAATTGTATTGGTCAAATGCCATGATAAGCCTTGTATTTGACATGATAAATACAACTTTCCTCATAACCATTGAAGTAACTCGATCTGATGAGTTAACTCACGGATTTAATGTTTGGTGAATCCGATTATATGAGAGGTAATTTAATATTTATCCAAATCAGCTATTTCCTGCTGGCTCAGTGATTACTATCAAGTTTATTCGAAATTTCAAATGAGGGCATACGATGTATGCATAATTCTTTTACATAAAAGATCTTCAATTAAAAGAAGTTCATAAGAACTATTACTTTCTCATGTTGCAACGTGAATACGCGTTAGAACCCCTTAAAAAGTTCTCCGATACAGTACCCCCTCGTACTCAGATGCCTCTCGTGTAGACTTGCCAGAACATAAAAAAATACTTTTATTTTCTCACATGACTGTTATTGTCTATAGAAATTTGAGGTAAAGTATATTATAAACTTAATAACATAAAAAAATCATTTATTCGAACACACATTTTTGAATACACATTTTTAATTGAAGATATCAGTAAATTGTTATAAAATTGAAAAGCGCTCTTAAATGATGACGCATTTTCTTAAAATTAAATATTTTACAAAAAGTATTGATATTTTAAAAATATATTTATATGCAAAGATGGTTGACATAATCAATTTAACAGACAAATCAATTCGCTTTAAATAAAAAATTTTCTGTTGTTAAGAAGGTCTTATTATGAAACATTACAAAAATTTAGTAAACGCACTGACATTGTGATATTTGTTTAATCATTACTGTTAAATAATTATCTTGACAACTTGCACTAAAGAGAATGGAAACAACTTCCAGTAATCAAAATTAATTACTGTAAAAATATATTAATCAGCATTGTCATATACTACCATACTTAAGATTCGGTTTATTGTGTAAAAATACGGATTAAATATTCGCTAAACACAAGCATGAAGGAGAAAGCAAATTTATCATTTTTTTTAAATTGCATAAATCATCGCTGTCAATTAATATAAACATAGCTGCTTAATGCATACCATACAATGCACGTAAAGTATTAATAGGTGCACTACTTTGTTGCACTATGTAAGTAATGCATGCACATTCAAAGCGATGTAGTAATTTTCTTCGTAAAAAGTGAATTTTGATGAAAGGTGCTGTATTTTAAAATAAACGAATTCTAAATACCTCTTTCATAACTTCAAGTGAATATAAAAATGTGTGGTAAATACAGTGTGCCCGAGAATTGTTTGACACATTATAAAATTAAATAAAAAAAATCTAAACACTGTAGCATTAAAATGTAATTGCTTACTAACTACACTCTAAAAAAATAATATATTTCAAAATGAGATTCTTTGGCGGCTCGTACAACGTCTAAATGATATTCGATTACATTCCAAGTATCTGAAAGCACCTGAGAAGTTGAGGAATGAATAGCGGCTGTGGTTATCTGCTCCAGTTCCAGTACATCAGGACATGTATTCCTCTAAACATATACAGGGTGGGCAAAATAAAAGAGTCCCGGAAAAATATTTTCACGAAAGTGGCCAGGAATGAAAACAAAATGACTGGTGAAAAAACCAGTGTCTGTGACCGTAACGTACAATCACCAAGCATGCTCTGTCCCGAGTTGCAGCTGTGTCATTACAGTCACATGAGTGAGAGGGTGTTTAGTGCCTGTAGTTTAACGGTGTTATTCGAAAAAAATCATGTGATTTTGGTACATAATTACAAATAAACTAATTATGGCAGACACTTCAAAATTTTGAAACTGTCTCTTTACAAGCTGTATTACATACTGCGAAGACAGGTCAATCTGTATCCGTTTCAAAACTTTTAGAAAAAATTCTTAAAAATCGGAAATTTTCGCAAAGTGTGTCACTCTTCAAAAAATCTTGCAGCTCAGATCCATGTTTAAGAATTTTTTCTGCAGATTTCACAAAAGCCACAGCTTTTTCGCTTATCGTAGTGTGTAAAACATCTTATGAAGAACCATCTGGTATCTTTTGGAGACCATGGTGCTATTAGTTTATTTCAATTTGTGTACCAAGACTAAAAACAGAGTTCTTTTTTTTCGAAGAACAGCCTTAATACAACACTAAATGGTGCTCACGATAAAAGAAAGAGTGCTCATCGTTGAGTGGTATGCGAAGCACAATTCGTGGAAAATGTGTGCGCTACTGTAAAGGAAGCGGTTAAGGATGGATGTGTATTGAAGAAACCTCCAGCAAACTTCGCAATGCAAAAGTTAGTGGCAAAATGGCGCAAAACGGGCTCTGTTGAGAATAAAATCCGAAACTATCCGAATACTGTACGAACACCAGAAAACATAGCTAAAGTAAAGGACAGCCTTGAAAATAGCCCAATGACATCTCAACGCCGGTTATCTGATCATGTGGCCATTAAGTGACCGTCGTGTCGAAACCCGTCGTTTGTTTCGTGCAAATAAATTGTTCGATTTTGCTAAAGTGTCTTGTGTTTATAATCCTTCATTTTCCTATCTCATTGCTTAATAATGTACACGTGTCATGTCTTAACGTACATGAACCTTTTCCAGACCACATTCATGAAAATATTGTCTGGGCCACTTTTATTTTGCTCACCCTTTATATAAAAATATCTCTAATATCTTTGCCGTAACTCCACATGACAAAAGCAAAGGGTGTTAAATCCGGAGATCGAGGAGGCCACTGAATTAGACTACCGCGACCAATCATCCGCTCTCGAAATGTTGATTGAGGCAATGGCGCAAAGACGTTGACCAATATCGAGGTGAGCCGTCCTGTTCAAAAATCTCATTGCCAAATCTTTGTCACAGTCCACAACGCTCTTCTGAACCTGTTGCCAAATTCCTTGATACCTAGCTCCATTTATCAGATTATTTGGTACAAGATTATAGGAAACGAACATCTCGCATTTATGTGCATCTATGCCTGGTCCTTACATGTACTTTTATAAAAATGTAATACTGCAATTTACGCAACAATTCTCGGGCTCTCAGTATAGTTTAGTCATTAAAAATTCAAAGTGTATAACAGAAGAAAAGGCGAAACAGCAGATAGCAGTTTGTCTCTGTCTCTAAAATCTAAACATTTAAGTGTGATAATAATTATATATCTCTAAACTGAAATGGGCACTTAAAATTGATACACGGTCATTTGAAACAGCAAAGTAATAATAATTATTAAAAACATAACTGAAATACAATACTGTAAATTAACTTGTTATTTTCTTTTAATTAACTCTTTAAAGACATACGGTTGATTGCATACACATCTGAAAAAAATCATTTGTGTATAAAATTAAGAGAAGTAAGTAACGCTAGAAAATATGTGAACAAATCTATAGTATTTGTTTTGAAAATATGTTTCTTTTTAAATGTATGCAAAATTATTGAGTGCATAATTCTGAGGAGTGAATTCCCTTATCTAAAAGAGATTCGAGAATTGCTTGTGGCTAGAAGTGTGTTGTTTAAAATCCTTTTTTTTCGGGAGAGGGGGGGTAATTAAAACTTTTAAGAAAACTGCTGTTTTTGAGAAAATATCGAAAATGTATTCACAGATAACAAACAATTATTTCTTCTACTTTTCTTAAAAATATTGTAAGAAAATTGATAAAGTACTAATAAATGCTCGTTTTAACAATAATACAGAAGCATAAAGGTATCAAGGGATTTTCTTTAACGGCTTTTTTTTTTTCTAATCTTCTTTCGTAATCACATCTTATGTTACTAAACTCTACAATACCAATATCAAGGAAAAACTTTTTGATGAACGCTACCTTCCTCTATCCTTTCATGCACTAAAAGACAAATATACCATTTTCTGTAAACTAAGCATACATGAAACAAAGGGAGAGAGAAGGTAGCAATGGCGATATCGAATTTTCAGCTGACCACAAAAGCAAATTCAGACTTTATACTACAGCAAAGTTTTTTCTGCTGCAACGAACTAGAATGCATCTTCCTTTTCAACTAAACAATCTAAGCTTTTTTATTTGAACTTTCTTCGGAGGAAAAAGATGACAAAGAAGGTATTGTTCTGCGTCCAATTTACACCAACCCATTCTTCCTAGATAAGACTGTTGTAACAGATCGATCTGTTGCTCTTGTAGTTATTTGGAAGACGGAGTTGTAATTGATACGTTCAACTAGCGGGATCGATTGGGTTTTCTTTCAACTTTCAAGACAGATCCATGGACACTGACACTAGCTTGAAATGGACATTGGAAACACAAACGTTAGAATTATATAGCTAAAAGCGTCTTCATTTTTTACGGCCAATGAAGTCTTTTCAGCAGGTTATATTTTTTTATTTTTGCGATGCAGTTCTTATTTTTTATTTCGGGTTTTGTAAGAATGTGTCTTTTTAATAGAATTTTTTTAAGAACTGGGTGTTTGTAATATGCGTTTTGTAACAATGTGTCTTTTTAAACAAATATTTTTTAACAATTGGGTGTTGTAATATGTTGAATAACTTAAAAAATATTTTTATGCTTAAAATCTCTTTTATCAACCAATTTTCTGAACGGGAATTTACCGTTATTCAGTACTTTTCTTTGAAGAAATAAAAATGCTGTTATTTAATTTTGGAACAAAGAGAAACAGGTAGTACAACGTATACAAAGGATAAGAAATGTAGCCATGGTAATACATTATACTGATAAAATTAGTTTTGAAAAAAGACGGAAAAACACGCAGCTTGTTTTTTAAGTCAAATTATTGGAAATTCTAATAAACGTTAAAAAATTTGCATTACGAAATATGGACATTATAATAATTTTCACAAAATCGTAAAATCGAACGTGATTTATAATTTTTAACAGAAAATTGTCAGAAATGCATCTTAATATTTTTTGTATATGAGAGTATATTTAGAGGATGCATTGAAGAACTACGCACGTTATGCTTTAAAAAATGAGAGATCCTCCAGCATTTTTGTTAATTTTTGACGCACGTATATAAGGCATTGTGCCCATTTAAGAATACGAAATCCTAACATAACATTTTAAAATTGTAAGTACAATATTATTTATTGTTAATCTGGAATGGTTAATATATCATAAGCGACTCATTTCTAATCTTTTGTGAAATTGATTACATCATCAAGTCTTAAAATCGGATTTCTGGCAAACCATGCATAATAAAGCTTGTGCAGTACAGAGTCCTGCACCCCCCACCTCCCACCCCCCTAGACTTGAACTGGAAAATTGTGGCAGTGGATGTTAAAAGCGAGGTGTACAGGCATTATAAAATTGCTATTCACTGTGTTAACATCAGTTACAGCGCCACTAAACAAAAAAGCAGCTGTCTTTATCTCGAAAATGGTAAGAAAGAAGAGTAAAAGAGTGCATAACACAAAGTTCTTAGATTAAGAAAAGACAATTTGCACAGTATGTCTAAGAGCAGAAAGTGTAAAACTTCAGATAGTTTGTTCTTGTTTCCCAATGGGCTGGCTCGGTTCATATAACATCGGAAGTTAAGCGGCGCCGCTATAGACATCTAATACGGTAGACAGCGTATCTTATGGCCAATACATATGTAGCGCAATAACAAGGATTGTGACTATTAGACTGATGCAGCCAGCTTGAGACAGTCATTGCTCTTTTGGCGCTATTGTGGGGATAACAATCCTTAAGAGCTGTGGTTTTTCATTACGGGCATTTATTACTGTAGACAGCGCATCCTACAGCGCAGGTATGCAGCACAGTAATAAGGATATCCCACGTAACTATTTGACTGAGCTGACAGTAATCTTGGGCACACGCCAGGTTGCCGGATGCGCCGTCTATTGCATTAGATGTTTATGGGTGCCGCTTTTCGTTTCGTTTGGAAGGGTACATTTTTACCCACAGGACGGAGCTGATCCTTAAGTCTTACGGCTACGTACCCTCCTGGGAACACTATAAAAAGTAATGGAACAAATACTTGAAACTTTCCGTAAAATTTTACGGAAATTCTCCGTTATATTTGAATACAGAGCAATTCTCATACATCAAGGTTCTGAGACTTTCTGGAACAGAATTTATACTGGAGTTTACAGGAATAAAATCCCGTTAATATACGGAAATAGTACTGGCGTCTCAGTTCCCATTTCTTTTTCCGTATTTTCACGGAAAATATTTTTACAGTGAAGCCCCCCACAATTTAGAATATCACCTGAAAGAGCTTCAATCCTGGATCGGTAGCTAGCTCCCGACTACCGACTCACAGAGCGAGAGGACATAAACCCCACAGGCTTAACGTGCAAGTTAGCCGCATGCACACGGTGGTCTTTGGTCAGCAAGGAAACGAATCTGGCTCCGTTGAGCCATAGTTCCGCACCCTACTAACCGGGCTACTACGAAGCGGTTTGGTAGGATGACAAGCTATCTCGACTGCACTGCTGTGGGGCCGTGTATGCTGAAGGGAGCTGATGCACGTAAACTGCGCCGTAATTCCAATGTGCTCCACATTCAAATGATAGGGTGTGTTGATCCGGGTACTAAGTCTCCCATCTGGAATTGTTTCAAAATTATGAGAGCTTTCATGTGGGGCAACGTTAGCCTGCCTACTGGGCACCCGCATAATGAAATGGCCATCATCTCCGGCCCTTGTAGCGTTCAAACCTATGGTGGGCAGCTGAACCGGACATTACAACGAAAAAAAAATGTTCATTAGCTTCCACTTAGCTTGTTCCCAATTTTAAGCACTCTTACACTAGTAAGAACGTTGGGAAAATATTATACATCGTTGACAGTATATATCTTTATTTTCGGTGCCATGTTAGCTTCAAGTAAGCATTGTGCTGAATACACGAGGGTTAGAGTTCACTGCATCCGTTAATGAATTTTTATAAGAATCATTAGTAGACGGAGAAAAATAATGATAATGCCAATTTTTTAAAGATTTTTTTTATCTGCATTATTCTGGGAAAGGATCATACTTAAAAAATATTTTTTAAATAATAAGATTATCGATATTTTGAACGGACTTAATCCATCATCTTTGAAGTGACATAAATGTTTTTCATAAATAATAAATTACTCATAAAATTAGAAATATTAAAATAAAAAACCCTTTTTGGTGTATTTTAAAACATTTAAAAATAACTCACAATGAATTGTCGATACACATAACTTAATTGTGAGACTCTTTTTTACTGAATTAATCTCTTTTTTTACCGAATTAAAAAAAAGGAATTCTGAAATTCATGTACGTTTCATAAATAATTTGATTGTATAAAAATCGTCAACGTGTTTAAAATCTGGTTCGATATCTACGCGGAAACACCAAAATGATTTTTTTAATTAAAGTAATTTTTATTGTTGCTATTTTATTCGAAATATTTTGTTTAAACAAGAAAACTTTCGTTGACATTCTGTTGAATAAACAAAAACTTTGAAGTATTTATTGATTAAAAAAAAAATATTTTGTCAATCCAATATAATTTTTTGGTAAAAATAATGCCAAACTAAATTTTTGTCAAATCAGCGAAATTTGTCGAACATATCAAATGTTTCGCGATTTGTTAGCATTTTTAAAACCGTGACTTCTCCATCAAATGTGTTTTTAATCTTCTTTTAAAAATTTTTAATTCGTTCGGCCCCATATTTAGGAAAGACTGTGGCCAGTGTAGAACAGCGTAGTACACGTAGTACATTGTGTATACGAGGAGCATCTGCCTGCTGGGGGTGATTTGGTTGGAGGGTTTTTTTTTCAAATGTGTTCTAACGCGTATTCGCATTACGTCTGGAGAATACCGACCAATACTCTAGAAAGTTAGATCGACAATTGCGCGGTAGACCAGAATACGGAACCTTCACACTCCAACTGTCTACCATGTTCAGTGCCTTATCCACACGTCCATGGTGCGGCCACACTGAGTAAGGAAAGGGAATAATTTTTCCACCATTGTGGCATGGACTGTAATAATTCTATTGATGTTCGTCAATAATATGCAGTATGATAAAAATACATACCTATATCACAAGGCAGACCAAGCTTCTAATAAATAGTTACAATTTCGAAATGTCTTTGTTTGAAAAGGCAAAAAGGTAAATTGGTTTATGGAAGCAACGTCTAACTCTTTCAGACCTCACTAAAGCTATTTCTGCCCAATAGATATATGAGAATATTTTTATAACAATAAAGATTAAATTTGTATAAAATCCTAATTACTAAACTCCCGTAACTTACAAAAAACCGTTTTCATCATGATATTATTAGTATTTGATTCATGATGTTTTTTCTCAAAATTCGTCCTCAGTTGTAGACATCTGGATTGACAGGTTTAAAATAATTGCTCCAAAAATCAAAGCAAAGTGACGTTTCATAATGAAAGGTAATAAACGCCATTTCGGTATAGACTGTCCGACCTTCTGCATGAACATTAACAGCATGCAGTATGTTAAAAATACATAGCTATTTAACAAAGCATACGAAGATTCTAATAAATTATTACACTAGTGCACTGTTAAAAGAAGTAGTTTAACGTTTCATCATATAACGGAGCTGAATTAGCTGATTCTTTTCTATGAAGAAACGTTTCACCATGACTTGGTTCCACTGATCAACTTCAGCACCGAATCACAGTTCAACGTTTCTCCATAAAAAGGTGCAGCTAATTCAGCACCATTTTTATGGTGAAATGTTAACTAATTTTATTAACAGAGTAGACAATTGGCATAGTCTTTGGCCGATAGGGCAAAACAGCAAATTACTGAACGGATACTACACTTACCATCCTTGCATGCTGTATGCAACCACTGTTGTAGTATTGGGGGAAGATGAAACTGGATCTGTACAAGTAACTTTAGTTTCTGGATGATCGTTCCGATTATGATGTGCGTGAAAAATACTGAAGCTTGGATTTTTATGGTTAAAAACGTATATCCATCGATTGTCGAGTGTGTGCCACTCACGGGTGGACGTGACCCAAGAAGGAAACTGACAGCCTGATGTCGGATGTTTCGCTGGAAAAAAATGTCCTATTAATACAAAAAAATATGTCAGGAAAACAAAGGGGAGGGGAAATATTTTATCCTTTCATTACCTTGTTGTCGGGTCATTTAATCATATTTTCTTTAAGAAATTGTATGAAAATATGAAGAAGAGCTGCTCATAGCGCCAAATGTATCACTGAGAGTTTCTTCTGGAAAATTGGAGCTGCATTCCTCAGCTCAAGTTCTTTGTTAGTAGAAATAGTTCAACATTTCACCATAAAATGGTGTTAAATTAGCTGCAACCATTCTATGGGAAATTGTTTCGCCATGACTTCTCTTCATTGAAGAGTTAAAACACAAACTCATGGTACAACATTTCTACATAGAAAGGTTGTAGCTAATTTAGTACCATTTTTTCTGAAAAATTCTACTACTTCTATACACAGTATACAGAAGGGGATTGAGCTTCTGGATGATTCCTATCCCCCTCCAACCTTAACAAAAATTATGAAGATCTGCTTGACTTTAATGCAATGAAATTAATGCATATTTGTTCACTATACAAGATGTTCTATAGTCGTTAGTTAGCAGCCGACCTATCTCTGCAGACCGCTAATATGCAACTATCGGTTTAAATTCTTCATCTGTGAGTAAACTCCCAGCAAACACACACAGGTTCTCTGAACGTCTATTAACGTTCAGAAAACGTCTTCTGAACGTTAATAGACGTTCAGCGAACCTGTGGGTGTTTGCTGGGCTGAATGTAAAAATTCAGTCTTTAATGTGACCTATTTTACAAACTGTTTGCTAACAGTAATGCTGGATTCGAGAGCGATGATTTTTTGTTATAGAACACTCAGAATACTAACACAGTCGGCATACTTAAAATCTAAGTGGGAGGCTTCCAAATAGTAGTAAACGGGAATAGAATTCTGTAGGCGAAACGTACAGATAACGTTTTACTTATTCTGTCAAAAAGTTTGATATTTTTATAGCAAAAAAAAAACGCATTGGCTGTCTTTTCAGTGCATAAAACTGTTTCGATGCATGTTGGAAAATTGTTAAAGAGCATCGTTCCTTTTCCTAATATTTTATGTATTCTCTATGCTTATATTGAAAAGTACATTTAATTCCTTTATGTTGTTTTCTAAGAAATGGCAGTTCGCTTCATCAGATACATTAAATGGAGCTACTTCTGTCTTTACTAATGATTTTCTATACTGTTTGGGTGAGGAACAGAAAATAAGGCGATTTCTGTAAATTTCAGCTCTTCAGAAACTGCCAATAAGGTTTTTGGAACCATATATTTAGCTTGCATATACACTTCACGAATGCTGTAGTATTTCGTTGTTAGTTGTGAATCAAACTAACAATTTTTAGATTGCTAATCTGAGGCTTTAGTCACTGGTGTACCGCAATCTCTCATGCATGGATTAATCAAGTGTAAAATCATGAAGATTAGTTTAGATGGTTATGTAATTCCGATTTGAGAATTATAAGCATTTTTATGAATGTATACTAACTTTACAAAAGCAAAAAGTAAAAACAAACTTAAGATACGAACATACCAGCTTTTAAAGTGTATTTATATATACTATCCATTGCAAAAGGAAGCCCTTGTTAAAAAATGTTTGGTCAACAAAAACTCATCCCCCGACAACAAGGTATTAATATACTAATTTAGGTTGATTATTTTTTAAGTTTGAACAAAAAACTTTAAAAACTTTTTAGAATGTGCGAAAGTCGTGTTAAAAGTTTACGTTATAGACTAGATAATTCACTCTAAATTTCTCAAATCACACATATGTATTTACCTCGAGAAAAAAATCGCTTGAAGGTTTTGTAAATTTTAAAACGAAAGCCATGTAAGTTTTTATTAGATATTCAGTTTAACAGTTTTTGATACATGTAATATCCCACTGATTTAAAGTTTAAAACCTCAAAGGAAAAGGTTCGCTCCACTGAGTGCGTTTTTTATTGCTCATTAAATTTAGTTACAATTTTAAGTTTTAGGTATAAAGTAAGGTATAAGGTAAAAAGAAAATGAATGTTTAATTTTTATGTTTCAATAAGTTTCTTTTGAATAAAGTTTCACGCGTTAACCTAATAAATGCACCAGCAACAAATTCCACGAAGGTCTAATGAAATATTTTAAAAGTTAGTAAATTAAATTTCAAGGTGTATGGAAAATCAAATTTAAGAGGACACACGTGAGGGACATACTTTTATAAAGTTAAGGATTATTAGTTGGAATCTCAAAATAATCATTTATAGTTGAAGAAGTTAGAAACTTGTTTCTGTAAACTTTACAAGCAATGACTTGTTCTTCATATATGACGACAAAGTTTTTAACCATGCATTCTTACGTTATTTTAAGACATATCCGCTCAGGCGGTGTAGTGACTAACGAACGATACTATCACGCCTTGGGTCTGGGTTCTATTCCCAGACTGCTCTTGGGGGTTCCCCGTCCCTTCATAGGAGGTGAATTTGGCGTCCAATAAGTTCCCCCATATGAAAATCGGCAATGCTTCGGGCCTTAGTAGTAGCTCTCGACTGATGGTAATGTGCCTGCCCTTAGAAAAGAAAATGTTATTTTAAGACAAGTTTTTTTAAATCGCTTTCTCTGAGGTATTTTTATAGCATATTGTACATTGTACAGTTATTTTTATGTAAAATATTTACTTTATACTAAATTTAATATTTTAATGGTTTGTTTTTTAAATTATAAGTATCTATCACAACTTTCAGATAATGGGAATGCTATTATTAATAAAACATATAAAGATGTTTATCAAGCACTTTTTTAAGTCACTAGGGGCCAAGGCCCCCAGACTCGCTACGCCCGCTTTTCGTATGAGGCATTCGGCACATAAAAGGCTTATTCGTAAAAAAGACAATTTCAACAGACAAAACCCGAAGATTGAATCAGATAGAATGTTACTGAGCTGCACATTGCTTGGTTCTTGCAGGTTCATTGGTACATAAAAATTTAAACTTCACACTACAGTAGATCCCCTCCCCCTCATAACACGGAAGATATTTTGTTATGGGAATCCGTGTTGTACGGGTCCTGAGCTATACTCCACCTGGAGTGCGGACTCCGCTTATAATCGCTGGAAAAATTATTTGCACTCCTTAGAAACACAATGATATTTAATGCTGCCATTCAAAAGTTATATTAATTAGGAGCTAAAGCATAATAAAATCAGAACATCTGTTTCAGCTGTATTTTTAATAATGTGAAACCTATTGGACACCTTGCGAATTTGCCACCCATGGTAATTTTTCATTATTTGGCGACTTGCGTACATGTAAAGTTAATAAAAGCTACGGAACAGATAGGATAGCTTGCCACAAATGGCGAATTTTCATTATTTGGCGATTTACACAGGCTCACAACCTATAATTAGTGTTCATTTAAGGTTACCGGAAAACCGTTATCCATATTTTCATTTACATACTCGTTTGCAGATTGGCGTACTTAGCACCACGAATTATACCATCTCGTCGCGCTAGCAAATATCCAAAGTGTACTGTAACTACTATAATGGCATAGTTAACGCCGCCAAATATTTATACTGGTAGCCAATAATCCAGCTGGACCGAACCGGCTTTAAAATAATCTGCATTTTAATTTTTTTTTCATTTTCAAGATATTAGTTATTCTGTTTTGGAAAAACGGATAATCGCTAATTCTAAACTCCTTTTCTAAGCGAACTTACTATTGGAAAATTGTCAATTTTGTGTAACACATTTTGAGTTACTTATTTCATGTAGTTTTTATTTTGGCGTAAAATGGGTGTATTTCTACTTCATGTTTGACAATTTCACGTGATACTACATAGTTGGAAACGCTTTGTTGCAAAGGAATGAATGATTTTATGCCAAATCTGGCAACCATTCTGTTTATTTTTTCAGTTTTTTATTAATATCTTCTAAAATAATTCGATTTTCGAAATTTAAGTCAGCTCATCAGGTTCCTCGGAATTTTTTCGCATCTGTGGGCACCCTAGTCGAAACTCAAATCCCTACGGTTTAGGAGGAGATACGCGAACAAGCTTTGACAGCGCCCTTTACCTTTTTTTCAGAATAGAGTGATACCCAAAATAAATTTCATGCTGTTCTGGAAACTCGCGGAATCTTTTCGCAATCGAAAGATTTCGTTTTGTGTACACAGCAATTCTCATGTCCATGCAAACGATTTATTTGTGAAAAAAAAAAATGATAATAAACTGTGTAATCTGGAAAATCTTTTTTAAACGAATTTGAATCCCAATTGTATGACCTCATATTCACTTGAAAAGGGTAATTTCATCTCGCAAATGATTTACTTTTTTGACTCTCGGAAATAAAATGGTGCTGAAAATAGCGAAAAATCGCTTAAAAAGGAGGGAACGGGTGGATTTTCAGATTTTTAAAGAAGCGCAGATTGTTTTCTATATTTTTATACATGATCATGAAAATTTTCAAGCGGATCGTGCAAACGGTGAAGAAGTTATTAGGCTTTTTGTGTTAACTTTGTAAATTTCACGCGATTCTAGATACTTGGAAACGCTTTGTTGCAAAGGAATGAATGATTTTATGCCAAATCTGGCAACCATTCTGCTTATTTTTTCAGTTTTTTATTAATATCTTCTAAAATAATTCGATTTTCGAAATTTAAGTCAGCTTAGCAGGTTCCTCGGAATTTTTCGAATCTGTGGGCACCTCAGTCGAAACTCAAATCCCCACGGTTTAGGAGAAGATAGGTCCACAAGCTATTGACAGCGCCAGCAGCCTTTACTTTATTTTAGAATAGAGAGATTCCATTTAGTTTAGTGTAACAGAACTTATTATATGTTGATTTTTTCAGGGGGATACACGTTTTCTAACGGATTTTCAAGTTACATCTGAAGAAAACCAACCAAAATTCCAGACCGTTTGATCGACAGCCGCGCGGTTGGCCCTAATGTGCAACCTTCACACTTCTGCCATCTACAATTTTCAGTGTCTTATCCACGACAAATTAAATATACAGCTTCTAAAAGATGCGATGAAATACATTCCGCGTGAAAGTTATTTAAAAAGTCGTCGTTTTAAATAAATAAAAAATTAAAAACATGTAAATGTTGCGTATCCTTCTAGTAGTTTACATTTTTTGTTTAACTTTTTGGAAATCTAAGAGTAAAAGTGATTGTCTTTCGTAACGTGAATACTTTTTTCACACAGATTAAATTCGGTTAGTTCTATATAAAGCAAATATCTTTAAATAGATGAAAGACATTACTTCAAGTAAGAGTTAACTTAACGATTGAAGAATTCCTGCAATGATCGTTGTTTACTGAAGCAATGACGAAATACTTTCAGCAAATTTTTTCGAGCCTGAATATATATATATATATAGGTTGGAGAGATAGATAGGTGGATAAATAATATTTTACCTTAATACTAACGAATTGGAGACATCTTATCAAAGAATGATGTTTTTATTTACTTACTACCTTTTAGTTCATTTATTTATTTTTAAATGTCTTCGTATTTGTTGAAAGCAAAGTGGTATTTATAGAAATGAGTAAAGCTGAATTTAAAATTCCTAAGGAAATATTAAAAATAAAATTCCTCAAAATTTTTTGAACGTTGAAGCGGCTACTTTTGTTCTAAAGTGTGTCTTTTTTTAAAAGCATTATTATTTTTTTATTTAAATAAATTACTGCTGAATATAATTAAGTAAAATAATAATATTAAGTGAATAGTAGAGGTATACCGTTTTTTCTAATATGTAGAATGGTAAAATAGAAAATATGCATATGCAAGATATAAAAATAAATTTGCTAAAGCACACACATAACAAATAAGTCATTACGTACGTTTCGAGTTGTAAAAAGTGTTTACTCATCTTCAGTTGCATATACACCGAACCACACACAGGCACATAAGGTTCAGCAGTCCCTGCTTGTATGTAGGTTGGGGTTTTTGCATTTGAAGAGGAGGCGAATAACCGTAACGTAACTAGCAAATTATTTGCGTACTGCTCCATTTCCAAAAGCGCAACTATCACAAACAAGATATTTTACTCCGAAACTGGGTTATACTTCTCGGTTCTTGCTAAAGCTTTGTTTTACGGGTGTTGTCATTAGGGAACCTATCTTTTTTCTAGTTTCAAACAACATTTTTTTATTCAATTTTTCCTTCTAGAAATTATAATGTCGGAGCATTGAACGATTTAGATTAGATTGATTGATACATTGATAGATTCTCGTGTAAGGCAAAAAAGAAATTGCAAATCCTCTCACTCCTTGGCTGGCGAGATATACAGGCTACGGCGCTGACACTTTTGTCACACCCCTTTCTACCCGAAAAGTCATGTGAACTAGAGTGTGTGTGTGGCTGACGAGATATAGAGGCTGAGGTGTTCACATTTCGGTCACACTTTGCACTCGAAGGGCCATGTGTAAGGGGTATATGACCATCTTACTCTGGTTATTTCGGACTCAGATGGTCACACCACCTTAGTCACATGATTTTTCGCAGGAGTGAGGCCGTAGTCTGTGCATTTCGTCAGTCACGATTTAATTTTATATTGCGTACGTTCTGTTTGGATATTATCTTCAATGCCGTCACTTAGATCCTCGTGAAGAACTGTGAGTTAATGTTGGACGGATGTGACCAGTTCAGTATCGCCATCTTGGACTAGATGGTCACGCGACTTTTCGAGTGCAAAAAGATGTGACTAGCATTTCAGCACCGTAGCCTGTACATCTTGTCAGTCACGCTTGCAGCAGTAATTTAATGAAATCAGAGCAGAGCATTTTCATGATTCTTGAAAATAAAAATGGACAGTGTGTGCGTGTTATTGACTGATTTCTGCCTTAACACGAGCTTGTTTTATTAGTGTTTATAAAATTAATGTAAATGTGCATACTTCGAGTTAGTTTCATAATCCGAGAACCGTCTCTTGGCGAAACAAGCCCATCACATGTGGGATCTGCCGACTGGGATACATCGAAGCTGTCTTTGTCCTTTTCGTAAACCTAGAAATAGAAATCGCTTTGGTTAGAGATCAATGCTTCTCAACACTCAAAAATTAATTCATTATTATGACAGATGAAAAACTTTATTTCAGAAACAGCTTTTTGCCGTGTCAGTGTTTTGAACTGAAGAGTAAAGGATTTGAAGCCCTTTAGCAAAGTTAAAGGATGTTTTATGACTGTTTATATCGAATGATCCCTTTTCCGAATTTTAGTTTGTATAAATAATTATATACTGCAACAGTGAAATTACTCCTATTTCTAATTTTTTTCATAAAATTGAGAATTTATATCTCATTATTTATATTCATATTTCTTTAAAATATGAATATAAATAATTAGAAAATTTTATGAAATATTTAAAGAAAGTATTTTCTAAACTACTGCAACAGGAAACTGAATTATAAATAATAATATTTTTTGAAATTAAAAGAGGGTCTCTCTTGCGTAGCTACCCACAATTTCGGAATATAATTAACCACTTTTTGTAAAATGTATGCTTTTTAAATAATTTTTGAAAACAGTAACCACGCCTACAAGCAAACGCAGTAGTTTTGCGATACAGACTTTTGTGCTAGAATTACTGTTTGCGGAACGTGGTTAGTTATATTCAGAAATTGTGGCAGCTGTGCTCTTAATGCATTCTTAAGGCTTGTTATTTTCATTTAAGTGATAGATTCTAGGAATAAAGAAATTCAAGCTTGAAAGCTAAGATTACAGGAATGAACCTGAATGTAATATCTGTATGTAAAAAGGAAATACCTGATGTATGTAATAGCTGAATGTAATATATGTAGCATTGGTTATAGAAAACCATTGAATTCTTGGTTATAGAAAAATAGTAGTCTACAGTTTTTATCACTGTACTCTAAACATACTATTTTCAATAAAAAAATATTTACTATCATTTCCGGTTCTTGAAAGTTATTCCATCAGGTTATAACACACCTTTATAATTTCATTTAGAACTATAGGCCACATGCATGATCGGAGTTAAAATTCCAACACACGTACGCCTTTGTAATTCTTTATATAAGCATTAAGAAATATCACTCATCAGCGTTTCACCAACTCCTCCTACATGTAGAAAGCCTAACAACTGAAACTTTGACGTCATCACTAGGCCTTCAAGTGATTACGTCACAGTTTTACTTTCATAAAGTAAAACGATTTATAATTTCCGGTGGATGCTACAGATATTAGAAAATATCATAAATAAAAAATTAAAATTACAATATCTTTCTCATACAAAATTATTCATTCCGATCTATATTCTCTAATTAGTCATGGTTAAAAACTGCAATTTGTCAAAAAATTATATTTTTTTATCTCAAATTATTAAAATATTGTTATTCATGAGTAAATCCAGAAGAAACTTTTTAAAGTTTTATTCTGTCAAAATAAAACTTTTAAATGAAGGCCTAATGATGACGCCAATGCTTGGTGACGTAGGAGTTGTTAGGCTTTCTTAATCTAGGAGGTGTTTCATAAGAAACATCACTCATCAATGGACACAACTGAATAAATTCTGGATGTCCATGATTTTGCACATCTTAGATATTTAGACTTAAAGATCAAAAGCTTATTGGTTTGAAGTTATTCAGAAATAAATATGTTGCAGGAAAAACTATTTGATAAGCTATTATTCGATGTTCAATTATTTAATAACGCATTGTTAGCGGTGATATGCGAAAATATGCATTTTTCAATTTTTTAAGGTTTTCACGCTTATAATTTTGATCTTGTAAAACTTTCACGAACATACAAACTAACGTAAGAGTTTTGAAATAAAAAGCAGTAGGAAAACTTTAAAAATGGTATTATTCAACCTCGAATATATGATATGATGCTAGTGGTTAACTTATAGGTTTCATTGCAAAAGCATTTTTTAAAACTGCTTAATTTTACAAAATCTGTCATGGGCCTGTTTTTTCATTTATTTTGAATGCGAAATCAAAACCAGTTTTTATTTTGAAAATTAAAATTCAATGTAAACTTTAATCCCCTCATAAAGTATATTTCGTCGCTAAACAAACTGAAGGAGTTACGTTAGTCTTAAAATTTACAAAAATAAATCCCTATAAAGATATTTTTCAGAGTGTTTGCATCCTATTCCATATAGTTGAATGTTACACATTACATCCAATGGATAATTATTAAGTTTATAGAGGAGATGAGAGAATAAAGACGATATTTTCAATTTAAGCTAGAACTCAATAATTAGCAAAAAACTTAGGAATTCAATAAACCATTGAAAAGTAATGCTATCAGCAACTTAAATTAACCAGGAGATAGATACCAAAACATAAAATGTATTGACTAAAAATTCAACTCCTTTTGTTCAAGAATTCGAAACTCCATTCAACGTCTTTCAATTCGTTTTCCTATCGTTATATTCCCTAGCGTCTACTGCAGTGCTTTGTCAAAAAAAAGAAGTGTTCCCAGTGTCAGGCATTTTCTAGAAAGTAATTGAATACTAAGAGTTCTCAAGTAGCAAACGCATTCTTCCGTGGCTTGCGGTCTAGTTTTATGACTTCCGGAATTTGAGTACTGTCATTTAAGTCTCTTGTTCAGCCTCAAAAGTACAGAATAATACGAAAAAAGAATACAGGTTTCGAAGAACACAAAACAAAGTTTTCGGTATTTAATCCAAAATTGAGCCTTGTTTTAGTATAGTTTCAGTTAGTCCAGCTTATAATTATTAACTTGCACAAATGCGGAAGTTGATATTCATATGCAGAAAAATTTATTACTATATGTACTCAAGGAGAGAGAAAGTGAAAGGCGAATATTTTTTAAAGTAATAAATTTATTAATAGGAATTCTACTAATTCCATTAACCCTTTAACGCGCAGTGTTCCCGCTCTGCGAACACTAAACTCTGACGTTGTGACTGTTGCCAGTCACGAAGACAATATTTGATTTCTATAAAAATAGTTGCGGGTGACATAGCTTCACGAGAATCCTTTATTTTTAGCACGTCATTTCCCGTACAAAATGGTCTCGATTATTATTTAACAGCACTGGCATCTGCTGAAAAATGGAAGAATGCGAGAACAGCTGGATAGATTGCCCAATGCTGAAAAAAAGGGCAGCCGTTGCCATCGCTCGACTTAACTACCAGCAAGAGGGCAGACGATCGAAACGTCCATCGCGTGCCACAGATCTGTGCACTGGCTGTGCACAGATTTCTGTGCACAGCCAGCTGCGTCAAAAAAGGGTCTCGAGATCTGTGGCACGCGATAAACGTTTCGATCGTCCACCATCTTGCTGGTAGTTAAGTCGAGCCATGGAAACGGCTGCCCTTTTTTCAGCATTGGGAAAGGGTTGTGTCTCAAAGGGTTAAAGAGGGGAGATTAGAAATAACCATATCTTTACGTACCAATTGTAGCAAATGTAGAAAACTAAAATGTTTATACAAAACAAAGCG
This sequence comes from Cheiracanthium punctorium, assembly GCA_038373885.1. Lineage (NCBI taxonomy): Eukaryota > Metazoa > Arthropoda > Arachnida > Araneae > Cheiracanthiidae > Cheiracanthium > Cheiracanthium punctorium. The sequence continues at coordinate 443,110 of JAWZYV010006519.1, read as the reverse complement.
ACGAGAAACGAAGGATGTTAAATATGAAAAGTACAATTTTAACTTTTAAGATGATACTTACAAAACAGCGATAATAATTTTCATCTCCATGTGGAACAGTATAACTTTTCCTGGGTTTCATTTTACCAACTAAATAGTGCGTCGAGCCTTCTTTCCACGTAGCCAGACAAGTGAGTTCTTCTTCTGCAAAAGATATGCATTATATGTAAATATAATCACACACAAAAACTGTATGTTTCATCACTTGTAACCAGTCAGCCCCAAATTACAAAAACTGGATTTCAGGTTATTGCATAGCTGCGAACGTTTACGAAATATAATTAACACTCTTGCTAAAAGTAAATTTTTCAAATATTTTTTTTAAATCAGTAATAGGCCCAATAGTGGCCCAAAAGTGGATAAAGCACTGAGCATGGTAGACGGTGGGAGTGTGAAGAGCTCGTGTTCCCGCCTATCGGTGCAACGGTCTAGAGTTCAAATCAGTCATCTCCAGATGAAAGGAGAATACAAGCGTATTCGGCGTAGAACTCCGACTCTGCTCGTAGGCAGACAACGCCTCCTAGATATAGAAAGCCTTAGTCTTACAACTCTTACGTCACCAAGGCTTGACGTCATAATTGGGCCTACATTTAGAAGTTTTATTTTCACAAAATAAAACTTTTAAATTTTTCTGATGAATGCTACGTATATTAGAAAAAAATCTCCAATTAAACATTAAAATTACATTAAAAAACATTTCAGTATAAACTATTTCCTTGTCATATTATCTAATTGGTCATGATTAAAAACTGCCATTTGTCGTAAAATTATATATTTTTTTATCTGAAATTATTACAATGTTGCTATTCATGGGTAAATTCACCAGAAATATTTAATAGTTTTATTTTACGAAAATGAAACTATTAAATGTACGTTCAATGATGCCTTCAAAGCTTGATGGCACAGGAGTTGTAAAGCTTCGTGTACAAGGAGGTGTTGAGGCAGATGCTCCTGGTGTAAGCTTGCCATGTCACAGAACACACGATTTGTAATAATCTCACAGTTAAATTAAGGAAATGCACTATATTCGAAGCTGAAAGTTATTTTTTTCAAAAAAGTGGTTCGTTATATTCCGTAAAGAGGGGCAGCTATATTTTTAGCATAGTCATAGCTGCCAACAATTCCGGAATATAACTAACAACTTGTAAACAGCAATTTTTGTCTTAAAGTATAGTAAAATTATTGGGCTCAACAGACTAGTTTTCTGGAAAAATACTTAACAAGCGAAAAGTTTTAATTACATTCCGGAATTGTTGACAACTATGCATAAAGCAGGTTCGCACGCAGAAGTTGTTATAGTCATAGAATTAGATGCAATTGTTAACGGATTTTTTTCAAATACTACATTGACAATTACTTTACTTATATTAAGAAGACCTGAAATTAATGTTATTATTTTTTATGTCAATATTTCGTCCAGTCAAAACTACGGAAGCTAATACAATATGTCCATTAAAAAAGTTGACATTTCAATTTGGCTGTAATAATGTTGACAGTAAAATTGGGCGCCAAAAATCCTGTTGCAATTTTCCATGGAAATGTGGGTGTGGATAATGATCATTCGATTATTTCGGAATGCTGGAAAGTTTTTCGGAGTATACAGGGTTGACAGGGGTCAAGGAAAACCTGGAATAGTCCGGAAATTTTGATTTAACAGAAAAAGAATGGAAAAATTGAAACTTTTAACTAAAAACCTAGCAAATCTTCAAGTGTGACTTTGAAAGCTACCTGAAATTTGCATTTATAAATTAATTTTACATTTGTAATGCCCGTAAAGTGACGGATGCACACACTAAAAAGTGTTCTGTTGAATTTAACAAAATATATTTGGTTAAACAGTTCGGTAGTTTTGTTTTGTTCATTTGACAATGTTTGATTCATCCATACCGATTAGACAAAATACTTTAAATGAAAAAAAAAAAAAAAAAAACGTTTCGTTGAAATTGTTGAAAGATTCTGATTGGTCCAATAAATTTAAGCATGCGTCAATGGGCTGTGCGAGGGAGATAAAAGATCAGATTAGATTTTTCAAAATAACTGTTAGTTACACGTTGTTAGTTACACACCATTTTATTAACACGTTGAACTTTCGGTTATATAAAACCTGCTTCATCCTGGACACTTTTCGCTTCTAAGCCCTGGTGTCTTTCCCCTAGGTCGTCCCGTTTTGTGCGCTCAACATTTGATTGATGTATAGATTTAACACTGTGGTAATGTTCTTTTTTGTTTTTTTTGCGCAATTCCAGCTGGCTATTCTACCATACCACGGATATTCATGAGGATATACTTAGTAATGGTTAAAAGTTGTAACTTGTCGTAAAAATATATTTTTTTTATAAATCATTAAAATGTTTTGTGCTTGAGTAAATTTACCACAAATTTTAAATAGTTTTATTTTGTGAAAATAAAACTGTGATGACGCCAACCTGGTGGACCTACTAACGGCGTAAAATCTTCAGCTCTCAGGCTTCCTGTATCTAGAAGTTACTGTCTGTACACATCTAGTTCTCAAGCGGGATGTCTGAGAGAGCACTATCATCGACGTACGCACGGTTCACCATTTGTCGCGGCTTAAGAACACTTAGTAACAAGTGTGGTAAGTTGCCAATAATGGAAAGGTAAATTTACTTGAACAACAAATTTGTTCAAATTTACATAATACAATAATGTAGCATTAAGCAACATATCACTGGGTGGGAAAATAACATAATTTTAGAAAATATTGTCCAAGTATAGCATAAATACAGGAAGTGCTATATATCAAATATTAATTTATTTTTCCTTAATTTAGATCTCATCACATTTATTCCTAATCCCAGTTGATCTTAAGATGAGGTGAAGCACTGCCACTTAGATACAGAAAGCCTGAGCGCTGATTCTTCGACGTCATCATTAGGCCTTCGAATAATGACGTCACCACACTTTCATTCTCATAAAGTGAAACTATTTCAGATTTCTGGTGAATGCTACAAATATTAAAAAGTATATTAGGTGAAAGATAAAAATTAAAATACGTTCGTGACACAAAACAATTCATTGTGATTTACTCCCTTATTACATTATATAATTAGTTACAGATAAAAACTGCTCTTTTTTGTAATATTAATTTTTCTATGTCAATTCATTAAAATGTTGTTATGAGAGAGTAAATTCACCAGAAATTTCGAATAGTTTTACTTCATTAATCTTCAGAAATTTAATCTGTGATGACGTCACCATTAGAAGGCCAGTTCATGACGTAGAGGCTTGGTGACGTAGCAGCGGTTAGGCTTTCTATGTCTAGGAGGCAGTGGGTGAAGACACGGACGGCAGTTGATAGAAACGCCTTTTCTCAGTTTCATCAGCCTATGGAACCAAATTTGGATAGCTCCGATGTGAGCATGTTACGTTAAGTTTATTATAGACACCTTATTTATGTACTTTCATTCGGTCCAGACGAGATACTTTTATCCAAAGAATTTGTTAATGATGCTAAGATAGCAATCTGTTAAATTAATGTTGAACTGCATGTGACTTACGTGAATGTAGTCCACTTTTTACATCCAAGCATTTAATGGTAGCTTCAAGTATATTAAGGAAGTACATTTCATTTATTGAAGTGATATATTTAGTTAATAATCCTTTATAACTAAAAATTTTAGGCAAAAATAAAATGTTTTAATTTAAAAACCGGTTAAAAGTTGACACGAACCGATGTATTTTGATATTCTAGGATTTACTGTACTCATCTTGTAACATTTCATCGTAAGAAATGTTCTTTTTCTTTAAAAAAGAAAAAAAAATTCTGTTAAAGCAATAAACGGCATTTTAACGATTTATGTTTCGACAACAAAAATGAGACCTTAAACCCTCTGGCTAAACAAAAAAAAAAAATTTCTACTCACAAAATAAATAAGACAGATCTAGTAATATTTTATGTCTCCTTCTAGGCACGTTTTCAAAGCAATAAACTACTGTTTTTGTGAGTAGTGCAGTACCACATATTTGTAACAATTATTAATGCTTACGTGGGAGAGATTTAGCTTTCTCCGCTCATAAAGCACATGAAATTATGGATATAAGAAAATGGAGTTGTTCTTTGATACACGGTGGTGTAGGTTTGTATTTTTCTCATGTAAAGACAAGTGTATGTTCATTTTTAACATTATTTTTGCCATGTATTTCATGAATATTTTCAAATATGTTAAAAACCCCTTCATTGATTTGAAATTGAAAATGAAAGTGTGAATTTTATGATTTTTAGTTCTTGTGTAAATCTCGGAGTTGTAGAACAAAAGAAATTTTTACAAACATAAAATATGGAATAAGAATAAAATGTAAATAAAACATATTTAATGCCTCTTTTTTAAATTGTATTATATTGTCGTTGTCAAATGAATATCTGCTATGCGCACTTTTTGGAGACTATTGACTATTATGATTTTGACTATTTGACTATTTTTAACCAAATTGTCATACAATAAGATTTTTCTGTGACTCGAAACTCTATAGGGTGAACTGTGATCTCTAAAAAAAATATGCCATGCAAATCAGCCAAATATTGTCAAATAATAAGTGCTAATAAAAACTGGTAATAAAAAGAAACAGTCAGTCGTAGGACTGCACGTCAGGATGAAAATTATCAAGCTTTCTAAAATTTATATTTATGCAGTTAAACAGATTTTCACACATTATTGTATTTTTATTAACCAAAAAAAAAACATTTATGAACGTTTATTCAAATTTCCATACATTTGAAGTTCTCCATAAGAAGGTTTTAAATGTTTTTTTAAGACTGTAAGGAAATCGCACGATTTTTTATGATATTCTCACAATTTCACATATTTTTGTATGTTTGCACACATCTAAATGCAATTTTCACTGGATTAGCATTGGAAATTTTAGATTTTCCAATTTAATAACCTTTCAAATTTCGCGCTCGAATTGTGTGAGCATTAAAATTTAAAAAGACAGAGGGAGAGCGTGCACAGTCCGCAACGTAACACAGCTGGTATATAGGTACGGTATACATCAGAGGTACACGTTTTTCTCCGTGTTGGGTTTTGTTCGATTTAATTAATAATTATGTACGTGAATTTATTAACTATCAATAATTGTCTACAAACGTTGTAGTGAACAATAAACATACTAATTTGTAATGAATGAAGGATTTATAATACAAATTCAAATGCACTGTAGTATAACACGTATAATTCATATAATGTACAGTATATAATTATTAAGACTCTCCACATTATCAAATTAACTTTATTGCACAATAACTATGTAGCTATACAAATTAAATACAGTTTTTAAAACAAATATTCAAAAATTATATCACCTACCCTTCTAGAAAAAGTCTACACTTTTTTTGCAAACACAAATAGATTGTACGCATTTTGTTCATAAAAAGTGGATATTTTTGAATATTTTGAAAGTATACACTTGTGCAAATTATACAGTTTTCATGCATACCAAAAAAAAATTTACGCAGTTCTAAAAGATTTTCAGAAAAATCTCAAAATCTAATGAAAAAAAAAAAATTATCTGACACCAATAGCCTAAGTTTAGTGATCACCTATTATGTCACCAAATTTCAATTTTTTCGCTTTAGTCGTTATTACGTGATGTGCGAACAAAAATTTAGGCAATTTGAAACAAATCTTTAAAAATCTCAAAATCCAATGATTTTTTTAAAAATTCGACACCTATATTTTAAGTTGAGTGAACACCTATCACGTCACCAAATTTTATTTCATTCACTTCAGGCAGTCTTACATGATGTGCGATTAAAAAAAAGCATCACTGACAGAACGACAGACAAACAAACTTTTTTTTTCAACGGTCGTACCGGGGTCTCAAATACTTGAAAAGGATAGAAATTGCAAAATTTTTAATACCAAGTAGTATACAGGCAAAGTCTAATTTTATTTATGTAGATACATAAAGTTCCCATTCCAAAATTGAAACAAACTTTAGTCATTTCATCCCGAGTCGAACCCGTCTGGTGGTTAGAACGCTCGCCTTCGTCTACAGTTTTTATACCCGTCGCGGGAAATAGAAAGACGAAGTTTAAAAGTAACTTGAGGATCTTACGTATGATAACAGATGGCAGCACTAAAATTCAAAGAAAGGAGGACAAAATCTCAGCAGGCAAGAGACGGTATATCTATGACGTCACAATCCTTTTTTCTCCCATATGTTTCAGAACGTGACGGTCGCGGAATTCGGTGCTTTTTCCCCATCCCAGAAGTGCCGAACGTGTCTAAAGAAGTTTTGACTTCAATAAATAAGCTTTTTGCACATAGAAGATATCGGTTTGACAGCAACCCTATGCTCAAATATATGCGATGGTAATATATGTGCATAGAAAAATAGAATGAATTTATGTCTAGGCATTTGAAATTATAAATACATTAAATAAACAATGCTATGCCATATATCCGAAATATTTTCATGAAATACGAACACTTAAATTCCCCTTTGAAGAACATGGCTTATTTGTAAAGAAAAATTAACTCCGCTACTTGTGGAACATATTTGAAAAGGAAGCGAGAGCTGAAGATATGTAAACAATACACGTACCGCGTTCCCATTGCAGGTTATTTCCTGCATATATACAACATAGTCCCTGCGCTCCACTCTGTGACAGCACGGATTAACTGCAGTTTCTAAACTACCCAATCCCATTCTTCCCAATCAAAACACAGACAAGCCCGAAGATAAATCAGAAGAGTACCGACACCAGTGCCATACTCCATAGCCTCCCGTCTAATCAATGAAATATCATTTGAATAAGTGGTAACATCGATGATGCTATCAGCTGACACCGTCCGCGAAATTCGGACGGTTTGTTAGGCGATATGGAGTGTTGATTATGTCTGTCCTGTCATTCCTCGATGGCATATCTTCTAATTAATAACAACAATATACTCACCGCTACTCTCTGTCCCGATGACATCGGCACACGCCTGGAATCTGAAGAGTAACTGGGATTCGTCTGTGCAGGTGTCAATTGTAGAAGGTGGGTGTCTACACTCCCCCTGTCCTCGACTGTAATTGAACGTGAAGGGCCCTCGGAAAGGACATTTCACAGGACTGGAATCCACTGTTAAAAAAAACATCAGGAATTTATGACAGATATAATCATTTATCAAGGTTTACTTATTGATTCTTTTTAAATTAAAAAAACTCTAATAAACTGCACGATAACAGCGAGATTTGTCAACGCCTCCTAGATATAGAAAGCCTCGCAAATCCTACATCAACAAGCTTTGACGTCATCAATGCGACGACATTTAAAAGTTTGGTTTTCGTAAAATAAAACTATTGGAAATTTTTGGTGAATTTAGTCATGAATAACAATATTTTAATAATTTAAGATAAAAAATATAATTTTACGACAAATGGCAGTTTTTAACCATTACTAGTTAGATAATATGATCAGGAAATAGATCACAATGAATAATTTTGTGTGAGAAGGGTATTTTAATTTTAATGTTTAATTTAAGATATTTTCTTCTGTTTGTAGCATTCACCGGAAATTTGAACTAAATGAAACTATTGGAAAATTTTGGTGAATTTATTCATGACTAACAATATTTTTATGATTTAAGATAAAAAATATAATTTTACATGTATAAAAATAAACAAAAAAATCTGCGCTAATGTAAAAATCTGAAAATGCACACGTTCCCTAATTTTCATGCGATTTTTCGCTATTTTCAGCTGTGTTTTATGGCTGAGAGTTAAAAAAAAATGATCGCTTGCGTGACAAAATTAAGTGTTTCAAATGATATGGACATCAAACTGAAGTCACGGCTATCAGGCTTTGAAGGGAATATTGCGATTCCAATTCGTTTAAAGTAGTTTTTCTAGATTCGCCAGTTTAAAAATTTTTTCCGCAAATAATTTCCTCACAAATAATTATGATTTTCTCTGTATGTCACATTGTTGTAAGTGGGGATGATTCTAGAGAAGCAAAATCTTTCAAATGCGATTATTTTTGCACGTTTTTAGAAGAAAATACAACTCCGATTTCGGTACATAATAAAAATTGAATATGGAAGTTATTTATTTTAGGTCGACAAAGATTAAATATATTGAGCGTAGACATATTTTTGTCGAATGTTTTTCTAGGGCCCGTTCTAATTGCCTCCACAACGGGCTTTATTTTCTAGTTATTAAATGTTTTTCAACTGCAACGATTATTTGAAATTTATCATGTTCATGATTTGTTATTTTTTTAAATCCATAATTCGGATATACAGCATAGCATACATTTTTCCCTATAAAAATATGGACGTTTTTAAAAAGAGTTAATTTAATTTAATGCTGTTTCAAAATAATTAGAATACTTAAAATACTTTCTATAAAGAAAGAATCGACGCCCCAAGAAGGAGTCACCCGACTGTAATGAAATTTTGTATGCAAAGTCATTCGGGCAGAACATGCAAATGATTTAAGTCCAATGAATGAATAGCGGAAGTGCTAGCGCATATGAACTGCGCATTCAGCAGGTGCATATAAGGAGCGATTCTCAATCCGATGGTTAAAATTTCTGTTGCACTTCGACTGCGATATCTTACGTCGAGTGTAACAATGCCTCGCCGACGGATTCGTGCGTATTACGAGCAGCTTTTGGAGTTTGAAAGAGGTCGTGCGATCGGACTGAAAGAGGCTGGCTGGACAAATCGAAGAATCGCCTCGGCATCCACGTCGAGCGATGCGGCTATTAGACGATGCTGGCAAGAGTGGATCAACAACGGTAGATAGGAGCGTCAAAATGGTATCGGTCGACCGAGGGACACAACAGAACGGGAAGATAGAGACATTGTCAGAGCAGCTGTCACAGCACCGGATTCGTCGCTATCAACTCTCTACCGCGTGACCCGTACATATGTATCTAACATGACCCTCCACAGACGATTGAGAGAGCGGAATTTATACTCGCCCCGACCGTTACGCAGGCTGCCTACTACACCCGTACACCGTTCAGTCCGAATACTGTGGTGCCGGGCTCGATCAACGTGGAACTGCGCTGACTGGGCACGAACTCGTACAGTCTCCAGTGAGGAGTCCCGTTTCCAACTGTGTCCTGAAGACAACCGCAAACGTGTCTGGAGACGTCCAGGGCAGAGGGGCGATCCTGCCCTGAATATCGCACGCCACGCAGGCCCACAACAAGGTGTTAGGGTCTAGGGTGCCATCTCTTTTGATAGCCGGACTCCTTTGATAGTCATTTCTGGCACATTGACAGCACAGCGGTACGTTGACGACATCCTACTACCGGCTGTGTTACCGTTCCTTTTGCGATACCCTGGACTTTTTTTTACCACGATAATGCCCGGCCGCATACGGCACGTATTGCTATGAATTGTCTTCGAGCTTTCACTGTACTTCCTGGGGCAGCTAGGTCGTCTGATCTCTCTGCCCTAATGCACATTTGGGACGTTATGGGATGGCAATGGCGACACTCACAAAATGTTGCCGATTTAGCCCAACAGTTGGTGAAAATTTCGTAAGAAATTCCGCAGGACACCATCCCGGAACTTAATCAGTCTGTGCCGCGCCGGGTGAGAGCTTGCATCGAGGCCAGAGTTGGACCAACGCCTTGACCAACGGTTGACTCCCTCCCTTTGCAATGGTCAAACTCTACAATGAAACATTCAATGGTTCAGAAATTTTAATCGTTTTTTTATGCATGTTGTTTACATCCACCAATTTTTATCGCAATCGGACAATTCCTTCTTCGTGCGTCGTTTTTTTTTTTTGTTGTTGTTATATTGTGTATATTAAGAGTTTAACCGTATTTAAAAAGGAACGCGACTTTTAAAACACTTAACAGAAAATGATTTACTTTAAAATGTTATATGCTTGTAATTTCAGTTTTCTTTCGTTCTATCCAAAACTAACAAAATTTCAAATAAAATTTTTATTTTCTTAGGTACTCGCGATGGTACGGATTTTTATGAAATTGGATGTATATTTGCATTTTATTTTATTAACTTTTTAAACATAAAAATGCAGAATTTATAATATTTTGCAATTAAAATATGCGTCTCCTGATTTAAGAATTTTAAACACGCATATAAAATTTATTTCTTCCGTTTTATTCAATATAATCAAGAAAACCTACTTAAAACTGAACTTAAAAACCAAACAAGCAAAAAAAAAAAGATTCATCGTTAAATGCATATTTGCATGAGGTAAAGCTTTGCGTGCGCTTAGTGCTTTATTTTGTTCGGCGCGTAAAATATATGTTTTGATTACTTTGAAAGATAAAAATCGTGTAATATAAATTTACTTCTTCCTTTGATTGACATTCGGGCTTTTCTTTTATACGCTTTTGAATAACTTAAGCATATGTCATAAAACTGTTTAGTCACCATACTTCTTCGCGAGCAGTATTAATGGGCGGTTCACATGCAAAACAATCATTAATATCGACCACGACAATACTTCGATTTTTCCCTGGTGTAATTTCCCTAGCGGTTCACTTCTTCCCTATTCTGCATCGAAAACTCCACGCTACTGTGCATATATATCATTCTTTCCTCCTTTTGGAGTTCTTAACTTTCGATTCTATTTGCTGTGAACTCAAGACTACGTAATTATGAGTTCGGGCAAGGGAGCGCTCGTAGCAAAGCTGCCTCTTACGTTTTAATGTGCTTTAACGTTGTTTTTTTATTTGGTTTTTGCGTTATTATTATCCTTTTTCGAAGAGCCGGCAAAAGACAGTTTTTAACGTTAATGTTACCCAACGGTGACATAACCGAATGCGTCCAAAATTGGAACACGGATGTTAATAAAATAAAGAAAAAAATAACAGTATCTTTTGCTCTCTTGTCTCAAAAAATAAGTGTCCCCAGTTGACTGTTGAGAACTTCCTAACAAAAGAAGTTACTTTTTTTAATATATATATGTATATAAATTATTTTATGATTTTCTTTCAATTTTTTTCTTTTACATATGTTTCGGTTATTTAATTACACGATTCTCTGTGACCTAATTTTAATAAAACTCTACTTTTATTTTTAGTGAGACACGAGTGTTTTCGATGTATTTCAATGGAAGCTCACAAAAAAATGTATTGTTGTTTTGTGTTAACTTATAGTTTATCAAAGAAAGAAGGGAAATATACACAATATTTATGAGAGTGGTAGTATTAAGCTGTAAATGGTGCTATTTTACTGTTAAAAAGTACACCATTAAAAATAATATCAAATTTTCAATTTTGTTGCAGAATTAATAATTTAATAGCGTTCTTTACCGTTTTTATAAGCCGTAAGGCCTAGTTTATTTTAAGTGTTTTCTTGTCTTATTTTTTCCTCCTCTATAGGCACGCCTCTTTGTCAGATACCATCGTGTAGGTTCACTGTAACACAAACAAACAAATACTTGCCTTGCTTTTAATTTCATATTTCGATGATTATATTGACTATCTCAATTTTTGATGGTAAATTGTTTGACGATTTAATTTCTTTTTTCAGGTAATGTTTTCAAATCTGCATATCTGTAGCCTTAAATGTTATATCTCCGAATACAAAAGCATTGTTTCTGGCTTAAGATGTAGCTTTCTTGGCAAGAAACGTTTAGAAATTTCTTGCATTAACGTATGCAAATCGCATTTCCACAGATTTTAGGAACATTATTGAATCTCTTTGCATCAGTTTTCTTAATTGAAACAATTCCTCACGAAGAAAACCGCATGCAAATTTCTTTTCACGAGAGTAAACTAGAAAACGTTTCAAATGTGTCTTCGTAAAGTACATGCGTAGTGAATTAGCCGATAAGACTTCAGAAAAGAAATCGTTGAATCGCGTTAATAGCATTTTGTCAACTTATTAAGTGAATTTCAGCTGTTCAATGGTTATCTTGTTGCGCTGTCTTGTTACGGGTCTAGGCGTTCGATTAACGGACAGAGCGAGATTGACTGATCCTTCTCAAAGACGTCCATGGGCAGCGCAGGCTCTGGCTAGGGATGGACGCGAAACGGAAAATAGGCGTCTCGCGTCTCGCAAAACAGCCTAAAAGCTTTGTCTCGTCTCGCAAAATCAGTATATCGCAATGTTAAAAAAGTTTGTCTCGTCTCGCGAAAAAGCTGTAAATCTCTGTTGTCTCGTCTCGCACAAAATTGTCACGCATCCATCCCTAGTTCTGGACCCACGTGGGCTGTTGCGTCAATGTTCAATTTAGCTGCTTCCTTAAATCATCTGTTCGTATAAAAAAGCATAGATTTCTGTCTCTTCACACTATGATTTCTTAATGAGGGATATAAAGAATTTAACATGATTTTCTATAGGTATGATTATTTTATAATTTAATTGGTTTATCATATAAAATTATTCGTTACAGAATGATATTTCAGCTTGAAAAATTAATATTCTGAATTTTTTCAAGCCTGACAATGTATTATAAACGTTATAGAACGTTATCTACAACAATAGATTAATAAAGCCCGTGCTCATAATAATGTTATAGAGAAAACAACAACAGAACGACACTAAAATGTGTCATGATACATAGAGCTTCTAAGTTCAAGTCGTTCATATTTCACTAAACATATATTACGATATTTATTTAATTAGTACGCATAAAGCATTAGACTATCATTTTAAAGAATATGTTCAATATGCATCATTGATTTCATATGATTATATCCGGACGGAAATAATATCAAACTAAAAATCATTTTAAAAAATTGCTTCCTATTTTTTATAGTTACCAGGACATCTAAGCAGAAATAAAAATGGAAATTGTATTTTACAAGTGCAATGAATTATGCTAGATTTTTGTTTAATATGTATAAGGTCTGATAATCTCGTTATACATTTTTTAAATAATTACAAGCTGAAAAACCGAGCAATTTCTAAAGTAAATATTATTTTACCCGCATTAAATACTTTTTGCTATATGAAGCGGTATTTCTTGTAAAAATAATTTTTTAAAACGAAAAAAGTGTTTTTACATGAAATCCGATGTCTCAAATTCTTTAAATAATCTGTACAGATAAAAAAAATTGGATTTTTTTCTTGAAACTGCTTTTTCTTAAAGAAGGATAAACTGTGTCTTAGAAAATGAAATATTCATAAAACCGTGTATACATGAATGTATTTAAGTTTTCGAAAGTACATTTTTGTTTTATAATAATCATCATTATAATAATTTTCTGAAATTTTCAATTTTTTGCATAAAAATATTCTATGAGCATCAAATTTTCGTATTTTTTTGTTTTGTTTTGCTGAAGGAAGGTTTTTTTTTTTTTGTATATCAGCGCGAAAATGAGTTCATGACTTGTGTAAAGTCAATGTTGAACAGAATTATCCTCAAAAAAATGCACTTTTCCTGTTCTCTCTAAGGGTTTTACTGTTTTTTCTTTTTTGTCTTTTTTTCATAACTTTAGCTAAAATACTACTTTTAGAATAAAATAAAGAAAAATTCAACACTTTCCTCATTATAAGTAACGGAGTTTATTTTTTTGCTTAACAGAAAGATGAGAAATGGGAACTCTGTTACTGGCCATGAATGTAAAATGGGGGAAAAATGTATTCTGGTGCTAATACACATTAATTGTCGGGTAACAAGTATCGATATGGTATAATATTTTTAAAATACAGTTCTTCAAATTATTTTTTAATATATGTCTAATTAGTCAGTTACGTTTAACCTGGACAGTACATTATTCCTTGATAAAAAAAATGAAGTTTATTATTTTACAAAACTATATTTTTTGTACTCCTAGCTACTAGCTACTGGTAACAGAGTGAACTAAAACTCTTCACTTTAGGCTTACTAATTTTTTTATTCTATTCAGGTTTAACTTCTTTATCAACGCCTTTAAAACTTTAAAAAGACATTTAACTTTGAGCTTAATTACATAACAATTTAACCTAAAGAAGATAAAATAGTGTACATTGAATAAAAGTACTCATGTTAATATTATAATGAATCTATTTTTTTCCAAAAAAGAACTATTCGGCTGCAATTGTCAGCCAAAGAAAAAATTTGTGACAACATAAGGTAACTATTTAATAAGACAGAGCCGTGTGTTGGAAAATTTAGCTATGAAAAACTTGTCAAAATGGACATGAAAAAACATATTCTGTGGGACAAAACAGAATAATCAGCAGAAAAAGTTGCTGAATAAATTTAGTCATTTATAGTACATAAAAGAAGTAGAATTATGATCTTTCACATTAGATGTATTATTAAAGAAATCCCTTTTTATAATTTTATTACTGCTTGTTTTTTAAATGTAGGTAGAGGGATAAGAGATTTTGAGACAGTACTAAATGCCATGTATATATTTCGGACGCTATTTTAATGATTATAAATTTTGATGCAAACCAAATACTATCTTAGGCCATCTTCTTTTTAAAAAGCTTCATGCTAAAGTTGCAATAACAAAAAAAAAAAAAAAAAAAAAAAAAAAAAACTAAATTGAATGCCAATGAGTGCAAGGGACGTGATTTTTTTTTTTTTTTTTCCAAAATGACATGTACAGAAAATATAAGAAAATGAAAGAAAAATAAATTATCTTTATGTACGGAATTATAGTATTCAATTTTTCTATTTAATGTCATTTATCATACCATATGCTTTTTCTAAAATCTACGTACCTTTAAACATAGTATGAAGATGATAATCCACCGTTAAACTGTTACAAGCTTCTTCCAGCGTCCGATGTTCATCACAATAGGCTTTAATAAAATAAAAAAGAAACTTCAGTTAAACGAACATGAAAGAAAAAAGTATTTAAGTGTAAAAAAACTGCACACTCACTTATACAGCTTTAACATAATGAAACTTCAGCTACTCAAAGGAAAGTAGAGTCCGTTTTGCTGATCTGAAGAGGAAAATATTTGGACACCATACACTTCAGAGAATGTGCTCAAAGACTTTTAGAAAGCTTAGTTCAACAATGTCCATTAGGTGTCTCTTTGCATGGTGAAATTAGCTCAAAAAATGACCCAAAGAGTTAATAAATGCTCAAAATCTATTGAATTAATGTTGAAATTGTTTGTATATTTTAAATTAATCTTTCCATTGTTAAATTTGCTGATTTTTCATGCAAAACGCTACCTATTTTACGATTTTTGAACTATTTTTTTGTTTCGAAAATCTCGAAAGTGTACGTTTTCCATTTATTTTTCTCTACAGACCAAAACGGCCTCCAAAGCCCTAGCTGAGCTGAATTTCTCTAAACCACTACATATGTATATGGATATATATATGTATATATTTGATTGTCCTTTACAAAACTACTAAAGTTAGGGTTTTTTCTAACAAATTCTAACGCCCCATCAGTGCCATAGCGCTCTTTGAGCTGGGAGACGGAAGGTGCCTGGTTCTAAACCAGGTCACGTCCTCCGATCTAATCGTTCGGAGTTTTCCGTGGTTTTCTCCAAATCTTCGAGTAAATACGGGTTAGGATCCCTTAGAAAGTCCCACACGGAGCGCAATCCTCCCCTCCGTATTCCTAGCTACCTTGAGCAAATAATTGGCCTTAACACCACACACACACAATATATTAAAACATAGTTTTATCATGTATTATAATTTTATGCAGCCAGTATTAATAAAATAAAAGTATTGCGTACACTGAAGCACCCAAAAAAGTACTTAAAGCATTGTAAACCCAAAGAACTGCATATAGATGCATATATCTGCGAATAGCACATTTTTTTTTTGTTTGTTTCCTGAAAAGTCTCGACTTAAATTCATTTTTAGAAGTCCTATACACTAATACAGAAACCTGGTTTTTTTGTAAACTTCACCTGCTTTTTAAATAAATTACACACGTACATTGAAGATTGAACAAATATCGTAATTCAACACTAGTAAATATTACGTAGACCAACATAAGCTTTTTAGTTTTGGAATCAATAATAAACATTCATTTTACTATCACGTGCATTTTTAAAAAAGTGATCATGATACAATAAATGAAACGGAATGTTCTAATAATTCATATTTCTTACGATCCGCGCACAGGAAAATAAAATTTGGGATCTGCGGCACCCAAAACTACTCGTACTTCAAGTGTGAACCAATTTAGCTATTCAACGCAGTTTCAAAACTTCAACAGCATGCAGCAAGGGAAGAGTGAAACCCTTTTGTATGCTAAAGCAGTTATACTTTTTCGGGCGAGAAAAAGATTAATTCAAGTAACAGAAAATTTGGGAGGAGAAAACCAAAATTCCTCCCAATATTAATTACTTAATTACTATTACTGAAGGTCGGAGAATCATAGGACTTTTATGAAAAGATGGTTTCGTAGACAAGTGATTCGCGTGACAATAAATAATAAATTCTCGGAATGTCAGAAGATTCAGGCAGAATAAATTACTCTACGGTGATAGACCAAAGAAAATTTGTAGAGTTGCTGTTAAATGAATGTAAAAATATAATTTGTATATATATATATATATATATTTTCGTTACCCCCTATGAAGGAACCGGCAGGTTAACATCCATACCCAAGTCAGGATTCGAACCCGAGATCCCAAGCGTGATAGAATCGTTCTTAAGCCACTATACCACCTGGGTGGCACTTGCAGATTTTTAGGCATTGAAAATTAAGATAGAGCAATATCATTTTAGTCAATTTCTAATGTAATGTAATACATTGGCAAAACAATATAACACCTTAAAATGACAAATGAATACATATATCAGATTAAAGTATCTAGTTTTTAAGTTTTTAGATTCACTATTTGAAAAGATTCAACACCAAGGCAAGGGAGCATCAAGGCTTAAAAAGAAGAATAGCTAATCATTTCACTAAAATCGCCATTTTATAAATCGTTTAACATCATAAAAGACCTTATTCACGCTACTTTTATCTACGAGTACACTTTTTAAAAGTATGTTTTACTTAATAGTTAGTCACAGAAATTTGAACGAAAATATTTTTTTATAATTTGTTTTCATTTTCGCTATTGATTTTTTTAAGAATATACTATAAATTTTAATAAAAAATATACTCACTTTCTCTGTACTGAAGTACATTAGGATGTTTGTCATGAATTATGATACAACGAAAACATTTTTCTTTGCTGAAAAGAGAAAAAAAAATGATCGTCAGATATTATAATAAAGAATGCTTAATATATTTAAATCAATATTAATAATATAAGCCACAATGTAACTCACGAACTGTAAAGCAGTTAAAATATATTATTGGTTGTTTGTTTGTGTGCGGACCATATTTATTTATTTGCCAGGAGAGGACTGCTCGCGTCTCTGAATGTGTCGCTTAGAGCTACATATACGTCTTTCCCGGATTTTCCCGCCACAATTTGGAACCTCATCAGAAGGTGGGGGACTTCTGAATATTGGCTACCCTCGGAAACTGCTAGCAACCGCCGAGAGGACTTTCGGAACCACAGATTTAACGTGCAAGTACACCGCATGTACACGGTGGTCTTTAGTAGTACGCCGGTATCGAACCCGCAACCTTCCGGTTACGAGTCCAACGCCTTAACCGCTGGGCTACCACGGCTCCCGTGCGGACCAGATTGTATGGGGGGGGGGGACTACCGTTTCGGGTTCAACTCCCGACGGCCGGGGTTCGATCCCTGACTGGGCGTGGCTGTCACTATGTCCGCCTCTTCATAGGGGCGACGTCGGTCCACCTACTAGGTGCAACCATAATAAAGAGACGAACAACTCCGGCCTTGGTAGGGGCCAATGCCTCCAAGGGAGAGGCCCGCCATTGGAAAAAAAAAATTGGTTTGGGTTAAGGTAATGTTGCACATGTGTTATCTCCGTAAAGGAGTATGCCTCGAGCGGCGGGCATTTTAAGGGATTCTAACGAGTATTCACGTTACATCTAGAAATATTCTCCCTAAAATCCGGACCGTTAGATCGACAGCTACGCGAGAGGCCTAAACCTTACACCTTACACACTTCAGCCATCCATCAACATCCAGTATCTTATCCACTCGTCCATTGGTCGGCTTTTGCTGATTGGGAACTTTTTCACTTGGCAGGTAATTGCTTGTAATTTTGAAAATATATTTTACAGTTTTGTTATCTTGTAGAATACAGATTTTATAATTTTTTACGAAGCAACATCTCTAAGAACTGTGGTTTGTTTCTCATTCACTTGATGCAACCCATGAAAGATTTACATCATTATGACAGTAAATAATATAACAGCATATCTTCGACCGATAACATTTATAAGTACTGCTGCGTTCCTAACTCACTTTATATGATATATGCTTGTAAAATCTTCTTATTAAAAACGGTGGGAAATCTCAATTCAGAATCACTAATACTCGTAAATAGAACCAACAAAAGACTTAGCGACACCTTTTCAATTTTTCGACGATATGATTTACTCAAAAAATTTCCCTAGATGAATGCTTTGTAAGTAATTGCGTAAACATTCATCGTATACGAAACAAGAGTTCTTGGAATTCCGCCTTTGGCGGGCGGGCAAAAAATATCCACTCTCATCAACAAATCAGGCGTCTCTCTACATGGAAAATAGAAAATAAATAACACTACTTACTCCATAACCATAATTTCCACGTTAGGTATTAAATCTAGTTATGAAGTGCTTGTGTAGTACTATTCAATGTAGGTCAGTGTAGTAGAAACTATTCAATTTTAAGACGATATAATTTACTAAAACAGTTTTGCCCGATATTCGTTTGTGAAGTAATTTCCTAAGGATTCATCATACAACAAAGCAATAGTTCCTGGAAACTGCCCTTCCTGAAAACCCTCCTATTGGCGGGGGTCCATTCGGGGTGTCTCCTCCGTAAAAATATAGTTACATTACCCTAACAGGCGGCTCTCTAAGTGAACAATACAAAATAAATAGCATTACTTGCTTCATAATAATAATTAACTTCTCAGGCACTAAAATCCAAGCTCGAGAAGCTTGCGTAATACAACTTACAGTATAAGACTGTAATGTTTCAAAGACCATTAAAATTAACATTTATACCATTAAGAGCGCAAATTTCTCATTTCATACAGACCACTGGTCACTATTAATAACTTGTTGGGCATGACAGAGAAATATTGTGTTCTATATACTCCCATGTTCGGATCGCGATGTGTCCATTTTTCTTGGAATTCAGGACGTATGACACACTACCACCATCAGTAATTTCTTGTAATCGATATGTATCAGTAAAATCGATATGTAAGACGTATGACACACTACCACCATCAGTAATTTCTTGTAATCGATATGTATCCGCTCTCATCTTGAATTCTTTAAATTTTTAGGGAATTATGATATTTTGAAAATTTATGCGACATTTAAAGACGTGTAAATACCATTGCATGTTATTACTACATTAAAATGTTAGTCACGGTGAAAAAGAGGAAGGGAATTGTAATGTTGAAATAGCAACAGCGGAACCAGAATGAAATATTTGAAAGATTTTAATCACATATTATATTGGTAGAATACGTCAAATAATAGTTATCCTACTTATTTTCAGTATTTAACTTTAACATTCGAGGACGTGATAAAACTTTAAAATGGAAAAATAATCAGCAAATTTTTGCGATTGTTTAAAATTAGGTAATATGGTAATTGTGATTAGATTACATATCTTTATTCCGAAAGTAATTTAACATTAATATATCGATAAATAATACTCAAAAAAAAAACCATTCACCATCCTTTACCTATATATAAGTGGAACATTCTTATAATTTAAGATATTTACATTCTTTTTAAAACCTAGGAATGAAATTTGAATATCATAATACGCTTGACCATGTTCACATATTTTTTTAAAGGTAAAAAAATATGCCCTAAATTTCAAGATGTGCGATCCAGAATACTTAGTGTATCAAGACGTGAAAAACCCCGTATTCACCAAGTACTTGACACCAGTGCTAACCTCTTCAGCCGTTAAATATAACAATCAAATACACATCCACTTGACATTCAACCCTCGTTTCAGTGGGTTAACACGGGTGTCAAGTACTTGGTGAATACGGCGGTAAAAGTTTAAAGCTATATTACTCAAATTGATTTAAAGTAGTAATTTAAAAGCTAAAAAAAATGCTTAAAGTGTTTTTGGCATATGTCTTTGTAATTTACTAAATACTTTTTGCATCAAAGCCATTGCTTTGATCGGTTTGTAGTGATTGTTGTATAAAAAGTAAATTAGAGCAGATTATTCTGTTTCATATTTCAAAAATATCAATAGCTTACTTATTCTCATGCACTCTTTTATTTCAAATATTTCTTTTTTCATTGCGGAAATTACTTCTGCCATGAATACAAAAATATTTTCAATGAATTCATTATAACAGAATAGCCGAAATGAAATGATATTTAATGGTGTTAATAAATAGATTATAAAAGATGCAACATATTAAATGTTCTGGCAATTTTTACAGACTTTCTCAATAAAAATGCAATTCATCTTACGAAACGAACATAATATTGAAAAAAATTACAGATCACGAATAATATTAAAGTTATAATTGAGTTTTAATAGTACATTTTGATAAAACCATTCTTTTGAGATTTTAATTCGACAGTCTGTGCGATTATTCAAGCTTAAAATGCTTTACTTATAAATAATTTATTTCTTTTCACTATAAAAAAAATTATATAATTAATGATTATATGCTGTACATTTTTTGTATGCTTGTAAATATGTGCATTTATCATTCTTTTAGATGGATATATTTCAGCATTTAAAATAATGATGATACATTTTCTTACTCGAAAATTATCACTCGTTTTATTTAAATATTTTTAGCGATTATTAAGCAACACAAAAGCAAATATTTCTTCAAATAATCTTTTTTACTGATAATAAAACTCCTGTTTGACTTCGACTATAAATTATCTGTATACGCTATAGAAAAAAAGGGCTCTTGTAGCAAACAATTAGTACTGATAAATTTGTTTGTTCAGTAAATCCGTACAATGCTTCATAACGAATTCTCCTTCAACCATCAAATACTCTAAGATCACACTTGTAAGAATTGAAGTTGCTTCATACGCTAAACAAATGAGGAACATGACGTAAGAAAAATAGAAATCAAACACGTTCCTCGTAAAAAAAAGAAAGAACATTAAAAAGCAAGAAACAAAAAGAAAAATCGAGTGTAAGACAAACTTTTAAACCCTGCTTTGGAACTTACTCGCTTTTAAAATACAGTATATTTCAAATTGCATTTATTGGGCACATTTAACCACGCTCTTACATGTCAAATTTTTATTTCATAGAACTCCCAGGCTTTTCAAGACTACATTACTCGAACCTTTAGTGAAAATTAACTTATTCAAGAAGTGTTTTTTTAAAAATAGGTGGGAAGTTTCAAAACTCACAAACCAATATCTAGTATAAATTTCTTCTATTTTTTAACCCAAAATTTTATTTAAATTATGACAATTCAAACAAATAATATTTGAATTTCTATTAATTCTGTTAACTTTGCAGGCACAAACGGTAAACGGGTTGTCCCTAAAACTGAATACAAATCAAGGCTTGGATTATAATTGAATATCACATTAAGTATTTTTATTGACAAAGAGCGAATTAAGAAAATTTTTTTAGATGCTTTGGTAATTTTATTGTGTAGCTTTTCAGAAAAATCACAATAATGGTGATTCATTGAGAGAAAGAAATTAAGTTTTAACACTTAGTCTGTAAATTAAACTAATACAAAGAATTTTTGGAGAAAATTTAACTGGAACAATTTGTCTATTTCTTACTAAAGCATATACAAATTCGTAGGATTGTATCTTCGAATTAACTGGTTACTTTATTCATGTAATTATAAAAGTTAATATGCGTTTAATAAAGCTTCTCCATGACACTAAAAAAATACCCATGTAGCACAATTAGTGCAAAAGACGTTTAAAACACGTTTTTTAACGTCGAAAAACGTGTTTCCAACGTAATTTGAACGTTTTTTGAACTAGTTGTGCTACTAGGGTAATTAAGCAAATTACTTAATGGGACTTAAAAAATGAATTTAAAATGATAAAGATATTTCGCTTCTCATTCCGTACTTTTTGAGACATACCTTATGAAAAATTTACAAAAGTGTTGAGTTTACTAAATAATAGGATGTGTGAAATTCTATTGCAAATTTTTTTCGGCTTTTCTTGTGTAATACATAAAAAGTACAATTTCTAAGTCGCTTTTTTGAAATTATTTTAAATTTTCATTCAGAATTCATTTTCTAACATCCTTACAAAAAAAAATAGGGAAGGAAAGTTATATAGTAAAAATAATATGACTTCGATTTTTTATAATTTGTTTATAGATCATGTTCTAAGCTACTTACAGTTTCTTCTGTAAATTAATCCATTAGAACCTTTTCCATAAAGTGTATGTTATTCAGTACCTCATTATTTTGCAAAAAGTAAAATGACTTCAAATTTTAATTCTTTACATGTCTTACAACATTATTGGTGAAAAAACGTACATAAAACTTCGATCAAAAATATTACTAATGTTTTAGTAAAACTTAATTATTATTAAGTAATAAGTTAATAAATTTAGTAAAACTTAAAAAAATAACAATGCATGATGTATCATACATTAAGCTGAAAAGCGCAACCGGATTTCTTCAACTGTCCTGCTTTCTTTTACATATTTCATTTCTCTCAAAAATTACGCAAATTAAAAGATGTATAGAATAAAACATTAAATTTAATTGTTTCAGCTATTTCTGTGGCTCAAAAGTGAGAAATTGCCTTTTTTATATTCCTACGATAATCGGCAAAAAAAACTTTCTGTATTTTCTTTCTATATGCTACGTAGGCATTTAAAGAGTGTTGTTCTTTCATATGGGCCCGATAGAAGTCATTACATATTACTCGTATTTAATTAGTGTTGAGAAGTTCTAACACGCCAGCAATAAAATTGTTTAAAGTGGTCTCTTTTTGCTTGTTACAATTGCGCGAAAGGCATTTTAAGGAACAAATGCGTTGTCAACTAAAAACTAGTTTAAGATTTTCAGCGTTTTGATGATTATTTTTTCTGCAAGAGTGAAGGTTTCACAAAATGTGAAAATGTTTTATAAAAAAAGTAATAGGAATTTTAAACGACAGTATATCCACAAAAAGATTCAAACCTGAGATTTAATATTTTATTTCATATCATTTTTTCTTCTTAACTTCGATTTAACAATCAATGCCAATCAAATAAATTGTTCATTCTGAAAATGATCGGTGTAGTTTTGCAATTTGTAGTTAATCAATTAACCGATGTAAGTCATAGTACGCGATTATATTTGTATTTTGTTTCGACAGTTAGTAAAACAAAAATAACTTTTCCTTTAATCTTTGAGAGTAATTTCTTTTTGTTTGTCCTAAGAAATGACCTCGTCAGTACAAATTTAACAACGAATATGTATTAGAAAACCTGTTTTTATTTATTTTTTAATCTTTCGCAGATAATTATGGGTTTAATTAAACTATTATTTGTGCTTTTGAATCGGGTTTCCGATATCTGACATTATTGTTAGGTGGTTAAATCTGCAACTATTCATAAATTTTCAGTGCCTATTTAAAAACAATCATTAAATGCTACATACGTTATTTGAAAACATCCATTTATTCAATGTATCACAAGTTATAAATCAATGTTTATGTTCATAAGACTAGCAGCTTTTAACGAGCCTCTAGGCATTATCTTATTCAATTTTGTTATGTATACTCAATAATGAAATACTTACAACTTCTTTCATGCATTCCTATTTAAGTTTTGCAATTCTATGCATTGAAATAAGCAATTTTTTCTGAATACTAAATTTGTTAGAAGAGAAATTATGCGGGGGAACGTTGGTGTAATTCACTCTGTAATACATTAATTATCAAACGCTACGAATATATACTTGTGCGCCTTCTTTGAAATATGGACAAAATAGATATAGTACCGATGTGCATATTTTTTTGAATGTTTAACTTCATTAAAAAGATTTTTTGCATAAATAGAATGCATATAGCAATATATATATATATATATATATATATATATATATATTAGAGTAATTTAGTAACTTGCTATCCAGATACGTATTAAAAACATGTGAATTATATATATATATATATACGACCAAGCATTAAAATCAGCACACTTACAATATTAAAGGCCCACCATGGCAGAGGGCATAAGGCATTGAACGCAGTAGATGACTGAAATGTGAAGGACCTGGGTTCTGGCCTGCCGCGCAGTTATTGGTCGAACGGTCTGGAGTTTTGGGTGGTTTTCTACAGATGTAAAGTGAATACGTGTTTCACCCCTTAAAATGTCCTCCACTCAAGGACCTCCCTTAGGCAGATACCCCTGTGCACGCTTCCCGAAACGAAATTCCCAATGCAAATTTTAAAAAGCAAAAATTATTAGAAAGGGTCACAAATAGCTGGAACAAACAATGATCAAAAAGGAAACAAAAACCTAATTTTAAATTACTAACTTATATTTTGGTTTTATATGTCCAGACGTATCATTATATTGAACCTGAACATATTTCCTTTTTAATTTCAAGTCTTATTTTGCCTTTCTAACTGCTATTTATGATCTTTTTTCATAAATATTCCTAGTTAATAAAGAGTTTGTTTATTTAGATGCGCAAATTTGAATCTTTCATGCTTCCTCTCATCAAAACAGTTCTCAGTTTTTACTTAATTTATCTATCTTTCATGGATAATTTCATTAATATAACTGGAATATAACATGGATAATTTTATTAAGTTAATTGTCATACAAATTTATTTATGTATGACAATTAACACCAGTTGGGTGGTCACCTCCGTTTCAATGGCTATCAAATTGACCTTTTGGGCTTAAAGTGCCCATCGGGTTTCTCTTATAACAACAGACACGTGTTTTCTGAATTCCTATGCCCTGCTTCTCAATAATTGATTTCTTTTTCACAATTATTAAAGTAATTCGGTTGAATGAGATATATTGAGTTTCTGAAGTGCGGCCTTAGTAAATAAAAAGGTTAAGAGAATTCAAATAATCAAATTTTAACATCTCTTTTGCCTTTATTTGATTCTTAAAGCTTCGGTATACATAGGCTTTTAGAGATTCTTTGATTAAGATTGATTACATTTTTCCTTTTCGATCTAAAATCTTTGAAAATACTCAGCCTATACATCACATTCTACCTGTGCGAAACTAGGAAGAAGAAAAAGAGATTTAATAGCTACGTGTATCAGTTTCAAAGCTATTTAAAAGGAAAGTCAAACGCAAATATACTTGAGTGGGAAAAGTTAAACAGTTGTATTTAATGATTTTTTGTATCTGAAAGAGCGCAAAAACCCTTTCTCTAGGTGCTTGAAATTCATTTTCTCCCTTTTTGCCTGTCACAGCATTTTTGAAATAAGCACTGATATTATTGAAAGAATTGGCGAATATTGATACAGAAACAAATATTGAGTATATTCTATCTGTAAAATCTTGACTGACATAGAAGACCGTTTTCACATAGCGCCCTGTAACAACAGGACGTAATAAACGGCACAAGGAAAAGTATTACACAGCTGCGCCAGTGATTATTTTTGAAAAACAAACAATTATATCAGTTATTTTCGAACAGTCGAATGAAATAACTTTCTTTCATTATTTTTTCTCATTGACAGAAATATACGTATTAATTGTTTTGTTTACACTAATCTTTGTATAGTGTTCACTTGTTGTTGGAACATGTATTCGGATTTGTGTGCTTGGTCACGAGGAACCGCTTATAAATCTACGTCAAGGAAAGGAAAAACACAAGGGGGGCAAGTGCCTTGGGGGAGGACTTTTCTGGGTATCTAGCGCGTATTCACGTTACATCTGGAGAAAATCGCTATAAACTCCAGACCGTTAGACCGACGGCCCCACGAGAGGACAAAACCCTGTTCCACCACTTGAACCATCTCTCAATGTCAGTGGCTTTAACCACTGCACTACACATTAGTAGCGTTCACTTTCTAACACAGATTAAAATATAATGTGAAATTTATTAAGAAAGACAAAACACCACAATTTTCTGATACACTCTGCAGCAAAAACATTTTACTTTAATCCTTTAATCAACGTTTCAGAAATAATCCAATGCTTTTTCCAAAGTGATTATTATCGGGTAAATTAAAACTGCGTTTTTCACCCCCGATTGCTATGTGATTACGATTCCTCATTATGTGCCTTATCACACCTTAAAGTTTTGCCCAAGAATTTAGATTCACCCTGTATATAAAGTATAAGAGTGAATAATGTATTATTAAAATAGTAATAGTAATCTTACGTGTAAAATTCTTTGTCGGGATTTACACCAACAGACTTCTGTACATTTCGAGTTAGTCATTTCAATCAATGATTTGCTGTTTTTCCATGCAAAGCGCCCTCTAGTGGAATTTTTTTTAAAATTTCTTTTTTTTTGAGCGCGTCGTACCTATATAAATACATAACGGAAGGTATATGTATAAATATATACAATCCGTTGACTGATATACAGTATTAAATCAGTTCTATTTTATAAGATTATTTACCTCATCAAAATTAAGCTTCAACGGACAAATGATCCAGCGTGGTTAAAATAATGTTTCAGTTGGCGCAAGTTTGACATAAAATACCGCTCCCAATATTCAAAGCCTTCCTCTTCCACTGTGCAAACCGTAATCACCGGCGTATTAATTGCTATATCATTTGGCTTCTATGTGCATTTTACATTCTGTTTAAACTGCGACATAAATAAAAGTTGCTTTACAAGCTTCATTCTTTTCAAAATGTATTGTAAAGCAATTTACCGGCAATGAATATGATTCTTTACTTAGAGTCTTAAAAATAGCACTAGCCACTTCAAATGGTGACCAATTAATTCAATGTTAGATTAAATATTTCTTCGGATATCTCAAGACTAAGCCTTTATCCACATGACAGACTCAAATTTTTCAGACTTTACTGTGTGAAATTCTGATGGTGATTAGACATTTCAAAAGTTCGATTTCTGCCGATGACTGAGGTATATCTTTGTTATAGAAATATCAGGATACGGTTTAAAATATCACCTCGAGGATTCTTTTCGTCCATCAATACTTTAGCTGTACGCTTTGTTTTCACAATAAATGTAAGATACTAAATTTATGAAGCAAAATTCTCTTCTGCGGCTTTTTTACCAAAGTACTTATGAAAC
Source organism: Cheiracanthium punctorium (assembly GCA_038373885.1). NCBI lineage: Eukaryota > Metazoa > Arthropoda > Arachnida > Araneae > Cheiracanthiidae > Cheiracanthium > Cheiracanthium punctorium. The sequence continues at coordinate 415,960 of JAWZYV010006519.1, read as the reverse complement.
TAAAAACGTCAGAATCAATCTTCAGATGATGGAAAATTAGAAAATTTTGCAAGGTAAGGATGTTTCCGAAGAAAGTATTTTTAGCTCAGATTAACGCTGCAAAATTTTCTGAAGTGTGATGATGTTAGAAAACATTACAAGAGCTCGCATTGGTGTGTATGAAGAAACTTTTGAATTTGTCCGAATTCAGGAAGGAGTAAATATTTATTAAAAATATGTGCTATTTCCGAAATTCGAACGTAGTTCGATGATATTTAACATAAGTCCCGATTCCTGTATTTCAGGTGTTTAGAACTGGCAATGGTACGTAATTTTGTTTTTGTTGATATTTTAGTTTGTTATTTAGGTTAGAAAAGGGTGTTTTGTAAATAGAGAAACTGCAGAAGGAACTGTATTATGTTTGTAATTTGTACATGACTGAAATTATGATATTGTTTCACAGGAAATTTTATAAACCGTGGAGAATTGCGCAATGTGACATTGCAATTCCTATGTTGGGCACATTTGACGTGATCTCCTTTCATGCCTTAGACCATCAATTTATGGTCAAGGAGCGTACTTGAATTTTACATTTTTGTTGATGGCAATTTATTATGTCATTTTCTGAAAAACATTACTCTCGTTATATCGCCAAATTACAAAATACTTTATAAATATTGAACGATTTCGAATTGCTTGCGCTTCATCTAAACGGCAGACATACGTACTCATAGTAATCATTATAATTTTATATTTAAATTACATGTAAAATAATTTTCAACATGATTTATTCACTTTGCGTTCAAAGATTAAATATACAGACGAATTCAGGAATTTAAAAAAAGGAAATACTCATGTTTTAAAAATCCAAAACCACTCATGAACGTAACTGGCAATTTTCAGAATGATTGCGTGAGAAAATTTTGACATCATGTCGCCGCATTAATAATACCATAAAGTTGAATTTTAGCTATTTTGTCTGTCTGTCATGCATTACAGAAAATAAATGAATGCATTTTTCTTCATGAAAATTAGCTTTCAGTGTATTTCTGTGCATCTAATTACACTTTTTCCCAACCAAACATGTTCGGTGACTTTACATTTATGCTTGCATACAATTTAAATACATATAGAAAAATTCCTTTTCTTTTCTGTACATGGAATAAAAGGGTTTTAGGAATGTATCATTAATTGGGGAACATATATTTCATGGACGATGTAGAGAAATAACACTAAGATTTCACTTGGTTAAAAATGAAATAGAACATTTTTTGAGACAAAGTATCTTAGAATCAATATTATTTGTGCATTTCTCTATTTACAAGAAGATTTTCAAAACGTAAAACTAAAAAAATCAAAAGATTCATGGGAAATCTATAAGTCCGATATTGCTCATGCAGTTGCATTAAGCTTTTATTGTGTATTCTTTCTTTTTCAAACTTTGATCTCTTTGAACGTCATTTTCAATTTGTTTTTACTGTAACAAGAAAATATTTCTACTGCAATTACATGGATACCAAAGAGAATAAAAGTTACGTTTGTTTAAAAAGAGCCATATATATACTATTCTTTGCTCAAAGAAATATTTTTCATAGTATTGAATTTATGATGCATGAACTCAAATTGAAAAGGCTCGCGCTTATTTGCAATTTATCTAGAGACAAAGGCTCACCCAGTTGATTATAGTAAATGAAATAGATTTATCTTACAAAACAGTCATTAATTTTTATGCCCAAAAATATTTAAAGCTTTCATTAAAGTGTATGATATTGATATTTTTTGAACTGAAAACAATCTCAGTCAAGGACAATTACATTAACTGCGCAAAGGGATGTATCCTGTCTACAATACATTTTACCAAATAACTCCTCGCAAGCAAAATCGAGAGTAAGATAGAGTAAGTAAATCGAGAGTAAGTAAACACATCGAGAGTAAGAAGTTGAATATCGGTGATAAAAAAACGAAATACTGCTGCTAAAATGTGTCACTTTATCTCAGTGTTACGTGGAATAAACGATACTGATAGTTCAGAATACATTATTGTCATTATTATTTTGGCGAATTTACGAGTTTATTCGCTGGATTACTCAACTATTGCCAAAACTCATAGGTGCCAAGTATTACGGAATATAATTAACCACTTTTTGTAAACAGTAAATCTTTTGAATAATTTTCCAAACTAGTTACCAGGTTACGCCTTTTACTCAGAAATTTTGCGATATTTTATACAGAAAATTAAGGTTCACAAAAGGTGGTTAATTATATTCCGTAATACTTGGCACTATGCCAAAACTGTGTCCAACACCTCCAACACCTAGAAAGCCTAACAACTGATGCTTTGACGTCACCACTAGTCCTTCAAATAGTGACGTCATCACTTTAATTTTCCTTAAGTAAAACTATTTAAATTTTCTGGGAAATGCTACAAATATTAGAAACTATCCTAAGATAAAGCTAAAAAATTAAAATACCTTTGTTATACAACGCAATTTATTACGATCTATTTCCTTATTACATTCCCTAATTAGTTACAGTTAAAAGCTTGCCCTTCGCCGTAAAATTAAATTTTCTATCTCAAATAAGTAAAATACTGTTGAGCGTGAGTAAATTCACCAGAAAATAACTTTATGAGAGTTAAATTGTGATGGCGTCATTCTTGAAGGCCTACTGATGACGTGAAAGCTTGGTGGCGTACCAGTTGTTTGGCTTTCTATATCTAGGAGATGTTGCCTAAGGCTTACATTGCAATTGATTGTTTTTTTTTTTTTCGTATGTCAGTACAAGTATGAACTCTAAAATAAGTGTTAGATTTGAAGAACGGCCGTCACACCGAGTGTCTTTTCCGTGTGATAGTTGGCTCCTTTATAATGCTATTTTTAAAAGCTATTATTTTTGAGGTGCATCCTTGCATGGAAGCAATCTTCACCTCCACCTTTACATGGAATTTAGAATCACTTAACCTTTCGTGGAAGGTGTGTGTATATTTTTTTTTTTTTTTTTTGACAGAGCACTTTGAGAGCCTTTGAAATTGAACGGTGTATGTTGTGCAAAACTGAGGCTGGTGAATTCGAAGCTAAGGCAAGAAGATCATGTTTTAGGAGCAATTCATCATAACTTTTAAATTACAGTACTGTGCTCATTCATTTAATTACTATTATGTTTATTAACGCCTTCCGAATAAAATATACGTGCACAGGCGTAAATTAAGAATTAATTTTTGAAATTCCTATACATATCATTACCCATCATCATTTTTTGAGTAATGCGGTTCCAATATCGAGAAAATTTTGACCTTCATTGCGAAATATAGAAGGGAACTATTTTGATTTAAATTTGTTATTTAATATCTAATAAAGACGTTTTTGAGCAATTTGATAGTATATCAGGTTCAAACAATCTTTTATAAAGAAATTTATTTTGAAAGCTAAGCCTTACATTTTATTATATTACAATAATTTTTACAATTTATTCCATTATATTTATTTCTTATCTTCATACAGAATTTATTATCACCAAACATTAAAACTTAAAATATCCAATAAATTACACATAAACAGGGACATGATTCAAAAGTAAGTGAAAAAATTTTTCTTACAATTTTATAAGTAAAACGTAATACATTCGGCGAATAATATTTTACAACTAATGTTTGTTAATGTCAGCAATCTTTTTTTCTTAACAGTTTGTTGCACATTTTATTGATTATACTTAATTAGCAATCAATTTATTTCCAATTTACTAATTACATTTTTAAATTCCACTTCCTAATTCGTAATCTCTCGAACAAAACATTAAATTATTTTCAAAATAGCATTTATTCTCCCCAATTAGTTTTGATTATGTTGTCTTCACGCTGAATTTTCTACCGAATATATTCAAATGATTTAGATGAAATGCAAATGTATTGTAAGGGTATTTTTATTACTCAGGAACAAAAAGGCCAGGTTGAGGATTTATTAATTAGAAGCATGTAGATGGACTAATTAGTCTTTTTCTGTTATTCTCTCCAAAAAATGCCTTTCTTTTTACAATTGATTTTTTTCAACTGAATGCTACCAATAAAATTAGAAAAGAATCATTTGAAGATAAATTGACCAAAATATATGTCTATCTCTTAAAATATTTATCGCTTCATTTTATATGAACTTTTTTTTAAACTCATTTTCTTCACGCAATTTATAACGCAATCGTTTCTCTCTGTGTGTTTTTTTAAAGAAACTAATTTTCTTCACTTTAAATATCGTGACTCATTTTGATGGTGCAAATATAAACAAAATTTCAATCTTTATGAAACATTTTCCGTTTTCTATTTGTTCCCAGGGAAGGAGGGGTGCTGGGTTCCATTAGCATGGTTATATTTTTCAATATCTCTGGGTTTTCTGAGATACATAAAAGGGAGTTAGTGAAGTAATCCGTTAGAAGCGCGCTGAGCGTTAAAGATGGAAAAGGGGAGGAGGGGAGATCAGATTTTTCATTTCACGCTGTGATAGGCGGAGATGAGCTTTTCCTTCCCCATCCCCCTTTCTTCCCTTCACTTCTGAATATCACGTTCCAGCACTTGGTTTTTAGCGATCCTTTTAAAATCTTTTCCATAAGAAAATTCGGCAATTCATAACGCAAAGGCTTGAGCCATTTGGCTCTTCAAAATTCGTTAAGAAGCAAAATAGGGAAGCGACCACCATCACTGAATAAAAAGGATTAAAATGCTTCAACTGGAGTGTTAGTTTTATTTCATGCAGGAGTTCCGAACTTTGCTAAGCTACCACGGGGAATTTCGAACGATATCTTCGAGTTTTACGAAGTAGATTTTTCCTTCCAGGTAACGGTGGCCGGAATCGCTTAACCCTTACATTAGGGAGTTGGCGAAATTTTTCAGAATGTAGCCTTCCTGTTAAGCGAATGAAGAAAAAGTGGTATGATGTTATGAGATGCAGCCATTGAGCAGTTTAAAAAGAAAAAAAAATATTTCCTTTATCTGAGCAAGAATTTTTGAAAATACAGTACAGAAAAAAAAAAAAAAAACCCATCCGTGAAAACAGAAAGAAGTAAAAATCTTAAACACTAGATTTATGCATTCAAAGTTCAGAACTTTCTGTCTGCCGTCCGGGTTGTGCAGTATATAGCTTAAGAATCATTCCACACGGACACCGGTCCGGGTTCGATTCGAGGCACAGACCTCGTTGTCATTTCGTCTGCCCCTTCAGAAGAGACAACGCTGGTCCACCTATAAGTTGACTTCATAATAAAGTGACCAGGCATTCGGGTCTTGCTGGTGGACAACGCCTACAACCGGTTTATGCGCGTCACGAGATAAAAATTCTGAGTTATTTTCATAAATTACGAATGTTATTAGTAAGATTCATAAATTACCTGTGAAAATTAATTGGTCGGAAGTGCATATATTTTAGAATTAATAGCTCTAAAGTTATATTATGAACAGAAAACAGTTGGTGTCACTGAATATAAGTTTCTAAAATTCTCTTTTTTTAGTGTTAATTTAATATAATATGAAGCATTAACAACTGTTACATTACGAAACATTAACATATTGCTTTGCAATATTTTTGATTCGAATTGACAATACTGCACTAACCGGTAAACTTTTGAGTAATATAGCTCTTCCGAATTTGACCACTTCAATGCTTAAAAAAGTATTAGGTATTTTGAGAAGAAAACGATTTTTATTTTCATTTATGCTGTAAGTATGATTATTTTAGGCTTTCAAAATTTGTTAAAAATATCACTAATAAGTAAAATTGAAGTGGTAAATACACCAAAATGCATCATCCTGTGTACTGCAGCCTTTTTATAAGATATCAGGCATTACTATATTATAAGTTCAGAAGAATAAGGTAATCTAAAATTCGTCTGCTAATATAAGTATGAGAAACTACGTAAGTACAGCAAAGACATTTTTTCCAAATTCTTTCGCTATATTCAAACTTTGATCTCTTTGAACGTCATTTTCAATTTGTTTTTACTGTAACAAGAATATATTTCTACTGCAATTACATGGATACTAAATTGATAAATAAATAAATTTTGACTGGAAAGTAATTTTTAGGTAAGTATAAACATTTACCGAGTTTTACTCTTATATGCAGTGCCGTTTGTTTATTTCTCTTAACTTTTCAAGTCGAGGAAGGTTAAATAAACCCACCCTAACTGAACATATAAAAATGCGTTTCATTTCATGCAATATCATGGTAGTAAGCTAGTAGAATAAGTTTTAAATATTATTTTGTGATACATTAATAAATAAACGTAGCATTTTTCAAAAATTTGCTTTTCGGAAAATTGCCTAAACTTTACCCTGACGAGAATGTAAAGATATTTCGGAAGTTTGAGAGTTTAACTCAAGAACTAAAGATATTAAGATAACTACACTTTGCTTAATTTTTGAAGATCTATGGTGAGTTTCAGCAAAGTTAAAAATGGACTATCTTCCATTAAAGTTTGCTTAAGACAAACAAAAGTTTTGCTAAAAATGTATATGTATAGTACATGCTGATCACGATGTACGGCCGGATAAATATCTTTTCAAAGGGTCTAACCGTACTTCCATGGCGAAACTGCCCCCAATAGGAAACTATATCGTAACTAATGTTATATTGTAGAGGGAAAATAAATCTAAAAGGAACTGTTATGGTACACTTTACACTTAATTTATAGCAGTTTCCTATGGGCCAAGCCTAAATAAAAGTATTAAAAAAAGGTAATTAAATATTTTGTCAATCAATTTCTATTAGATCTAGTTTAATTACAACTTTGAAAAAAATATGCAATAATTTCCTATGACTTGCAGAACAGCATGCCAAGTTTCATTACAATCCAAGAGGTGCAACATGTCGTAAAAAATATTAAAATAAGTGGACCACCTTACGATTACTATGTTGACGCTTTTTATTTTTATTGCATTTCAATAATCTCTGAAAAAAATTGCGTTTCGACTGCTCATGAAAAGTGTATATATGCTTGGTGGTATCAACTAGCCTATTACAATGTTTTTTAACATTTAATGATAATTTAATAAGTAATTTCAAATAATGGTAAATAATGAAAATCGTAATGGACGAACGATACTCTTGATTTGCAAACTCTTTTACATCAACTATTAATTACTTATAATTGCAGACTGCGGATTTAGAGACGGTGTGTTGTATATTACCGAGAAAAGCTGCAAATTGCTTAAGCCGCCAATAAAAGTAAGACAGTAACAAATTTCAACTACTGAAGCTAATGAGTCTAGGAACAATCAAAGTAAGACGAGTTGCCGAAGCTGTGCACGGAGCGAATTCGCAAAAGTTTCGAGTCATAGATTATGTTTTAGAAAGCAAAATGTTACACAACATGAAATCTCTTTGTCACATTGTTGGATACCTACAAAAGATATATGGTAAGAGACGTACTTCCGAAATAGAATGACACGATAAAGTCATTAAAAATATGAATGATCCACAAAACATGAAACATACAAATGCTGCCGATGTTCTGACTCACAACTGGATTACTATGTCGACGCTTTTATATTACATTTTTAGTTTTTCAATATTGGGCATGAAAGGTAGGAATCTTCTTTTCTCGGTAATAACTAAACCAATATTCATAAAAAATAACTTTTCTTAGTCATCTTCATTAGCTTCATTAACTAGAACGTGATCGTTATTTATCCGAAAAAAAAACTGGATAATACTTCTGCTGGGTGAACTATATGAGATTTATATCTTGCATTTGATAAATAATATTTAATGGCCGCCACGACGGAGAAACACCCAACTGTTCGATTTCCATTTGCACAGTCACAGAAATAACGCCGAATATCTTCATGGTTTTGTCCATTAGGATTGTAGTCAATGTCACATCTGTAAGTTTTTGATGTTAAGGTTGTCGCAATCTTACTTGCAGTTTTAAAATCTTAGGTGCATCTTTGACATGCATCACCTGAAAATTACTGTCTTTCCCCAAAAGTTCAGCTAAATAGGAAATGGTTTGTGAAAGCTGGTCGGTGCCAATGAGAAGTACTTTTGACTCCTCTTCAGAAAGTTCAGGAAAGCCAGAAACTTTTGAAGCAAGCAGTTGATCAAAAGTTGTTTTCGCCGATTCCAGTGGTGTGTCAGCTCTTTGCCCGGAATTTACTTTTCATGTTTTGTCTTTCATATTTTTAATGATTTTATCGCGTAATACTATGTTGGAAGTATGTATCTTACCATACATATTTTAATGGTATCCAGCAATACGACAAAGAGATCTTATGCTCGGTAACATTTTGCTGTCTAAAACATTATCTAAGAGCCGGAAATTTTGCAAAATCGCACCGTCGTGAACAGCATCGACAAATCACCTTACTTTGTTCACTTTCCTAGACCCATTAGCTTCAGTAGTTTCAGGTTGACAACGTCTTCCTTTTATTGCTGGCATAAGCAGTTTGCAGCCTTTTTCGGTAATGTACAACTCGACGTCTATAATACGGTCGGCAATTATAAGATCGTTTTGATGTGAAACAGTTTGCAAACCAAGGGAGTCCAATACGATTTTCATTATTTAACATAAATAAAAATTACATATTAAGCTATTATTACATATTAATAAATTATTATTACATGTTAATAAAACAAAACATTGAAAGAGGCTAGTTGATGGCACCAAGCGTTGATATACTTTTTATGAGTATTCAAAACACAATTTTTTCAAAGATTATTGAAATGTAATGCAAATTAAAAGCGTCAACATAGTAGTCGTAAGGTGGTCCACTCACATTAATTTTTTCGACGTGTTCCACCAATTGGATTTTCATGAAACTTGACGAGCTGTTAGGCAAGACATAGGCAATTATCACATATTTTTTCAAAGTGGTAATTCAAATAACCTTGTTATTATTTTCCGACAGAACGTGAAGCGTAAAAGATATTGCACATAACACTTTCGTACTTTTTGTTATTTCTTAACACTTTGTACTAGAAGCTATACCGGTACCAGTCGGTTCTTAACACTTTGTACTAGAAGCTATACCGGTACCAGTCGGCGGTCTTCTTCCCTAAATTTTTTTTTATATATTTTTTTAAGATATAAATTGTGGTTGTTTGTCTAAGAACAATACTGTATATTTCAGCACTTGATTGCCCAGTCACTTTTTTGAAGATCGGGGATATATTCTGGATACATTTCTCTTAAGAAAATTTTAAATGCTTTCTTAGTAAGATTAATTAAGATTATTTTCTTAATTAGTCTAGAGAAGTTTTAACAAAAATTTAAGATACTCAGAGATAAGTTACTACTCGTGCAATACTGTGAGTACCTATAGTATGTTCTATGAGATCGGCCTGTGAAATTACATACTTAATCCACGATTTTATTATATTATATAGTATTTAAAAATATACTTTACTTCTCAAAAGCAAATTATATTATTTGACCTTTTAAAACATGTAGTCTAACATTTCATGAATATTGCTTAGTTTATTTTAAAAACTGTGACATAGTAACAATTTGAATAATATGGAAACACCTTATTGGTTTAATATTGAACTGTTCATACGCTTTACCTCTGAGGACTTTATTAATAATTTCATCTTCAGGGAATGTGTCAGAGAAAGGATGTATTTCTCTAGATAATCTGTAACGTTTCAGCAAATGTGATTGGTTTGTCGGTTATCTTAAATATAGGAAATGAGTTTTAGATGTCAATACTTTAATATAACACACTTCTTCAAGTTTATATGAGCTTGTTTTCGTTTACTTGAAGCTTCATATTAACTTCATCAATTCTGTTTTATTCGCTTAAGTGCATTAACAAGCTAAGTCCATTACGTAAAATATTTCATTGCCGGATTTTATTCACATAAGCGCTGTCTGGAACTAACGTTCTCACGTAAAGATGATTGACTCGTCAATCATTCTTTAAGTGGGAAATGAACATCGTGTTCTTTGATTTGAAGGTAGGCTTATCTAATTTAATAGAATATTTTCCCCATTAAGAGGCTAAAGTGAAATATTTTGCTGCAATTTAAAAATACTAGATGAATAGATAAGAACTCAAAAGACTGAAAAGAGTCAATATTTTTAAAGTAAGGATAAGTATGTAGCCAAATGGCTGAAACTTAATAATTCCTGCCTCTTATAAAATAGTTCTTATTATAACATTATATCCTATTATCCTAGATGACTTCTTTCATAAGCAAGTTATATCAACTAGTTTGACGTTCCTTATAATATATACTAGTTTGATAGATACATGTTCTTTTCATACAACTGTTTCAGAAGAAATTATATTTTTTAAACAAAAACTATGTAATGAATAATAAACATTTTTAATCGTCGATAATCTGTGCTTAACCTTGTAGAAATTCTGTTATTACATGTTTCGGTAATATTTCTTCAAAAACGCATCATGAAACGAATTAAGTCATCTCTTACTTTAAAATTTCATTCGAAAACACTTGTTATGAAATTTAAGGATTGTTTACGTTCATAGCTTATTTTTAGACTCATCGTCATAGTAACATGCAAATGGACAGTAAATCAACCTGAACCGTCGTTAAATGTGAACTAACTGTTAAAATTATTAATTTTCCTCAAAACAACAAACTCCTTTTCATTTCAAACTTAAAAAGTATATATATATGCTCAAATTTTGAGTCGTTGAATAACAGTGTTCCGTATTATCATTGAGACAGATAATTGAGCAACGTCGCGTGAACTAATCTTGTATTCAATGCGCGCTTCATTTTTCCGATACATAATAAAAGCGGACGGAAAAAAAGATCTAAAATAAATGTGATTACATAAATCCATAAAGTGATTGAAGCTCCGAAATTTCGATAGGAAAATTTATTGATATTATTATAATATTATTATAAGACATGCATAATACGCGGGTTATTGTCAATATTTCCATAAATATTGACAGTAAAGTGCATAATAGGGTTAACAAAATGATATCTACTAATATTGAGTTTATGCAATATTTAGTGTCATGAAATTTGATAACTTTGTGAATGAATCTAAGTAAATGTTAAATGCGGGTTTGAAAGTATTTGTTTAGAATTTTTTTTAACTGGAGGAAATATTTTTTTAAACAAATAATAGTAGTTTGATGTTGAAAATAACATTTGAAATGTAAATTAGTAGGTAAGTATATGCTAGTGAGAGTTATTAAATGCATGTATCCTAATTTGAAAGAATTACAAATTAAGACTAATGCTAAGAAACAAATTAAGACTAATGCTAATTAAGACTAAACGTAAAATGATTTTTTATCGGCTATCGTACATAAGAAACAAATTTCTATGTCTGAAGAAGTTTTGTTAAAAATAGCTGATGTGATTTTTATTTCTTTCTTGGAATTTGTTTTTATCCCACACAAAAAACGTTCTCTCTTTAAAATTTTTAAAATAGCATTTTAAAACACGGTTGTTCCCCCACACACAAGTGATCTAAATGTATGAAAAATTATGTTTCCATAAATAAGACCTTCCAAGTAAGAATACTTAAGGTACACAGAATACGTTGAAAAGACGGATTTTGTCCAAATTTGACATTTTTTTTATTATTTCATTGGACACATAATTTATTTAGCTTTCCAAAACATGTTCAATTTTGACTCTACGTTTATTAGAAGTCGAGTTATTAAGGATTTTAGGAAACCCCGCAGACCAAAAGTGAGCAGTTGTGAAAGCGGAAGTCAGCATTTAAAGGCCCAAACTTGTTAAAATTGTTAATAAACAACGCTTAATTTTGAAATGTGATTTCAGTGAACTTTCAAGGTAATATTTAAAATAATTAAACTTCTGAAAACCTATTTAACTTCATAAACTTCTGAAAATGAAAGTTTCAATGGCGTTTTGTGGAAATGTATCCCTAAGGAAACGTTTGTTGAGCTACAGACTCTTAAACTGGTAGCGTACATGGCTGTAATACAGTTTAACAAAGGTTTTCAAGGCCTGATAGAGATATTAGAGGTTGCAGGAGTACAACCTAGCTCTTGTACCGTACAAAAGTTTTGTGAGCTCGGCAAAAGCAGAATTAGCGAGTCGTTTCATCACTCGCTACCTACCGCAAAACTTGTCAGAAAAAAAGAAAAGGTTGTGCAAAAAAAGAAAATCAGCTAAATTTGAGCGAAAAGAGGGTGTAGCGTATAAATGTGGTGAATTTTAATTATCTGATTAAATATTTTGTAACAAAAAAACAACCCTTTGTACTTTAAACGCGTTTTTCTCAGAACTGATTTTGGTTCGAAATACACACATTTCAAAAAGGATAACATAAAATATGATCATCCGGTATTTATGATATTTTGTGGAGTTTATCTATGTAATGTTATCTAGGGCATGACCTATCAGAATTTTTATTGTAATAATATTTTCTGAATTATAGGCAGTTATATAAAAAATGACAGTACATAATCGTCAGAAATTCCATAATAAATCTTCGACTACCTCTAAAATTCTTATTTATTACAAAATACTTGAGATTATAGGTCATTCCCTAGATAGAAGTATGTAGTTCATTTTGGTGTTACTTTTATTCGAATAAGTTAAGTAGTTTTTTTTTTATTTTATTTTTCCAAAATCTTAAAAAATTCATTAAATTTCAACCTATATTTCACATTTCTGAAAAATAGTACTGAAATAAACTAAATTTTTGAAGTTCATTATTTATATTTACTGAAATTGAATAAAAATATTGTTATAATATATTTATACAATGTTTTTCCAAAAAAGTGCTCCGAACGTATTCGGATACCTTAAACACATGAATGTGTGTGAAAAATGTCAACACATTCATAGTGGTCCAACGAATCTATACTTTTTGCAGAGGGACACCAAGTTTCTAAGTATTGCAAATTTTAAATAATTCAATACAACATTCCTCATAGTATGAAATGCAAAGTTCAATTACCTTCAACGCACGTATTCTGAGATGTGGGAGGAACAACCGCCATTTGTCATATTATCAGAAAGCATTAAGCATACAAATAGAATTCTGGAGCAATTAAGTGTTACTTATACAAGGTAGCGGTAAGTAGCTTAATCAATCTTTGTCGTATTCTGTGCTTAAATACTGAGCACGCAGGTTTCGTATAATTGCGTATGCAAGCCTAATGGCGAAAAATTTCATTTCAGAGGTGAAGTGTTATCCTTTTGCAATCTTTTTACAAGCGCATCAAAGTAAAATGAGTTTCTCGTTTTCATAGCCACACAAAGGGAAATAGAATATAAAAGAGTATCAGTGAAAAAGAACAAGTTTCTCTAGGTAGGTGGGTTCCTCTTGTGCGAGACTGGTAAAAATTATTTCGTTTTATTCTAAATAACTCTATTTTTGTGCCTGATTTCTTTAGTAATCTGTTTTTTGATGTTGGCAGTATTTAGTTAAGTATATTTACTTTCAGCAGCTTCTAAAAATGATGAAATAACAAGAGAAAATCAAAGCACGTCCGCGAATAAATAGTCTATTAAACTGCATCGACCTTTAGTTAAGAAGATATTTAAAAGGAAAATGGGTCTCAACCCACTTTCGAGCACCAGAAGAAAACAAAAAGCTGGGATTTTTAATATATGTTATTTATAGCGCTTTCTATAGCTCATTTTGAATAATTTTCAATTGACATTATGCTTTTCAGTTGGCATATTTTTTTACGGGCATCAAAAATGTTCAGATATCTTTAATTCTTGTAGTAAGCCCGTTATGCGCCAAAAGCATTTAAAAAAATACTGCTTGGGTAATGTTTTAACGTGTTTGTAGACATGGTATTCTTATTATTTACTAATATGTTAAGAAAAGTATATCTGAATTGGAACTTGTCCTTATATTTACATACTTCTATTTACTTCCGACTGTTTTATAGTTACATACTATTTAAGAATGTTCCCATAGAGAATAAGAAATATCAATCTGCATTTTCTATAAGTGTACTTATAAAGATTCTTGGAGCAAATCCTATAAAGTGCATATCTTTTCTAAATATGAATACTTAATACTATTTTTTTGGTATTTGATATATATCTACATATTTTCCATAAATAATGGACACTTACAATTAACTTTTGTAAATAACAATATATACTAACAGAAATTAAAACGTAATTTTAGTAAAGAAGCACTTGACATAAACACCAACATGTTTATTTAGTTGAGTATAATAAAATCGTACTTTGTACCTTTCCACGGAAACTGGAAGTTATTACTAACTGTGTAACATGTTATGATACCCAGAGCTTTTCTAAGAAATAATTTCTTAGAAGTTATTAATTGGTTACCAGTATACTACAAAGCTTCAATGTAAAACTTCGGGTCGTTACAAACGGAATAAAGTACTCTGACATCTTTAACAATAAGTTTAAAAAAAATGTTCAACTTTATGCCAAAAAATAAACTATTTTCCACACTCAAACAAAATAAAATAAAACAAATATTCCTGGACAGTATAATTAATGCGTTTTATGTGTGAGATATTAATGTGTTACTTTTATAGAGGCATCAAAAATTTTTAGTGGCAGGTGCGCTTATAAATCCCGCTCTTTGTATTTCAACTTCGTATTCATTACTAATACATATAACAGAATCTGTAGCTAATATCACTGTACTTTAAAATTTCAATTCCATTGTTATGAAGTAAAAAGGAAGAGAGCAAGATCGTCAATGAGATGTAACTTTTTAAATAATTTTTGTTATTTACGTATTTAGTTCATTAAAGCTAACGAATTTAAAATAAACTAAATTAAATAAATTACCTATATTAACCAGAAATTGTCCTTTAAAATTAAAAAAATCGGAAAACAAATCTTTCAATTGCTCATAAGTGTCTGACAAATCCATTGTTATCATCGTCATGCATACGTTTTACTACGAAGAAAACGAATGAGGTTTTAAAAAATTACAACCAATTTGAAAATACTTAACGTTTTATTAATTGACATGCATGATCAGTATGCAGTAAATATTACAGGCATAGGAAATTGTTGCTTCTCACATGTAAAACAAAAAACTGTGACAAAAAATAAAATGTTAAGTATTTATAAAATTGTAAAACAAAATTAAAATCGTAACGAATTAAAGTTACTATAATGACAGTATTTAAGAGATATTATTTCAATTGAATATAAATATAATGTGGAGACAAAAGTAATGAAATAGTAGAAGCATGAGCAATACAACGCATTTTTATTTCTTTATTCCATATGCTACAATCGGTCGTTTAAACAGCGTAAAATATATTTTTCAGTATTATATATCTTTAATCAAACTATCTGTGTGAGCTTACGTAAAATTTCTTAACCTCCAGCAATTGTCAGATATTTCCCAAAATGGAATTCTATGTTGCACTCTTTTGAGTCTAGTATGTTTTTAAAACTTTTTGCAAGTATAAAAAGAAGCTCTGAAATATTCGAGGAAAAATTCATTGTCACAAGTTTTAAATTTTTGGCAGTATTTATATGGCTACATTATGCTTTATGGAAACATAAAACAATTACTGAATAATGATAGTTTTATGTACTTTTGTGTGTTAAAAATAAATTATTTTCAGCTACCCATGAAAGTGTCTTTTTTTCCTTTCTGGCGGCGGTCACTAACTGTTTATAGGCGTTGCCTACTTCTAAGGTGGGAATTACTGGTCACTTTATCATATATGCCAACTGCTCCGGAATATAATTAACGACTTTCTAAGCAGTATATTTTTACAAACATTTTTTCAGAGTAGAAACCAGCCCAGCCGTCTAGACTAAAACTTTTCTGTATTCTGAGCCGAAAAATACTGCTTTAAAAAAGTGGTTAATTACATTCCGGAGCAGTTGGCAGCTATGCTTTATTACGGAAGAATCTAATAGGGGGACTAGCATTGCGAAGGGTCAAACGAAACGACAAGCAAGTGCAATGGAGCCTGGTAGAATGTGTCTTCATCCATACACAACCCAGGTGACTGTACCTATGAAAGTATGTAGACGTACCATTAACACGTTTCCATAAGTCATATCGATGAATCACTAAAAAATACAGCTTTCAACTACTTTTCCATAACGACAGCTTAATAAGCCAAGTGGTCGTGAATTTTACAACACGGATTATTGTTGTAGAGCATTTAAGAATCATTTTATGGATAAGTACTAATGCATTCTAGATATTTTTAGGCTGCAATTATTTGACAATGCTCACATAGCTCCCTACAACTCCGTAATATAATTAACCACTTTAACTTTTTCAACCCACTTCAGTAACTTTTGTTGTAGAATCTAGGAACATTCATACGCTTCACCAGTGGCTGGTTATTATTTTGGAGAAAATACTTACAATAATATTCTGTTTATACAAAAAGTGATTAATTATATTCTGGAACTGTTGGCAGCTATGTACTCACTACAATAAAGTCAGTTTTATGAAAATTTCTAAACAGATTTTAACAAAAAAATTTAGTATAGTAAATTTTCAATTTATGCGCATTATTTTACAACGTTCAAGATTGGTTTTAATCTTTTAACATCTGGTGGAAAATCTTATTTATTAACATATCTCAGTATAAATAACATCGCTCTAGAAAAAAATTATTTCTAATAATTATGAAGTAATACCCCTAACTAGACGAAGCAATTAAAAAAAATTTACCATTTTAAAAATGTTATTTTTTAACCTATCGCTTTATGAAGACAGAACTCAAAATGAATGTGATGTTTTTTTTTCTAATTTTTTGCAGGCATTGACTACCAATAAGGCCAGAAGTACTGGTTACCTTATTATATTGGGACGTAAAAGGTGGAACAGCGTTGCCTCCTGCACAGGGACGGACCGAATGGCACCAAAGTCCACACCGGGAATCGAACCCGGACCTGCTGGAATGGTTCATAAGCCACTACATAACCCGGGGGACATTTATATTGACTACTGACAGTTTCTTTATTTTATAAATTTCAGTGAATATTTCTTTTTCACAGACAATCCCGCCGAAATATCACATACAAACATTAAGCCATGTGATATATGCTGGACAGATAAAACAAAAAGACAATGTATTTGTCAATGTCAGATTTGAAATATAATCCAGGCTATTCGCGAAACAAACCGAAAAACCTATTTTCTTTTGTAAAAATAAAACAAAACAGACATGTCGTAAAAGAAAAGGTGGGCACCTGTAACGATATTGTCATGTTTTTTATTGTCTCTAATGGCCATAAAGATACGATTTCCGAGCACAAGTAATTCCTAAACTCTTTTGAGTTTTATTGCAGAACATTGAAGCTAGTTCTTCCGCTATCTTAATGGTTGCATCGCGTAAATATGGAAGTCAGAGGTAGGGGGGGGGATTTTTTTATATAAGAAATTCGTTGGAGTACATGTCAAAAAATTGGACGTTTTCCAACTCCTACGGAAAGCAATTCTATCGATTATATATTCCTAAGTGAAGAAGAGATCTCCTAAGGAATTTAAAATTCTCTTCACTTCCTTCTGTATGTTCTCTTTTCCGAAAAAACCTTATCAACATTTTTCTACTCTTCACTAGGTTTTTCTTCGAGTGAACCTCCCTCCCTGCAGAACGGTTCAATTACATTTCCCTTTACACTAAAGTCATAAACTGACACGTTTTTGGCAACCCTCAAACTTTGTATCCTATATCCTGGGAAAAATGTACACGCGAATGAAAAAAAATTGCCTTTCATGTTAAAAACGTTGAGCTGAAAGTGTATTTTGTGCTCTTCTCTTTATTTATTTATTCCAGACTTATTATTCAGGTGCGCCTCAGTCGGCAGATTTTTCTTAAGCATCCACGTTTTCTATATGGAAGAAAAGGAGTTGCTGTCTTTACCACGTAAAATAAAGCAATGGTTATAATATATATACATACATACATATATATATATATATATATATATATATATATATATATATATATGTAGTCAGTGAAAGAACTCGTGGGAAATAAATTTTATGGAGTGTGATTTGAGTATTTTAATTTAAACTAAAATATTAATTTCAACATTGAAAGTCATTAACAAAATAATGACTTTTGATCTAAAATTTGATCTATGACTTTAGATCAAACGTCATTATTTAACAAAATAATGACTTTTGATCTAAAATTTGATCTAAGTAGTCTGGCTTACCACGTTCATTTGAACTGACAGATGGGAGTTACGTCAGTTGATTTGAACTTATTACGAAACATGATTTGAACTTATTACGTCATTTATACGAAAATTTTAGGAATTTCTCTTCACAGCTGGTCTCTACCGTTTTGTCTAATTGGCTAGTCAGCTAATTATCTAGTTCCGTTCTTCGTTCTTCACAGAAGTATGAAGCTCTTCCCCAACCACAGATACTTAAAATCAATGCAGCCCACGCTCTTTTAAACAAACTTCTTTTTTACGAACCATTCGTGATTTTAAGAACTATAGAGTAGCCCCGAATACACTCCAATTGTCTATTTTACAAACATTTGATTTTAATAAATATCTGAATGCTCCCTAAGAGTTCGTAAAAAAAAATGTTGACTGTATGAATTTTTGTATTATTTGCCATAACATTTAAGAAATATAAATTATTTGAAATTTTTCAAACACTAAATCGTCTCCAAAAATCTAATCCATATCGTTTAATTATTGGAAAGCATTTTTTTTGTCCAATTTGTCCGCTGACATTCTTGTTTCAATGCAGGAAGAAAAACACCTGAACTTTGAAAAACCGAGAAGAGGAATTATAACATGTATATTTTTTACTGAAAAAAAATTAAATAGTGAGGTAAAGGTTTATTTCGTCAGATTACAATAAACAATATATTAAGGAATAAAAAAGACATTTACGTTTTAAAAAAAAAATAATCATTTGCTTAAAACTATAAGTTTCTGAAAGGAACTCGTTTGAAGCAAGAGCACTCTCTAGACTTTTTGATGTTAAAGGAAATACAATTGTCGGGCGGAATTGAAATTGTTAGAACATAAAATATAAGAAAAAACTTCGCTTCAAAAAAGGCACAAAATAGTCTTAAAAATTTTTCTCCTTCGGCAATAGATGTCTGTTGTGCTATTTAGCAGAATTTTGTGCAGCTACGATGACGGCCACACACGGAAGTTTTTACATATAGATATATATGTTATAAAATACTTATATAAATGCACGCTACTCAAAAACTTATAAGAAAATGCCATTTAATTACTTTTTAATAGATCTGACTTCAGAATTGAATTTTGAAAAATATTCGAACGAAAAAAAAAATACGCGAGGAAAGTATAAAAAAGAGTGCGCTAGTCGTTTAAAATACATATCACTCTGTTTTTTGATTAAATTTTCATTTGAATGAGAAAGGGAACGAATGACACTTTAATATACTCTAGATAGACAGATAGATCTTTTCATGAAGTTACATTAACACACATAAAAAAGGAATATCATTTCCCATTTCCCAGAAGTTCATAATATAAAGTGATACTTGATAAATCATTGGAATGGTATAAGAATCGTAAATGGCGATTTATTATATTCAATTTCGAAATAGCATTTTTCGAGTTTTATCGCATTTGAAACATTTAGGGTGTTTAAATATAGTATTTCGGAAGAAAAGAGAAAAATCATTTGATTTGATTAGATAGCTGAATTTTTATTAAGAGTGTATTAGAGAAATTGGAATGACTAATGGTAAGTATAATACATATATTCGTAGGTTTTTATGATTAAGTTTTTCCCGGCAATTTATCTTGTTTTATTTGTGGGATTTAAAATAATTTAGTAGGGCTTTTATTGTCTCGGAAATCTAATATTTTTAGAACCAATATGTGCCTTTTTGCAGCAAAAATAAATTATGTGTGGTAAATTGTCAAAATTACTTAGATTATTAAGTAAGTAAAATGCATTTTCTTGAATTTGTATTTTCAATGATTTTTTAATTTTGACATCTATGAACGAAAAACTTCTTCCAAAATATTGAATGATGCAAATTCATAAATGATCTATAATTTGACTCAGCCAGTTTATTTTCCATTTTTACACAAGTCAACAGAATTCATTTAGTTCCAAGCCGTTATGGGTTACGACAGTGGCGTAGCCAGAAATTGTTCAAGGGGGGGGGGGGGTTACGACTACTACAGCTCACATATATGCATACATGTGTGTGATAAAGGAGTGAAGAATATACATTTTGTATGGCAAAAAATTCCTTATGGGGGGGGGGTTAGACGCACCTTGAATGTCTGCTAGAAGAAAGTTATACACAAGTAGGCTGACCCAAAAGCAATATATTAAAAGTGCTTCTTTAAATGATTATTGGCACAATATAAAAGAAAATTAGTACTTTAACACTTTCAGGGCAGCCTGTTTTCAGTGAAAAAAATGCACTCCACTGGTACTTTTTAATATTTTTTATAAGTCACAATTCAACGTAACTCGATTATTAAAAAAAAATTATCAAAGAAAAGTGTTTTCAAGAGCAAATGCGTTGTTGAATATACGATTTCATCAATACATTTTCAAGGTTTTTATGAAAATGTACCGTATAAATGATTTTTAATTACGAATGAGATTATAAAAAAAATGGTCTTCGAATTTATTGGGCACGATTTTTCTATACATACAAACTTAAACATATTTTTCAGACGCAGATATGTTATATATCACAAGAATTCTCTTAGCTTTTCAGTAATGTGTCAAAATAAGCCATATAGTTTTAAGTATTAAAAACCATAAAAATTTATTTTTTAAATATCAAGGTAAAAAGTAAATTTAACAGTTTTAATTAATAATTCATAAATGCACAGGTAAAACGTGTTAAAACTCGAATTGAAAGTTTTATGAAGCACCCTCTTTTAAAATATACTTCACCTGCCTCCACGAACAGAAACTATTTTATAGATATCAAAACCGTTCACGGAGAACACTATTTTTCTGAAATCATTATTCAGCTACTCCAAAAACGTAAGATTTCAGAAGTCATTTTCATAAGAGACATTTCCTTACTTCGCATTTTTTTATTTTAGAGCATAATACATGAAGTAAATTCCCCTAAATGCCTTTTATTTATCAACTGTTTTACATCAGCTTAACATAAAATGATGTAAACTAATTCCTTTTTCATGGACAAATTATGGGAAATTCTGTCCATTTCGGATATGATATTTAGCTTCTCTATAGAATGCACAAAAACAGGCGAGATTGACATAAAATGCCAACTAGTACGAAATATAACTAACCACTTTTTGTAAACAGTATTTTTTTTAATACTTTTTCAAAATAGCAACCGTGTCTCGCGCATAGTTCAAAAATTCTGCGATAGTTTAAACCGAAAATTATTGTTTAAAAAATAGTGGTTAGTTATAGTCCGTAGTATTCGGAAGCGGTCGATTGAATGTATAAATATATTTAAAGCATTTCTCGTTTAAAATTCCTCATTCTTACTGAATGAAGAAAATCCAGAATATAGCATTTTAAATGAAAAAAGCTTCAAATATAACATTTTACATTTGCGTTGTCAGTGATTCTATGAATTTGTACAAATGAAAATAAAAATTATATATTTTGATAGACTAAGCTGAGTATGTTTAAAAACATTCTTGTATGAAAAGAAGTATTTCAATATTATAAAAATTGTAGTTATATCTAAAATATATTTGTATTAAACTCAAAATTCGATTTTATAGCGGAGTTTTCATCTGTAGAAAGAAAAATATATGTTCTGTTTTATGAACCTTTTTCTGCAACATTACATTTGTAAGTTTCTAGTTTAACTGAAAAAATAATAACTGAAAATATAAAAATTTCTGAAGAATGTACGATAATTGATATAATATGTCGTCTTAATTTAGTAAATATATATCTACATTTTTTCTTCTTCAAATGACGGGTCTTAAAACTGACTTGGAGGCATTGGCCTCTACTAAGGCCGGAGTTCTTGGTGACTTTACTATGGAGGCACCTAGTAGGTGGAACACCGTTGTCCCCCATGAAGGGACGGACACAAGGACATCCACGCCCAGTCGAAGATCGAATCTCGACCGCCGGTAGTTGAACCCGAAACTGTAGTACGGTGCTTTACCCACCATACAGTCTGGTCGGCATATATATCTACATTCCAACATATATCTTTTTTCTTTTTTTTTATCTGATAAACTCCTTATTTGGCGAATTATCCCTGATATTTATTTAAAACTTCAAATAGAAAGGAACCAAAATTCATTTCGTTTTAACTTGAAAAATAAAACATAATATGACCTCTACAAATAAACTAATCCAATTAGTCAATTGAAATGCAGTATCTAATCACTGTTTTAAACTAAATTCCTAATTTCAGACAAATCTCAAATAGCTGGTGCATTACGTTATCTAATGCATAGTTATAACTACAGCACAAATCTACACTCCTAAGCATGAAGAGACAGAATACATACTAAGAAACGAAACACTTTGCGAATGATGTTTCGAATCGACAGACTTGCATTCCAAGGTGCCACGGAACCATCGCAATATCGTCTGCCAAAGTGGAACGCTGGCGTCACCCGGCAGACTATAACTGTCATTTTCTTATAATGCACTCTTGACATGTGACCTCCAGACAGAATATTCGGCACCTTAACGATGTACCGTAAAATTCTTTCGAATCAGGGGAGTTTAAGAAAAAAAGGGAAGCGTGGGAGGGGGGGATGGAAGAATAAGAAAGCAGCATCCAACGATAAGACCCAGCGAGGTAAACTCGAGATGTGATCCCGCTCCCAGTAAGTTACCGAAACACTCTAGTGTCTGGATCATCCCCATAAAGGGAATATTTTTCACCTCCCTGTACTCTGAACGGGTTCAGGGATCACAAAAACTAGGAATTATTTTCCACAGTGGCAACATTTCCCACAGCGCACGTTCTATCCAAGTTTCGGCTAGGTTGGCAATTTTTTATGGATTTTTTAAGCGTTTTATCGCTTTGGTTTTTGTACTCCCGACTTACGCAAACCGTAAAAATCATTTATGACGCGCAGAGAGATGAATAATTCATATTTTTTCAGGATCTAAGCGAGGTTTTATGCGGTCCACTCGAGGAAAGTGCTGTAAAGAAGGGAGAGAGGAAGAAAGTTCTGAAAGGTGAGAAATTCTCTGATGAGTTTAGTGCAATTTTTTGCCTTCTTTTCCGTAGATCTTGAAAGATATGAATGAGGAATTTTTTTCCTTGTTTGACGATGAAAGGAAAAAAGTCTTTCAGAAAGAATGTGC
Organism: Cheiracanthium punctorium; assembly: GCA_038373885.1. Taxonomy (NCBI): domain Eukaryota; kingdom Metazoa; phylum Arthropoda; class Arachnida; order Araneae; family Cheiracanthiidae; genus Cheiracanthium; species Cheiracanthium punctorium. The sequence goes on along the minus strand of JAWZYV010006519.1, from coordinate 392,812 downwards.
GTCAAAAGAATTAAAAAGTGCATTATTAATTACTGGTAAATTTATCTTCTTAATTATTCTATTCAGCGATAAAAAGTTATTTTGAAATTTTTTTTTCTGTGTAATACTTTAATAAAATTATTCTTGTAAGTACCCCGTTATTAGTATTTACAAATGATGCATATTATGTAAAGGTTACTTTTTATGATAATTACCCTGTTATTTGAATAAATAGCAATACGCGAGGTGTTAAACTGAGAAAATTTATATAATAAGAATAATGAGGAAGAAAAGTTTGCTCTTAGTAGAGAAAATTGAAAATTGTTCAATATCTTATTTTCTCCATTCACAAGTCAAATAAGATAACTTTGGGATAAAATGGTAAATTCACTCTGATACCGAAACCATATTTAACCACATAGCTCGTTAGCTAGCCAGGAGTACAGAAAAGCTCGTTTAAAAGTTAAGCATTTACCGTTATTAAAAATAAGCAAATCTTTGCGACTCACTTAAACTATCACCAAATACCAGCTTAAATGTCATAATACGTCAACAAGGTATTGAAATCCTTACAACTGAAGCTTTGACGTCATCACTAGATCTTCTTAAATAACGTCATCGCAGTTTTATCTTCAAAAAGTAAAAACTATTTAAAATGTCTAGTGAAATATACAAGTATTAGCAAATTTAAGATAAAAATTAAAATACCTGCCTGATACAAAATAATTCATTGTGATCTACTTCTTTAAAATATAATAACGATTAGTGATGGTCAAAAATTGTCATTTGTCGTAAAATTAATTCTTCTATCTTAAATATTAAAAGTTTTATGAGTGAGAAAATTCACCAGAAATTTTAAATAGTTTTACTTTTTGAAGATAACAATTGTGATGACCTCATCCAAGGAGGTCTTGTGTCCCTTATCAGCTTCCTTATAAAAGCTACGGATTGTAAGGCTGTCTAAATCTAGAAGGTGTGCTGAATAGGTCCGCTGTAACTAAAAGTTGAAAGTATGTTGTGAGCATGGGAAATAATAATAAACATGAACAAAAAAAAAATAATGAAAAGTTTTATTCTAAGTCCAATCAAAAGGTACAAAATATTTTGCGAGAATTTCGAGTTCAAAGGAGGAGGCACTTGGAACAATCAATAAATATTACTTTCTTGTAATGTGCCTGTCTAACTTCGGGGTGGATATTTCTTAATATTTGAAAAATTGCCTATTTAGGAGCATTGTATAATAGAATATGTTTAAACACTGTTAATAAAAATAAAAAAAAATTGAAAAGATTTTTGAATATTTTGATTTTTAGGATCAAAACATGCAAAAACTGTTATAAAATGATGTTTTTGCTGAACATGAAAAAACTCAAATTGAAAATGCGATATTTTTATACTGTAAATTTATTTTGGCGTTTCTAAACTCCTTGAGGGAATGAACCATTTTCCCAACTTTAAGCCTTTCTGGAATAGCACCGCGTATACACGTTCAGCAGAAATTTCTAGCAACGGATGACGAGACGAGAGTGAATTTGCAGCCAAAAGACGGCTGCTGCGTACGTGCGTTTTTAAGAGCAACGTTGTGTTTCTTTAAATAGAAAATGATAATGCTTTCCTATAACGAATTTCTAATTTTCGGATATCATATCAGAAATACTTTTTTTAATATTCGAAATTTATTAAAAAGTCTGAGCAATTGTTTCGGTAATGTCAAGAAATGCACATGTTGATGATTACATTTTCTGTAGAGTCATCTTTCTTTTGCAATAGGTAATATTTCTGCAGTTACTTCATTATTTTATTTTCAGATGGTTATTGGGCATATTTTTTCTATAATAGTATTTTTATGACCTGATGAAAGAAAGTTAGCGTCAAGAGAGGTGAAAGAATGGCTAAAAGGAAAAGAGATATTTTATCTCTATTGCAGCAGAGGTATACTAATGAAAGTGCAGTGGATTGTATACATTATTGGACTTTATCTCATAAGAGTCGCATGATGATAACGATGATGGTACTTGTTTTCAAATAGTATCCGTACTTTAATAACCGCTATGATACACATTTTTTTTTTGAACAATGCATAAATATTCCATTTTTTAATTGTATATCAATCTTCTTTTGAAATATGAGTCCTTATTATACCTCAAAAATAAAAGTTAATTTAAATTCTACGTTAATTTATCAAAGGGAAAGCCTTTTTTCAAGGTCAGTGTTAATTTTTATTCAATTTCAATATCATTAAGTAATCGTTTTCATCAAATATATAATATCCCATGCTTTTGTGCGTCTTTTGACAGGTAGAAAAATGTGACATGGAACAGGATGTGATTTTGAAGCCTTTCATCTCGATTAGGCTTTAGTGGTAAAAATCTCTTGTCCTCCAGAGTAATTCACGCAGCGGTACTGTTGTTTTTTATGCCCTCTGACAAACGCATGTAGTGCCAGATCCCCCCAGATAGGGAGGCGATGGGTAGAGGGGTCGCCTTCCATTTTTATTGGACCCCAGTGGGAGGAAGTCCGACTTTAGCCCGGGGTCCCTAATTCTGAACCCATTCCAGAGGAGGAACCAACCCCCAGAAATCGGCATCCCAGAGGTAGAATTTAACCGGGAGGACATTGAGCCATGACGGATTTTACGTACACCAGCTCCCATTAACGCGCACGGTCCCACAGCAGTCGAGCCGAGAGGGAGTTGACCCTCCAAAGCACTGGCCAAGCCGGATGCTGTTTCACTTGGCGTGTTCTTACGGGAACGGCGTTTAGCATCCAGACCGCTGCGGCGCGTTTTTTCCCCAAAACTCGAAGGGCCGTCCAGAAAGGGTTGGATATCGGATTTCAAAAGATAGAGTAGTTGAAGATTAGACGCACAGAAAATTATGAAAATATATGACATATCCTTATTTCAGATAACTGGAAAATGAAAATTTTTTTCACTACAATCTATGTAGAAATTCTGCAAATCATCTCTTTAAAAGTACTTTACTAAAGTTTCACAACATTACAATAATATATGTATATATATATTTTTTTTTTTTCCCTTTTTTTCAGTTAGGATGTTTTAAGATAAAGCCGAATCTTAAAAATCTGAGTTTGAGAAAAAGCAGAAACTAAGCATAAATGAAATGCTTTACTTATGAGTAGGGAATGCAATGCCGCACTGTTTTTCGTCTTGTGGGATTTCGGGATTGAGATTTATTGATCCCGCGGGATTGACAGTTCATTTAGCTAGGACTTCATTTCAACAGAGAAAATTGAAAAAAAATGTAAGATTTTAAGCACTATGAAGTTTAGCTTTAACAAAAATAATTAATCTTGTAATATAATTAATACAATAACTTGCAGAAGTATGTAAACTATAATCATGATATTCAGAATAATATACTAAGTTATGTCTTATGTTAGTTGCTAAAAATGAGGAATTTACAGAAATATACAATTTATAGATGCATTCACATATTTACGTTATTTTCTTATTGCTAAAAAACGAACGTACAAATTCGAGCAAATCCAATTTATCATTTCCTAGTCTAGATTTAATTTTAGTAAAATAATTAAAATTGTGAATTAAAAAAATGAAAACTATTTATAATTAATTCGTGACTGTTCACTAAGAGATAAATTAGTATGAAATATTTGAGTTCCTTTGGAATGAACTGAAATAAGTTTGCGAAAAATATAGATTACGATGTCTAGATTTAGATGTTTGATCCAGACTCCCATTGTAAGATAATTGAAAAATATTATATTGAGATAATTGAAATATATTGATATAAGATATTGTATAAGATATTATATTATATTGATATTAGATATAAGATATTATATTGATATAAGATAATTGAAAAATATTATATTAATAATAAAACTTTAAATTAAAATTTGTAGTTATTGATTTGTTTATTGTTAGATAAGAGACATAAATATGCAAAATTTTCGGTATATTGATTGGGAAGGAGCGTGAAATTGTAATACAAAATAATTTATTTCTCAGTGTCAATCCCGCGGGATTACGATCCTAATACCACGGGACTAGTCCCGCAAATATTTGTGCGGGATCTCGCAGGATCCCGTTCCCGCGGGATCGGGATTGCATTTCCTACTTATGAGATGGCTGATATTAAATTTCCTGTAGATGAATTTCTAAGTAAGAATGCAACGAAGCTCAAACTCATTTAGAAAGCTAAAACATGCAGATTTAATATTAAGCAAAAAATAGAAAATTCAACTTTTGTCTAAGATTTGCAATTTAAAGGTATCCAGGCACCTTTAGTATAAAATGATGCGGGATTTCAAGCTTTTTTATAAGCTTTTTTTTCTTTTTTCACTTGATCTGTGTCTGAAGTCTTGGTGTAAGGTTCGGACAAGCATTTCTTGTTTTCAAACAAGTAATACGTAACAATAGAGCAACAAATCTAGAATTATAAAAGCAAATTGAAAGTTTTGAAATTACAGAATTAGAAGGAGGGTATTCGAGTTTAAAGGAGATAATGTAGTTTTTAGAACGTCCTATTTGCTGAAAAATCAATAGTTCCGAGATATTTAAAAATTTCGAAAATTTAGCCTTGTCACTCAATAATGTTTGACTAGAACACCGAGAAGTTTACAAGAATGCTGCGTAATAATTGAACAACAAAACTGAACTTATAAGTCACTCATAAATATATTTCTTGAAATTATGAAGAAAAGCTGGAACTTATTCTTTTTTTCGTAAATGCTTTGTTTTTTTCCAAGGGCAGCACCCAATAGATGAATTTCAAACATGAAGTGACATTTCTAAATTGAATCATTATTCCGTTTCATTGAATTCAAATATTATTTAATAAATTAGAAATGGTTAAGATTCCCAGCCTTTTTATCAGAAAAAATCATTTCTTCGTGTCTAATCAGTAGAATTAAACCATTAACATGAATGTACACACTACGTATTCTTAAATCCCAAAACCAGCTTTATATGCTAGGAACTCTCCATTTAAATAACCTAACCTAATAAAGGTAGCCTAATAAAACCATTAAACTAAAATATCAGCTAACATTCGCAAATCAGATTAAGTATCATAGTCTGGCTTCGATACGTCTATGCATTTCGTTTACCGGTAGAATGAAACACTTTTCGGAAATACGGAATGAAATATAAGTATTTAATTATTACTGAATTCGGATCGGTATAAAATATTCATGTCTTCTATCACAGTATTTTATCAAAATTATTTTATTTTTAACAATATATAAACTCAAAACTCAAATGCATAGATATTCACAGCACGTAGTATCTAAAATATGCACGATTAAGCTAGTATATCACCCCTTCAGCAAAATGTTTCAATGGAAATCTCTGCTAACATTCATATATATAAAGACAGACTTAGAATTATAAAATGTTCGCTTCTGAACGCATTTAGGCTACCGTACTAATTTCCGATAGTAACATCAATTTTAGGGACATGAGACGTGTTCTAGTTCCTTTAGTTCCTTTTTACGCCATCTACCGCTAGGACGGGATGTAATGAAGCGGAACCAAATGTTCACAAAAGTAACGCTTTAGGAAATGAGGCGAAGGTAAAATGTAACGAAGAGAGTTCACAAATTTTAAAAGACGTTCACAGGCTACGCATGGTTTGCTGCAATCGGTAAAAGTAGACACTTGATTTAAAAAGATGGTACGAAATTATATTTCCTAGTAATGAATAATTAATCCAAATTCATTAGCTCTCCTTAACACGTTTATGTCTAAATACTGAAATGTTTTCTACGACATATATTCAAAAGGATATTTAAACTATGAATCATGCGTTAAGAATAAAAGGATACTTATATAAGGAGCGTAAATTGGATTATTTTGTATTCCAGTAGTTTCTTCAATCATAAATTAGCGCGTTTCGTAATTGTAATTTTTGCCTCCAGATTATATTTAATTATCGTGATTATATCTAATTATATAATAAGTGATGAATAATTAATATATTACGCTAGAATATTGGCTCAAGATCTAATGCCTTATAGTATATCTTTTGAAATTTCATTGGCAGCAAATGTCTGTGTTAAATTAGGAGTTATCTGAAGAATGAGTTTACTTAGGCACGGGATTAAAAATGGACCAATCTTTACTCAACCATTTTTGCTGTGCCATGTTTTCACTATATAAGCCAATCAGTTGCTAATTTCGATTAGGTTATTTATGGTCCAGTTACGCCCATAATTACCAAACACGTAGCTGACGAGATATACAGGCTACGGTGCTGACATTTTAAACACGCGCGTATTTGTAACCGAAAAGTCATGTGACCAAAGGGGTGTGATATTCTTAATACAAGACAATCATACCCCCTAGGCCACATAGGCCCCCTAGGCTCCCTAGGTGACATAGGGGCCACAGCCCCTAGGTCACATGACTCTTTGAATGCAAAGGGTTGTGACAACACCTCCTGGATAAAGAAAGCCTAACAACCCCTACGTCACCAAGCTTTGACGTCATCATTTGGCCTACAGTTAAATGTTTTAGTTTCACAAAATAAAAGTATAAAAAGTTTCTGGTGAATTTACTCATAATTAACAATTTTTTAATAATTTGAGATAAAAAATATAATTTTCTATCAAATGGCAGTTTTTAACCATGACTAATTAGATAACATGGTAAGGAAATAGATCGGAACGAACAATTTTGTATGAGAAAGGTATTTTAATTTTAATTTTTTATTTAAGATAGTTTCTAATATTGTAGCATTCACCAGAAATTTTAAATAGTTTTACTTTGTGAAAGTAAAACTGTGATGACGTCATTACTTGAAGGCCTAGTGAACACGTCAAAGTTTCAGTTGTTAGGCTTTCTATATATAGGAGGTGTTGGTTGTGACCAAAATGTCATCGCTGCAATCTCTGTAATGCATCAGTCTCGCAACAAATGCATTACACACTAATAAAATGAAACACGTGTTAAGTGTTTCGATTTTAGAGTCATGTGACAATTAAAGAGTCACGTGTGAGTCTGTGTGGAGAGTTATTTAACCCTCCTAATGTGACAATTGTGATTCAATTGATGTGGCAATTAAAAAGTCATGTGACCTAGGGGCCACAGCCCCTAGGTCACATGACTGTTTGAATGCAAAGGGTTAAATGCAAAGGGTCATGCAAAGGGTTAAATGCAAAGGGTCAAGGTCTTTGAATGCAAAGGGTCATCGCTGCAATCTCTGTAATGCATCGTGTGTGTAATGCATCAGTCTCGCAACAAATGCATTACACACTGATAAATTGAAACACGTGTGCATTACTTCATCGGTAAGGTTACCATTTTTAACAACCAATTTAACAAGAGTGTTAGGATTTATTAGCGTGCAGTATTTGGTGAACAATTCTGTTAGTAATGAGAATGCTAAATTTACCTTACCTCACTGCATTTTCAAAGCACCAACCAGGAAATGTATACTTCTATTGTCTCTACGCTCAGTGTAATCGAAAACTAACAGTCCCTTCTATTTATTAGTGTGCAATGCATTTGCAAATATTTTTGAAGTTTGCTCGTAAAATTTTTTTCCGTTTTTTTCGATTGGTCTATGTATTTGAATTTATGCTAATTAAAACTTTGAAATTGTTTCTCTTATTGATATTCTTTCTGAACAGCAACGCTATGGGCAATCTGTAGTCTACCAAAATAACATATAAGAAGAGGAGATCGAATTACCGATTAGGAGGGTTAAATACCTCTCCACACTGATCAATTTCCTTTTATTTCATCGTAACCTGTACATCCAAAAGCATGGTTGTGTAAATGATGATCTAGGCTTTTTAATCTATTAGCGCTCGACTTTCTTCAGCACATTCTCCTATTTATGTTGATACCAGAAATGATAAAGAAATTTCCAGTATTTGTGAGGTATGAAAAGTGAATTTCTTTTTCTAGGTTTATGAATAAAATTGTGAAAGATTCGCATTTTACTTTGTTATCGCTGAGTATTTTGTGGAGAACATGTCTTAAACCGGATCGAGACTGAAGAAATCTTTTTCTCCTCAATATATGTGTTCAGTATGAAGCTTGCATTCTGGGTTTGGAAGTGTTTCAGGGAATATTTCTTTTAAAAGTGGGTCTCATTCCAGATTAACTTTTCACTGCTGCAAAGAAACAGCAGTGAATATCCCTTGTCTGTTTTCTAGATTGCTTCATTCCAGGTCTTTGAAGCTACTTTACATCGATTAAGTTTATTAAATTTACTATAGTGCAATTTATGGCTGCTTTATTGTCACACAGGAAATATTCTGCTCAATGCAAAGCTGTATATCTTTATTGGTATCACGTTGTTGCAGTAAAATACACTTGAGAAGCTGGATGGTTGGGTTTTTTTTTTCTTCCTCTTTGGATTTGACAACGGAACACCTTTACTTCTGGATTAAATTTAAGAAATGTTTAACAAATCTAATTATAGCATAACATTAGGCGCAGAAAAGTATTAAATCTGAGTATCTAAATGCTTAAAGTATGGAAAAATAATGATTACTAGGAGAAATACAAATTTTCTTCTATGCATTCAATATATGGGCTACGTTGGAAACGCTCTATGGATCGAAGTTCGAATTATGTTACTCAACCGCTAGTATTATTGATATTGTTACGATGTATTTCCTCTGCAACATACCCCGTCCCCATTGAAGCCGTAAAAATGTGAGTCGCTGAAGTTTTATGTTCTTGTGTCTACAGTAGGAAAATAACCTTCCAGATTTCGAAAACGACAATCGAACATTTAGCTTATTCGGCTGTGCCCGGTTTCTTTCCATTGATTTTAGAATTTATCCGAAATATACTGCCAAGTATAATTTACTTGTGCTCTGTCAGTAACAGTCTTTTACGGCCTTGCGCAGTTAGATATATTGCGTGTAGCATTATAATAGGAGTCATATATTTCTACTCAAAACCAAAATGAGGACTTTGCAACACTTCGGATGTGATAGCGTCTGACTTCAGGAATATAATTTTTATCAAATGATAAGTGATATTTCGAATGTTAAAATATTTACTCATACAATTTCGCGTTAATGAAGGCTTTAAAATTTAAATTTTTCTTTTTTTTTGCATGCAGCATCCCAAAAGCATAGTTGTCAACTTTTATTCTTTCTTCGGAAGATTATCCACCACAATTTTCAGACAGTTTTAGTATACGTTAGCAAATTTGGATTTACTCTAAGTTTAGGTGACCAGTATAAAATAGTGGTGCGTAATCTTCTGATAAAAGCAGTTATGTAGACTCAAAAAATTTAAATGCTTCACAAATTAAAGTTTAAAAAACAAATCGGAAATGTACGAAAAAAACACTCAAAATACTGGTGTTAAATGATAAAATAAATAAAACCTTTGTGAAAAAGCACACATAAAATGTTACTTATAAGAAGTTACGATCGTTTCGACCAAAATATTATTTCGGTCTTCATCAGACAAGCCCTTCGACTCACAGAGCAGAGGGAACTCCCTCTGCTCTGTTAGTTGAAGGGCTTGTCTGATAAAAACCGAAAGAATTTTTTGGTCGAAACGATCGTAACTTCTTATAAGTAACATTTTATGTGTGTGCTTTTCACAAAGTTTTTATTCATTTTAAATCGGAAATGGGTTTACAGGCCTATAAAAATGCTATGTACTATTTCATTATCTATAAAATGCTAAAAGTTCATACTTTGACAGTGTAAAAAGTACATGTTTTAAAATTATCAGATTAAGGAAAACTCTTTATTCAGTGATTCGTGATAATTCGATGATATTGGTGATTATTTGGAACTATAATGTTTCAGATAAAATTTACTTAAGTATTGCATTTGCTACTTAGTCTGTGCATTAAGCATGTGTCATATGAACGACATGATTGTTATAATATCACAGAGTAATATTAAAAGAAGATGAACAAGCTGTAGAAGCAGCTCTATTTTATCGTGAGCAGAGTTGGGCAGTATTGCTAATACATGTATTTTCAAAATACATTTGTATCTTGTATTTTGCAGTTTAACTCACAAAAACAAAGTATTTTGAGAATGCATTTAAAAATACATTTCCAATGTACTTTCTAGTTTCAAAATACAAAAAATACATTTTTTTTTATTAGGACATTAAACTAATCGTAACACCACAGATTGCTCAGATAGCATGTGCAAATGAAAATCAAAAAATTGCTGATTTTCACTTTTCCCCTCTTTCGATGTAATATATGAGCTGCACCAGAATTATACGTGGTATTGTAACTGAAGAAGTGTTAGGATCGCTTGCGATCTTTAAATTGAACTAATCAGGAAAGGGAAAGGAAAGCCTTCCATGTTTCTGTTTAAAACAAAATATTTGGTCTAGAAAAGTTTCTTGATTTACACTTTAAATGAAGCCTAAAGTAGTAAAAACATGTTTGAATACTATTTATTAGTTTTTTAAGGGAATTTATGAACAATATGAAATGTGTTGCTAAGTTCAAGAAAAATAAGACTATCAGTATTTCTGGAGTAGTGTAATAGGCTACTGGTTATTGTGGTTAAAAGACAGTTACATGACGGCTATCTGACTGAAATTGGAAATACCTTGGGTGGAGGACTTTTTATGGGGTTTTAATGCACAATCGTGTTAGAGTCATGCAGTAAAAAACCCGCAAATCCAGACCATTCGAGCAACAGCTTCCCGTAATAGGATGGGGTGTATCAAACTTCCGTTTTACATGATTTTGAAACCTGTTGTTGAATTCTTAATTTAAAATATTTCCAAATTTCGACTGTTGATGAAAAAGTTAAGAAGTAATTTTGGTTATGGAAGCTGAAAACTTAGATAATATGCAAAACATTTAAATTTACGATAAATTTTAAAACTGACTAAAAGACAGAAGCATTTTAATGGGTTGTGATTTAGCTGAGTATTTAAGTTCAAACGTTCAACTAAAATCAATAAATAATAAAAATTACACGTAGAGGTTTATTTTACGTACACTAACTTTTGGAAAGAAAATAAATTTGTAAGCGATTTTGAAACAAACGAGTATTAGTTGTTCACATGCGAAAATTATATAGTTTTAATTGCGTTTTGAGTATTAATGCAATTTCTCAGAAATGGTCTGTTTCGGATCTTACATGTAAAATTTGAAAGGCAACGTTTTAGAAGAACAAATAGCACCTCTTCCTTAACACAAATATTAAGACTGCTTTTGTTATTCCTGTTCAAATGTATCTAAATAAAATAAACTGTTATCTTCGGTGGAAAATTTAGCTTCTTCTCGATTCAAATCCTTTAAAAATTTTACATGTATTTTGTATGTATTTTTAAATTACATGTATCTTGAAATTTGCATTTTTTAATTCAAGAAGTTTTTTTTTGTATTTTAGTTTTTGAATAAATATATTTTAAGTGTATGTTGCTCAGCTCTGAGCGTGAGCAGGTTTTTTCATCTATAGATATCGTTTCCGTGAATCCGATTCCCTGTGATGTGCTCGTTATAGCAAATAAAATAACAGACATACAATTTTTTTTTTTGCTTCAGAAATTATGTTGAAACATACTTTACATTTTATTAAATGTATCATTGTCTCATTGACTCATAGGGAGCTGTGCTAAACATGAGGAGATTTTGCTATTGAATCCACTTTTCATGCGCCCGGAACTAACGTTTTTCTCACTTTTCGCTTCCTTTCCCTCTGGTATTCCTCCCTCGTTATAATTCATCAAAATATTTAGGTTCGGATCTGGCAATATCAGACGGATTGTTTGTCGGTATTTACGATTATATCCGGCTGTAGCATTCAAGCTAAAATTTTAGAAAGGGATAATTGTATCATTAAAGAAACATCTCTAACAGGCAGAAAAACTTTACAATGTGAATATCAAATCTTGAAATTCCTCTAGAGTAAAAAAAGAAAGTACAGTTCTTATATTCTGCCTTTAGAAAGCGGTTACGTGTGCTTCAAAAGAAGTACACAAATGTTTTCAATTTTTTTCTTTTTCATAGTCAAAACTGCTTTATCTTTCGTGCATATGAAAACTTGTCGTTTCCCCTTAACACATTACTTGCGGGCTAAGTGAAGGTACGTTTTCTTCGAACTTATGCTCTTGGCCGATCGTAACGTTTTTTCGAATAAAAAGTATCGCCCTCATAATGATATTGGAACGCCCACAGTGGAATGAGTTGCTCTTCAATATCAGCAATAACACTAAAAATGCCTTGAAAAAGGAAAGGTAGGAAATGACAATCACAAACAATAGATTCCAAGAATACGCAAAGTTTATATACGCGCACTACTGCACGGGCGGATCTACGCGCTGTTAGTTGGAGGAGTTGTAAATTCAATTCTGGTATCTTTTTGGTGAAAGTCCCCCGCATACTATGTGTTAACATATAAGGCGTTAATTTTGTAAACACTTCCCCCTTCTTCATTTCAAACATAGTGTATGTATTTCAGAGATAATCCTAAACTTAAAAAAATTCCTGCCCAGATGGTGCAGTGGCTAGATTCTATCTATCTAAGCCATTCTATCACATGTTGGTCCAGGTTCGATTCCCGACTGTGGCATTTACCTGTCCATCCCTCGACAGGGGGTAATGCTGGACGCGCCGATAATAAAATGGCCAGCAGTTCGGCCTTAGTACTGGCAAAATGTTTCATGAGCAAAAGTGCCTGCCCGTTGGGGAGGGGGGTTTCTTATTTTGTCAACACGACAAAACTACAATTGCGAAAATATATAGATATTTTGCTTTTCGGGTATTTAAAAGATATGTGAGATTTGCATGCGGGATATGTCTGATAGGTTGTTTTATAAATACAAGTATAAGATATGAAATCGATCTATCAACTTTCGATTAACATGCTTGAGTTTTCAATTTCTTTTCATTCAATGAATGCGTCCTATGCTTGATATTATCTTGCCCTCTAGAAAGAGGGAAGTTATCTCTGATCTAAAAGACTATGCTTTGAAAAAATTTAAAGGAAGCCATTTAAAGCTCCCCTCATCCTTTCCAAGGAATTTATTCAACGCTTTTTCTAGAACAGTCAACTAGGAAAGTAAAACTCAATTTACTCGATTTGCATTATATCTAGAACATAAAGAAGTTTTTACGAATATTATTTTTTTCCTCATAAATCAATTTAAATTTTCTTGATTGTTTAGAAATAGGCATAGCTGTTTGTCGCCAAAAAATAACAGTAACTATAAAAGAATTAATTACATTAAATGCTTCACAGGTGAGAGAAACTTTAAAATTAGCGAAAGAAGTCTTTTTTTCATTATTTTGTATCATTTAATAACCAAAAACAGCTTCGTATTAGATAAACAAATTCTGAATTTTTGAAAATGAAAAGCTATATGAATAGTAAATCTGTACAATTTTTTCTAAAATTGGTTAATAACACACTGATTAACAAAACTGAAAGTAAAGATGAGAGCAAACCAACTACTACCATTAGCGCTCAGCTTATCTCGATTAAAGATTTCCAGTCTAACGCCATAAAAATACGGTCATTCACTAATAAAAAATTCTTTGCCCAAAAAAAGGTAAACGCCTTTGTTAAAACCGAAATTATTTGAATACCCCACTAGGACTATTTGGGCATTCTAAGTCCAATGTGGGGAAGTCGTACTTCTACAATTTCATCTGTGAAACACTGAGAATGAGCACGTGAAAATAGCGTTTTTACTACTTTAATCCACTCAGAACCGGAAGATGGTGCTCTTTCATGAGAAAGTATAAATTTCATTCGAACAAATTCTATGGATCAACTCCTACTGTCATATCAGTTGGAGCTCGGCTCATAACCTCGCTGAAGAATGCAAAGCTAACAATACACTTATTGTATCAGTGTGAGATTATAATTTCTATATGATGCGGGTGGCCCTGAAGAGTTTAGTTATGAAAAAGAAAAGCACACATATTTAAGCTTGAAATATGTCTGCGTTGTTCAAAATGTAGAGTTTCATCAAGCAAGGCACTGCACCAACGCCTCCTGGATATCGAAAGCCTTACAACTCCTACACCCCCAAGCGTTGACGTCACCATTCGGCTTACATTTCAAAACTGTATTTTCACAAACTATTAAAAATTTCTGGTGATTGATAGAAATATTAGAAGATATCTTTAATTGAACATTAAAATTGAAATACCTTTCTCATACAAAATTATTCATTATGATCTATTTCCTTATATTATCTAATTAGTGATGATTAAAACTGCCATTCGTCGTAAAATTATATTTTTTATGTCACATATAAAAATATTTTTATTCATGGGTATAGAATTTTTTATTAGATAGGCCTAATTGTGACGTAAGGATTTCTACATCTAAGAGGCGTTGACTGTCCTCACCAACAGAACGAACAGCGAAAGAGAGCACCGATAAGAAATAACGCAATTTCCTAGACACAGACAATCAAGCATCTAAAACTTCGACGTCATCCCTTAACCCTCGAGTCGCGAATTGCTTCATAATTTCATTTTCACAAAGTAAAGCTATTTCAAATTTCTGGTGGGTTTTCTCAGGCGTAAAAACACTCTAATGATTTGATACAGATAATTTAGTTTCACCTCAAATGACAATTTTTAGCCATCACTAATTATTAGGTGTACAGGAAATGAATGCCCTCTTTTCGTACGTTAATATATTGCCGGTCAAAACTACGGAAGCTTGTGATATGAAAATTTTCACGTATGTGAGTTTTTTAGCGAGCGTGCTAGATTGAATAGCATTTTCTAAAATTCTCAAATTATGGGGGGAAAGGGGGCCAGAACGTAATTTTAACATATTCTGCGTTATCTCAAAGAAGACAAGAGATATTCATAAAATTCTTTGCTGTAAAATACAACACTCAGGAACACCTAAAAACGGATTACAGAACATTTCGAATATAATCCTTCAAAGAGGGTAGACGTGAAAAAACTGGAAGGTGGCCATTTTTCGTGAAAGAAAAAAAGTATTATCTATAAAATTACCCCTTTAAAATTTAACAAATATGAGTCCTATGCTAAGGCACAGCTTGTTTGTAATTCAAAACTTGCTGAAAATTTATTTGTATAAATTTATGTAAAAAAATGGTCTTTACTTTCTCGTACACCTAATATATAATGTGATAAGAAAATAGATCATAATGAATTATTTTATCGCAAAAAGGCGTTTTAATTTTTATGATGCTTTTAAATAGTTGTAGCATTCATCAGAAAGTTTAAATGGTCTTACTTAGTGAAAATAAAACTGTGATTATAGAAAGTATTGTATGTACCAAAAAGTGCTGGTTAAAGGAAGCATAGCATCTGGATGAATGACGTCATCACTTTATTTTAACGAAGAGAAACTGTTTAAAAGATTTGGTAAATTTGCGCACGCATAAAAGCATTTTAATGATAGAAAATTAACCTTTACGACAAAAATACATCTTAATGAATTACTTTGTATCAGAAAAGTATTTTAATTCTTTACGGTATTTGCTAATATTTGTAGCATTCACCAGAATTTTAAATAATTTTATCTTGTGAAAGTAAAACTGTTTAAGCCACAAGTCAGTATCGTGAATACGTCAATACCTACTGTAAAGCGTTCTGTGTCAGCGTGTTGATGAATGTGTGGAGACCCTAAGCTTTCCCAATATACAGGCACGTGCGGTAAACCGTCTGTAATGGTTGCCATACTATGTCAGGAGAAGTTGGATGTGGTACCATCACAGAATGTTAAGAGAAAATGTTTTACAGTTGATTTTGCTATTGCTGTTGCTATTTTTTGAGTACGTCAATAATAACAAGATTTTTATATTACTTTGAAAACAGCTATCAGGGAGTCTTTTTCAGTATGATTTTTATATGATTAAAAGTTACGAGAAGAAAAAAAAAGGCGCAAAAGAATAAAAATTAAAACACAAAATAGACAACAGGAAAGATAAGAAAGTGTGCTCCACTTTTAACGCTTACAGTAAATAGCCGGATATTGATTTACGGTTTTGCATGATCTAAAGGAAACACCTTAGTCGAAGCAAAAGAAAAAAGTTTCATAATCAACGAGAAGGCTACTTTACTTAAGTCTGTCTATATTTATTGCAGCAAAATATGAAAATTCCCTGTCCTTAATTTTAACAATAACATTTTTTTTTCATTTCCCGTTGTTTCTGTACTGCAAAAGAGAATTTCCCTTATTTGCTTCTCCCGAAAGCAGCATAGATTTTGCATTATAATCGAAATATTTACATTTCTACCCACGAACTTTAATAAAAGTATTTTTCAAAGAACATCCTCGGGCGCTGTGTCAAAACTATGCTTAAATTCCTTTAGAAAAAATAATATTTATTGCAATCATAAGAATATATTAAATTTTCTATTAAATTTTCTATTTTTTTGTCCTACAGTGAAATATTTGTGCAATTTATGTTCCGAGATTCGAAGAGAAAACAAAAATATATTTCTCTTCTGTCATATATATATATATATATATATATATTCTTTCAACGCGAAATCATTTTAAAACGAATATCACAAAAGGAAATGCAATATTATAACGCATCCGCGACCTCTAAATATTATTTATTTATAAACATTATTTTATAGCATAAAAATGAATCTATATAAAATACATATATAAATATTTCTATGTTTATCACAAATGATTTGAAATTTCGTCTTAAAGGTTTAGTGCTTTTAAATAGTTGTTTAAATGCAACGATGTAACAAATTATTACTTTTTAAAATATATATCCTTCTTTCTTCTCTCATATTTCCGGGAAATTTTAAAATATTTTTTTGAAATGAACACGTTAAGGCAGGAATTTCATATATATATAATGATAATTAATACACAATGTAAATTTCTGCGTACTATTTATTTATAAAAAAATATTTCATGAAAAATCCCAATGCGAACATAGCATTACATAAAGGTAGAATATTTCCTTGTTAGGCATAGCTTCCCATCAAAACGGAATATAATTAACTATTTTTTCTAAGCCTTAATTGTCGTCCAAAAATGGTAGTGTTTTATTTTAACAAAGTAAAACTATTTAAAAATTGTGCTGAATTTACTTACGCATAAAAAATGTAAAATAAGTTATAAAATTTAATTTTATGACAAATAACAATTTTTAACTATCGCTAATTATATACAGAGTAAAGAAATAGATCATTGTGAATTATTTTGTATTAGACTGTTATTTTAATTTTTATCTTAAGATAATTTTTAATATTTGTGGCATTCACAGCAAGTTTAAATTATTTCATTTTGTGCAAATAAAACAGTGATGAAGTTAATTTATCTGATCTAGTGATGACATCAAAGTTGCCGTTCTTAGGCTCTCTGTTTCTAGGAATCTTTTGTTACATTCAGCTATCAATCGTATTTGCTTCATAAGTAACGATTGTTCAAGGGCAGACTAATTGAGAACAGCAACGGGCAGTTTCCTGGCAAGACAACACCTACTACATACAGAAAGCCTTGCAACTCCTAAGTCACTAAGTTTTGACGTCATATCTGGGCCTACGAAAGTGACATCATCACAGTTTTAATCTCAAAAACTAAAACTATTTGAAAATATCTTAAATTAAACATTAAAATTAAAATACCTTTCAAAATACCTTTCACCTACAAAATTATTCATTATGATCTACTTCCTTTTCATAATTTCTAATTAGTCATGGTTAAATACTGACATTTGTCGTATAATTACATTCTTTGTCTTAAAATATGAAAATATTACTATTCATGAGTAAATTCACCAGAAAATTTTAATAGTTGTGTTTTTCGATGTTCTTTAATAAGAATTTAATTTAAACCATTCTTTGAACAACTTAATTCGTATTGATGAGTAACTCAAAATATGAAACGATAGTTATGTGTGATGTGTATAATATTTGCTCTAACTGGCGATGTAACTTGCAATGAATATTTATAAACCTCAAAAAATAAGCAATGGAATGTACTACAGCTTCAGAGCAAATGAAAATGCTTCAATCTTTAAACCTTTTTAAAGTGTTTATATTTACGTTAATGATGATTAAAAAATATATCCCATAACACCGTACTGAACATGATGTTTCATTCAGTACACTGAACGACGAAAATATTTCATTTAAGTCATCTCCTCAGAGCATTTTCCCTTCCAGTAGTACGTTATTTCATGCAATTTCCCTCCACTTCCGAATAAAGTTATTAAAATGCAAAAATAACTCGAGGTATTCTCGGAAATTAGGGTTATTTCAGTAATTCATTGAAAATAAATTCGGAAGACAATCCGTTTACTGACTCTGACATTTTCTTCTGGACGAAATATTTCCCCCCTTCCACTCTGTATGAGCCGAGATATTTTCATCAAAGTCTTACTTTCGCATTAGTATCGATTTAAAGGTAAGCCTAGCATAATAATTTCGTTTTCTGTTGTCATTGAACGAGAGAGAGCAGCAGCATTCTTTACAGCGACGCTGAGACATCCCTTCCTCTTTCACAAATCTTATGGCTGATTCGACTTTTTTTTTCAGTCTTTTCAATGCGCATTTACGCAGCATTAAGCAAAAGAGACATTTTTGAGGCAGCTCTTTCGAGCGTTATTGATAAGGAAGAATTACATATTTGATGCTGTTGACCTCTGGGGCATTACTCGCGCAACTGATGCAGAAATTAAAGTTGAGAGCCTAAGTTTTCATTATGACTCTCATCTAGATTTGCGAAACGAACGCGAGACGATCAGCGACAAAATAATTCCGATGGAGTGGGGAGCTCTGATAGCAGTTCTCCTATTTTTGGAAACCTTAAAAGTGCAGGTTTTTCCCCTAAGTTCGCATGATAACTTTCGGAAGAAGGTCTTTGAAAATGATAAAGAATTCCCAAGTTTTGTACTTAATGTGCCGCAGTGTTTGTCGTGGCTTTTAGGTATGGATTTTTAGCATGACTCTTTGCGTATTTTAAAACAGCTTAAAATGCATTTGTTTCTGTATTGATTGGAAATACTTTAATTACGCATGAACTCTGCATGCACATGAAAGATTTTCTTATTGTCAGAATGTTTCCAGAAGTTGTTTTTTTTTTAACTTGTAATGTTTAGGGTTGCCAACTTAGCCAATTTGTGCCTAGATCTGGCCACATTGTGTGTTCCTGTTTAACAGAAAAATAATAAAAATCCCACTTCGGATGCTTTAGATTTAAAGTATGATTATTATTTCATGTGAGCTATTTCTTTGCCACCTTGTGCTATTTCTTGTGCCTAGATCTGGCCACATTAAGAACCTAACTAGTCACAAAAACTACTAATAGCTATTTTAGCCATATTCTTTCTGTTTCAAGCATTGTCTGGCCATTTCTAGCCGCAATCTTTCTGTTTTAAGCAATTTCTGGCTATTTCTAGCCATTTTCAATTACTGTTGCTCGTTCCGTCCGTTACACTCGCTCGTATGTGTAGTTTCCAATTTGCGTTATTGACTGTTATTTAAATTTAATTTAAAACGTGAATGCTCAGACTTGAGGGTATAAAATTTCACCATTGTGGTCTTTTTAAAAAACGTAGACGAAATGCGGCAGCGAAATAAAACTTCGCAGACGACCGTCTGGATGTCGACTACACAATAGCGCAATTCCACTTGACGTCGCCTTTCATATATTTCAGGACAGGCATTCATTCCACAAAAACGGGGCACCAACCAAACTTTAGTTTGTTATTGGTATCAACTATGTGTAATTTATTTTTCTATCAGCTCGAAATCATTTTTAGCCATTCCTGGGCATTTTTCGCTTTCATTCTAGCAACATTTTCACCAGCAAAGTTGGCAGCACTGTTCCTGTTTAACAGAAAAATAATAAAAATCCCACTTCGGATGCTTTAGATTTAAAGTATGATTATTATTTCATGTGAGCTATTTCTTTGAACATGTTAAGCAACCGTGCGATATTTCCAGCTGCAAAAGGGAAAAATTCCAACATTTCCAATGCATGCCTTGCCGAATGCTCAGCTTTCTTCCAATTGTAGATGACGGGAATAGTTGCAGGCTTCTACATTAGCGATTAGTTGTTGAGGAGCTTCTAGTAAGGCTAATTAGGTAGATGGTACACTATAATGAATTTAAATCAATTCCAAATTCGTCGTAGTATTATTCATCTTTCAAGTAAATCAGATCTGAAAATTTATGGAGACATTGTCTTTTTACTTAAAACTTTATTCATATAGAGATAAATTTAAGGAATTAGAAACAACTTAAAAATAATTGTTCTAAGGTTAAAACGATTCTCAAGCTTAAAGTCGAAACTTCTGAAATGTTAGATGCATTTTATTGCACTTTATTAAAAAAGTAAATTCATCGAAACCCATTCATTTTTTTATGTTTTAAAAAATCGCATTTCAAAAAATAAAAATATAGGCAGCCGGAAGTTGTTCATGCGATTAAAATATTTCAAAAATTCAGGAAATATAGACTATGATTTCATTTGGAGCAATTGTTTTAAAACTACCCGTCAATACTGTTACAATCAAACATCAAAGGAGATTGCTTATAAATGCTACTATTCAACGCATTGTCATTTTTGTCTCATTTCCCGTACAGCCAAATATTTCTACCATACGCATCAGATGCGCATACACACCTAAAAATAAATAATAATTCCCCTTGAAATCCAATCAAAAATTAGCCTTTTTGACTACTTTTCAAACTGCTTTTTTAATCAAAACCTTCTCCTACATCGTACACGCGAACCAGATTCTGTTAAATATCACCATATTCATTAAACGCCTTTAATAGATACTCAGTCACTTCATGGCCATCCGATATTTAATGGCGCAGAAATATCTTCAAAAAGGAAAAACGTAAGTGCATTTTACCTCGGAAAGCTCATAGCTAAGTGGACGCATTCAGATATCTCCGAAGCAAGGGATTGATATTACCCTCCAGGAAAAATAAAAATCGAATTTTTCAGCGGTCAAATAAATCTGATGTTCAAACTCCAGGAATTGTTAAAAGAAAAGATGACAAAACCCCGAAGGTGGTACGGAGAATACAAAGCGTTTTGAAGCTTCAGAATTTCGAATTATTCCTTGTGCGCGGGAAAAATTTGGCAACGTTCCAATACCGAAAAGTTTTAATTGTTTCCTCTCTTAACATAAAAATGGATGACAGCGGAGAGTAAAAGTGAAAGTGATAATGTTGAATATTCGAAACTCGGAAAGCATTAACACAGTGAAAAATATTACTGCGGACATAATTATAGAATTAAATGTTAGATTTAAGACATCGGCGATAGTTTAGTCATTTTAATTACTATATTAGCTCGATTTTGGAGTCTCAAAATATTTAGTTGAAAATAAATTTTATTCCAAATACCTCAATATACTGTATGCAACCTAAATGCCCTTTCCTCTATTTGATTTACCCTATAAATTTGTCGCTATTTTTTACAATCCAACTGAAAACGATGAAAGGTCTACTAAAAATTTCTGTCTTATTCGAATTAAAGTGCGCCTTTTCTTCCCAACGTTATAAATGCGATATGCAAGCTTAAAAACTGTTAATAGTATAATAACATGTTTAGCTTCATAGATTAAAACAATAATATAAATTATTATTGTTATTTTATGTTATGCAAAAATACAGGGTTAGCGAAATTTATCTTCCGCTAGTCTAAGAGCCCTGGAGACCGTTCTACTAGTCGAAACAAAAAAATAACAGGTTGTAACGAAAGTTTTCCGCCAGATTTGCTTTAGTCAGCTCACGCGGTACCCAGCTATTGGCCTTATATGCCAAGTTTATGCGATGCTTAGCGCGACTAATGGACATGGCACTAATGTCTGATTCTTTTACCTAGCTCTCGAGGGGATGAATATTTTATCTTCTTCCACAAATTCTGGTAGGCGGGCCTCATCAGCATCAGTAGGATGACCAGAGTGCTCTGCTTCTTTAATATCCTAGTCCTCGTTTTTGAACTTTCGGTACCAAATCTTCAGAGTGCCATATGATACAACAGTAGTACCTTAAGCTGTACACATAATTCAGTGTCATTCTGTAGCTGAGACTTTTTGCGACAGAACTGAGAGTAAATGATGGATCAATCTGGTAGCGTGAAAGTTCCATTTCAGACACCTTATACTTAATCATAACGATATTGTTTTACAGATTTCACAACACAGTGCTCTAAAACAAGTCTTTTCTTTCAAATAACAAAAACCGTTTTACAAAATATTGGCAAAGACACCAACGCGAACTGCTTGTGCAGGCAGTGCTTGGAGTGGCGGAAAACTTTCGTTACAACCTAATATTTAGACACTTTGAAGGATACGCTCGAGATTTCTGGAAAAAAAAAATATTTTCAAATCCACTAGGTGGCGTTTTGCATAAAAAACAGCAAATTTAACAATTTAAAGAGCAATTCAAAATTCATAAATAATTTCATTATTTATTCAATAGTTTTTGAGCATTTATTAACTAATTTGGGTCAAACTTTGATCTGATTTCCCCATGCAAAATACCACCTAGCGGGCTTTTGCTGAACTAAACTTTTCAAAAACCTGCCTTATAGTTATTAGAAAATATTAGCATAACCTCCGAAGTGTATGGTGTCCAAAATCTTTTGCGCTTCAGACTAGTAGAACGGCCTCCAGGGCCCTTTCAGTAGCAGAAGTTTAATTTTGCTACCATTTGCCAACGCTGCTAAAAAAATAATATTTTTTTCTTTTTTTTGTAATAACTATATAGACGTAGTGAAATATTTTCGTTATTTTCAAACCCGTCATAAAACAGAAGAGCTAAAGAGAATATTTTACATCAGTTCCGATCGAAAAAATGCTGTTCATCCTAATGAGATATAACAAGAGTTTATAAATGAGATTAATGTGCTGTCATTTTCGTCAGAATTATAAATCTTTTTTTTAACTCGAAGAAGATAAGAAATGTATGGATGCATGGTTACCATTAGATTATAAATGTAATAAATTTTGGAGGTGAGAAAAAAGTGAAATCAAAATAAAGATGAATGATCATTATAAAGATTAAACAAGTTACCTTAAAATTTTTATACTAGATGAGTTTTTAATTACGATGTTTCACGTTTCGATTAAATTTAATAAATATGCAAACTATTCTACGGTTTTTATATTCTACAACAGAAAAGTTCAAATACTTAAAGCTTTCATGTCCTTTTTTCCTAAATCAAAAAAAAAAAAATGTAGCACAGCAGAGCCATGTGGTATAATAAATATTATTTCAAAGGCACTGTTTTTTCAGGAATCAAGGATTTAGCTATTTATTTAAGAGATTTTTATGTGGGACGTTATCGGGAAGTTTCGACAAAGTGGTGACATTGGACTAGACAATTAAAAAATGTTTTAATGGAAAATTAAAGTGCTGCTCGTTGAAGATTATTTTGTAGCATTTGGAACAAGAATCTCCTCCACTATGGTTCAAAGACACTTGAACAGTGCAGGTATTTATGTAAGATGACCCGTTTTCTGTGTCCCACTGAATCGATGAATCACATATGCACAATCGTTAAAATCTCTACCAACTTTTTTAATAGTAAATTTCGATATAGAATTTGGAAAAAGTGTGAGTAGACGGGAGAACTTATTTCCGTTTTGAGAAAATATTCAAAAACTGCTATAAGCAAAAAGTCGTTACTTGTTTAGTCTACAGGTTGGTAACTATGCATTAGCCGCTGTATGTTGAACGAGAAAACACGTTTCCTAGACCAGAGGCAAGACCTCCTAGATATATATTGCCTGAGAACAGAAACTTTTACGCCGTCACACATATATTTTCACAAAGTAAAACTATTCAAAGTTCGTGGTGAATTTAGTCCCGCATAAAACATTTTAATGATTTAATATATAAAATTTAATTTTACGACAAATAAGAAATTTTATCTATAACTAATTATATAATAGGATATAGAAATAGATCACAATAAATAATTTTTTATCAGAAATGTATTTTATCTTTTATCTTTAACTTAAGATATTTTCAAAAATTTGTATCCTTCACCAGAAATTTTAAATACTTTTACTCCGTGAAATAAAAACTGTGATGGCATAACCTAAGGACGCCTGATGGTGACCGAGCTTCTGCGTCACCATTAGGCATTTATTTAAAAGTCTCTTAAATTTATTTAATAGCTTTTCACGAATTAAAGCTATTAAAAAATTCTGGTGAATTTATCCATGACTAGCAATATTTTAATGATTGAGATAAAAAATATAATTTTACGACAAATGGCAGTTTGTAACCATGATTAATTAGATAATATGAGAAGGAAATAGATCATACTGATTAATTTTGTATGAGAAAGGTATCTTAATTTTACTTTTTAATTGAAGCTATTTTCTAATATTTGTAGCATTCACCAGAAAATTTTACAAGTTTTACTTTGTGGAAATAAAACTCTTAAGCACAGGTCTAATGGCGTCAAAGCACTGCCTCCTAGACATAAGAAAGCCTAAACGACGCTGCTACTTCACCAACACCTCTACGTAAAGAAGCCAACAACTGCCTTCTACAGCTTGACGTCATCGGACAGATTAAAATTTCATAAAGTAAAACTATTCGAAATTTCTGGTGAATTTACTCATAAATAACAATATTTTAATAATTTGAGATAAAAAATATAATTTTATGAAAAATGGCAGTTTTTAACCGTGACGAATTAGATAATATGATAAGGAAATAGATCGAAATGAATAATTTTGTACGAGACAGGTATTTTAATTTTAATTCTTTATTTAAGATATTTTCTAATATTTGTAGCATTCACCAGAAATTTTAAATAGTTTTACTTTGTGAAAGTAAAACTGTGATGACGTCATTACTTGAAGGCCTAATGATGACGTCCGAAGCTTTCAGCGCCTCAGGCTTTCTGTATCTAGGTGGCAGTGGTCAAAGGCTGTTGATGTTGGAGTTGTTAGGCATTCTATATCTAGCAGATGCCTATCGATCTGTCAAAGGTTGGTGACGTAGGAGTTGTAAGGCTTTCTATATGTAGGAGGCGTTGGTCTGTTGATCTGGAGAGCAAAAAGTACCTGATAGAACCAACACCTCCTACACATAGAAAGCCTAACAACTGAAACTTTGACGTCATCATTAGACCTTCAAGTGATGACGTCATCCCAGTGTTAGTTTCACAAAGTATAACTATTTAAAATTTCTGGTGGATGCTACAAATATTAGAAAATATCTTAAATAAAAAATTAAAATTAAAATACCTTTCTCATACAAAATTATTCATTCCGGTCTATTTCCTTATCATATTATCTAATGAGTCATGGTTAAAAACTGCCATTTTTGATAAAACTATATTTTTAATCACAAATTATTGAAATATTTTTATTTATGAGTATATTCACCAGAAACTCTGTATACTTTTATTTTGGTGAAAATAAAACTTTTAAGCGTAGGCCAAACGACGACGTCAAGTCTTAGTGACGTAGGAGTTGTTAGGCTTTCTTTATCTAGGTGGTGTTGATAGAACTCGTTCAACATCGGAGTTCTATCATTGGAGGAGGAGTTACGGAAATGGTTGACTAGTGTTTTGGGCACTGTCAGTGGTCACGCTGACTTGCAAAAGTTCGATGAAGGAATTCCGGACGGATCAAAACCTATGACTACGAGATATTATTGCAATGCTTGATCCATATGTCTTCCTCTCATAAGCGCAATTTGACAGAAAATATTGGGAGATGCACATAAAAGACTTTATTGAATTTAATAGGAGCAGAAATGGGAAGCTTCTTTTGGATTTCGATGTAAATGCAGTGAATCACAAGATTTTAGCAAAAAGTTTAGGGGCGCGTGCCCTAATTTGCCCCGTTGACGCTACATCTACGTTTCCTCTATGCTGGCCTTATGGGTGATAAATTCATTCTGACGGATGACAATGAGTGACCTCATCGATCTATACTTGTTGAGGACTATCTTGAGGATCACGATATGAAACGAATGCAGTAATCCTCTTAATTACCAGGCCCGAATCCCATACAGCGTATTTGGGACTAACTTGGTTGAGAAGATGCTTTGAGGTCTAATAGACGGTTGTTATAGGAGCTATGGAAAATGGGTGCCACCAATGTATTGGAGATAGAAGTGAACAAGTTAAAGCGTATTTGAAGCCCTATTTCTATTGTTTCCATGGCAATTTTCCACTTAAAACTGTGATGCTCTGTTTTGTCATAGAAGTAATTTTCTGCAAAGCGTGCTCTTTTTGTTTCAAATAGCGCTTGCGTTTAAATGTTCGTAAATTTTTATGACGCATTCACTAACCAAATAATTAGTGCAAATTTCCACAAATTTTCTTGTTACTTTGCTCGTCCATTTTAAAATAAGACACAAAAACAGCTTGTACCTGAAATTTTGGGGTCCAAAGTATACGCAGTCATTGTCAAGTCAGTATCATAATTGGCAATTATGCAGCGAGGCTGTTGGGTGTCCCAACAGCAAAAGAAATAAAACAAATAGTTGCTAAAAACATTGATAACCGAAATGCGAAGTGTACATTCGCATTTCTATTCAGATTTATAGTAGAGAAATCCGGCACTGGGTAGCCACTCCGAAATTTCGTTTGAGCACAAACGCGCGTGTCTATAATACACTAAGCTGTCAATTAGAAGGTGATAAAAATAACTTAAAACAGTGCTCTTCTGACAGTAGTTGGTTCGATGCCTGTTGGATATTTATTTTCAATTTTCAATAGGATAATAAACCGGATGTCTTAAAATGAATTGACGATTTTCAAAATTTATAACAGGTGAACGCTTAATGTTAAAAAGACAAATTTTGCAATAGTTAATGCGATAGGACATGTTTTCTTTATGACAAAATAATTGCACTTCTAAAGGTTAGAGATAATTGCCGTTGGCATAGATAAGATAAAGCAAGTTTCCAACTTAGAAGAAATTATTCTTTCTTTATTCATGCGAATAGTAAATTTATCATCATTTGTTTTCTCTGAATGAATTTTTCAAATTTGAAGCACCCAGAGCGAGTCAGAATTTTTAAAACATTCATTATAAAATAATAAATAAGGCTCAAAATTTAAACTATATGTTGGCAATTTTTTGCCCTTCAAATTTTTTGTTACAACACTATAAGCACACATGTACAAAATGAGCATAGAATTTAAACTCTTTAATTCCAACCAGCGTGCTAAATTTTGTAGTAGTATACAGGAAATAATGATAATAGTACTTTGAATTAATTGATACACTGCATGCAGATTTTAATTTTATTACATTGTCACACCTTTCAGCTGAAACTCATTTAGCATTTCATGAATACACTGCAAAGCAGTCTTTGTCTTCGACATTTATTAAACCCGTTGGCTTCCAAATTATGAGGGCAGGCTTTCTGAAAATGTTCCATATGTTTTATGGCTATTGAAAACATTTAAAGTTGTTTTTTTTTTTCTCCTAAGGAAAGTTTCAATGCAATCAACTTTTTAAGAAGGTTAAATCCACAACTTCTGGTGCAGAGTTCTTTCTTTTTAAGTACAAGACATTCCATAAATCATCTCAATGGAATAGGAATTCCGCTATGATTAAAAAAGCTTTTCTGCGTATCACTCTCCAAAGAAACAAACAGACAGAATGATAAACGTCATAAGTACTACTCAACTTTGTGAAAATGTGTTAAAAAATTCCCATTTTATTCAGTTTCGAAAGGCGAAAATGAGCTAGGAGCGCCATGGAAACAAAAATTAAGCTACTTTCTTACTATGTGATTTTGGCACCTTGCCAGAAAGCGGAGCATGCATTCTGTTTTCCCAGAAATAAATTTATCAGCTTGTTCTCTAGTACTTTATTCTTGTCAAAGGTGAAAATTATGTCTTTTACTCTTGTTGTAAGTTTGAAAACGTAATTTTTATGTAGATTTAAACTGATTGTGGGGGGACTTTCTACGTGAGCAATTCATTAAATGAACACATTATTTTAAGATTTTTCATATTTACTTTTTTACAAAGTCCTAATAATTTTACGGGCGTAAGGTTATAGTTCTTCCTTATTGTAGTAGGATCGATGATGAAATAAACTCTTTTATGTCTTAAAACTGTATTTAACACAACTGTGTTAATTGTGTTTAAAACTGTAATGCATAATATAATAAAGACTGTACCTTTAAAAATAAATCAGTATCACTCCAAGCTTTAGTCGCGATGTATAATGTCACAAAAATCCTGAAAAGTTAACCAAAAAATAGTGGTTGTGTAATAATCAACATAATTCATGCAGCACGCGTAGTTTACCTGTATTCATTTGATGTTAATTGCTAATCACGTTTTCTCACACTGAATAATCCTGCATCCGATCTTGTGCCTTTCGAGTAAAATGTGACGTCACAGAAACTGCTCTTGACCTATCCACGATTGCCTAACATTTGTTTCGTTGGAAATAACACAAATATTTCATGTACAGGATGGATAATCATTCTGAAACGAACAATTCGACTGTGGTAGTTTGATTAACAAGGAATCATGTTATTAATTGGAAAATTTGAATAGTGAATCATGTTGTTGACTGGAAAATTTGAATATCCATCCGTGATGGTTTGCTGTGTATAAACAGACAAATTCATGTTAACAGATAAGTACATGCTTTTTTCGCGATAATGCAGCATTGTACTTACCAGATTTTGGGGAAGTGCACCTGGTTATTATGAGATTTCACTGCCTGAAGGTAATCCAAAATTTTAATTTCTAGAAGTGACGACCGTATAAGGATATACAACGAAAGCAATACTTTTAGGTATATCTAAGGCAAGCGGCATTCAAAGAGGCTGTATGATTGACTTGTACGGTCTATTCCTTTTACATAGATTATAATCAGTAAAAGCAGCCTCGTGATAAAATATTTTATTTATTGAGCCACCTCTTAGTTCTAATATTTGTACATAGAAAAATTAAGAGCTCCATTGTAGTTTTCGAAATAAGCATTATTCACTCTCAAAATTATGGGTGAATAATGCTTATTGCCAATGAAAACTGCAAGCATTTAGTCAATGAAAACTGCAAAAAAAAAAGTACAACATGGGAAGAGAGAGTTGACAGCGAATTATGTACAGTATTTAGTTTGTTGTTTTCTGAGGAAAAATTCGGAAGATAAATGCGCAAAACATAATTTCCTGATGTTCTAGTCGTAGATTTGTGGAAAAAATTACAACTAAGTTTTGGGGCAAAAAATAAGTGTAACGTAATTGCTTCTATATTTAAAAGACGATGTTTTTCCCAGAATACCCACGGAATTAATTATACCCGTTTTGCTACAAGATTTACTTTATTTTACGTAACACTGTTTTGTGCCTTGATTACTTTTGCACCTTTAATTTCTGTTGACGTTGATGCCAGTTACATTTGTGATACTTCAAAGGGAGCTTTGTTTAACATGCACTCAAAGAAACAAATAAAGTTTTCTTCTCGCCTTTTTTAAGTAAATACATGAGCTTTATACTATACAAACATACTATAACGTATTGAGAATTATAATAGAAAAAGGTGATAAGATTGATTTCACGGTTTGTTACGATGTTTGTCGCGGCTGAAAAAATAATCACGTCTTTTTGTGATTCAGCTAATCAGTGTCCCACATGTTAGGGATAGTCAATTTATTAGCTCTATTAACTTCAAAATAGGAGAAAATTGTTTTCAATTCTCTACATGGGTAAGGATATGACATTCATTAAACATTCATGACAAGTTATTAAAATTTTCAGTGACATTTTAATTTCGATGGGAATAGTAAAATGAAGAAAAGCTGCTGAAACAATGTTCGTCCAAAAATTGATATTTACGTATCTTTACGCGTATGCATTTAAATAATTTTACTTGGGCTCGGATCACTTTAAAGATGCAAAGGAAGATCTCAACATTTGTTTTTCCGTTAATATCCTGGGAATAAACTAAGTTAAAAATCTCCGTATGTTATTGAAGAATACTGTACTGTATACGCAAATCTAACAAAAAATTAGATTTTTTATACATTTCGTTTCAATATACTTCTCATTAAACAAACAAATTAGTATACGTGCAATTAACGTTGCTCCGTTATGCAGTTTTCTGAATATTTCACTTCCTATGTGTATAATTTTCTTTGTTTTTTTTTCTTTTTAAATAAAGACGACTAGTTATATTTTCAGAATACTATAATCGTTCATAAATCTCTTGATAGAAAAAATCATTAAATATACTGTGATAAATTATAATTATTGGGAAATAAGTGACTGCGAACAGACTAATTGCAAGTAGGTATTGATAAAATGTAGCAATGTACGTACAAAATAATATATCTCATAAAACTTTATATTTTCATAACTTAACAATTTGTTTTTGTTTCTTGGAGTAAAAAAAAAAATGAGTATTACATATTAGAAACACATATTGGTCTTACAATTCTTAAAAAATGATAATAAAGAATTTTGAAGTTCTAAGAATATTTGAGATTTACTACAAAAAGAATTCCTTGAATGCTTGAGATTTAATATTATCGGAAAATGAGTTTTATCTGATATAAAAAAAGTAAAAGCTACAAAGATTAGGTGAAAAGAAAATATATTTTTTAGTCTATCTTAGATTTTGTATACATGTATTTTGTATGTGTAGGTGAGGCACATGATGATTCAGATAATGTAACTACCTAAAAATTATCAATTTCTTTAAATAATATTTTGACATGACTGTCTTTTGGCAGTGATAAAAATATGGCTATGGTACTGAAAGAGATCTGGTGCCCCGTACTGCATTGCAATGTGTGCGATTGCGCTCAATGTCTGTTTTTTTTTCCTTAGACGTGTAATGTTCAAGCAAACTAAAATGCAAACAACACCTTATAATACAGAAATGTTCTATATTTTTCGATTTTACAATGTGATGGTAAAAGACTTCAAAGAACTCATGACTACTAGCAACACGATGTTCAATCATGGACATTATTAATTTTTAACGAAAATATCAGACGATGAAAGTTGTAAAAGTCTTCTTAAACATTTTCCCTGTATATTTTGTTGAGTATTGAAACTCTTAAGCACACTGGTTTCTTAAAATTAAGGAAAAATCACAAAAAATAGCTATAACTCGTTCAAAAATAAGCCATTTGGTATGAAATTGGAATATGTTTTCAAATAAGAGTTGTTGAATAAAGCTGCGATATCCAAATAAATTAATGACGGTGAAACCAGAATAAATAATTTGATAGGAGCATAAAATTGCATGTTTGCGTTCGATCTTGCAGTTTTTGCTATAACTATAGGGAAATCGTGGGTAGGCAATTGCTGATATTAATATCGATTGCCTGATTAACTTTGAACGGGTGCTACTAGGAAACTAGAGGGCAAAGTCATGCAGAAGTGGCCAAATGTCTAAATTTCAACTCTTCTGTGGATCATAGACTTGTAAACAGTTTCTGAACACAGATTAGGCATCCAGGCACTGCCTCCAAGATACAGAAAGCCTGAGCGCTGAAGCTTTGACGTCATCATTAGGCCTTCAAGAAATGACGTCACCACGCTTTTATTCTCATAAAGTAAAACTATTTCAGTTTTCTGGTGAATGCTACAAATATTAAAAAGTATCTTAAGCTAAAGATAAAAATTAAAATTTCTTTGTGATACAAAACAATTCATTTTGATCTACTCCCTTATTACATTATATAATTAGTTACAGTTAAAACTGCATTTTTTTTGTAAAATTAAATTTTCTATTTTGTTGTTATGAGAGAGTAAATTCACCAGAAATTTTGAAAAGGTTTACTTTATGAAAATTAAACTGTGATGACGTCACCTTTGAAAGGCCTAATGATGACGTAAAGGCTTGGTGACGTAACAGTGATTAGGGTTTCTATATCTAGGAGGCAGTGATCCACGTATTTGAGACATAGACGGTCAACTGTTATGACTAGCACCAATGACAGATATTGACCGTTCGTGCGCACGAATAATTGAACCAGAACTCGGACTTAACTAAGATCGTCCTTTGCTACAGCCACTAGAAGGCTGTTAACTTCAACTGTGCGTATAATGCTTCACGAAGGTGTTCTGTACATGAGTAGCTCAGCAATCCGCGTGCCAGACGCATTGTGCCACAGAAGGAAATGTTTTACGAGAGAAAAATAACATATCCCATGGACGGCTAATCAATGGAGAGGTTTCTTTACGGACGCTTCCATGGTTAGCCTCTAAAATGATAGATGGTCTTGTTTGATTAGGAGAGACCCTAGAACCTCTTATCATCCATCAAACATTCATGAAAAAGATGCATACGCAGGAGGCAGTGTCTGTGATTGCGGTGGGATCGCATTCGGTGGACGCACAGACCTTCATTTCTTTCCATGTGAAACCGTAAATATCTACGACATTCTTGATGCTTATGTGTGCACTTATGCCATGGCAATAGGCCAACACCTTCTAGATGTAGAAGGTTTTACAAATGAAACTTTGACGTCACCACTAAAATTTCCAAAATGGCGTCATCAGAGACTTTTTTCCTTCCAGAAAGTAATACTATTTAAAATTTCTGGTGAATGCTACAAATATTAGAAAAAATCTTAAAGATAAAAATTAAAATAACTTTCAGATACAAAATGATTCGTTGTGATTTACTTCCGTATTACGTAATACAATTAGTGATGGTCAAAGAATTGTCATTTGTCGTAAAATTAATTTTTCTATCTTAAATCATTAAAAAGTTAATAAGTGAGAAAATTCACCAGAAATTTTAAATAGTTTTGCTTTTTAGAGATAAAACTGTGATGACGTCATGTAAGAAGATCTAGTGATGACGTCAAAGCTTCAGTTGTAAGGCCTTTTATATCTAGAAGGTGTTGAATATCTTGACATAGCTGCCAACCTTTACGGAATACGATTAGCCACTTTTTGTAAACAGTAAATTTTGTTAAATTTTTTTTCAAATTAGTAACCAGGTTCCCCGCATATTTTAAGCCGCAGATTATTTTTTAGAAAAAAGGTTAATTTTGTTCTGTAAAAGTTGGCAGCTATGGGTAGAGTTGCTAACTGCAACAGAATATCAGTAACCGCTACTTTAAAACTGCAATATTTGGCTTAAATTGCCGCAATACTTGATGTCTAGCGTGCAGGTGTGTTACCATCTGTAAAAAAAATGTTTGAAAATATTACTGCTTACTAAAAGGTGGTTAGCTATATTACGGAGCAGTTGGTAACTGCTCAATAGTTGATGATATCCTGCTTCAGGACGATAATGCTGGGCCACATAGGGCTCGTATCTTGTATGATTATCTTCCCTAGCAAAAAATTCAGCGCCTGGAATGGCCAGCTCGATGACGCGTCCTAAATTCTATCGAGCATGCCTGAGATGCTTTAGGAATACGTTCATCTAATCTCAGTCCTTTTCCTCGGATTCTTGTCACGCTTGGAACTGTTTTTCAAAAACAATGGCTCTCACTTTCTGCGTAACTGATAGACTGCATACTTCACAGCATCTCACATCGCTGTAGGTGCGTCTCTAGGGGAGATAATTTTCCATATTGAAGGTACTTTTGCTATGCTAAATTTAATCATCCAATTTGTTGATTTTATGTATATTATAATTCTGTAACACCACAAGTGTTTGTTTATTTCTTTTCTTTTTACATTATGGTATACCATGAGTTTGGGTCAGTTTCATCAAATTCTACCTGTAACTTATTCAGTAATCGTAATTTTTGTGATTTTTTTTTCATTAAAGATGACCAGTGCATTTGAACAAAATATCTACGAATGTATGTCTGGGTTATGAGCAATTAGACGTAAATAAATAATTAAAATGTGTTTTAAAATCGGATGTTTTAGCTTGTTCCGTAATATCTTATTACATTATTTTCAATAAAATATTAAAGAATAAAATCCATTGAGGCTTGCTCGTCCACCTTCTTCAGAATTATTGGGAAATAACTTAGCAGTTTACTAGTAATAATTCTAGATGTTTTGCATGTAAAATGCCAGACGCGTTCAATAAAACTGTCTGCACCATTTTTGAAATTTTAAGTAATAGTTAGCTACGTCTTCTCATTAACAAGAAAAAATTAAAATAAATATTGAACACAAAGTATATTCTTTTAATTTATTATATAGTTTGTAAAAAAAGTTATCTTATTCTCGCTTTCTTTTGACTGTGGAATCCATATATAGGCAAATTATTTTCAAGAAATGAGGTTACTCAAAATTTCCGATGCAGATTTATGTATTTTCTTCATCATTTGTTCAACAAACAATAAAATATCCTTACTAGACAATACTCGGCATTTCTCATGAGATGTGCTAAAAATGTTTTTCTTTGCATTAAAAGTTAGAGAGTTCTGTTGATAGGCATAAATCAGATTATTTTCGAATTAAAATTCTTCATATCTAAGTAAAAAGTCCGTGAAATTTGAATGAAAGCAAAAGAAAAGACAAAATGCTAAATAAATTATCGAAGAAAACTGCAGATAACGCATAAGACAGTTTTTACTTCTTTTGACTAATGTAATTAAGTTCTCCTTTCTCTTTATTTTAAAAATAATGTTCCCTGAAAAAAAAATCATTGTTATATTTCTTACTTATCAAATCAAAACACAAAAAATATTTACATATATTCATTTAAGATGAAATTTCTTTGTGGATATTTTTAGGCCCTATATTAATGCGATGTTTTAAAAGAAGAATGAATTGTCTGGACGGTAAAATATTTTATTGAATGATTAGTTTTCATAAATTTAGATTTATCTTCTTACATTTATTGAAATTCACTCATGAATTTCTTTAAATAAATGCTTTTTAAGTATAACACATCGTTAATAAATTCAATTTTTTTTTCAAAAAATTGATTTAAAAACTTTATTGTGTATGTTTTCAAGTACATTATCATTTGATTCGTGAATGTTAAATAATTAAACCACGTTTTCTATACAATACTTGTTAAGTAATTTTTAATTGGGTGTTTCTCACTTCTCGTAAAAACAACTTTTGGTAACTCTCTATAATTTCACATCCGAATATTTTGTAATTGCTTCTTGTATTGTATCTTCTTGTATTTAATCTTTAAGTAGCCGCCTGATGAATATTTTCGCCAATTTTAATGTACGTTAATCCTGCTGTGAATAATGTAGCCAATTGGCTACATTCTTATTTTTAGATAAAAAAAGAAAATTTTTTAGTTTGTTTTTATAAGTATGCATTTAATATAAGACCATTGTGCAAATAATGTTTAGTTTTTTAAAAATGTGTGGTAACATTACAAAGGGTCTTCCAATATGGATAATACAATTTTATATGGTTAGAACAACAACACTGCGTATTCTTTTCTGACATTTCTTGTGTCATTTTTTGAATAGTATGCTATGCCATTTAATCATGGAAAAATACACGCTTGAAGACCTTTTCGAAATTATAAAATTTTTTTTATCACAATCAGTGTTCATATGTGAATAGAGAGAAATTTGAGAAGAAATCATGGACGACATTATTCAGTACTTGTGATTTAACACCTTGTGATTTCTTTCTTTGGGGATATGTTGAGTCACAAGTTTATGCTGATAATCCAATAGCAATTGAGCAATTAAAAACCAAGATTGAAGTATTGTTCGTGAAATAATATCAAACTTATCTGGAAGAGTGATGGAAAATTGGGTTGACAGAATGCGGTATGTACAGAGAAGTCGTGGTGCTCACATGAACGATACTATTTTTCATAATTAATGGCATAATGCAAGCTTTCAAATAAAAAAAAATGTCTCACTAAATAATTTATGCGTTTTTTTTTATTTTTAAATTCTATCACTCTTAATGAGAAACCCTTTATTTTGAGATAATAAGCATGAATTCATTGCACATGCATCCATCGCGCTGAAGAAATTTTTGCCCTAGGATTTTTTATTTTCTTCATTATCCCCATTACTTCTGCTATTATTTCTAAATGGAAATAGATGCAAAAATATTGAAAAATAGTGGTGTTAGAAATAAATAAAGTAGAGTTAGACTACATTACTTTCTTACTTATTTCTTACTACATTATTTTCTACTTATGAGAGCTGTAGATTGGACGTACGTTTTTTTCGAATGAGAACATTTTTAATGCCTTTTGTGGGAAATTACATGCTGAAAAACTTTATAAGTATTTTTCCTACCATGAATAAGCACAATAAAAGTAAAATTTTGTTTTTGGCCTATTTTAAACAATCAATCATTTTGGCGTTAAGATTTTGAAAATAACACATTGTCTGTTATTTTATTCTCTTTTACACTTGCATATAGCTTCAGTAAAAAGTGTTTCTACTTCTTACAAACACTACAAAAGTGCAATCCCTCCTTTGCCCCCCCCCCAAAAAAACAGATGTTATGGTATTTTGACTATGGTATAGTGACTAATGAAGGGTTTAGAGCTTTTATTAAAATAATATAATACGCACACACATATTATTTTTTAATAAAGAATCGACTTTTATTTATTTATTATTTGTTGTCGTTTGAAGAAACATTAATTAATACTATTGAGGTATGGTACAAAGGATCATCAATATAAAGTTTTCAGACTAACAGTTTTTTTCTCCTTAAATGTATTTTATTTGCACTGATTGATGCGTACGTTAATCGTTTTGCAATTACACAGCCTAACGCTTTATACCTGCTACAGTCTGAAAAGGCGAGCTTAAATGTTACACATTCTGTTAGTAGATGAAGTTTAAAATCTCTTAAAAGCTTTGAAGGTAGGCTTTATGTATTAAGAGCTTTAATATATTTTCAATCTTGTTCAGCCTTTTAATTAATCATCCGTTTATAGAAAATTCTAAGCAATGTAATTCATCAAAGCGCTGAAGTAACTACCGATTTGGTGATTTACATCAAAATACATTTTAGGCGTGGTAACAAGTATTTACACGTTTTTATGAATAGCTAATTTTTTTTACCACAGAAAATCTTCTGAACATTTGAATAAATGAAGTGAAATAAATGTTAAAGTAAAAAATATCAAGTCAAAATCAATATTATAATCATATCATGAAAGCGATTGCTAAATTCAATTTGAAGATAACAAAGATACCCATTCAGTTTACAAAAAATCGCAATTTAATATAATGGTCTTACTACCAGACATATAATTTAATAGTAGAGAGTTAGAAACGTTATAGCCTTTCCAAAAGGGTTTTTTCTTACACTTTTCTGTGGAAAGGAAAAAAAAAACATTGTATTAGACGTCTAGGATTTAGATTTAATCATTAACTTTGACAACTGAACATTCTCATTACCTTAAACGAATGATGGTATTATCTCCATTAAATATTTCCTATGGTTTAAGCTGCCGTATAATTCCTATCTAACTAGTTCTAAGGTATAGAACTTATTCTAGGAAAAGTAAGGAGTTTTAAAGAAACTTCACATAAAAAATTACTGGAAAAAAGCCCTGAATCAAATTTTGACTCATTTATGTCGATTCATACACAATTTAATATAACAATTATCAAGAATTTAGATACATTGAACAGTTTGATAATCTCTCTCCCTTAACATTTATTATATTCAACTTGCCTAATTTTCTCTAAGCTAATGCACCCTATACCGAGTGGAAAATTTATTTAGAAAATGAGTGAAACTTAGACAGTTGGAATTTAGATATTCCTATAATTAACCCGGTTACTCCAACGGAATGGTCGAAGTATGAAGCAAGACGAACTATTCGAGTGGGTGTTTCGAAACAGCAGAGTGTTAATCAATTAGTCGCTATGATTACTTTTTTAAAAAGATAACTTTTAAATCTTATTTTAGCTCTTTTCCGAGAGTGATCTTCATAAATAAACGACCAGAAAACTCGGAAGCTACAGAACTTCAAGTACGTGGCAGAGAAGATAATTTATCATTGACGTTGACTAGAAAATTTTTAACGTTATCCGTACTTCAAAGCGGTGCTCCTGGCGATAAAATAAGATTTAGCTGAATAAGGCATCCAGTGCTTATGGAATCTAAATAAATGTAGGTTTATGTGAATATATCAAGATTTTTAAAAGCAAACATTTTCAGATATTTCATATTGAGTCAGCAAATGCGTGCTTTTATATGGGCACTTCGTTACCAATAATGAGATGTTTTGAATTCTGCTATAAATGTTCACTCTGTAAATTTAATAGCTAAATAAAGTGCGGTTATCTGTTTTGATATATTTAAAATTTCATGCGAAAATTCTGGAATAAATATAACAATTTAAATCTCATTTATCAGTGTTTCATCCAAAGTTATTTATGAGAAATACTTTGTTTATATTCAAGTGACAGATCCAATCTAGTTTAAAACTTCCAAAGTATCAAGCAGTTATGTTATTGAGATTCCATGATAGCATTTTTTTATGAATCATTAAGGTAACATTATAAACAATAACTGTATATCTGAAAATCCGAAGAAAAGATAAAATATACCTTAAACAGAATTAAGAAGACAAATAAAAGACATTGTAATTGGAATTAATCTAGTGAGAAAATCGATACAGTGTTCGTAAATTGGATTCTGGGAGATATGCGGGTACAGCGATTTTACGAAAACATATTATTATCAGAATATTTGAAATTCACATTCATAAATATTTAATTATAATAATACCTTTATGTTTGCTAACAATGTAGAGTAATGTCTAATCAAATGAAAAATTTACAAGTGAATTTTTCGCAATAGGGTTAACACAGAAAACGGTGAGACTGTACGTGCAGCATAAAAGACGGTTAACGTAACTCACTTGAGGTTATTAACAAAATATCAATGAACTAATCCTTTTGAATTGATAAATATGTGATTTTCTATTGAAAATATTTAAAGTACCTTACCCTCTATTTTTGCATTTTGCTACACCCTGTTTTGTAATTACTATTCTGATATATTTAATGAAAGGTTTTATTGTTAATACTAATGTTTTCATTAAATATCGGTTTTCTATATATATTAAACTCATTTGTTACAGATTTGATATAATTTAGAAATTTAACTCAGTTTTCAACGCAAGGAAAAATCGTGGTTGAAACTGCATAAATATCTTAGAAATAGAAAACAGAAAATACTATAGCAAAGATAATATAATAACATAACGTATAACTATTAATGTAAACCTTAAACGACAAAGCACCATCTGCATTGTACGCTTGCAGCATTAGGAAAATGGCATGTTTATTCTTTCAAACGTACTCTAGCTTGTGCAAATGGCATGATGAGTAACAAGCTCGGGGGATGATGGGTACTCAACATTTTCCAAGACAGGATGTTAAGTGCTTAGGTCGCGAAAGCTCAATGGTTGCAGACTGGTTAAAGATGTAATCTTTTAAGAAGCCCTGACACAGATGCTAATGAAAACATTCCGAAAAAGGAGATTAAAAACATATTCATCCTTTAGTTAATTGTGACAGACGTTAACAAGTGTATGCTGTTACTGTTTAACATTTTTTTTGGAATGCTGTTTCTTACCTGGAATCAACATCTATACTCATTCTGGATCCATTGTGTTTTTACGACATAAGCACGAAATATTCTGTCATTAAAAACAGCTAAAAATCGTCTTCCGATTTTCATGAACAAAGTCGCGTTCGAAAGAATAAAAAAGGTATTTTTCTGGATTTTACCATTCAATGGCTGTTTCTGCGGTTTAATGTTACACGTTCAATGATTTCAATCAGACATACGTTTATTTACTTAGCACACTGTATATAACACTGTAGAAACCATGGATTCAAAAAGTTATAACTCGAATAAGAAATACAAATATCTGTAAATTGCGATGTCTTCCAAATTCACGCAATTTAAGTACAATGGCGTGCGTTGAATTAATTCAACTTCTATTAGTTTTCTAGCTTGTAACTGTTATTGTTCAATCCCTCGACACATAGAAATCTAATCCTTTTTAGCAAAAATAACGTAAACATTCTGTTTATTTTCGAACAGATTATATTTAAAATCTTTTTCATTTGGTAATAGCTCCACTTCGGCCGTAAAACATGTATTACAGCAGTTGATGGCCTCATAAACTAAGGGTCTTTTTTTCGAGTAGTTAGGTTAAATTGGTCTATATTTCCAATGACCTATATTTAAAGATTTGTTAAAGTTTATTTCACAAAATGGCGGTTTGAGCTCTTCGTGAGATCTGTCATTGCCTCTTACCAAACAGAAGTCTGACGAAACAAATTTGGCCAATAAAGAAACAAGGAACAAACTGTGCATAAAAAGTTTAAATAATAGGGGAAAGTGGGACAATAGTTATATTTTTATGTTTGAAATAATAATAAATTATAGAAATATGCAATAAATTAATTAATCTGTATTTAAAGTGAAAACTAGTCACTGTCGTAATTCATCTCATAAGGAAGTTTGCGGTTATTGTTGTCTCTACTACCACTAATGTGAAAATCAGATTAGTTTTACTTTTTGGTTTTTGAGCAATAAATTATCATCCAACAATATATACATTTGCTTTAATTTAAAGATTAAACTTTCTTAATTACATGCATGCAATGCCCTTTATTTTGTTGATATTTTGTACAACTTTTGAGTTTGGATTTAAAAAGATTTGGATTGTGACAATTTCCAGAAGACTTCCGTTCTTATTCCATGATGAAATGAACTTTTGAAACATATTACTATACTTTACTGCTTAATTTGATGTTAATTTGTTATTTTTAATTCATCAAACACTATGCGTAAAATAATTTTGCAACTGCTAAATGTGTTTCATTATAACAATTTTTAAGTCTTATCATAAGAACACCGATTTCGTATCTTCCGTGTTGAATATCTCAGTATTTATTTAATTATAATAATAAGGTGTTGTCCCACTGTGACCCTGAAAGAGGCATGCTGGGCATTTGGAGTACTTTTTAGAATAAAAAATAAGGATAAATTCTGAAAAAAAAAATACAAAATTACGATGAAAGTTGACATATGTCAAAATATTGCAGTGTATTTAATTTTTAGCTTTAATAAAATGGGAGCAAATTATTATAAAGCATGTGAAAATTTTCCTACTGTGCCACGCTCTCCTCTACCTCCCGGAGATTCAGTTAGTTATATTTTATTCTTTTTTCAGATACTTCAGAAAAAATAATGCCTTTAAAGAAATCTAAAATTCAAATCTAAGAGATAGAAATGAAAGAGATATAGAAAATCTAAGAGATATTCTATAATTTATAGTAATCGTACCGTAACAAACAGCAGTTGCATCTATATGTGTATTTAGTAAAAGCAATAACTTTACACTAGTTCAAGATGAAGATAGATTTAAGGTCTGCTCTGAAATTTTATATAAGTCATATATCGGTAGCAACTTTACCCTGCGTAGACTTCATTTTTATCATATCCATTATTGAAACACTTAAAAAAGTATATTTTGAACCAAATATAAGCTACTTTTCAGTTTTTTTTTTTTTTAAATTCACGCATATGTATGCGTATTTTCGTTGAAAATCCAATATGTAAAAATCTTACCTGTCTTCAATAAGAAACATATTTTGATTTGAGTCTACACACGTCCCCTTAATAGAGAAAGAATTTCCTTCGATTCTAATAGCTGTTTGCATTCCTTTCTGGAACCAAAGTCCTGTTAATTTGCTTGGAAACTGACATCCAGGAGCTGCAAAACAAAACAAAACATCATTTAAATATGTTTCTAAATATGAACATCATCATCAACATCATAAATTGCCCATTTTTCAACTAAAAACTGATAATAGATGGATATAACTTCGCTTATTTTTAGCATTGATAAAAGTATAAGTCTAATAATTTAACAAAATAGCAACTGCAGTGTTTGTTGCAAAAAAGAGAAAACGTTATCCTATGCGTTGCTGATGAGATATAGCGTCACCTCCGATTATAAAGGCCTCCACAGGAATTCAAAATGGCCGACTCCGTAGTCCAGCTCTCTGCGTTCATTAGAATGAGTTTTGACCTAGTGCTTAACCTTTTCTTTCAGAGCAGTAAGTAAAATTTCATTCACATGAAGCTGCCTTTATAAAAGTAGTAAAGTTCTTCATAAGAATGTACTACTTTAATTTGAAAAAAATATCCGTTTCATAAATTTATCACATCAAATACAACATCTTTTCAAGTGTGTGGTTATGTGGATTTATTTAACTCAGTAATAACTTTCTAATGCAGCAGCGAAAAAACATCAGATACATTAAATTAAATTATTATATATTTGAAAATAGTGCAAAGCATATTAAGTTTGTGGTTTAAATTACTGAAAGTATTAATATTTTATAGAATATACTTAGTCCATAAAATTCAATATTTTGCTAACAAAATTTCAAATTTTTTGCGCTAGGAAAATATGTTTTCATGTTAAGCAGTTTTTTTCAATTGCGTACCAATTTAAATACTCAAAAGCAAATTTCTACTATATTTGGGTAGAAAAAAATACCCGTTTGGTCATACGAAAAATACAACTCGCTTATTCAAGATTTTTTTAAAGATTTTTTTCAAAATAGCAAACATTTATGTAAAATTATTATAACACACAGAGAAGTTTTAAACGATATTGCCACATAATCTATTTAAGATTGCTCCAGAACAAATAAATTTATTTTTCCGAATGATTCAAAAGTAAATCTTACTACACCCTGATATGAATTATTCTTCTTTCAAAGTTATTTCATACACCAATACATTCTTTATAGTTTGCTTATGTTTAAGTTTATCACACATAGTGGTACTCATAGTGGCGTTTTGTGAAATTAAGGTGAAAGAAAATCACTACTGAATGCACTAAAGAAAAAAATGTTTTGTAAGTAAAAAATCGTACGTTATTTTAATTACATATAAAATGATTTTTATTGGATGCATTCATAAAATTTGCAGAATCATTGCTCTATCACAAACATTTGTTATTTCCAAGGGAAGATTCACCCTTTCAAATTCACTAACAATAAATATTGAATTTAGCAATATTTAAACAGAAATATGATTAAAGTGAAAGTTCTACCAAATCAAAAATTCAAAATAAAACACATGATGTCCAAAACTAGTTCTAAACATAGATGTAACATGTGAATATAAATGCTCTTGGATAACATTAGTTAGAAAAAGGAAGTTTAAATAATGTTTCCAGCGAAGTTACGTTCTTAACTTCTCGAGAACTACGAAACTTCAGACTACGGAATGCGCCATCTTGGCACTTCCTGTTTTTAGTGCGTGATCCTTGTTTATCGAAGGTGACAGATATACAGGCTGCGGCGCCAACATTTTATTCACACCCCTTTGCACCTAAAGAATCATGTGAGGTATAGGGTGCGATCATCTTAGTTTGGCTATCTCATACTGAGATGGGCACACTGCCTAGGCCATATGGCTGTTTGAGTGCAAAGAGTTGTGACCAAAATGTCAGCGCCGTAGCTTGTATATCTCGTCAGCCACACACTCTATAAGAGTTTGGATTTATACGTAGTACTATCTTGCAGTATATAAAAAAAAAACTCTTTCGTTTGGTACCAAAAGAATGTGGCTCCAATCGTTTGTTCTGGTGTTACTACAAATAGGAAGCTGTCTGTCTCGTTAGTTTGCGTTGAATCTCCA
Organism: Cheiracanthium punctorium; assembly: GCA_038373885.1. NCBI lineage: Eukaryota > Metazoa > Arthropoda > Arachnida > Araneae > Cheiracanthiidae > Cheiracanthium > Cheiracanthium punctorium. The sequence continues at coordinate 349,397 of JAWZYV010006519.1, read as the reverse complement.
AATTTTTTTTATAGTTTTCCGCAAAGTTGAATACTTAGGAGCTACCTGCTTTTTCAAAAAATCTTTCAATTACAGAATTGCTTTCAGCTGATTTTTTCGTAAATTTCTTACAAAAATTTGTATATTTGTTTTCTGTAAAAGTGAAATAATTTACGTAATATGTACAGATTTTACTTTCTATAAGAGTTTTGCATAAAATAAATTTTATATAATTTTGAAATGTAACGTTAGCTCTTAAACTTTTTACTACAATAGACAACATAATTGGCAATGAATAAATAATTCAATCATGAAATATGTACTAATATCTATTAAATTATCTGAGTTATTTCAAATGTTTACATATACTTAACATAATTTTTTTTTATGTTATTACATTTTATAATAATTTTCACAAGAATATCAATGGATTCTTAGCAAAAGCAATATATAGAAAAATGATTATTTATTGTCTCCAGATTCCTCATTCACATTACTTAATAAATAATTATATTAGACGTTATTATGGAAACGATACAACTTAAACTAACTTATATGCATTCGTACTTTGTACCCAGTCCCTTCATTTGCATTATACACTTTAACATTAAATTCTTATTTCAATTATCAAGTTAAGTATATCGTTTATTTGCTTCATTGTGAGTTAATAGGACAAAACAAATCAAAAAATAATACTCTATATTGTCGTCTCTTTGTTCACTAAACATTTTTAGAACATCATTAAACATTAATTAATTTTACAGGAATTCCCTTTAACAGTTATTCTGCTCAAATTCGTTTATTTATATCAATAATACAAGAAATAGTCTACTGAAAGCCTTTTATCAGTTTCCACAAGAGCAGAGAATTAAAAAAAATGTTTGAATCTTGCAACTTAATTAACTTAGTTGTAGTAGTCATTATGTTAAAAGGTATTCTTTCAATGCGATGCGAAATATTTTAATGTTCTAATAGGAAACTCAGAGGTACTATCTCTATATTTTTAAAACAATTATTTTACAATTATCTTAATTCCTTAGTTTTGATTAAGAATGATCACATTTTAAAATAATTAATTGAATAAAGTAAGAGTACGAATATACAAAACACAGGGTGTTGATTAAAGTCGTTATTTAAATAGAAATCTTTTTGGTTTCCTTTTTTCAGCCGCCGATCGTGCACATGCTTATGGCTCATGGAATATTTTAAACAAAGTTTTCGAACAAAAATATTTGTAATTACTTATTATCGTCATGTGTCATTTTAAAAATACAATATTCTTTTCAAACTTGTAATATTCCTGAAAGGAAAATCATACATAAAAGCAGAGGGAAATGTAAAAGTTGCTTAAACATTGTTTTTTCTGAAAATACTACCAATTCATAGCTGCCAACCTTCCCGATTTCTTCTGGAGAATTTTTTCTGGAGACAATTTTTAAACAGCTTTATTTTGCGTTAAGTTTTTGGCGTTTTACTAAGGATGAAGTGGTAGGTAAAAATTAGTGGTGGGAAATCGGGAAGGTTAGCAGCTATGCCAATTGTAAAAAAAAAAGTGTAAAGCATAATGTGCAGAGCTGCCAAGATTCCGGCTATTTTCGGGAGATTTCCCACCACTAATTTTTACTTACAAATTTATGCTTAAAATAAGTCCAAATATTTAATGCAAAATAAAACTGTCTAAAAATTGTGGTGGGAAATCTCCCGGAAAAAGCCAGAGACTTGGCAGCTCTGAATGTGTGACATTTTTTTTTAAATTACCAGCATAAAGGACCTGCAGCAGCAATTTCTGAACAGGTTCATTTAGAAGTAAAGGTCCACTGTTCATGTTTCAAAGTAGTCTGAACATATTTGGAAAATAAAGAACTGTTCTTATAGATTGCTTGAAAATGTTTACAATAAAGTTGATCATTTTGGTTAAGATACTCATTTTAATATTTTATTATGATCACTATGTTTAACTACTTTGAATCGATGCTTTAACGAATGTACTCCATTTGGGTTCATAATAAAATTGTCCCACACGTGAATTGAGAAACAATGCCAGGTAGTTAATAATGCATAATTAATATCCCTAGTGACAGTTATTGCTGAGTTTGGAATATAACCATTTCACGCTATTATATTTTTAGTAATGTACGTCTAAGCATTAATTTGTTCAAGATTTTTTTTGTAATCCAGAGAATGTAAACTATATTATTATACTTTATTTTTATGATTATTTATGGGTTTCTTTTCTGAGAATTGAAGAAAAGTAGGGCTTATTTTATTTCAATATAACTATCTTATCAAAAGAAAATTATAGAAGAATCATATTGTCACAACATGTAATATGTGTAGTTGATAATTTAAGCACATTGATGATAGGTTAATATCTTATGCTACTTATACGCCTATATTTAGATATGGAATTGTTGTTGTAATATTTTTCTATAGTGGTTGAGTCTTCAAACATAGCACGCATCTAAGGTAAAATGTGATAAACATCGAAATAATTTTCAAATATTAGAGCAAAAAGTACGGCTTTTGAAATATTGTTTACAAAATGTTAACCAAAATAATTAAAAAGGCTATTGAAAAAAAATTTAAAGTGTTATTCATTATGAAAGTAGTATTATTCATAAACGTAATTTCACCCTAAAAAATAGTGCACAGACAAACTAAAAATATGTACAGCGTGGTCATAATTAAACTGCAAGTGTTCAAGGGGTGCTGGAGAGAAAACTACCAGGAATATGTCAGTGAAACTTGGTATCTACACGTTTCAGAACGTGCGCAAGTCAAATGTGCAATTTCAAAAAATCGCCATTTTCACCCGATAGATGGCGCTATATCGTGTTTCAATGCTTATGGACGTCATATATGCAAATTTTAAGCCCATGGAACAGTGTAAAAACAAGACCACATTGAGTAATGGTCATTCATGACTCTAAATAAGAAGGAACGTGCATTGTTAGTGAAGATATTCTATCAGAATAATAGCCATTATTCAGCTACTCGGAAAGAATACCCGCGTATGAAACGATTAAGAAGACGTCCAGTGAGTGTCAATGAGAATAAATAATGGTTTAATTATTTTCCAAAGCGTTTTTACGAATTGTTTAATTTGTGATCTTAATTTACGCTAATTTTTGATTACATGTTACTGTTAAAAATTTAATTACTGAAGCGAATTGTATGGAATTTTGATAAACTGTAAATGATGTTTCATATTGTTTATATACCTCTTAGAATGTCATTATGCTCTGTTTATCGGTTTTGGAAGTTGTATATGCCACCGGTGAGCATTGAAATACGGTACAGCGCCATCTATCGAGTGAAAATGACGACTTTTTTTGCATATTTGACTTGCGCATGTTCTGAAACGTGTAGATACCAAATTTCACTGGAATATTCTCGGTAGTTTTCTCTCCAGCACCCCTTGAACACTTGCAGTTTAATTATGGCCACCCTGTACTTTATATTATATATATGTACACTAGTGTTCAAAAATTAAGGACGAGGGGGTATTGCAGCTGAGTATTGTATAAAATCGATAGAAACCACTCCATTATATTCACAAAGTGTAAGAATATGGGAAAAGTGAACAAAAACTCACTTTTGAACTGACATGAAAAAACTTAACATGACATGAAAACTTTGGCATGAAAAAACTTAAAATTCCAGTCGCTAATTATTCGACTCCATTCTTAATTTTTGCAACAAAAGCATAATTGTGTTTCGCCCATAATGCTTTATAGTTTAATAACATGTTTTTTTCCTAAAATTTAAAACATTCCTTTAAAAAGACATGATAAAAAGAAAACAACATGGGAAAAATCACTTTGAAGCGAAGTGCTTCGTTTGCGAATTTAAAGTGGAAAAACATAAAAAAACATTAATTAGAGTCATTTGTCAAAAGCTCATAACACAATAACATTTTTCCAAACTAGCCAAAATTCCTAAAAATTTGATTACGAATGTATTTTTCCAAATAATTCGTTTATTTTTATTTTCATTTAAAAAACACATCAACGAGGAAAAAAGAAAAAAAAGATGAAACCACATGAAGCTGGGAAAAAAAAAAAGGCGTGAACATTAATTTTACAAACATCAGCTCCTCATAACGTAGCGTCGAGGAACATATGAAAATTCAATATCTGCAATTCGGGAGGACGAATAGTTTAAAACATCATGCTTGTTTAGCATCAGTAAAAAAAAAACATGAAGTGCAAAAAAAGGTAGTAATAAAACAGATAATTTCTAGCGAAAAAAAGCCGCTCCTACAACTTCATCGAATTCGTTTTGGCGGTAACAGTGGGGATATTCTTAAATTACTGTCATAAATAACGTTTACCTTAAGTCTCTGCTAGATTTTTCATTTTTTCGCCGCTTTTAGTACTCTCTGGTGAGCAATTTCCTTTCTTTCCGAATGATGACTGTAGCTGGTTTAGCTGAAAATTAATCTGCTCATTGCTTATCACGAGTCGCCACCAGTTCTTTGTCTTACAGACACCAGTGTAATAAATTTGGGGGGTTTAAATTAAAGCGAACTTCAGCCAATCAAACAAAGTATGTCTCGGTAAACGTACTTTCCTGGGATGGGGGGAAAAATCTGCATTGCATCGACTGAGACAAACTATATATATATATATCCAGTTTAAAAAAACAATAACGGCAGTGGAAATAAAGAATGGATTTCAATTTAAATGAACAGAAGGAGTTTCACTTCCCGATACTCTAATTGCAAATTTGAAATTATACTGTTCACATTTCGGAATATTAGATGGAATATTTTCAAGTGGCTGAAACTAGAAATGACTTTTGAGCTTATCGTTTCCTATTTTAAATTCCGAAATACGTGTAAACTTTTATATATGCTACTGTGGTTCCCAAAGTTATGTCATATGTTACATGTTCTAAAAGAAAACAGATATACTGTTTGAATGTTATAGTATTCTGTTTTACCATGCTGCTCAAAGCGCTGGTTCTTCAGAATACTTTTTATATTTTTAACTGTTATTTGCATAAATCGTAAAAATATCACCAATGTTTAGCGCAATGAAATTTATTGTTTTTGTAGGAAGTTTGTTGGAAGACTAGAGATAGCTGCATTTGCACGTTTCGAGTTTGGGATTTACATCCATTTTTATCATATCAATGACATTTGTCAGATTTCACATATATATTAATAACTATTACGTATATGTATATTCCTTTCCAATATTTCTTATTTTAAAAAATTAATTGTAATTAATAGAGAAAGCTCTGGATTTTTCTTGCTGTATTTTTTATTTTTTTGTGATTTCTTTTACTTGGTGCCTCTAATGTTTGGATATCCATATTACGTACGTTTAGCTGTTTTACATGTGTGTGTGTGTGTGTGCATATACATATAACATTTATAGCAAGATTTTTAACGATATTTTTCTAAAATGTTTGAAATTGAAGATTAAATACAAGCTAAGAAAGAGATAGTTGTGTAGTAGGTGATTTATTAATGTCTCAAAATCCTAAAGATTTACTATCGTCTTTTTTTCTAAAAAGAGCATTTATAAGTGACATTAACTTGGTTTAAAGCTATTTCAAAGTAGATTTTGACTCGTTTAATGCTTAGAAATGCTAGCCTATAGCTCGATTGAGGCGAAAGTCGAATAAAGACAAGATGAAAAAAAAAAACCACAATTTTTGGAAAACCGTTGGATGTCTTCGAGCTGTAGCAAACGATGAATATTTCAGCACTCCGAAAGAAACTATTTATCTTTTTTCTGTTCTCCTTTATTCCGTCTTCCTTAGATTCTATTTTGCCTCTTTTTTTTTATCTTTGTGGTGGATTAGGACAACAGAGCCGTTTTGCAAAAAGTGCTTTTTTCGTTTTCGTGCATCGAATGCTAAGTTTTCATTTTTTTGTTTTAAAAAGGAAGAAAAAAAAGAAGGATTCAAAATATGCAATGAAAAATGTGCTTCGGGATATGATACAGAAGGGAGAATATTTTTTAACTTTGATATGGTTTAGAAGAATGCATAAATAGTGTTTTTACAAAGATGTGGACTCAATACTTTTTTTGTAGCATTTCAAAGTTATCAAATATTTTTTATGCATATTTCATTAGATATACACACACTGTTGCATATTTCTTCATTAGATATGCAACAGTGTGTGCATATCTAATGAAGTTACGTAGGAGCTGTGGCATTGCAGGTTATGTGAGTATATGAGGAAATATGAATGCTGTCTTAAGATCTTATACGAACGCCCGTGTCATGTGAAGTAATAATGTATTTTTATAATTATGTTTAAATTAAGATAATATTTATAATTATTTCTCAAGATCTGAAGAATTAGATGTTTGTAAAATATTCCGAAGCGATTCGTAATAATAATTTATCAATCGTTAATATTAGCTAATGCAGTATACAACTATCTGAATCATTAAATGCTATGATAATTTCAGTTAGTGCTAATGTTTAGGATGGGAACGCAAGGATATGGCCACAATTTAAAGATCTATTAGTACATCTGTGAATTATGATTTAAAGATTATTATAATAACATATTTTCACCTCACATGATATAGCTATTCACATAGGATGTTTTTTTGTGTTACAGCAAGCCTGCAGTAGGGGCCTCTGCCTATTGAGGGTGCGTGCCTTGGTCGGAGGCCTTTTTATGAGGGTCTGACGAGTATTAACATTACATATGGAGAAAACCTAACAAAACCCCAGACCGTTCGATCGACAGCCGCACGATGGGCCCGAACGCGGGACCTTCACATTTCAGCCGTCCACCATGTTCATCCACTGCCATGCAATTGCGAGACCTTCACATTTCAGCCGTCCACCATGTTCATCCACTGCCATGCAATTGCGGGACCTTTTATGTAAGATCATGCGATGTAAATTTGCAAACACCACCGCAATGGTGGTTATGGATATTTGACACTGATGCTTGACTAAGAACCTGATTTCGAGCTTCTAGGGTTTAAAATTAAATAAGATGCTGCCAGGTGTTATAAAAAATCCCCTGTTGTCCACTGTTGTGTTCCTTTGTATACTATCGACAGAACTTTGGTAGTTTCTCCAGTAGAACTCCTTTGAAGTAACTCTAAACGTACTTTACTATTTTTAACCCCTAAAAATGTGGTATTATTTTCAAGAAAACGGTCATAAAAGCGAATATTGCTTTAATTCAAAAAACTTGCATAAAAACAAGTGCATGTACAATATGTATATTCATTTTAAGGCTTTGGACATCTTTTTAGCACGAAAGAAGAAAAAAAAAGTTAAATTTCTAGGAAAAGTCAGCATTTAATGTTATCGTGACTGAATGTAGGATTTCTAGTAAAATGGTATAGTTAAAAAATATGCTTTAAACACTACAGGAGAATTTCATCATACTTACTTAATAAAATAGATAGATATTTGTAAAGTTGTCTTTCAACGTTTGTAAAAGAGTGAGTTAAGATAGCAAAATGCCTGTCACAAGTACAAGTATTTGAAATGTGATACCATCTATTTAAAAATAAACTATAATATATGCAATTAAATTAAAAATAGTCAGGCACGGTTATCTGTTTTGTAAATCGAGATGTAAAAAAATCCCGTGCATAAGAAACGAAATGCTCTAATCTTTCTAGTGGATAACTTTTGAACACTAATGACCGGAAATATTACGAGCACTATAAATAGAGAGTTTATCCCGTGAGGTGTTAACTATGGAATCGTGTCTTGTTGTGTTCTAAATCAGAAAACTTACACAGAAATTCTACACTTTTTTTTATCTGCCCTTCTCCTTGGAATAAAAAACAGGAAAAGAGATGCAGTACTTGATTAAATCTGCATTTATTTATTTTGATGCCCCTTATTTTATTTGTACATTAAATTTTTCGCAGTCGCTGACCTTTTCTCTTTTACGTGATGTGGCAGAAAATAAGGCTTAAGTCAACAACCCAAAAACGTCGAAGTGTTGAGCTTGTTTAGCTCACGTACATTGCAAAGCCGTTACTTTTGATTGCATCTGGAGACCATTTTTTTTACTCTTCAGTCCCAATATAAAAAACGACCACTGTTGGTGAGCGTTTGTTTTCCCCAGTGAAAAACAAACACTCTTGCTCGTAGAATGGGAAAACCTCGTTTTTTTGTGTAAATGAAGGATATTGACCAGTTAGATGGTATCAAGTGTTTCGAGGGTGATACGTTTTTCTTAAGTACTGGAGAGTGGTGCAAATTGATTCCGGATAACACAAAGAACGTTTTTTTTTACACACTTTAAATGTCTTCACTTTTAAATAAAAAATGCGCTATTATAAGTGGAAAAGTGTTGTTGTGAAAGTTTATGCTTGCAAGTTAGTTTAATTTTAAGTACATTTGTTCAAATAATTAAATAAATGAAATTAACAAATTCATTCCGGATAAAAAAGAAATATTTTTATTATTATCATTACTATTTTATAGACTTACTTTAAATGTTTTCACTTTTGAATAAAAAATGCGCTATTTTACTAAGTGGAAAAATGTAGTTATGAAAGTTTATGCTTGCAAATTAGTTTAATTTTAAGTACATGTGTTCAAATAATTAAATAAATGAAATTAACAAATTCATTCCGGATAAAAAAGAAATATTTTTATTATTATCATTACTTTTTTATAGACTTACTTTAAATGTTTTCACTTTTGAATAAAAAATGCGCTATTTTACTTAGTGGAAAAATGTAGTTATGAAAGTTTATGCGTGAAATTTAGTTTAATTTTAAATAAATGTGTTTTCAAATAATTCAATAAAGGATATGAACATTATTTAACAGATGGCGTACGCTATATGCGGTTCTATTCGGTTTCAAGTACTTTTATAGTTTAAAAATTCCTAAACCTAACAGCTTGAATCAAATGAAACAACGAAAAAATATGTTTTTTAAAATTTTTGCTCCTTTTTTTAGCTATATATCAATTTTTAATAACATTTAAAACTTGCATCATGTTCTCTCTATCTTTGTCTCAATCTGAACAGTTCTACAAACTATTTCCTATTTAGTTTCATCTTAATATACCTTTGTACATTTTCTGGTAGTATTGAATTTTTGCAACATTAATTTAATGGTTTTCTTTTCGTATGAAATTTTACTGTTCCGTTAAAACAAATTAATAGTATTATTCAAAAAGACTTACAACTTTGTGGGTTCATTTTTAAAAAGAATTCATACTCATTGTTTAGTACCAAAACTCAGAGACAAATATAATGCATTTTGTTTTCGAAAACGCAACACCAGCAGGGAATCTAAAATGTAAGAGTCATGTTGATTCTCATTAAGTTCATTATTTTTCTAGATAAAATTACTTTAGTGTAATTTCGTACATGCAATTTGGTACCAGTAATAGAACACGAGATCGTTTGCATAAAATATCACTTTATTAATTATAGTCATTACCGGATATCTAAGCGAAAAAGACCAAGATGACTAATTAACAATTTAAACATATCACAATTCTGCCAATTAAGTTCTATTTTTTAAACCTTTACCTAATGTTTTTCAGAATAATCTAAAACACTTTAAATGCGGTTTCGAATTTTAATTCCACAATTTCTATCACGTTAGACAGTCATTTCTTCGAGTGGTGTTTGGAATATTCTTTATTGAATACTTAAAGAAGATTACGAGAAATATTTTAATTTGGCAAACTTTTTAATTTACATATTCTACAAATACAGCCAGTCTTCTACTTAAAACTGAGCCGAAGTTCAATTTAAGAAAAAATCCTTCAGAAAAATTACTTTTAGAATTTTATATTTTAAGTTAAGCTCTATCGATAATTTGGATAAGTCGTGAAATAATTAACTAAACTTGCGTTATAATTTAATTTAATCAATCGAAACGTGATAACAGCAAATAACAAACACTAAATACCCAGAATTAACACAGCAAATTTTTCGTGATAAACACACACACACATACACACACACACAAATATTACATTTCCTATTCAGTGTAGTTATTTTTATGATTATTTAATACATATTGAAGTTTAAAATTGAACTAACCTGAAATTTGGTAAACAAAGAAAAATAATTTTCAGAAAAAGAAAAGTTTTGATAAATAGTGACACACTTCGCTGTTTGGGCAATATTTTATTAGGAACTTAGTATTAAAACACTAAATAATAAATTTACTTTTTGCATAAAAATAAATTTGCTACTATATATACATACATATACATAAATAAAATAGCAAGACGAAAAATATATACTTAAGAATATGTATATTTCTAAACTATCTAATTTTTGGCTCAACAATGAGAGAGGAGTAATGACTTTTACTTTGAAAGCTAATTAGCGAATCATTATAATCCGATTATTACAGTTAAATGGGATCAATAAACTTAGCTAAATTTAAGTACTGAAAAAAATACGAAAAGCGTAGACGTTTATTCACAACTTTATTTCTAAGTAACTGTAAATTTTCAAATATGTTTTAATTGATATTGAGTAGCATTATGCTATTTTTCATTCAGTCTTTATTCCGTTAGTAATGAAGGATTTAATCACAATTTAACACTGTTTTAAGTTTGTTTCTTTATTAAAAGTGTTTTAATTGCATAGCTGCCAACTATTCCGGAATATCATTAACCACTTTTTGAGAACAGTAAATTTCTATAAGAAATTTTTCAAAACATCAACCCACTCTCCCGCCAAATTCTAAATTTCTTCTGTATTTTAAGCCCAATCCTCCTGTTAAAAAAAAGTGGTTAATGATAATCCGGAATAGTTGGCAGCTATGTAATTGTATTACTTTTACTACAAACAGAAGTGAAGACCTTCATAAAATAATAATAAAAATATATCTTTTCAATTTGCATTTACATTCCGTTTTTCGTATCACGCTATGATTCCGTTTATCGAAAAAAAATGAATCATTACTAAAAATTAGTACACCATATCATTTATGGTTTCGTTGCAAAATATATCGAAAAACTAAATCATTTCATTATTAAGTATAATGAAGGGAAATTATTTCAGCTTAAACATTTCATAAGTTTAACTTTTTTTAAGTATCACTTCATGGTGCAAAATCAGAAGAAATAGGGAGTTGGTGAAAACTGAAAAAAAGTAAATTTAGTACCAATATAGAAGACAATCTAAAAGGCAAAAACTCGTAAGAATTACAGTTTTACAATTTTATTTCACTATTACAGAGGGTGCTCACACATTTTTGAAATGATTTTGAAAGAATATACACAAACCTCAACATTTTATTTTTTAAGTACATTCGATCTGATTACCCGCATGTTTAAATAGCACAGCTGCCAACTATTCCGGATTATCATTAACCACTTTTTTTTAACAGGAGGATTGGGCTTAAAATATAGCAGAAATTTAGAATTTGGCGGGAGAGTGGGTTGATGTTTTGAAAAATTTCTTATAGAAATTTACTGTTCTCAAAAAGTGGTTAATGATATTCCGGAATAGTTGGCAGCTATGAAATAGCATAATTTGTGTTGGGCTCCACCATGAGCGAGTGAATAAGGCACTGAACATGGTAGGCGGCTAAAGTATGTAGATGTCACGTTCGGGCTTACCGCGCGGCTGTCGATCTAACGGTCTAGAGTTTTAGTCAATTTTCTTCAGATGTAACGTAAATACGCGTTGAATACCTTAAAATGTCCTCCGACCAAGGCACCCCCATTCCATAGTCAGATTCCACACGTGTAAGCTTTCCATGAAACAAAACTAACATACTACATCTAGATTTCTAAGATAAAATTACTTTTCTTAAAATATCAAGGTTGATTTTGTTCTTGCATTCTTGCACCTGAATCTTCCAGAACCAATGTTTTAGGATACCGAATTAAAGAACTCGTTTTCAAAGACCAAATACACAATAATACATCGGTGACATGTCAGATGAGTTGGGTCGGATGCATTTAAATGATATAGCCGTAGTTCCGGTTCCACTTCTCAATTTTTTCAAGCTGTTAATTCAGAGATATGGTTATTAGCTTTATCCTGGTTGAACTTAACGTAATGAAGATCGACTGGATAAAGGGATGGAATTTATTTCTTGAAAATTAGTATCAAAAAACATTTCTCATAGCAGTAATAACAAAAATACCTCTAGCAAAAGTTTCCTTGTTTTCTCTGAACCAACAGTTTATACTATTTCTCTTCTGTTTCGGTATTATATCAATATATCCAATCCTCATAAATTGTACCTACATATTTCCATTTTCACCTGCCAAATAATTTTCATACAAAAATAGGCAGATAGGCTTACGCAGACAAACATGCTATCCAATTAAGCAACGAACATTATATATTTTTTTCTACTTTGATTAACTTTAAATCAAATTTTATAATTTTACAATTCCTATTAAGGACGTAACCAGAGGGGATATCAGGATATATCCCCACCCCGAAATTTTTCCGGATTAATTAGCTTAATCTTTATGACGTGCAGAAATTCTATTTATTTGCTCACAAATTATTTCATGACCCCCAAAACATTATCTAGGCCACACCTCTGGTTGCTATGAAGAACTTTAAAGATTTTACGATTGTTCTTTGTGGGTCGGATTTTCTTTGAACCATAGAATGTGAGTTTAAATATAATCCAAGTTGAATGTATGTTTGTTGGGTATGCATATTTTACATTTTCCCCACTCCAATGCAAATTTACACGTTTCTTTCCTTTTTATTATGTCTCTTGTTTTATAAGTAGAAAAATTAAAAATCAAACTTTTGATCTATTGTTAATCTTCCAGGGACATTTTAAATGATAGAATATTTTTTAAGAAGAAGAAGATAGTTAAATACTACTCCTTATTGATGCCACAAAGATTTCTTTTTGTTCAGTTAAATATAATTCATGGAGAAAAGCTTCGTTTGTAAAGTTTTCTTATTTGACTGACTGACAAATAGACTGTCAATAGACTGACTCTTTATATTTTTAATGTACTGGTAGTATTTTAAATGTAATCTGGAAAATTGACGCGTGGGCTGATAACCAATTTGAAAAAATATTTAAAGAATATTACTGTTTACAGAAAATGATTAATTGCATTCCCAGACAGTTGGCAAGACGGATTAATGAAGTTTGATTTCTAGACTATTAATTATAAAAAAAATAGCTTGCTTCTATTTCAAGTTGCGAATATCAACTTATTCCTTGTTAATAAACCAGATAAAAACGCTGATGACATTTTTAAGATTTCAATTACAGATCAACCTGCGTTAACAGGAAGTCTTTTTTAAAACAGTAAAATGAAAATAAAATTAACTTTTACATTTGATTAAGTTTGGATGGTTAAAAATATTTCCACTTTTCTCATTAACGTAGATATCACATACAACAGGGCATGGATATCTACTTTTTTCTTATGCGTCAGCGTTGATCTATGCATGGACTTACGAAAATTCAAATATCTTCCCTCTTTCCGAGAAAGTTCAATCCTCTTTTATTCAAAACGAGATTTTATCATTTAATGATTTCAAGTTAGAAGCAGCAATGGCGTTTCTGTTGGCGTAAAGAGAAATGACTCTGTAAACCTGGGGTCGCAGATATAAAAATTGATTCCTGATTGTCTGACTCAGTTTTCATAGTTTGCCATAAAATACCATGCATATTGAATGAAAATTTTCTAAATCTAAAATCATATTTCGTTGTCTGACTGTCACGACACTGAGATTCTTTTACATCTTGTAATCACGGTAGTAAAATTACAGAATTTGTTCATTTTGTTTACGTAGAAAATTTGAACATAATCTTTTATTTTATCAATTTTGATTGCTGTAAAGGGATTTTGACATACTTGTCTTTAAAAAATAATTAATGTTATGTGGTTATATATAAAAAACTGGTCAAACCATGTCAAATATTAAATACACTTTACTATTAGTATGTATATTATATCTCCTAAATAACCATAACTATTGTAAATTGAAATGGGGTTACAAATTAACAACAGATATGTAAAATTCAGCATTAGTAATGCTGTTTCTAGAATTGCTCATCTATGCTATCCAATTCTTCATCCCCACATTAAAGCAAACAAACGTTTTAAACAATAGTTTAGATTTTAATATTATACTCGATTTCCTACCATTCAAATTGTTTAGTTTTTCACTATGATTCATTTTCCACAAAAGGTCTTCGAGTTTGTTGTACACTCACTTTACATATAAATGAATGTACTTAAAAGATTTGCTTTATTAGTAACGAATAGGTCACCTCTATTAGAAAAAAAATCATATGGAAATCTCCCAGGGGAAATAATATTTAATTTTTTTCCCTTGTATTATTTCAAGTCTGTATAGCTGCATTTCAAAAATATAAAAGTAGTAAGCAAATTAATTTTTTATTGAAACAGAAGTACCTGTCTAGACACTAAATTAGAATATTCGATGAATTTATTCAAACTACATTTAATTATATACTTGTGTATGCTGAAATCCCTCAAACTTTTCTAATTAAAAATTTAATTTTAAGATTACTGAATAGTCATCTCAAAGTAAATAAAACGAAATAAAGGCAAACGATTAGCGTAATTGAACTAATTTAAGTTAGAGCATGGTACTATTTCTTTATAGCATTTTTTTTAATAGTTAATGGATTTTTTTTAAATAACCCACAGAAAGTTTTTTTTTATCATATTAATTTTAAGCTTAGTAATTCTATGAATTATTCAAATATATTTTTTATAAAAATATCCTATTCATTTAACAACAAAGCTTTAATTTATAGACCACTGAGATTCCTGGTAGGTTTTGCTGCAAGAACAATAACTTGACGCATAGGAAGAATTACTAGCTCTTTTGGAAAAATACCTCACATTATTTTTTATTTTATTTCATTTTTTATAGATGATATAGTTGTTGGAATCACACAATTAAAAACACCTAATCAGTGCAGTTTAAAAAGAAATTTCATCTTTTTTTTATCAGTGTTGCCGATTGCTCGGGTAAATAATTAACCACTTTTTTAAAACAATAAATTTGGGTTAAATTATAGTAGCCGTTAAGATAAATCATTTATAACAAATTGCTGTTTGCAAAATGTGGTAAATATATTGTGGAGCAGTTGGCAACAATGTTTTTAAGAACGTGGCTTAAGAATAGTTTTGATTGAAAATTGGTTTCATACGCTATGGGTTTAAGTTTATATGGATATGTTCTAAAAACTTTATTGTCTAACCATGGCACAGTGGTTATATCACTGAAAATGGTAGACGGCCAAAGTGTGAAGGTCCCGGGTTCGGGCCCCATCGCACGGTCGTCGATCTAACGGTCTGGAGTTTTGGTAGGTTTTCTCTAGATGTAACGTGAATACGCGTTAGAACCCCTTAGAAAGTCCTCCTACCAAGGCATCCCTCATCTTAGGCAGATACCCCTCGCACAGGTTTGCCTTAATCTCTCTCACACACACACACACTAAAAACTTTTTTTGTTTAGTAAAATATAGTACATTTGTGATTCGCAAGCATCAAATCGGTAATTTTCTTTTCTCTTTTCAAATGACGATCGTATATTGTTAAGAACTGTCCATTATTAAGACCAAATTTTATTTGGAACCCTGTGAAGGAACAGGAAAAAGGGGATTCAAGACTTATGAGTGAGCCGACCGGATTGTATGGTGGGTGAAGCACCGTAATACAGTTTCGGGTTCAACTCCCGGCGATCGGTGTTCTATCAACGCCTCCTAGATAAATAAAGCCTAACACCTCTTACGTCACCAAGCTTTGACGTCATCAGTAGGACTACATTCAAAAGTTTTATTTTCCCAAAATAAAACTATGAAAGATTTCTGGTGAATTTACTCATGCATAAAAATATTTTATAATTTGAGATAAAAAATATAATTTTATGACAAATCGCAGTTTTTAACCATGACTAATAAAATAATATGATAAGGAAATTGATCAGAATGAATAATTTTATATGAGAAAAGTATTTTAACTTTAAAGTTTAATTTAAGATATTTTCTAATATTTGTGGCATTCACCAGAAATTTTAAAGTTTTACCTAGTGAAAATAAAATTGTGATGACTTCATCTTCGTAGGCCAAGTGATGACGTCAAAGTGTGAGTTGTTCGGCTTTCTACTTGTACTAGGTGTTGGTCCTATCCCCGACTGGGCGTGGTTGTCATTTGTCCGTCCCTTGATAGGGGGCGACGTTGGTCCACCTACTAGGAGTCCGCACAATAAAGTACGCAACAATTCCGGCCCGTTGTGGCCAAAGCCTTCCAAGGCAGCGGCGGGGCATTGGGAAAAAAAATGATGAGTGAATCAAACTCGAATTCGTAGATTTCATTTGCAGATATTGGTTTCGTACTTAACAGTCAAAACCGCATAATGTAATAGCCAATTTGCAAGGAAAATACATTCTAATGAACAGGATATTACATTATCCGTGAACACATTGACTAACTATTACTGTTTGATTCCTTGAAAATATGTTACAATAAGCGGGATATTCCTTTACCCGATATTCCACTAAGTGAGTTTGACTGTATTTGTTTTTATAGCATGCGATGGGTATTTAACCTCATATTCATTTGTAACACTATTAAATATACTGTACAAAATTCTTATATTTGTAATAGTTATGATTATGTGTAAATTTGGTCCCGTAAATTTTAATCAATTCATTATTTATATGAAAATAACGTTTTCTGACGCTTGATTAATGATAAAAAATTAGAGCTATAAACTTTTTGTATTTACAAAATTTCCCATTAAATTATTTTACCTACCTAATTCTATTACTTATTAATGAACTAAAAAATAAAAATAATAATTGTACAAAATAAAGTAACAGCATTAAATCCAACTCTGTGTATATTCTTTAATTTATAGAAATAATTTTTTAAGCCTACATATTAATAAACAATTTATCCTTTTATCAATCGGTTTGTGCTTTCAAACATTGTTTTGCGCTGCTTGTATGCTGGTTCATATTTAAAATAAAACAAGTGTTTAAAAATGTATTGAACTATGTTTATCATAACAAAAAAGAGCGTGCAGACAATTTGTGGAAATAATTTTTATCTCGAAAATAATTGTTCTCTTGTTAATGTATAAAAGTTTAAATTAAAGTTCTTCTATTAAATAATTTTCAAATTTCCATCAGCGTCTTTATGATATTACAATCCCAACGCATTTTTCAGTGCGAAGTTGTTTAAACATATACATAAGATAAATAAATTGTTAACAATAAAAAAGAGGCGGTGATTTTAATAAAGAGACAATTAATCTATTTCTTTTTAAATGATTCTTTTCTTTTGAATAATTAGTACAACTGATGCAAAATTGAAAATGCTTTGTGTTCTTTTCGCTTTATGTTTTGAATATAGCGGCGCAACAGAGACCTCTAAATGGAACAGCAATTGTTATTTCTCTAAATTTATACCTTTTATTATAAAAATAAGATTTATAGAATAGAAAAATGTACAAAAGGTTTACAGTAGCATTCTTAATAAGGATTTAAAAATAACTTAATTCAAAATTGTAATATAAATGTTAATAGTTTTAATTGCATGCATTTAACAATTAATGTTATGCATCTTATCTTGAATTAAAAAATATATATTTAAAAATTTCACGAAAGTTTTCGGAAACTGAAAGCAAAACTTAGCAAATATTTTTAAATTTATATTAATTTTTTTTTAAATAATGAAAATATCGTGCATTACTATAGCATTTTCATTCAGATTGAATTAGATGTCAATTAAAAAAAATAGATACATTTCAAGCACTTTTAGAGTTCCTTATAAAGGAGCTTATAAAAGAACTCTAAAAGTGCTTAATACGTTGTCTTGAGTACAAAATGTAAAATAACAGTTTATGACTAAAATTCTTGGAATGTTATATGTATGTATGTATGTATATTATATATATATATATATATATATATATATATATATATATATATGTGTGTATGTATATTATATGTATATATATATATATACATATATATGTATGTATCACGTATTGTATGTACGCCACACATTTAAATGCTTAAACTAGGTAACTTTTGATTGAAATTCATAATTTTGACTAATATTGAAGTTAACGAACATATTACGTGATGTTTATCATAAATTTCGTTGTATCTTCTTTTTCAAGGAATAAAAAATGAAAATTATGTTTCATATTGCTGACCTAACTTCTCGTCTTTCTCTCTTTGGGAAAACATTTGTACAAAAATAAAAGTAGCAGCCTAAAATTAGCTATAATGCAGACATTTAGGATACTAAATTAGGCATCACAGCAAAAAAGTTGAACAAAAATAAACAAAAAATATCACTGTATGCCGAAAAAAAAGCGTCTTTAAAACTGATGCTTTATGTTGAGACTTTCTCTGTCTCACAATTATAAATAAAACAAGTAATCTATATAAAAAAATGTGAATTCTTACTTAGGTCAACAAAGAAAAGTTTTATTTTAGTTAATTTTTATTAAATTTAATTTACATTTAATTAATGAATTAACATTTGAAAAAAAACTATTTGAATAAAAGTATTTTATTAACGACTGAAAATTTGAATAAGATGTATAAATATAAATAGGAAGAGTGTGAACTTAATTGTAGGAATTAAAAAAAAAAGAGATGCACCGTTAGATGTGACAATCGTTCTAAATACAAAATTTCAACATTCGACGGTTAAAAGTTTTAGAGTTATACGAAATGCGAAATAATTTTTGGCGTCAAATTTGGACATATTTCCGCAAAACTCGCCAAGTTTGATGACAAATCGCGAGGTTTTGGGCTTGGACCAAACAATGACTGACTATCGCCCCATTAGGCGATATTTCGCCGAAACTCGCCAAGAAAGAAGACAAATGGGAATTTTTGGGCACAGACCAAATGACTGACTATCGCCAAATTTGACGATATTTTGGCAAAACTCGCCAAGGTCGAGACAAATGGCGAGATTTTGGGCCTGACTGCAGATGTGTATAATGAAGATGTCCATAAACATTAATGTATTAAAATTTTTTGGGTGGTCCTGTAATTAAACTCTCCAGTATATTGGAACCAAAAGTCGAGATGCGCAACTAGATGTTACAACAATTTTATACATGAAATTTCAACATTCTACGATTAATAGACATTCTACGGCGTTTTTGTGATTTGAAAGTAAAATACATACACTCGTACAAAAGTAGCCAAGCTTGTCGACTTTTTGAATAATTCTTGAAGAAGGCACTTGACCGTAGTCGTAATATTACAATTTTTGGTAGGACGGTATTGCACTTGAAATGGATGAATGTCCCTAAAACTGCCATAGACTGTAAAGTGTTCGAAATCTTTTGAGTGTTCTTATAGCAGCACTATAAATGACAAAGACACTTTCTTCGATGGAAAAAGTCATTTTATAACCCTTAGCAGCATATATCACTTCTGAGTCGTTTGAAATAGCCTAATACCTCTAAAATACGCTTTAATGAATTTCTGCCCATAAAGCGTAATATATTTAAAATCTTTTGGGCGGCCTTGTAGATAAACGATGCAGTCGAATGGGACCAAAATGAGGGGTTCACAACAAGATGTTACAGCAATCCTGAATATAAAATTCCAACATTCTACTTTCAATAGTTTTTCAGATATGCGAGTTTAATGAATTTCGGCTCATAGAGCGTAATGTATTTAGAATCTTTTGGGCGGTCCTGTAGATAAATTATCCAGTTGATTGGGACCAAAACTGTACTAAAATCGAGTGTCATCCACTGCAAGTTAAAAAAATTGTATTTGAACTTGAGTTGATGAATTAAAATTGATTTCATTAACGATTGAAAATTTGTACAACATATATATAGGGAGAGTGTGACCTAATAGTAGGAATTTAAAAAGAGTATTTTTAAATTTCACGCGTATTTATACAAATATATCAGGTATCATTAGTTCAGAGATAAAATGTACATCACTTGCAGCTATTTAGCTAGGATAGCTCTTACATATTTTGACTCAGCTGCTAACTCTTCCGATGTTATCGGAAGATTTTTCACCACAATTTTTAAGGAGTTTTATTTGACATTAAATTTTGGAAATACTTTAAGCTTAAAACGCCCAGTAAAATTTAGTGGTGTAGTATCTTCCGGTAAATCCGAAGAGTTGGCATGAGTGTACTTTGTGCAATATTTAAATTTAGGCGAGTCACAGTGGTTGCCAACTCTCCAAATGTTTCGGGAGATTTCCCAACAAAAATTCTTACTAAGCAATCTATGATTGAAATAAGTCCAAATATTTAATGTGAAATAAAACTGATTAAAAATTCTGGTGGAAAATATTCAGGAAAAATCGGGAGAGTTGGCAACTATGCCGTAACTCTGAATCTTCCAAACCGTTAAAACTAAAAGATTCTTTAATTTTAACAATCGAAAGACCTAAAATTAAATGTTAAACCATAGCTGCCAACGACTACGGAAAATAATTAACCACTTTTTTTAAGCAAGGATTTTCGTCTTAAAATACAGCTAAACTTATACGCGAAAAGAGGTCAGCTGGTTGCTATTACGAAAAAGTGTTTAAAAGATTTACTATATACAAAAAGTGTTTCATTATATTCCGTAGTAGTTGGCAGCTATGGTTAAATAGAAAGAAGGTAAGCTGTGTTTTCCTATGAATAACTCAGAAATTTTTTTTTAAACAAATATGTGTGTTGCAGAAGGGCTTATTTCTATAAATACTTTTGATAGGGTTTAAAATATCATTTAATACGGATCTGCTATTGTTACGTATTACGTAAACAAAAATTTAACGACCAATGCTTAAGTAATATTTATAGTTCATGGATCTAATATTTTAAAAGGAAAATCGCCCTTGTAAAAGTGTATTTAAAACCGAAGAAAATAAAATGTTAATGGCCACTTTCAAATATCTCACATTATACCTGCGAAGTGTCGAAATAAGCATCATTTTGAAAGCAAATATTTTTCAACATACTCTTTTCGGAAAAAGTAAGGTCATTTTTCATGTTGATCAACAAACGTTCATTATATTCTCTGGAGTAACAACACTTTTAGTATATGGACTCTTCTTTGCAAAGATGTATTTCGCTTCTTTTAAACCTGAAGGTTCTTTTGAAAAGAAACTGAATTGAAGATTATTGATGAAGCCGAGAATAAAACTTCGAAAAATGAGAGAAAGCATCATTTATTGTTGTCAATTACGCAACTAAGATATTCTTTTAATGAAAGTTCAAAAATCAATTTGCGTTCTTTACTTTCAGGTGTTGCAGTATAATTTATTTAGGCAAATTTTACTTTATTTTTTAACTTTATGCACATGATAATTTCTTTTCAGTGGGTATGCACTTGCTCATCAAGCATTTTGCCACTACTAAGGATCGAAATTTCTGGCCATTATATTATAGGAGCAGCCAATGCGCGGCCAGCGTTATTCCCTATGAAGGGACGGACAAGTTAATATCTCTGCCCCAACCATGTTTCGAACCCGGACCCAAGGATTGATAGAATGGTTCTTAAGCCGCTACACCACATGGGCGGCATCACGTGATAATTAAAGCTTTAAAATAAGTTTCAAGTGATTTAAGTCAAAATACCATATCAAAACGGGTCAAAAACGTCGTCTTGATTTACATGTTAATGAACAATTTAATAATCAATCCTGTAATCAATATATAATCCCTTCTTTAATAATCAGTCCTGTCAATTTCATTCAAATGCTTTCTGAAAAGATGCATTATTTTTTTGATGAACCACGATTGGAATGTTCACTATTACTCCGAAGTGATTACAGATTCATGAAGACGACTTTTCCAACCCAACATTCCTATATGATTCTAAACCGTTCTGGCTCCCCTATCACTTTCACCGTGTATTTCGATTTTAAGGAAAATAGTAAAATATTCAATCTATAGTTTATTGTGATTTTTGAGTTAATTTATATTAACTTTTATTTTTCTGTTCCTTTGACGTAATTACACAGCATTCGAGTTGTATGCAAAAATGAACATAATTTACAATGAAAAAATTTTAGTATCTTCCAATTGTTTGGCACTAGAAAACAGAAAATACAATTTTCTGTATAGCCTAACTATTTTCTACAAAGAGCAATTAAATGTATTCAGTCTTAAAATTTTGATTCCAGAATTAATGCAGATATGTATTAAAACAAACGTACGTTGATATTTCTCATAGCTTATAAAATAAAATACTGAATAAGCATAAGTGTAAAAACTAAAACCTGCGGCGCGAGATCTTGTGATACGATTCACATCTGAATCACGGGAAACGTACTGTATACACAGTACAGCTTGTGAAGAGAATTGTGATTTTAGAACATTTCTAGTCTTAAGCGTCATTAAATTATTTTAAAATCTGTTTAAAATTTGTATGATATCCTAAAAATATGAATAAGGCATATCTGCCAACAACTACGGAATATAATTTACCACTTTTTTTTAACAATAATTTTCGGCTTAAAATATAGCAAAACTTTTGTACTACGAGCGGGAGCTGGTTACTATTGTTAAAAAAATACCAAAAAATGTACCGTTTAAAAAAAGTGGTTCATTATATTCCGTTGTAGTTAGCATCTATGGAATAAGGCGACAATAACCTTCATTTTCTTTTTACTAGTTCAAAATTTGTTCTGCAATGCTCCATTCAGTGTTTTGTCAGCACTATTGAAATAAAATAAAAATTAAATCTTCCTAAAATGCTTTGAACTCGTAATATAAAATAATGTCTACTGATAGAATTTAATAAAGAATACATTTAACATCTATTTGAATGAAGAAAGTCATAAGGTAATAAAAAATACACGTCCTATACACAAGGAACAAATGAGTTTTTTGATTTAATATGTTTTCCCAGGGGAAAAGGAGGCTCAGCCTAAGAAATAATTTGTGATATTTAATTCACTCCAGCTAATTGTGAAATAGCACGCATTGACTACGTAAAATATTGACAAAATGTTTAGGAGATTAATGGATACGTGAGCTGAAAGTTCCTTTAATAGTTCAAAACTAATTGCCCTTCTACCTGTACTTATAGCCTCTTTAGGCATATGAAAGTCTGTTGAATGTATAAAATCAAGATATTTTATCAAGTACGCAGAGTCTTAGAGCATAGAGTATATGACTTTCCATAACACGCCTCTTGTGTTTTCTGTATTTGTAGCTTTGTCTTTCGTTTTCTGTAGAGGTACGCGTGATTTTCACACAAGCTCTAATCATTAGTTTATTTCGACAATAATTACCATTGAATAGGGTTTGTTTGTTAAGTTCGTAAACTGTCTATTTTAGGAAAAGGAGTCATATTAGATAAAGGAATTGTAACAAATAGAAGAATATAAAGCTAAGCGTGAGAAGAATGATATTTCATAAGATTTTGTAACGTTAATTTATTTAAAAGTTCAATACTTTAATGTGAATTTATGTACAATTATTTGTACCATTTTTCTTCTCTAAATTTTGTGTATTAAAGTAGACTAAGCTATTTTGATTATTTATATACCATTAAATGTACTCTCTGTCTTAAAAACTGCGTAGAATATTTACCATGATTTTTTATTTCGACACATTGTCTGTTACTGAAGTTATACTAGATTTGTATTACGGACAAAATTATATTAAAAAGGAGGCTTTCAATATCTACATGGAAATTAGTCCAACATATACGGTTCTTGTTCTAAATTTTGGCGAATTTCTTTCAAATATCTGTGAGCTCACCTGCAAAGACCACCCCCAATACATTCTCCGTTGACTTGTGTTCTGGTGTAGATTTAGGGACAACTGAGACTTAAAATAAAATAAAAACATATACTTCATAATTTCCACTTTAAAAGATTCGATTGTTACATATTTATGTTTTATATGAAGATAAACATCGCAAGAAAAACTGCCAAATTATCTTTACAATTTCGAGGTTTTCTACCCAGGTGCAAGATTTTAAGGAACTTTGTCAATGACGTTGGAATAATTAATTAGTAAAATACTACTAGGTTCAAAAAGTGCGAAAAAATGGCAATTCAGGAATTGCATATTATGAATTCATTCCGAAAGGAGAATCGTTAAAGGAGAATTACATCAAAAATTTTCGCAGATTTCTCGATCCTGTCATGCAAAAAACCTAAACCTTGTAATTCGAAAAATGACACCTTTTCGGCTCAGCGATCACTCCTTGTCCAGGATTACCTGAGTCAGCAATCCATCATAGTTCTTCCTTTTCCCCAGATTCACCAGATTTGTCCCCGCGTGATTTTCACCCCTTTCCCCGAATGAAAACTCCCGTAAAAAGTCGAAAATTTGCAAATGCGGATGAAGTGATGACTGCATCGAAAAGTACGCAAAAGATCGCTATAGAGGGCTGGTTGAACTCTGTTGAAACGGCGGATACTTTGAGGGAATTGTTACATTAACGTGCGTATAGTATTAGTGCGTTAATATATAGTGCGTTACATAAACAATTCGGTAAAAATCGCAATTTAAAACAGCATTTCATCGAAATTTTTGAACCTAGTAGTATATCTGTCCCGTCATCAAACTGTAATATTTTTTACAAGTCGTTGATTTGCTTATATTTTTAACAGGCTCAATATAATTACAAGAAAATGAGAATACGTGGAACTGGTTACGTAGTATTAATCTAGTTTATTTCTTCATTTTCTGAACTCACAGATAGCCGAATTTAGTCGCGGCTCGCTTCACTACAATCGGAAGTTCATGTTGTTTCCTTTGAAATTGTCTCTCTTTTGTTTTTCTGTTTCTCGCTTATTTCCTCTCGCCAACGAATCTTTAAAGAAATTACTTAGATCTTAAGTGTAATACGAAAGATTAGATAAAAAAAACTTCTAAAAAGTCATGTTTTCTGTGGAACAACTTTTGTCTTTCGATATCCTTTATTTCGGTTGCCTAGTTACAAATCCGTTAGATCCAAGATTCCCTGGAATGCTATTAACGTGCCGTTTAACATCTAATAGTTCCTCTTTTTTTCCCATTTTAGACTACACTGTCCATGAAATGATGGTAGTTCGAAAATGGTCAAATCACAGTTAAAGTTAGCAGTTCTTTTCTTCATATAAGTAACATTAGTGGGAAGAAAACTATGTTTTATAGTATATCCTTGGGTGTTATAGAACAGTTATTATTACGAAGCTCGTTTACCGGGATTTTATTTTTTAGATGGTTGTTGTGCAAGATTGCGCTTTGAAAACGAAAGTACAAAATATTCTAGTTAAAGTATGATATTTTCGCACCACTTAAAAGATTTACAATTACTTTATTGGCCATTCATATAAGAGTGATTAACAAAAAATTAATACAATGCGAGACCCTTTTCTTTCCTTTGTTGAGACTATTACACAGATACCTGGAAATAAAGCGTACAATGGTATCTTTTTTTAATAAATCCTTGCAATGAGCTCACATTAAAATTGCTTCATTTTGTAAAAACAGATCAATGCATTAATAAATATCTTACTCGTATTACGTATTTATTTATTTCTAAATACGTTATGACCTATTGGAAACTTTTAATTGAGTTTTGCTCATGCCTAATACGAACGATTCGGATCTACGGAAAGAAAATAATAATAGATGTCATGATCATAGTAAACGTGCCAAAACTCATGTTGTATGCCTTAAATTTTTAAAACTTTCATAAAATCCTCAAAATAAAATTAGTGGGGATCCTCAGAATGAAGATAGAAAGATAAATATTTACTGGAAATGAAGACTATTCAGCTGTTCTGCTATATCTTTCCTTTGGTTTTTTCAAAGTTTTCTTGACTTGGCCAGACTTAATACAAATTTAGCTTATTTTTAGTTGTCATTCCCAACTAAGTTCATTTAAAGCAAAATAACTACTAGAATATTAGATTTAAACATATGTTTTCGTCAATAATTACAAATGTAACATGTTTTATCTACCAAAACTTAATTTAAACCAAATGAATTACTAGAATATTAGATAGAAAAAGGTTCCAAGCGCTTACAGTCATTAAGAATAATATACGGCATTTGACTGCGTTATTTTATGTCGTCGATTACGCAAGAAATCAAATTTTTACAGCATTACATTACGTCAAATTAATCGGATAATGAAAATGTGCAGCCTATAAGTGCACTTTCTCTCATACCTATTGTGATATTTTCTCCCAGGCATTATATCTGCATTTTGTTTTCTACATAATTGTGCAGCTACTGCAATTCGCTGCTTCGATGAAGATTTCACCGATAAAATTTTAAAGTTTTTCATTTCATAAAATTATTTCCAGGATTGTCTGTTCGTCTCTGAGTTAGATCAGTGTGTCACATCCGATGAGTCAATATGTTAGTGTACTTCCTCTCTTCTGCTCCTTATGAACTGCTGCTGACTGGTAACCATACTTTGGGTTTAATTGTGTTGCTCAGCTTGCATTTCACTGAATGAGAGGCTCGCAGCCATAATGGAACAATTCTAGATATTTTAAAAATTGAGATAGTTCATATTAGAGCACCCTAAAAACGTGTTCTATTCACTGCCATAGTGAATCAAGTCATTCATACGTTTTCTCTCTTGAAGATGACATTACTTGCCATTATAATCAACACCTCCTAGATAAAGAAAGCCTAACAACTCCTACGTCACCAAGCTTTGACGTCATCGTTTGGCCTACGCTCATAAGTTTTATTTTCACAAAATAAAAGTATACAAAGTTTCTGGTGAATTTACTCATGAATAAAAATATTTTAATAATTTGAGATTAAAAATATAGTTTTATGAAAAATGGCAGTTTTTAACCATGACTAATTAGATAATATGATAAGGAAATAGACCGGAATGAATAATTTTGTATGAGAAAGGTATTTTAATTTTAATTTTTTATTTAAGATATTTTCTAATATTTGTAGCATCCACCAGAAATTTTAAATAGTTTTACTTTGTGAAACTAAAACTGTGATGACGTCATTACTTGAAGGCCTCATGATGATGTCAAAATTTCAGTTGTTAGGCTTTCTATGTGTAGGAAGGTGTTGTTATAATGCCACTATACTATAATGAGCAAATTCGAACATTCATTTCTTCAATTTAGTTCAGATGGACATGGTTCACTATGGTCGTGGCCTCCCAAAATGTGTGACATATTTTTAACTAGATTCTAAGTATATTTTTAATTCTACATGATGTTCACAAAAATGTATGCATATTCTGTCTATTAAATCCAAATGTCGCCATTGTTAATTTACAGATTTAATCAATTTTGAGTATAATAATTTTTAAAAGTTTAAAGTCAGACAGTTAGTGTGTCAAATTCATTCATTTCAAGTTTTTAAATTGAACTATGTGTAAATTTAATAACGTATATTTTCCTATTGCACATAATAGCTTTAGTAGTTTTATAATCCCCCAGTTAATTTGGTAAAAATTGTATGTTTTGTGAGTAGTAAAATTCATCATACGTGTTGATAAATAATGGTATTAAGTTACTTGAATCTGAAGTTATTAAGAATCTTAAGAATTATGATACTTAAGTTAGTTGACCGAAAATCAATACTTCGAGGAAATATAGTTCTTAAACGAATAAAGTTCTTCAAATATATCATTAATTACAGCACCCTTCTAATAAATAACCTTTCCTTTGAATATCAATAAATTGAGCATAAAAGTGTATTCTTCTGTACAATATTCCATCGCACAATAGAATCATCACATAGATCGTCGAAGAAAGGAACATTTCCAAAACACAACTAGATGCTTATTTTTCTTGCGTTACAGGAATAGTACAACAGACAAAGTCGAAATTCGGTTTGGTATGGGGGCCTACGTTCAGTCCCTAAGGGTGCCAATACTGTCTACCATTTTTCTTGGCTAACACGCTCACCAATTCTTTGGACCAAGAATCAAATTCCTTTTCTCTCTATCTTTCTTTTCTTTCCTCTAAAGAAAAAAACCAAGGAATAACCTGCATCCGGGCTGAAAATTTCAATCCTTGGCAAACATGATTTTTGCTCTTTCGGTTTGCTTTCCCTTTTGCTTCAGAATGCGTTTGTTCAGAAAGCGAACTGTAGGTTTAGATTTTCGTTTTAAAAATGTATTTCTAAGTCCATGCAGTTCAAAAGTTTTCCGTGCTTTGCTGGGTTTTCGTTACGGAGTAAGTAAAACACGATGTTACGTTATATATAAGACCTCCGAAATTCCATGCATTGTAATAATTTTTTATGAATTTTAACTGCTCCCATATGATTAAAAAATATCAAACAGAACTCAATTATATTAACTGTATTTTACTTAATCGTTATATGAAAGAAGTGTATTTCCAAAATGTAGAATCAATCATATCACTTAACTCTATTCGTAATTTTCTATTTGCAAACACAAAATTATTTATATTTACGAAGCAAAGAATGCCACTGAAAATGAAAACAACATTCCTTAGTAATTACCGATACAGCGGTGAAGTGGTTAAATAATAATTCGTAGTCAAATTACTGTAACATGTAATGACATAGAAAGAGCTTGAATGTGTGGTATGTTTTTCATTCTGAAGGGTTAAAAAGTGAAATTGAGGGTCATATAAAATATAAATATATCTTCATCTCTGATTCCACGATAAATTTAATAGGTATGTAAAGTGGTGCTAAGTAACAATTTCAATTGCAAAAATTCTACTTACAAAAAATTCAGATGCGATTGTAAAGTAATTACAGGTTTTAAAATGAGAACATGCTTAGGAAACTACATGGTTCTATGTATTGTTATGGATATCGATTAATTTCAAGTAAAACACATTAGTCTTTTAATAATTTGTATTACATTTCTTTAGAAGGGGGGATGAAATAAATGATTGAAGACGCTAGACATCATTAGTTTATTTTTCTTAAAAATGAAAAAATGGGGTAATTTAAGAATTGACATATTTTTTTTTTTAAATCAAGTACTATTAATTCAGAATTTCTAAATACTTATCAGGCTTGCATACCACGAAAAGGTACTTAGTCAATTTTAGGAAATCAATGCAATGGCGAATACTAATTATGGGTTATTTAATATTGCCTTATTGTAATGCAGCTCTTTTTATTCTATTGTATTTATAAAGAATTTATTATTAAAAGAATGCATGATGTATTACTTATCTGCTAACAATTCCGGAATATAATTAACCACTTTTTATAAACATTAATTCTAACACGTATTTTTATGTGCTAAAACGTAGCAATGTTTCTGACTTTGCGGTAGGGTATCGTTACTTTTTTTGAAAGAATTCTTTAAAGAAATACTGTTAACGAAAACTTATAAAGTTTTGAAAAAATATATAAAAGTTATACTGTTCAGAAAAGTTGGTTAATTATATTCCGGAATAGTTGGGAACTACGGTATTACGTCTTATCAAGTGCTTAGTAAGATCTGCTAGTACGACGACAATGAAATGAGTAAGTACAATATTTGTCTTTTATAATTTAGAATTAAACTGGTAACATGCTTTTTTACCATTTATGTTGAACTATTTATTTATTTATTTGTTAAATGATTCGCTGCTTTATGTTTTACATACTTTTAGCTCCTTTCGTAAATGATTAAATTTGTAAAAACTGTCAAACGAAAGAACAATATATTGATGACTATAATGGCTTTACTGAAATTTATTCCCACTAAACTAACTCCTAGCATCCATTAATTTAATAACCTGCTGCCATATTTAGAAACTTATTACAACCCATGACTAGCATTCATGTAATATTCCAGAGCTTCAGATTTAATTAATGTTTGACACTGTAATCATACACTCCCTTAAACTGATTCACTCAAATTTTTGTTAAAAACAATGAAACTTAAATTCGGCTGTTATTCTTCGGAATGTCATCCACAATTTCCTCTTTACATAGTTATAAGATTACAGAAATATGAGTGGTATTGTAAAATTTTATTATTTCAAATTAGATTTTAATTACATAATGCGATAATTAAATGCATATCTCTCAAAGCGTTTTCATTAGTTGCGTGGTTTCCGGAAATAATGAAACATTTTCCGTGCTACAGACAAGATGAAACTTCCTGCACCTGTCACTACATTAATTAACTGACAGGCCTCAGAAATAGACTAAATCTGAGAGATGTTAGAAGGAGCGGATTTCTGCGAAACTTAAATTTTTGTTAAACAACGCTTTGTTGCTGTTGCAGAGAAATTAAAGTCTGTGAAATTGTTATGATTATTTTGAGCATGAAGTATGACACTTATTAAGTTGATGTAAGCGCGTCTTGCGAATAAAATTGGAGCAAGGAAGGAACATTGCATACTGAGATTGTTTTAATGATATTACCTTTAATGTCATTTAAGAACTAGACTCGAGACTAGACTTCGAGTATTTGCAATGTTATTTTACGAAAATCAGTCGTACATTTTTAATATTCTTTTTAAAGTGCATTTGTTTACTCTTGTACCTTAAGCCCGAGTACCTAGTATTTTTACTTAATTTTATTTATTCACGAATACTTGATACCTAGAAAGCTCTTCTGGAATCTATTCATTTACTCGCAATAAAATGCTCACGGGCATAACACGTTAGATTATTCGAAAGAGGGCTAAAAACTGGTCAGTCTTCTCCCTTACGTTGTCAAAACTGGCACTAATATATTTTTTTTTACCCAAATACGGGAACTTGCCCATTAGGCATTCCCCCTACTCAGGCCGGAAGTATTGGCTATTTTATTATGGCGCACCACAGTAAGCAGCCAACGTTACCCCCTTTGAAAGGACGGACAAGCTTACACCCAATCTCAAACAGGGAATCAAACCCGTATCCAAGGTATGGTAAAATGGTTTGTTAGCCAATAAACCACATCGGTGGCACTCATAAAAATCATACGTTTATTATCTTAATAAAAAGAGTACGCATCTTAGTGAAAATAAAGGGTATTATTAAAAGTGCAGTTATTAGGATCGTGGCAACGTCTCCTGGATATAGAAAGCCTTACAACTCCTACATCACCAAGCTTTGACGTCATCATTCGGCATACATTTAAAAGTAAAATTTTTAATAGTTTTATTAGTAACATAAAACTGTTAAAACTTTTTCCCATTAATAGCAATATTTTAATGATTTAAAATAAAAAATAAAATTTTACGACAAATGACAATTTTTAACCATCACTAATTAGATGATATGATAAGGAAATAGGTCAAAATAAATGATTTTGTATGAGAAAGGAATTTTAATTCTAATGTTTAATTTACGATATTTTATAATATTTGTAGAATTCACCAGAAAATTTTAATAGTTTTTTTAAAGAAAATAAAAGTTTTAAATGTATGCCTGATGATGCTGTCGAAGCTTTGTGACGTAGGAGTTATAAGGCTTTATATATTTAGGAGGCGTTGGCTTCGTAACCATGAGTTTGCGTGTTGAATTCCGACGTACTTTTAAACATTTTTTGCTTGTGTATTAAATTGTGCATGAACCGACAACCTCTGATAATGCCGTCATGGTGACATCCAACGCCTTCTTTCGATGCAGGTAGTGTCAGTTGATATTAGTTGCTGCTGTCACCAGCATAACCTTATTGTTTGAGGAAGTTGATTGAAGCTTCATGAACATATAGCAGTTAAGTAGTAAAATACATTACATATAAAAAACGCTTTTAAAACTTAAGAACCAGATCAGCCATTTCCTTTTTGTAGTTTAGTTCAAACTGTTCTTTTGATAAGAATTTGCATTCAAAATTTTCAGGTTCGTGATATCTAAACAAATAATACAAATGTAATGCTATTTCAAATATAAAAAGATTAATGATGATAACGAAGAAACATTTCATTAAAAAAGAAACTACAAAAACATGCCTATCACGTTAAAGAAAAAATGTATTTATAGTAAATTCTCAGTAACAAAAAAATTATTTTTAAGTAATTTATCTCTACTAGATATAGCAATTTTTTTTCTTTCCAAAGTACTCTTGAGATCATCTTTCATTTTTCATTCTCGACGCATTATATGAATATCATGAATCTATTTGCATGTGAAGTATTACAGCTTAAAATATTCATCACACAAAGGACGTACTAAGTGTTCAGCCTTTAATTGAAAATTCCCTAATAAATATTAATGTTTCTAGATAATTAATCAATGTTTTGTAGCCAGTATCATGACAGAACTAAAAAGCATATTACGAAATACCTGAGAAAAAAATGGATTTTACCGTGCTCATTCTCTAGATTATGAAATTATTTTCTGAACAGATAAATTATATTTTTCGATTGTTCCTTTCTACTTCACAGTTCTCTGTACATTATTATGCGAAATTTCTTACTAACGATCTATTTACGTGTTTGTATAAGAGCATACATTAAATGAAAATAATGCACTTAATGTAGTAAATTGATAAAAATAGTGCATTTGTAAATGCTAGCTACATCAAGTGCTATATTATTTATTCCCAGATAATCTGATTTCATTGTTATTTATACAGAGTTTGAAACTATGATAGTAGGTATATGTGTGATGGTTGGGTGGGGTTGGTTATTTAGAATATGTTTAGAGGTTGGAGAAGGAGATGGAACTGTTTTTTATTTAAAAAAAAATAGAGTAAAACTTATTTACAAATTTTAAACCGAAAACATTTTGTGGTTTTTATTTCTGCATTAATTATCTTTATTATAGTTGTTGTAGTTAGTGATATTATTTTGATTTATATAATCTAATTACCCTAATTATTTATTTTAATGTACATATTTAGCAAAGTATGGTTGAATTTTAATAATATTTATGAATATTAGAACATATATGTTTTTATTAATATTATTATTTTATGTAAATATTAAGTCTTGGCTCTTTCTTTCTTCGTTTTGGTAATATGAGTTCAAGAATTATTTTCTTTCTATTACTTCTCAAAAACATAAATAGACTTGCTAATATTGATTTCGCTGTTCCTCCCCTCCGTTCACAGTTACACTGATTTCCTGCTTCCATATTGGCCTTAAAAAAACTCCATCTGGATCCCTGCTTTCCTATTGGCTCTTACAAACACTTTTTTGAATCCCTACTTTTTTTATATAAACAGAGCAAATATTACCATTCTCATGTCAGCACTGACGACGACTTGTCTTACATGCTGAAACCAGTGTCCTCTTTCAATTTTCGTATTGTGGCAATCTTATACGTTTGCCATTTCCTGCTTATATATTACCTTCTGCAGAAAGCTACGTTGTCCACTTATTAAGGCATAATTAATAATGTTATGAACAGTGATTATCTCAATTTTATATTCAGAAGATTGTTTAACAATTTTCTGTAATAGAATATCTAATACAATATTTAGCCTTTAGATAAATGAAATGAAATCACAAGATACTAATTTTAGAAATTTTCTGCGTCTTTGAAATAAAAGCTAAACTTTGAAAAGTATATCTCTTCGAAAACATACAAGATTAAATAAATTCTATAACAAACTCTAACATGTTTATCAAAGTAGAACGTTATTCTGCTAAAATTATAAATGTAGCATGAAACGTTTCTATTTCACACATTGTTACAGCCTATCCCTAGACAAATAAATTCGTTGCAAATTTTACGATATTAACACAAAAGGTTTCAATAAAATGGTTTATAGATAATCGAATTTCATGGTGCCATACCATCGATTTTCTTCAAGAAAAGACTGTTTTATCAAGAACATAACAGAATGTGAAGCGAAAACACTTTCTTTCAATAGTGAGATCATCATCTGTTATTCCATCGACCAAAGAGAAGTTAAGAAAGAATTTGCGCAATTTTAGCGAAACAAATTTGCGAAGAAGATACCGCTTACAGAAAGTAGAACGGATTTAACTTATGGTGTACGATACAAAATTATGTTTGCTGAGATATTGAGAAGATTTGTAGCTCGGGTTTTCATCGACAGATTTGTGAATCGAGGAATAATTTCCTATACTAAAATCCAAGGGAAACCTTTAACATGACTTATCTTGAAAAAAATATCTATTTTTTTTCGGATGAAGAGAAGTTCTAAATTTGAAGCTTATTTAGAATTTTTTTTACATTATTTTTGACGTTTTTCAGTGAAAAGTAAAGGCTCATTTACATTCATCAATTCGAAAGTTCATCTTGGAGGATTCATCCAAATGTATAGATTACCTTTAACTTTGCTTTCGTCCAAAGTGACAAGAAAGATGAACGATGAAACAATTTGACCCTCGACCGACTTTTGATGAAAGAATCTTTCCCTGAACCGATGATTAATACAGAATGAAACCTTGGTGAAAAATGCAAACAAACAATTCGTTCGTTTTCTCCCCCCCCTTTCACAATTTAATTGGGGGTCTCGTGTCTGTGAGGGCAATGACATTGCGCGTGAGGTGAAACCACCGAACTATAGTCTGTTCGCGGGAACGAAAGAACGAAAGTAAACAAACGGGTTACCAAAGAATTACATTTTTTGGCACCAATCCCTAGTTAGGCGAATTTAACATTTCTTAATTCCAAACAGCGTAAATGGAAGAAAGCAGAAATTCACACTGTGTTTGGAACTTTGGCAAAATGCCAGGTGTTTACTCATCGCCAGTGTGCATGTGCAATTGTTTAGTTTCGTTCTCTCGACTCGGTGAACGCACTATAGATGAAAGTATGCAAACAAGGTTGATTACTCTGGATCACTCAATCTGATTTTCTTTGGATGTACATCAAAAGGGATACAGTGAAAATACCGCTTAAGACATGTTCTTTCCAGGTGATCCTTTCATTGAAGACAAACCCTTTTGTGTTTCGAATGAGCGTAAATTCTCATCTTTCAGTTTAAAATATAGCGAACGTAATTGTTTTAAACTAAACCGTACTTTTATGGTTTTTTTAAAAGAAATATGACTAAAGCGTACGTTCGATGGGAATGGAACCTGCGTTAATCACATGGAATTGCACACTACCAATGAGCCCCGAGGTGGATAACTTTCTATTTCTGTGTGAAATTCTAAAATCTCAATTTATTTTTCATGTAACTCAATACCTGTATTAAAATTATGATACATTTTAATTTCAATTTCACAAGAATGAATCAGTATTCGCAATTTTTGAGTAGTGTAGCAATGCTCTGGCGAGGCATCTGAAAGACTAGATTTACAATTTAATCTTTCTGATGTCTATCGATAGTGAGATCTATCAATAAAATCTATCAATAAAATCTATCAATAATCGTTGTGGAATTTGAATAGTACTTACCTTCTACATAACAGGCTTATTGTGATTATGTATTTCCAAATCTTTATGTAAACTTTTATTATAAAATTGCAGCACTATTGTTGCTACGACTGGTGGATAATTTGAATATAAATGGTTTTTTTATTAATAATCTGCAGCAATCTCTTTCCACAAACATTTTTAGGGGCAGATCAAAATAATATTTCAAAATAATAGCTTCCTTAATCATTTTGGAGATGAAAATTAATGATCATGTTGCCTTCAAAGCACTCAAGTGATACAAAATAGTGTAATTGACAGGATGTGCAGGTTTTAGTTATCACTGTTTCTTTATTTTCCGAAACTTTTAACAAAAATACTTTTTTTAAATAATCCACAAAACATATTTACCGTCTTACAATATACATCAAATGGCATTTTTTATGAAATTTTATATTTTAAGAACTAAAATTAAACTATACAAAGATCATTTTAGTTGTTAAAACGCTATAAATAATTATTTGGTAAATTAATATAAATAATAATTCCAACGTATTGGCAATTTAAGTTAGATAACATGAGTTGGAAAGAAATAAATTGCTTAGCGTATAGTAATGTTTATTTTATTATTATATATATATATATATTTTATTACGCAAAGTTTTTATATAAAAATTCTATTTTTAGTTGACCCCAGTAAACTGAAAATTCTCATATAATAATAGTTTTCAAAATTTATTAAAGTGTGCATCCAATCTCCCTTATTTAATTTTAATAACGACGGACTACCTAAATTAATGCACGCTCCTTTTCATTTATTATGTTGACAGAAGAAAACGCACAAGTAAAATGATTAATGTTTCCTGACTTCAAATTTTGCAGATGAACATAAGTGCGTTTTCAGTTTCAGGTTGTGCATATTTAAAAGAGCAAATGCATTAATTCGGTAAAATTCTCTGTGTTTTTTTAAAAGCTGTGAATCTAAAGTTGTAAAACACTGATTTTGTCTGCAGTTAAATTAAGACGTACAGATGAATTCCAGGTTTAAGGCTTTGAAATATAATTACACTGAAATGGTTATTTCTTGGCACATATGACACAGAAATAGAAGCAGTCATGGAATCTAAAGTGCTGGTTTTACAGAATTATGTACATGAAAAATTTTCTGTTTGTTTTATTATTGAATAAAAGAAATAAATTAATTTCGAGACCCAAATAACAGAAATATTTTGAATTGCATTTATTACAGAAGAAAATTTTGTTATCTGAATTTCCAGTGCTATATTATTTATTACATTATATACGTTTTAATTTTTTGAGAGACCGTATACACCTGAACAACGTTTTACCTATGAAATTTTAAACGCAGTATGTTTCCAATAAAATGAATTTATCTAATTTCTTCAGAGTTTTATTCTCGAAATACAAAATTGTATTACTCTTTCAAGTGAGAGAGAACTTTTCGATACTCTACACTGTAAAACAAAATTCCGAAACGTTACCTCAAAATATGGGGCAGAAATTTTAGTTTAAAATGCAGGAACTTTTCCTCATGTTACGCAAAAGTATTCACACAAGTTTCCGCATTTTACGGAAATGTATTTAGAAACATTTCTGTACAATTCGGAAGGAAATTCAAAAACTTTCACTGTAAAAAATGTTATTGTAAAATTTACAGCAAGTCAGTTTTTGAGTTAGACTACTTCGAATTAATTTCTTATTGACAAAAAGGTGTAGATAACAGAACTAATCTTTTAACTTTCCCTTATTATTCATTTATCTTTTGTTGGTTTTAAAGTTAAGGTCTTCGGATGGAACATGAAAGCTTAAATATTATACAGACCAAGACCTGATCCCTTCAACTGCATTGAAACGATCGCTTAAATGACTCATTGCAATTTAAGTGACGCCCTCTGTAAATAGAAAAAACAAATAAATCTAGACGTAAACAGACTGCATGCGCAGAACGTCCGAGATAAAGATTTTCTCGCCAACATGAATATTTTACTTTGAAATTCCGGTTATATTTCCGAAATCTATTGTCCGAATTTAGTATTAATAGTTTACGCTATATTTACGGAAACCTTTCTGCAAGAAATATGTAGCATTTTTGAATTATTGTACAGTGTGTTAATATTTAGATTTCTGAGTACTGTAGAATTTAAAAAATGCTCCCTGAAGGTTCAACATGAAAACTATGATCTGTTTTAAATACTTAATACTTGGAACGGATTTTTTTTTATTATTTTTATGAGCTATGGCTAACTATTGAGAATAGCTCCTGGAATTTCGTTTCTTTTCGTGTGTTCATGTTATGAAATAAAATAATTGCGTAGTAATATGGTTTTGCTGGGTGCTATCTAAATAGAGTCAATTTGCACAATATTGTGAAATATTGTTTCTTTTTTATTTTTTGTGAAACCAATCACATAGGTATTGCAGTAGTTACTATAGAATAACAAATTTTAGAGAAAGCGTTTTCCACGGTATTGATCACAAACGTTCACCAATTCACCACTAATTAATAAATGTTTGTAATGAAACTCCGCAAAACAATTCAAGGGTAGTAATTAAAACTATATTTTTTTGCTTTACATTAAATACACAAAAAGTATGAACAAATAAAATTTCATAATATAAGTATGCTTCGATCATATTGAGCAAGAGCTCATGTACGAAAATATGAAATCTGCAGTTTACTGGGAAATGTTTTTGGACTGACATAAAATATGTTTCAAGTATGCAACATGTGCTGAAGAAAAAATATCACGCAAAAGCAATAAATTTTATGGGTATTTCGTGGAGGTATCTCAGGACAGTTTAGATAAATATACGCTCATAAAAGTGTAGACTACCTTAATACTATCTTTATACGAATGCATGAATTTCATCTGAGTTTTAAATAAAACATAGCAAAAATCTATAAATATTTAATTGAAGAAATATCTTATATAACTGAACCTTCAAGGCGATTTTACATAAAAAATATATTTTTGTATCTTTCATTCAGAGTTAGGAAAAGATTATGTTGCAAATTCTGAGAAAACTCTTCTATCAATACTATTTATATTTTGCTATATTTGTATGTTTTATTGCTATAATTTCCTTAAAATGTAGTAATATAACCTAATAAAGTAATAACTTCACTAAAATGCGCGTTTTTCTTTTGCATTTTATGTGCAATATCATTGATTTGCGCTTTGCTGCTCATGTATTTTGCATTGAAATAATATATTTTCTTTGCAACTCATAATAGTGCATTTGTATTTGGCTTTTAGTGAAAAAGCTAGTCTTCTCTGAATGATTTGGCATTACTTTACAACTTGAAAATGCAGTAATTCTTTCTATCAGAATATACCTTTTACATTTCCGCATGGAAATGTTCTTCATGGCGTTTTTATAACAGTAGAAACGAAGATGTTACATAAAAAATATTCGTTGATTTTTAGGCAAACTGAAATCCCCCCTTCTTCTTACGTAGCATATTGCCTTGAATATTTTATGAACAATTTTGAAAGATATTCGGAGAAATAATTGAAAATTTTGTCGAGTAAGAATGCGATTATATGAAATAAATATTATTGATATCTGCAGTTGAACTCCTTCATAGCATCCTGGAAGGAACCAGATTATTTATAACTGTCTAACCAAATAACCTTATAATCGAGGTTCTGTTTTGACAATGGGCCAATGTTACAGTATATTCCGACTTTACTAGACGAATTACTAGGCCACTTTAAGCGATGTCACTCTGATCAAGTTCAACAGTATACGCAGGATATTCGTAATTAAAGTTTTCCTCTTAAGAGCGGTGTTCAACGAAAAATGCTACTCAGAATGCTACGAAATTTGCAGGCAATTATAATAAAATAATGGAAAAGACATTTGCTTTGGATAAAAAATAGATAAAACAAAATCACCACTAGGTGGCATTTTATGATGTTAGTGATGCTGATACGCGAATTCACCCTCTCCGCAGTGATGTAAAACATCTCTTTCACAACCTCTTTATTGTTTTTTTCGTCTGATATGTTTACTTGTTTGTTTAATTTGGACTAAAACATTGTAAAACGCCCCCTAGTGGTGACTTTTTAAACTATATTTTTTCAATAAAATCTCCCCTTCACGGTTTTGTTAAGGTTTTCTATACATTTGACACCATTCTTATACCAAAAGTTTTCGCTGGACGCCGCTCCGAATTAAGAACTTTTAATTATGAAAGGCATTGCTATTTTATATATCTCAAATAACACTTAAGTCTAGTTTATACAGATGACATCATGAACTTTTAAAGGCAAAAAAAAAAAAAAAAAAAAAAAAAAATAGTACCAGAATGCATTCTGTAGAAATGATTGGAAAACATGTCTTTCTGAGGTATATTGATCTCTTGAATGAAAATTTAGTGTGAATGTTATATAATGTTGATTCATTGGAAAAATAAAGTGTTAAATTTAATAACCCTGTATATAAGCTCGCACAAAACAAGAACAAACTGTACATACGTGTTGAGATATGCAGATTTAAATAGTGTTTTAATATCAAATACTATAATTTACCGAGTGAATCTTTAAAGCACCTTTTGAACGGAACTGTACAGGAATGTTACGTTAAAATAAACTGCTTTCAAATCCTCATAACTGCATGGTACATCGAATATTTCGAAATAAATGGCGTCATAATACAAAAATACTCTTCGATTCCGCAATAAAACACTGCACAAAGATCAAACAGCGAGTGGTAACTACCTTTAACGGAGAAAATATTAGCTCCGGCTTGCAATAATTTCGCTGTTAAGGGCTTCAGTGCATAATCCTTTACGCTGCCTCTTTGCGCTTAAAAGAAACCAAACAGCTGTCACTATTTACACCGAATCAAGAGCCCGATATATAAGGTCAATAACAGTAATTGCTATCGTAAATTACAGATCGTATTCTCACAGGAAAAAAAAAGAAGTACATTGTGATATTTTCCTGATTAAAAATCGATTACTCTCGTGTGATGAATCTGGGTATTTATTTCATATTAAGATTAGAAATTTTAGCATTCGCCTTCAAATTCAAAGCAGCGCTATTTTAAAGCGGAATAAATGAATCGAGTGCATTAGTTATTGCTTGAGTTGATTTTAAAGATGGGATTCTTTTAAGTCCCGCAAGTTTCCTTTAAATAAGATTTGAGATATATCTGTGTTTATGGAACTTTAAATGGTTTATTCCCCGTTGCCAGTTCCTTTTATAGATGAATAAATAGTATCTTGAGGGAGTATTTTTTGAAACACATGCTACATTTGTAAAAGCGACATAGATATGTTTCATTATGCAGTAATTTCTTCTTTAGGATTACTTTTTCTAAAATAAAATGTATTAAATAGATAAAGAAATTTATTATGGGAATCAGTACACATTGGGAATAAATACTCAGTTCTGTGGTGCCTTGAGAGATACGAAAAGCTCATACAATCTGCTAAAAGATATCTAAAAAGATATTTACTAACATAAGTAATATATTAATGTAGGGCAAAATGGAGACAATGCATTTTAAATTACTAAATTTATCACACATAAATTTGAAAATTTGCTATTAAAAAACTTGCAAAGTTAAACATCAATGTTTATTTCTTTTGAAAATTCATTTTCTATGTATTATTAAACATAAACGTAACTCAAAGCATTTTTTAGTTTTTAATCACTTATTTGAAAATTTCTTGATACAGCGTTTCTGTTAATGCCATGTTTTAAATACATCTATATATGAATTTTCAAAGTTAGATGTTTTTGATAAAATACAAAATGTATATTATATATTCCCAGGCAGAGAACTCCCTATAAAAAACTTTTACAATAAAAAAAATCTCATCTAAATTAATTTACTTTACTTGTCCTTCAAAAAGTCTACTACTGAGTTAATTTATCTGATATTAATTGCATCACTTTACATTCAAAATTTTCCTACTCTTCTCAAATCAAACCAAATCTTGTGATTTAAGGCGTCATCTGATTTTTAGGAAAATAATTTAGTCACCCAAACAAGTTGTTTTACAGAATAGATAATGATTTAAATATACATTTAGAATAAATCACAGTAGTTGATAAAGCCATACAAGGAATATTGTGTAGAATCTACAGAGGTAAATAGCTTTAATATTATCAGGCTGTTTTTAAGAATCTCTAGAATGAATTCTGAATGGTGCAATACTAGTTATAATGCGATGTGTAAATCTCAGGGGAAATTATCTTATGCATCCCATTCCTGTCGTGAATATTTGAATTCTGTAAATTGTAAACAGGCGAAAACTATAACACTCTTTTAATGCATCAAACTATCAAAGATCTGTGCTTTTAAATTGGATTATATTAAACGTCAATGAGAAAACAGAAATTATTGAGAAACGTGTAAATAATGAGAAAATTTTCGGGGATTCTTTAAATATTAAAATGATGAATACTATTATTTGTTCTTTAGCTGTGTTTTTTAATTTATTAGAAAATCATTTGAATGCATTATGTGTGCAATTTGAGAAAACTTTGTTTTTGTTTTATAGTTGAAATCTCTACATAACACTGCAATAGAATGCATGCGTATATACTATTCAGAATTTTTTTCTGTGTTTACAACAATATTACAAGTAAGAGTATTGTTGTTTTCCTCTTTTCAGTTTTACTTAAGAAATGTTTTAGTTTTTTGTAGGTTATTTGTAATTAGAGTATTAACATATTGTCAGCTAATGAGAGACGTATTTTATGGACAAAAGTAATGACCCATTTGCCATATTGAATTTTTTTTCCAAATTTAGAAACAAAAAAGGCGACGATATTTTTGCAAATTCGGAAATGAAGTTTGAAGAAGAGATTTGAATTCGTACTTTCTGGTAACGATTCCTGAATAAGAGAAAAAATCTTGTATCTGTCTGTACACTGAAGAAAATAACCTTACTTGTTAGTTTAAAAATACATCTTAGAGATATTAATGAATGTCCGTATGCGTTTACATACAGATAAATATATTTAAAAAGATATATTAGTTTGAAAAATCGATTTTTTTTTGTGTACCGTATAGTTTTGAAAGACTCTTGACAATAGCTCCAGATAGTATGGCAGTAAATCTAGTAAAAATTACACGCTAAAAGCAAGTCTTTAAAATATTTTGAAAATGTACTGTAAATATATGTAAGTTTGCTTACAAAAGAAATCCAAATTCTTCATTTGCGCAAATTTTTAGCTAACTCTATACAACTTCTCAATTAAAAATTCCGTTTGGATGTCACAAAAGTATGAGATAACATAGGTACTAGAAATGTCAGAATTTCATTTTTATCCAAATTGGACATGGACACTGGGGACGACGCACAGAAATATTATTTTTTCCTGATTTTGTTCAAGGTAATTAAATAAACAAAGCACACGATGTGTTTCAATCTTTTATAATACCACCTTTTATCTTACAGCTTAAATAAAAAGCCTTTCTTTCTAAGGAATGTAAACATATGCACAACCTATTTGTACAGAGTGGCGCAAAGATACTGTTCTGGTGTAAAATAAGAAATAAATTTTGAAAATTTTGTTTGATTTCTTCTCTTATATGATTTTGTGAAGAATGCTTGAGAAAATCCTAAGAGTAAAATTCACAACATCAAAAAAGAAAAAAAAAATCAATTTTGAATAATCGATTTCAAACAATTTTAATTGGCTATCGCGTTCAACAAATTTAATCGCTGCACTGGTTTGGATTTCTTTCAAAGAAATAATTCAGTGACCATACGACAAGAACAATAGAAATGATATCAACAACCGACAACAATTTTTGAAATGAAATGCTGACCATAACGCCTGATATTGTGAAATGCACAATTTGTGAAGCAGGGAAGTGCATTTATGAGTCTTTTCTTTTCCCTCGTTCAAGCAAATAAATTTCCACACAATTTACTGTATTTAAGAAAAATCAAATAGAAAATAAAAAGCCAATAAACATTCGTACTAGAACGCTATTTAGCACCTCATAGTTAAAAATGTAATTTATAAGACCCTTTTTTCTATAGTTCTTATCCATGCCAACAAAAATCGGATACTTAAATTTAATCAGTAAAGGATAGGACTTAATTAAACTCTATAATTACATCATTCTTTATATAAAACTTTAATGGCTCGCTAAATTTGATCTTACGTAGTCTGGGAAAGTAGCTTAAAAT
This sequence comes from Cheiracanthium punctorium, assembly GCA_038373885.1. Taxonomy (NCBI): domain Eukaryota; kingdom Metazoa; phylum Arthropoda; class Arachnida; order Araneae; family Cheiracanthiidae; genus Cheiracanthium; species Cheiracanthium punctorium. The sequence continues at coordinate 306,163 of JAWZYV010006519.1, read as the reverse complement.
TTAACTTTTATGTAACTCTTATTTTTATAATATAGCACTTTAATGTGAAACTAAATTTCGTGTTTTTTTTTTCAGCTTGGCACTTTCAGAAATTTATTGAATAAATATTTTCCTATACAGAAATTATTTTTCCTTTAGATTTTTTAATGTCTTTCCAGATGTTACATTTATGGCTCAAGCGTTGAGGTACTTCATTATTATTCATGAAATTCCTAAAAGGAAACACTTTACAGGCTAATCAGTGTGTTTTAGACAGCATTCCAATAAGCCACCTTCAAAAGTGATGTAAAAATGCATTCTGTCACTTAGCTAATATAGTTCGCTGCAGCATTAAAGGAATTTTTTTATGCCAGCCTGCGCTATTTTTCACTTCTTGATACGTGATCGCTCAGTAGGTTCGGCCGGAAAATTAATGGCATTTCGATTAAGGGTCAATGCACGTAACAAAGAGAAGAGGAACTCTTAGAAAGTGGGGTTTTTGTTTTATCCAATTAATTCTCTGTCTTTAGATGTAGCAAGTTCCTGGGTTAAGAAAGTGACATTTTATGTATACGATACTTGAAACGTGGATAGGCGATATTTGTCATACTATTTTTTTATGTCATTAGTCGTAAATGTATAGCGTCGGTCATATTTACATAACTGTAACGTAGAAAATATCAAATTAAAATAAAGTGAAATCTGAAAGAACTAAAATGACTAGAAACACTCATTAAAAGAACGGTTATCACGCACATATACCTACAAGCTGCAAAATTAGACAAATTTGTTTTTGTGTATTTTATAAATTGCCCGTGTATTTCTTGTCGTATAGGTAGCTGAGAGTTATTCCATTAAAATGAAGCGTTTAAATCTTTTAATTAACACATACTATAATACGTGTATTTATAGTAATAATTGTAACTGACTTTACATTTTCAGTTATATCATAAGATATTTTTCAATAAATTTTTTTCTGAATATGCATAGTAAAGTATACATATTCAAAGTGTGATGTTTATAAAATGATGTCCAGTGCCTGTAGCAAGTAATTTAGTGTAATTTGAGGAATGTTGATTGTATGATAAATCCCAACACATAAGAATTTGTCTTTTTGCTGTCTGAAGGACAGAACTCTGCAAGTTCTTTTTTAACTACGTAGAATATGACTGTGATGGAATAAGAAAAAAATCCAAAGCATTACGTAAAGCATACAAAGCACTTCCTTCCTATCCTTAAATGAACGCACGCAGCGTTTCAGGTTCCTCTTCTGCTTCCAGCTTTTTTTCTCTACAATCGTCAGTCTAGCATAGGAACAATATTTCGTCTTTTTAACGATAGAGACATAAAAGACAGTTAAATAATTCAATTCTCCGTTTTTCCCCAGAATTTTTATCGTGTTATTTTTTTAACACAATCTCTTTCTATTTCTAACTGTACTTCATAGAACTTCGAGCACATAACACTGCCGAACGAATATTATGTTACAAGGAATATGAAAAGTAATATTATGTAGCGGTTGAGGTAGCGTTCAAATATTAAATTACTTTATTAAATTACCAATTTTATCAATTAAATTATTTCGGTGCGATCGTAATTAATAGCTGAAGTACGAAGCATCGCAATACACAGAAACGGAGAAATTTATGAGACAAAATATTGCTTTAAATGTTTTTATCATAAAGCAAAGGAAGTATTAATTAACAATTGATACATATTGTTGGCGGTGGCTGGTGGGCAGGTAAAACGCAATAATTAACGTGCTTCTAGATCAGTATCTAAAATTGAAGTCCACGGAAAAACGCGAAATACCCAAGAAGGCCAAATTGGCGAGAACCGGTGCAGGAGCATTAAACGGACGCCAAATAAAACGCCAACAACATATTCGTTTATGACTGGCGCTATCGTCCTGTAGTGGTATCAAATAAGCGTTATCAAAAGAATTTTAAAAACCAGACGCGCCAAAAAGGATGAAACAAATAATGTAAGAGCTAATGTAACCCAAAATTAAAGCGACATTTATTTATTAGATTTTTTATCTTATATGGTCATAAACAAACCATTGAAAATGCAGTGTTCTTAATCAAAAGAAAATGCTAAGTAATGTATATAACGGACATAAGAAAGTTGGGCAGAGAAGTTATTTTTAGAGCAAGACCTTTAGCTACATCTTTTAAAACGGAAGCAAAAGGAAATAATTTTGATACTTAAAAACGCTGAAATATATTAAATTTAGAATAGAAAAGCCTAACACAAATTAATTAAAAATGTGTGATCTGCATCACAAATACAATAAAAAATTAATTTTTTGTCTACCTCTAGCTTTAATGATAACTACTGAGAGAATATTAAAGTGAAAAAAAAAATAAATAGACGCATGCATACTTTAAACTAAGTTACATATCAAAGCGTGTAAAATTAATTTAAAAGCAAAGATATAGAGATTTAAATCATATTTTGCTTTTTCAATGTTAAATTTTAAATTAGAATAATTTTCATTAATCATTATTTTTAGAAAGTTAGTGATAGTAAAAGCTTGTTTGTGAAGCATATTTGAATAAAACATTTTCCGAAACTTCACGCACACTTTCTGCCTTTGTAAGATGCGTGTCGTTATTTTTGAATGCATTAATTTACTTTGTGATTAGATAACATTGTTATAGCACATTAAATTTATTCAAACGGATTTGTGCATTTTGAATAAATCATAATCGTGCATGAATAATTCATCTGTGTTGCATAAAGAAATAACTTGGTTTACTCATTCGGTACTTCTATTACCGGCATTACATGTAATAGACAAAAATATTATTAACTGTGAGATTTATTTCATCTATTTTATAAAACGTATATTTTGTTATGCTTAATTACTATCTCCATTAATTCCACAGAGGACGGTAACTTTACATGCTTTAGAAATGTAAAGTTATAAAATTCTTGTTAACAAATCATTAGTGACGCCTTAATACAACTTGTTTTAACGATAATAATTCATTTTTCAAACTTTTCTCAATAAGATATTTCCTTTGTTGCCGTTGTTTCAATTTTCCAATTATTTAGTCTTACCTAATCAGCAACTAGTAATCTGAATGAACAATTAAAAACATTGTACTTTGAAATGCTGCTGAGATTTAAATTATTTTCAAAATGCATTCCGAACAACGATGCCAGTCAGTTTGAATTCTCAGTCGCCTGGCAAATACTTAACTCTCTTCTAATTTCAATGAGCAAGCGAATTTTTTATCAAGCACCCAAGATCTTTGATTTGTCTCTAATTGAATCAGTGCCACTTCGAAAATTCTTATAGACCGCGGGACAGATATGTTGCCAAAAGGATAATTGAACCGCTATTTCACATTTTAATACAAAATGGTAATTAGAACTTTAAAGCTCTTGCATGTTGTCAATGATAGCTGGAAGGCTTCGAAAATCAGATCTGTTGTTCACTTTCTGTTCAGCTTCTGGGTTCTTTAAGGCGAGCTGTGTAGTCTTATCTTTCGAGACAAATTATGTGTTCTAATTTACATGCCGGCTCGCTGCTTGTATTTTCAGTATCATTTCCATATTAGCCCGAAGGAACTCATTAGAATTATTTTCTACCTCATGCATTATTCCAGATGGAGCAATCGTTTAATTTGTGAAGATATATCGTCTAAAGAATAACGTTGTCTTAACAGTTCCCAAATCTACTCAACAGTTTTTTTTCGCTGAAGAGTAGGAATTGGAAGTCTTGTCTTGCCAGAAATACGTGTATGTGCATCAAGTTAGACGAAATATTTGCAGATTTTTTTAACAGTTTTTATGCACAAAAAAAAACAGCCCAACTTCGTATTTTCGGACATCAAAAATCATTACTACTTCTATTTATTAGCAGCATACTGTAAACACAGTAAAATAACCTCTGAGAAAGTCTTTGCATACTCTTAATTGAAGTGATCAATTTGAAGTGTTGATGAATTGTAATAGATGTAACTTAGTCTACTGTGTAAACATGTACGCCAATGAGAGCTGGTGCGAGTAAAATCTATTCGTTGCTCCGATGTCCTCACGGTACCTCTGGAGGTGCCGATCCATGTGCTAGGTCTCACATATGACCACCGTAACCCCGAGCAGGCCCCGAGTTAAGTCACTGCCTCCTAGACATAGAAAGCCTAACCGCTGCTACGTCACCAACTGGCCTTCTAAAGGTGACGTCATCACAGATTAACTTTCATAAAGTAAAACTATTCGAAATTTCTGGTGAATTTACTCTCTCATAACAACATTTTAATGAATTGACATAGAAAAATTAATATTACAAAATAGAGCAGTTTTTATATGTAACTAATTATATAATGTAATAAGGGAGTAAATCACAATGAATTGTTTTGTGTCACAAACGTATTTTAATTTTTATCTTTCACCTAAGAAACTTTTTAATATTTGTAGCATTTACCAGAAATCTGAAATAGTTTTACTTTATGAGAATGAAAGTGTGGTGACGTCATTATTCGAAGGCCTAATGATGACGTCGAAGCTTCAGCGCTCAGGCTTTCTGTATCTAGGTGGCAGTGGTTAAGTCGGTCTTCTTCCTACTTAAACTCAATAAACTGGAATCCGCACGATTTCGCCCGTCGCCGTACTGTATGGAGGATTTGGTTGGTAGACGGCATTGGCAAGAGCAGTATTTCTTGAATAGATTCTACTCTTGAATGTGTGTGTAGAAACATTATTTCATGATATAATCTACTGCCAGGTTGAGTATGAAAATAAAGAGTAGTTCCTTCTTAGAAAGCTATAACTGCTAATTTATCATCATTTAATTGTTAACGATGGATTCATTTCTATTGATTCACTGTGGCAATGTAATAACTGTATACTGTGACATTTTAAAATGTCTTGTCCAGTTGGAATTTTTCTGAAAGTATTATTACAGAAAAATAGCCTGAAATTAACCCTTTGAGGGGCGCAATATTAAAATTATTATATATTAAAAAACAAACATGCAGAAGGAGGTCTAATGGTCCTAGAGACAAAAGAAATGTGATTAAAAAAAAATTCGGGGTCCGCGTTACCGAGAGGGCGCCGTTTGCGCTGTGCAAACGGCGCCCGTCTAGAGTATTTCAGTTCGAACACTCACTTGCCTTGCTTTACTTTGGCTACAGGGGCGTAGCCAGAAATTTTTCATGGGGGGTGTTACGACTACTGCAACTCACATATATGCATACATGAGTGTGATAAAGGAGTGAAGGATATATATTTTGTATGGCAAAAAAATTCTCATGGTGGGGTTATGACCCCCCTAACCCCCCCCCCTTTGCTACGCCCCTGCTCTGGCATATGTAAAAAAACCACTGATCTTCTAAGATTATAAAAAAATTTCTTTCGCCAATTAATTTTAAAGAATTCGAAATTTGAATTAAATTTTTAAAATTAAAAAATCTAAGAAAATTTAAGAAATACAATTTTAATATCGCATGCTTATAGCATGATAACAATAACAATCAAACAATTTTCAGCAAACATACTATGCTTAAATACACTTAAAATGTGAAAGAATACTTAATACTGAATACTTATATTCGTAAAATTTGAAAAGTATTAGTACAAAACACAGCTTCTGACTACTTTCAGAATATGTGAGGGAGGGAATATCTAATGTTGTAGACGGGCGCCGTTTGCGCTGCGCAAACGCACTATAAAAATGCAAAAATACAAAGGAATAAATTTATTTTAAAACAACTAAAGACGTGCTAATAGTCAATGAGGACTATTTATAAAATCTAACCAGAAAAATTAAAATATTTTAGAGTTTTAATCCTTAAAATAATTGAAAATCGAACTACATATGATACAGCATTGAGCAAGATTCATAATTCTCCATGTTGAAGAGCAGATAATTTGCTTGTGCTGCCATCTATTGCAAGTTTAAAGAAGTAAAAGTAATATAGAATGTTCAATGGGAAAAATTTTAATTTTTTTATGGTTTAAAAAAATCGCAAAAATGCGTTTGCACAGTGCAAACGGCGCCCCTGAAAGGGTTTAATCAAGATAAAATAGTTAATAAGGCTTTAATGTTATTGTAAATTGTATTAGGTTGTAACAAAAGTTTCCCGCCACCACAAATATCGTCTTGAAACAGTTCACGGAGGTGTGTTTGCTCCTATTTTGTCAAACAATATTTGTCATTTGAAAGAAAGATACTTGCTTTAGAACACTGTGATGTTAAAAAATAGCGTTATCATTCAGTACGAGGTGTCTGAAATGGAATTATCACGTTACTGGATTAGAACCATCATTTACTTCCAGTTCTGTTGCTAAAAATAATACAGAATGTCAAAGAATTATGTGTGTCATTTAGATTCTACTGATGTATCATATGGCACTGTGAAGGTTTAGTACTGAAAGTTAAAAAACAGGGTCTATGACATTCAGAGCAGAGCTCTCTGGCCGGCCTACTGATGTTGATGAAGGCCACCTGCGAGAACTTGTGGAAGAAGATCAGTATTTAATCACTGAGAGCTAGTTTGCGTTAGATATTAATGCCATGCCCATTAGCCATGCTATGCATCCCATAAACTTCATGTACAAGTTCAATCGCTGGGTGCCGCATGAGCTGACTCAAGCAGATTTGGCGGATAACTTTCGTTACAACCTGATATATGTTTTATATGATAATAATAAATTTATATTAAAAAATAAAGTATTTTTCTGTAGGTAAATTATGAATTCCGATTCTTTGCTCTATACAGTTCAACTAGTGTTTATTGTAGATTTTTTTTCTAGGGAAACCCCCTTTTGAAAATATCTCACCCTGGTTTCATTTAAATGGTCCTATGATAAGATTTTTTAAATTTAACTATAGAAGTTTTCCTCATAATAAAAATTTTCCTGTGATATACAACATTCTCTGATTCAAAGCGTTTCTACAACTTCAACATTCACATTATATTCAGGAACTGCATTCACTCAAACTCTCAAAGCAAATCACAATCAAAAACGTACAAATCTCCACTTACAACTAACTAACTGCAAATGTCACACTTACAACTAACTGCAAATGTCAAAATACCCCCTTCGAATAATGTTTGCAATCATTATTGTTTGCGAAAGCAAACTGCGTTCCCAACGCCCTATGCCGGCACAGGCGCATAGCATTCCACAATTCTCAATACTAGTATTATTTCCATATTAGCCTTCAGGGACTCATTATTTTCAATCTTTAATTTATTCCTAAATAAGCGATCCTTTAAAGTGTCAAGCAATTTTCGGGTTGAATTCGGTGTTATCGCGGCATTCCAACCTCTTCCCTTTTAAGTTTTTCTTTCGTCAGTGGTGTCACTAATGAGCATCGAGGCTTTCCGGCTGTTTGTTCTTATAACTACAAGAGAAAGCAAACATTGGAATTTTTATATTCTTGGGAAAACAGATATCTTTTCAGCAGATTGTCAACGATAATGGAAAGGGTAAATATCGATCCGGGCTGTTTGCGAAAATTACGGGATGAACTTTTGTTATGGGGTTTGTACGTTAATTTGAAATGCGTTCGCAGCGTTCATTTATAGCACGCAGAAAAAAAGATGAAATTTATATTCTGTGATTTTTTTAAAAATATTTAAAATGTTAACCCTTTATTTTTACACGTTTACAGCTAGTCTTAAGCAGGTTATTTAATTTAATACAATACTCATAAAATAAAACAGTTTCTGACCATACAAAAATCGCTATATTGTATAAAGTGTTATATACTGGGTGCACCAAAAATGAGGTAATGCGCTTTAATTCTTTATCTATTAAAGATTAAAGAGGGGATGTACAAAATTTGAGAATTATATCCTAAAATGTATCAGACATGTGAAGATGACTTAAACAACTTTTCTGTGGTTCTCGAACGGAGAAAAAATCGCATCGGATGATCGAATTTCAGGGTTCATACAGAAATTACGAAAGAAAATATTTTTCCCCACGATGTCAATAAACGTTTATAGTCAAATTCATATACATCCGATATAGCCCATCATCATAGATATCTCTGAGACTTTTTTAGATAAAAGGATGAAATTTTCTCCATCATCTCATTAGTGTAAGTGGTATGTTTTACTAATTGGGATTTTTTTATACAGGGATCGTATAAAAATTTAAAAAGTGTCAATATTTGAAAATTAACGACAGGATTTTTTTTTTCAACGTAGCCTCTTCTCCATTATTTTGACCATTTTTTAAATTTACACTGCCCACATATCTCTAATAGATACCGCTTTCTTGGGACACCCTGTATTCAGGGTTAGGAAGAGATAAGTCGCCCACTTCAAATGGCTCTAGAATGCGTTGTATTTGGCCAAGCCATATACTTCTACAGTTAATTCAAATGGTGCGTTTGACATTGATTAAATAAAATAATTTTAATTACAAAATACGCCAATAGAGGGAGCTGTAATATATAAAAACATTTGGGGAATTTTATCAGTACTTTTTTATTTTGAAATGTAGCTATGGCGCGCAGGGAAAGAAGTAACTAATGCTCCTGCAGAATCCGTCTTCTGATCATCTAAAAAGTCATTCTAATAGGCAAGCGCGGCAATGCAGATTATGTTCCAGTTATTCGATATATACAAATACATATTATTTGCCTTTAGCATCATCTATTGGTGAATTTTGGTACTTCTTTTCAAATGTCAAGCGCACTTTTAGATACATCATTTGAATCAATGAAATGTTTTTTACATATGTATGATTTTTTACATTGTTATCTAACGTTCATTCATATAATTTAGTATAGCATAGAAACGCTTATATACAGGTATAGCGTTTAATGTTGGCATGATTTAAACATGCTCGCTCATAGTTTTTTTTTTTTTTTTTTTGTAATACCAATGCTAGTTTTTTTTATAAAATACTTCTATTTTACAATAAAAGTCATCATAGACCTTTAGGCGATGCTCTTTCATTTCTTCTTACATCTTAAAAATGTACAGTGACAGTTTGTTATATATTTTGATATCAAAATCAAAAGGATTTATTGCAGTTTTGTGGAATAAAATTCCAGACCTTGGAAATACTCTTCTGTTCCTACAAAATTTTGTGTATTAAACTGAACGGGCTTTTTTGCATTATGTCTTCTTTGTGTGCTAAACATTTTGTTTAAGTATTTAAAGTACTAAAACAGCAATACCTTTACTTTTAGTAACTAAGTAAGGGGATCGATGTTTTCAGTAGCTTAAATGGCATATATTAATAATAATTTTCAAATGCTTCAATTTTTGTACGTTTTTCGTTGTAATGTTTTTCTTGTTTGAAATAGAATTAAACATTTCTAACTGAATTTATATCACTAAACATATTAAAAAGTCGATGAAATGCATCCTATTTTTAAATAGTATCGGATGTCTATGTATACATACATATTTGGTGCTCTATCACATCTGGGTCTCTGTAAAAATATATATTTTAGAAAAATTTAAAAAAGTGAGAGATAGAGTGGCAGACTAAGTGGATAGGTAAGCAACTGTCGGGTTACTTATGCAAGGAGGCTGTTAGGTAGAATTAATGGTATATTTCTTCCAATATATTAAAGTACAATTTCAGTATCTTTATTTTGAATATCGCAGGTAAAATTGCAACATCCCATAATGTATGTACAATGTACATTCATAACAGTTCAAACGAAGTATTAAAATTTACATATATTAAAAACTGGAAACACAATGTTCCACAAATTGAATTTTAAAAAAAGCAGAAATAACAGGAAATAGTAATGTGAATGCGGACATATTTTAAGTTTCATTCAATATTTTATTAGACGGTACTGTACCCTCACTCAAATATATCCAGCAATCCTTTCTCAATTTGACAATTTCATTGATTATATATATGCTTAGAAAACAAATGAAAGCAATTTTCGGTGAAAGAGTTTGTTAGATCTAATGTGTTTCGAAATATATTAGAATGCCTAATGGAACCTGATTCGAGCTAACGAGTATAAATAGAATAATATCTCATACGGGGACGGCATGCCTAGAGGGAAGTGAACTCCCACAGGTGTTCATGTCAAGTGAATAGACCTTTCGGCTCTGGGCCTCAGGGATTTCATCTCCATGTCAGAAACAACTCGGCACAACTCGGTTCACTTAAGAGTCAGAACTCTGAATAAAAGGAACTTCCTCTGGAAAGTACTCAAAATGTCACTTCATCAAACAGTACTGCCCTCTTTTTTACTTGCCTTTTCCCCTCTTGATGGAAAAAGCAACGGTAAAATAATTGACTTGAGATAGTGTTTTGCTTCTTTTTTTCTTCGTAAAGTTTTTATTTTTTCTTCTTTTTTAACACGTCTGTGCACCCACTGCTTCCAAGGTGAATCACGCCTTGTCTCCCTGAAAGTAGGAATCGAACCCAGCTGATGGACTAGACAAAGCTGAGTGTCCTTGTGGACCTGGAGTGTACCGAGTGACGTTGACTTTTGGATGGAGAAGTGGACGAGATTTCCCCCCCCTTTTTATATGCACCTCCGATGTAATAGTTCTTTCAATATTTGCTCATTACGTGTTGCTTTGATGTCCTGATATGCTTGCTGAATTTTTCCTTTCACTTGCAATTAAATATTTTGTGAACTAGCAGAAATTTTGTTCTACTCAGGGATGTTAAGTGTATATTAACAACACCTCCTCTATAAAAAAAAGCCTAACAACTTCTACGTCACCAAGCTTTGACGTCATCATTAGGTCTACATTTAAATGTTTTATCTTCACAAAATAAAAGTATAAAAAGTTACTGGTGAATTTACTCGTGAATAACAATATTTTAATAATTTGAGATAAAAAATATAATTTTTTGACAAATGGCAGTTTTTAACCATGACTAATTAGATAATATGATAAGGAAATAGATCGGAATGAACAATTTTGTATGAGAAATGTATTTTAATTTAAATTTTTTATTTAAGATATTTTCTAATATTTGTAGCATTCACCAGAAATTTTAAATAGTTTTACTTTCTCAAAGTAAAACTGTGATGACGTCATTACTTGAAGGTCTATTCATGACGTCAAAGTTTCAGTTGTTCGGCCTTCTATGTGTAGGAGGTGTCGGTATTATACAATGCCGTTTTAAGGGAGCTTGACACAATGGGAAACATTTTTTAATGGGAACTTCAAAATTGTTTTTGGTCGCATTAAACGGTAGTTCAAATCATACAGCAACTTAAATATCAAATTATGATCGATGAAAAATAAAATTTTCTTTTTCTTTTCAGGTTATCTCAATATGTTTCTCATTTATGGTGTTTCTAAACTTTTCTTTTTATTCAGTTGTGATTTATTAGATAAATATGATAATACTATTTTATTTAACTAAACAGTAAAGTGTAAGACTACTGTATAAGCCATATACAATTGAAGGCATGGATTTCGTGAAATTTAGAGTTGTATTAGAAGTATTATTAATATGTATACATTGCAGCGTTGGATAAATCATACAGTAAACTGAAATCAAGTATGGAAAAATATAGCAAAACACGTTTTAATAGATGTTTTTAAAATTTTATTCAATATATATATATATATATATATATTGACAAAATATTTTCATTATAAATAAATAATTTGTGCATGCAAGGTAATTTGAAAGAAGAGAAAAATTACATTTCACTTGTATTAAATCTGAAATTTGTTTAATAAATTTTAAAAGTATATACATGTATATTAAAAAACGAAATTCAGAGGTTTTAGAAATGTAATATAGCTTAAGGTTTAGAAAAACATTCAAATTTTTAATCCAAGCTTTCAGAAAATAAAATAATTATGCCTGGAATGTTTCATTTACCATCTTCTTTATTGTGTTCCTGATATCAAGCAAGTTGGTTAAGTCATTTTGCAAACGGTCTGAATTCCTAAACAAAGTGATAGCATTTCTTAAAAAGACAACAACAAGCATTTAAGGAATAATATTTTTAAGTAATTTTAATAAAATATGGAACGTTATAATAAAGCATTGATTTTAAATTTAAGAGTTACTTCTTTGAATATTTTTACTCGGCAGACATTTTAATGTATTTATAAAAAAATCTAATATTTTTTTAGATAATCTACGTATTTTGATAATCTAGATATTTTGAATTCAAAGCTATTTTGAATTGAATTAAGCTCACAAAAGTTTAATAAGTATTCTAATAACTTCAAATTTTATGTGTTTATGATTTTTAATGAATTTATTTAATGTATTGTAAAAATGAGAAAAATGCGCTTACACGTGTAACGCTATTATACAATTTCTGAATGGTTCTATGGCCAATATAATTGCCTGATGTCATTCTTCCTTGAAGATGAAGTGAATGAGTAATATGTAACCTAAATTTAAAATAATTTAAAATCATGCGCATTTACCCTATCACAGTGTCTTTTATATTTTTAACAAAAACTATTATATACAAGCAAGAGTTATTAAATTAAAGGAATTGTATTTGAATAAAAATTCAAACGTCATTAGGAGCCACGTAGCCATAGTAACACCCACTATGAATTTACCTCAATCACTCCATAAATTCCAGAGATAGGTTTAAAGATAAATAAGCAAAAGGCACTACATAAAAAAATGAAATGGGAAAAAGACACACTCGCTAAAACAAGATTAAAGCACAGCTCATTACGATATAAATAAGGACCAACGAAAACGATCTTCTAACAAAATACTCCTCTGCACTAACACCGCAGTTTATCCCGTGTGTGTAACCTTCCGCTAAGGGTACTGGACTTTATTGACGGATAGGCTATGGTTAGTTCAAGAAGAACCAAAGCATAAGCACAGCGATAGCAGTAGCTGGCACCTGGCGCTCTGTTAGGAATTGACAGATCAGCAAATAAGGGAAAGCAAATGTTTGTTCAATGGGGAAGAGTCATTGCTGATAACATTCGCCTCTTAACGCTGAGCTCAATAAACTACTGCTTCAGCTTTTCTGTGCTATCTGCTAAATGTCTCATCTAGTATCTAAGTAAATCCTGTACATTTCTAGTGACGGGCATAAAGGAGAGACTGCGTCTATTGTTTGGAAATGGAGTAATAAATGATGTATTACATGGCGTGGTCTGCCCAGTTATAGAATGGATATTTAGTAAATGATGTTTTTTCTTCCTGTCGGTGAAACCATCACACAGAACTGTTCAACTAAGAGAGGCTATTTGGATTATGTAGAAAGTTGGTCAGTTTTCGGAATGAAGGAGTGATTAGGGGTAAATCTCAAATATTAAATAACACGGACATTTTAAATTTGAACTTGCTTATACCAAATTTTCATACAACGAAATTGTCAGAGAGCACCTTTGATTAGTTAAACTTTCAAGTTTTTTAAATTTATTAAATCGTATGATTAGTAACTAATCCACAGTCTTAAAAAATTTCAAAAAATATATGCATTTCTGATTTATTTTTAAGTGAAAAAAACGTTTTAAAATTTCCAGGTTACTACGCTGTTTAGAACCCATACTGTTACATTAAAATGAATTCGTGCATTGTTTGTGAAATTATGTAATGTTTATTAAATCATTTCATTTCAATTTACAAAAACGGCAGGAAAGTAAAAGGCTTTTGTTCACTACCCCGATAACTCGGATTGAGGGTTCTATCTTTTTATGACACACCATACGAATAAATTTAGAATTATTATAATCAAGAAGCTGTAAACCGGGACAGAAGATGAAGCTATGGCCAGAAAGAAAGAGAAGAAAGAATGAAATATACCAAATATTGTTTATCTAAATCACAATTGCAAATAAAATTCGAAAGAAATTTGCTATGTGGGTAATTTATAATGCAATTGTCAACAGCAGAAATCCTAAATTAATTAAATAAGTTTTCGTACTAGTACCTGTTATACAGATGTTGCTTAATAGTGGTAACAATTAAGTATTTTTAAGTTGTGCTCTTTAGTGATGAAAGCAACACTGAACAAATTTAAACTTCCACTTAGTGTGAAATGTTGTTCGCAATTCATGGCAGGAAATATTGCTGTTCCAACGATGGTTACAAAAATAATATATACCAGAACAGCATTTTTGTTTCAGACTAAAAAGAACGCGAGTTATTAATAATTGTTATTGAAAAAAAAACGCCTATATGTTCTAACAATTATCTGAAGAATTGTTCATTTTAAATCACATATGCAACTTTTGGACCATCCGCTTTTTCAGAGGCTCCAGACACTTGAAGTATTCTTATATTAGCCACTCATGCACATTCCTAACAATTGAAAATATTGGTACATTGAAATAAGAATAAAACAAAAACTCGTGACAATTTACACTTTAATTTCAGCAGAGTACATTCAATTCTACAGGTTTATTTCTTAAACATAAGATATTTTCCAGACATAAGCTGAAGAAATAAACGATTTTCTGAATGTACATGATTATTCATTCAAATAACATATCATCCGTGTATTTGCATATTGCTTCCAAAAAAGTGTCATCATACAGTTAAAAATTTCTATTCTGAAAAGTCTAAATCTACTATTTATCTCTGGGGAAAAAATAGACTTGGAATCTGTGAAAATGAATTGTATTTTCCGAAATATACCTGAAACATATATCTTTCTCGCGATGTAAAATCGAACCCTCCTTTATAAATTCCTTCTATTTTTTATGTAAAAAAATCTGAGAATATGTTACTTATAACAGAAATGTAATGCGTTCCATTTACCGTCACAGAAGGCACTGACATCTCAGTGAAAAGGAAATATGAGTTACATTTTAATATAAAAGTAATGTATGGTATCATAAAATATCCTCCTACGGAAATAAAAACACAGCATCTGATAAATTCCTCTCTTCCTGGAGTTTACCTTTCTCGGATCATCCCATAAACTACAAAAATAACAAATGTTCAATGGAGTTTGCCTCATTTTGTGCTGGAACTTCTTTTCGTTTTAGTTCTTAATGCTATACTATCTATAGCAGTAAGGATATTTCTTCTTTTTTTTTATTTTGATTCCTTTTCCCTCTATGTACCCATCGGATTGAGGTCGCTAATTCAAACCTCAGTCAGCCTGAAGCTTTGCCGCATGACGGCGTCAATTCAGCATGACACAAGGCTAGAAATGTCAACTGCTCGTAGGAAATAAAGAACTGGGGCTGGTATTGAACACTAAGATTGGTTTCAGAAATGCAGTTTAGAAATGAAAGTAAAGGATGGATAAGAAGATACTCAAATGCACTATTATTTTCTTTATTCAGATAGGAAGTGCAAGATTTAACTGTAGTTAAATTAAGTGTATAAACACATTCTTTTATGAGTTAAAAAAACAATTATACGCCTCTATGCATATGTTTTAATAAAAATGCGTTGAGTTTTCTTTTTTACATTGGTTAAAAATTTTTGCAATCACTGATGAAATTTGCAGGAAAATTCTTTTTAAAGCTTATTTGTGTGACGTGACAGATTTCGAATAGTTAAGATTGACTAAAACAAATTTTGGTAATTTCCATAATACCTTGCTTCCAATATATACTTTTGATAACAACAAGTCAATATTTCATCATAAAATTTTGCTAAATATTGTTTTTAATGGACGGGTAAACAGTCGACTTTAGGCTTGACCACTACGGCGGTCGGAGATGTTCGCCTTTTCATTATGTGTGCGCCTAGTAAGTAGGCCAGCGCTGCGCAATGAGTGTTATCCTAACCGTTTCACCTGAAAAGCTCAAACTCAAAGTAATTTAAAATATTGTTACAAAAAACTCTGCTTGTTTCCTGAGTTTGTCGTTCTAAAGTCCAGTTGGCGTAGAAAGTTCTAGTAAAGTTTCCACTCGTCAGGATGGAACACGAACTTTATTGCTTCTAGAACTTCGTCAAACAATCAAATGTATAAAATTCAAAAGCACAAACAGCTCGTAACGTGATGATAACAGTCCGCTTAGTACAGAAGCTTTCACAAATGCTGCATTTCTCACTAAATAAAACACGTCCACAGGCAAAAATTTAGTGGAAATATACGAGGGGCATCGCAAACAGTTCCTCAAGACTCAGCAATGAAGAATTTACACAGAGCAATTTTACAAAAAAAAGCTTTGAAAAGGTAAGCGAAAATACCGCTTGTATAGCGTCAATACAAAGCCTTAAGCTTTCACGGACATCTGCTCTCTGATCAAGCAGAAACAAGACTGACCGGATCGGAGCCACCCGCTTCTAGGTGAGGCAGAAGCTATTAGAAATTTCCGGAAGACTTCCCTATTAAAACGCGAATTATGATCACGTCATAAGAATACAGCTGAATCATAGGCTATTATGTAATGATAATGCAGCAAAACAAAATTTAAAGGCCCCATTGGGAAAAATCGTGCCAAATGTCCGAAATGTCGGCAAGCTTGGAGACTTTTTGGCAAAATATCGCCAAATTTGGTGCCGAAAATAAGTCCCCAAATGTGAAGTTAGCGAAGGCCTACGACCGTTATTTCTCGAGGTTTCTATAAAATACTATAAAAACCAATGGAGAAACTTAAAATCCCATATCTCACGTTCTAGTTAACCAATTTTGACCGCCAAAATTCAAAATTTAACTATTTGACGCGTAGAAAACGAATTTTGAACTCCAGTTTAGGCTCAAACCCCAGAAAAGCGGATTTCCTCGAAAATGTGTAACAATATTATGCTTGCATTGTACATAATGATATTCGAGTATAGAAAATGATGCATATTACATCATGATACTCTGATGCATTTTTAAAATTTGGAAAGAAAAATACTGTATAATATATTCATTTGTGTTACGAGCATAAAGAATATTATTTTATATCATAATTTATTCAGTTTTACCAATTTAATTTTAGGTGCATGATACCTCATACTCAAGAACTTGAGGCATCTAAAGACTTTACATTGAAACTAAAATCTAAGTGAAAAGTTAGCAAACCTGTATAGATTTTTTTTAAACTCATAACTAGAAAAATGTCCTAATATTTTTATTAATTTGCTCTAGAAACAAAAATTTTTCATTATAACTTAGCCGCATTTTACCAACCCTATTAAGGGTACCATTAAAATTGTTTTAAAAACTGTTTCATAATGTAAACAAGCTTCAGTGGTTTTCTTAAAAAGACCAAATTTAGTTCTCTAGTTCAAAAATCATGCATTAGATTTTTTGCAAAGTTTAAAGTATAATTATATTTCAACTTAACTTGATAATGTCGAATTTATTTTTGGAAAATACCTTTTTTCCTATAAATTAATTATAAATTATGATAGATGCTATTCGCATGTGTTTTTTCATATAAATAAATATATTTTATTCATTAATTAAAACATACATCCAGTTTTTTAATGTTAATACGAAAGTTTAAAAAGATAAATAGTTGGAACCTATAAATTACATCAAAGAATGAATGTAGTGTTTATATTTGTATTCGAATTACCTGTTGTATAGTATTATTTATAAGCTGTCCTTCGTATGCGTCATATCATATACATTAGAAAATTTTATACTGAAAGTGACATGGATTTCGGGCCTGCGAGTGTAAAGCTTTCCGCAGAGGGATTCTAAATTTCTGCTTACCAACAAAGCATTTGGGAACAGTTGCAGTAATTTTGCTTAAAATTGCTTTGTGATAAGTTCGTATTTTGGTAAATTTTAACTACCCATGAGGGAATATAGGTGTATTGTATTCTAATTTGCGCAATTACTCATTCGGTTATTATCTGTTAATTTATAAACATTTAAAGTATATAGGACGCGAATAACGCTTAAATGGATTGTTTCATTTCTGAATATGATTATACTTGCATGTACCATGAAATATTATTACAATTCATTTTCAGTAAGCTAATAAAATTTATTATGTATAACTTTTTTAATATTCAGACCAAGCCAACCAATGGCCGAGTGGATAAGACGCTGAACATTGTTAGACGGCTGAAGTGTAAAGGTCTAGGGTTCTGGCCTACTGCGCAGCTATTGATCTAACGATTTGAAGTTTTGGGCAATTTTCTCCAGATGGAACAAGAATACGCTTTAGAACTCTTATAAAGTACTCCGTCTAAGACATAAGTTATTAGGTGCAGGGCCCTTGTCTAATTTCGCCTTGTACAACCAATTAGCCCCAGATTTTTTTTTTTTTTTTTTTTTCGCATCCAGAAAATAAATATCAGCTTCTTCAAAGAAATGTAACAATATGAATTTAACTTGAAGAAGCTGATATTTATTTTCTGGATGCGAAATATATATATATATATATATATATATATATATATTAGATTAATTTCCAGGGTCTTTAATTCCTTTCTTGATTTAGGAGATTAGATTTTGTGTATCTAGTCACTTACAGAATACTTGACACACTTTTGTTTGTGCGACCCAGTTGGCGTATTAACCATTCTATTATACCTCGGGTCCGGGTTCGATCTTCGGCTTAAGCTTGGGTGTTAACTTATGCGTCCCTTCAAATGGGGTAATATTGGCAGCCTTCTGTGTGCCCTCATAATAAAATGACTAATACTTCGAGCCTTAGTAGTGACGGATGACTGATTGTCCAGTACACGCCCTTAGGGGGAATAAAGTTTGTTCACGAAATTTGATGTCATTGTGTATGTCTTTATGCATGAGGCGTGTTTTAATGTTTAAATGTTTTAGAATTGCAATGTGTGTTTAGTAATGTGTTTGAAGCTCTGACATCTGAGTGCATTGCCAGACTGTGAGCTTAAATTCAGTAGTAAAAATATTGCTTTATTTATGTTTTCACTGTCAATTTATAGGTACTATTTTATAATCACTGTAATTTAGAGGGGTTCCAAAACGAGGAGGCAATCATGGATTTATACATGACAAATAGGTGAACATGAAAGTAACATGAGTGTATATAATCATGTTCCTATCGTGAATTTATCTAATACATCGTACACATTTTAACTGGTCAATTCAGATTGTTAGAAAAACTACGTATTATTGATACTAACTCTTGTAATACGTGCCATACTGAAAGAAGTATTGTTTAAAATACAATAGAAATTCATTTTTTCCTAAATCTTTTTTTTTCTAGCTAGAATAAATTAACTAGTTTATTTTCACTTTAAAAACATAATTTGAAAAAATCAGGTAAATGTGCAACAGTCTACTGTTTGGAAGTGCCTCAAATTCACAGAATTACGTAAACATAGCCGGGTAATAACTGACATCTTCTAATAAACGAAAACTTCGAAACAAAAGTATGCCATGAGAGGACAGAAATGCATATTAATGCTTCTAAACGTCATTCACGTCCGTATCTTGTACAAAAGATACTCAATCTGAACAACAAATAAAGACACAGAAGTATTGACCAGAATATATTTCAATACATTTAAGTAGTCAACGTCTCGTCCTTATTCATTCTAAAAACATGATATGCAGCTGCTTTGTGCATCCTGAAATCACACATTCAATCCGCCGTCTCTGGACGCCTTATGCCAACCTCCTTCCTCCTTGCAATATTATATTTCATTTACGGACTCCTTGAAAACCTCGATTCAACTGTTTTTCGGTAGTATCTAAACCCCCAAACACTATAGATCCATACCTCTTTTATCTATGCATATATACATAAACACTTGAATACATGAATTTATGCATACATAAATCCATCAAACAGCGTTAGGCCCAGGGGGATATTCCGAGAGCTTATTCTTATGTTTGAAAGCATAGGCATACAGAGTGTTTAGAAATGTTTCTCCAACAATTGCGCTTTTTTTTGTGGGTACAGGAATTTGCGAACAATTGGCCACTTTATATTTTTAAGAAAATATAAAAATGCCACGAAATATTTTAACATAAACCAGAGACTTGGAAGCAAATTCGACATTTGCCATAAAAAAAACTATTCAGAGATTCTCTATATTAGTTTAATACGGTGTACTTTTGAAAGCACGTAAGAATATCCAGGCCAATATATTTAGTTTTTGAAATGACGTTGAGAAATTTGCGATATTTATGTTTTCTTTATTAGTTTAATATCAACTACTCAAAAATGTAAATTCAAGAGATAATTAAGTGCTATCCATCATATAAGGATGTTGCAAAGATTTTTAGATTTTAAAATGCAAGGCACTTTCTTTAAGATGCGTATCCGATAGATTATTTTATAATTTTAGTAAGTAATTTTCATGCTTGGGTGTTGCAAACAAAATATGCTATAATTTTTTAAAGATAAGATGTTCAGGAATTCTGTTTATATCCCAAAAGGAAAAAAAAAACACAGCATTTAACTGAAGCGATTGAAATCGCATTAGACAAATTTTTTTGCATGTTAAAAGCTTCTTACAGTACTTTTTCTCACGTTTCAAAACCCTAGGAGCTGGCGAAAAGAAAAGAAATCTTATACAAGAAACTTTTCTTATTTTAAAAAAGAAAATGGTAATGTTCTTTGTGAACTATGAAACAGCAATGGCGTCTCTCTTACATTGCTCAATTTCCTACGTAGATCCCCTCTAACTGTCCTTTGTATGAAAAAAAAATCATCCTTGGTATAAAAAATAAGTAAAAAAGCGCAAAGAGAACCGACTGAAAACTACTAGAACTAGCATTTTATCAGACTAATTGAAGGCCATTTCAGAAAGAAAACTGTGCACTTTTAATGTATTGTATTTAATTGTAATCATGTGAAAACTGATTGACGTCCTCTCGTTAGCAATAGAATCTTGCTTTCAGCCATTGGTGTACACATATTTTTTTCCCATATAACTTTGACTAGGGTTTGTCAAACTATCTTCCTCCAAAACATATAACTTTACCTTACCTTATAATCCAATGTAATGGGATCTGTACAAGGTGCTATAACCGTTAGAATCTCTGAGGAATCCTGTAGTTTCTAGTAATAAATACAAAGTTACAGAGTCATGTTCCTATTCTTGTTAAGATGGAACTAGATTGTCCATGTATTAGTTCACTACAACAAAGTACATTTAGTATGTATATAAAACATACTAGACAAACAGCCTTAGATTATGTATATACAGAGTGACTGCTAATTCATGGTACAAAATTTGAGGGCTAGTATAGGACATTGTAACAATCAGATTTTGTATAGGAATGTATGGTCAAGTGAAGCCTCGAAGCGCAAACACGGGTAAGAACATATGATAGGGAAGGTGTTTCATTTTCATAACCTCGTTTATAGGTGGAAATTAATTTAAAATAAGTGTTCAAAATTGCGTCCATCCTCATTGATACATGCTTGACAGCGTCGGTACAGTGATTGACGAACACTTTCAAAGATACCAGGAATTTCACGCACACGTGCAGCAGCTACGGATACTCGAGCAACGAGAACTTTATCGGAGTCTACTGGAGTGGCATAAACGTCATTCTTCAAATGTCCCTATAAAAAGAAATCGAGGGGCGTCCAGTCGGGAGACCGGAGTGGCCAACATATGGATCCACCACGTCCAATCCATCGCATGACAAATATCGCATTCAAGTACTGACGAACATCTAGGGTGAAGTGGGCTGGCGCACCATCATGCTGAAACCACATGCGGTTTCTAATGGCGAATGGGCGAAAACTGAAACGAGAATATCTCTTCGAAATCAACGCCGATTGGCCATCTATCGGCAACGGAGGCAACTGCTAACTGCGTTTCTCCTCCGTCTCCTGTATTTACTCTTTCCCTGTGTTTGTGGTTCGACGCTTCACTTTTGACCATACATTCCTATACAAAATGTGATTGTTACAATGTCCTGTACCAGCCCTCAAAGTTTGTACCATGAATTAGCATTCACCCTGTATAAAGTAATTAGAATTTAATACCAGGTTGAATTTGAACATTTGCATGATGCTTCTGAACTGATATGCAAAAAAGACATTCCTTACGAAAAGAATTGTCTGATCACACAGAGTTGAAGTTGTACAAATCTTTCCTTGGACAAGACTTCTGTAATCGAAAGCTTTAGTAAGTCTTAAAAAGTGCATGAACTCGCTATGCCGAGTTCTCTACTCACTATTTCGACAATAGCAGTTTTATCATGAACTTCGTATGTCACTCTGACTGATGAGTGACAAACAATTTTAAATAAAATTAAATTAAATTTTCAAACGCCAAATATTTACCTAAAAGGATTATGTTATGTTTTAGTCATCTTAACGATAAAGTAGTCAAGATTTAAAATTTCTTAAGCATATTAATTTGTTAGGCATATATATATTAAACCAAAATGCTGTGCGAACCCGATGTATCTAGATATCTAAGATTTTCAAAAGTATTTTTAAGGTAAAAATTAGTGTTTATTAATTTTCTATTAAAACCTTTTTTTGTCGTAAAATAAAAATTGCATAATTTGGGTATTTTTTTTGTTCCGTTTTATGAAATGTAAATTTATGAAATGTTATATATATATTTTTTTCTAGAACAAATATGTTTCAGCACAAGCGCAATAGTTTATTTAACACTGCACCATTTCAAAATTATACTTATAGATATATTTTCCAGTGTACTTTTTCCTGCATTTTGTTAGACATCCAACAATATATATATATCAATGTCGTAATCAATATTGCAACTTTTTCTTATAAATTTCGTTAAATTCCATGACTTTTTATCTTGTATTAATTAGACCATGGTATGAAGTAAAATATCACTTCTAATCAATGAGACTTTTAGCTTAAGACGCCTGTCAGGTCCACAGGCTGGCAGCTTTGTCACATGGAACAAAAGTTGTCAGTTTTAAGAAGTGGGATTTAGATGTGTATTTTCATTTAAGATAAGTAATTTTATAAATTTGTCGTTGTAGATAATACACACATGTTTATTGTCTTCTTTCGATTAAAAATATGAATTCATTGCGTAAAGATTGATATTTGAAAGTTTACATGCGTTATAACGTTATTGAATATGTTATTAATCTAATATTTTTTATGATTTCTATGTCTTTAAAAACATCGTTAGATTCTATACGCTGTTGTGTGTCTCATGCTAAAATATTTAACAGAGGAGGAAAATCAAAATATTGAAGTAAAATATCTTCAATAATTGTTAAAAATATTAATTTTTTAAGAATAATAAGCTATTTTGTTTATTGGAGAAAAATAAATGAAACCGGTTACTCTAAAATTATTTTTCCTTACAACCTGTTATAGTGGAGCGAAATTATAAATAATTTTCTTGTTTCAATATAGGAATTTTGTTATCGTGTTTTGTCAAAGGTAGTTTTCCCTGTTTTGAGAAATATTTTTCAATTAATTTGAATTTTAATGTATTT
Organism: Cheiracanthium punctorium; assembly: GCA_038373885.1. Taxonomy (NCBI): domain Eukaryota; kingdom Metazoa; phylum Arthropoda; class Arachnida; order Araneae; family Cheiracanthiidae; genus Cheiracanthium; species Cheiracanthium punctorium. The sequence goes on along the minus strand of JAWZYV010006519.1, from coordinate 283,002 downwards.
TTTCATAATTTAAATATTATTTTTAACGTTTCTCTTCGTAACTAGAACATCCTAGGTCATATACTTGTTTAAATTTTACTTTGTCATTGTTAAAGGTTTTCTTCTTTATATTATATACATTTTTTTTGCATAATTCATTGCATATGTTTAAATATCTTTACTTTATAAAAGCATTTCAGAAAATATACAAACTGAAATTAAATAAAAGTTGTTAAAGGTGAAAACACAGAAACATTCTATAAAACCGTTCTGAAACTTAAAAAAAAACTGTTCTAAAACTAAAAAAATCATGGTGATAAAAATTAATTCAATAAAGTTTCTTTATTTGAATCTTTGGTTTTCTGCAACTAATCCCGTCTTTATACCAACCTGCTTAAAATAAAGAAAAAGACATAAAACCACACATACTTCACATCATAATTTGAATAAGCCAAGAAAGAACATCATATGAAATCGTGCAAGCAAAGAGCTATCGCAGGAAACTTTAAGTAAATACACTAATCTAAGTACTTATTTATTTAGCTTTTCTTACTCTCCTGTAGGTGGAAGATAAATGAATCAACGTAAGAAATTTTGGCATAATCTTTTCACTTTAATGGGTGTAAACAGCAATATCAAAACAAACAGTGTCGGAGACAGAATTAAATCTAGGATACATGATTAAATACTTGGTTCTCAATTAATTCTGAAAGCTGGGAGAGTAATTAAGGGAGAATAATAAATCGGGTTTATAGCTTTAAAGGCTACTAAATATCTCTCATATCTTCCTTTCCATTTTAAAGAGGCGAACGCAGAAGTTCTTTTTGAAGGGAGAATATTCTCTTTTCTTTAAGGATTTAAACCTAGGCGAAGTTACTAAGAAAAGAAGTGATTTTTCTCCCGTTTTAAAATAGTCCGGCTCTTTTCTCATATTTTCAAGACCTGATGTCAAAAAATCATGCTTTGAAATTCATTTATCTTTTTTTTTTAAAGCTTTAAACTTAAATTGGCGCCTTGTTAACGCATAATCCATTTGTTATGGCGAGTTGATGAAAGCCATCGAGTTTTTCGCTTTTTCAAAGGTCAAGAGAAAATTTATCGCTTCCTTTTGAAACGAACGTTTGCTTATTTTCCTTTCCTTCTGGCTTGAACGTGTGTTTCCAACAATAGCAAGAGTTAAAATGTCGCTTCCAAAATACTTTGCAGCAGAATTTTAAATCGGAATTATAATAGGTGACGAATGAGTTATGAGATCGCTCTTTAAACCAAAGAATGTGTAAAAGTTTGTTTTAATATTCTCCGTTCATGTGGCTTCTGGGTTTTTCATGCGTTGAAAAACCCAGAAACATATTTCATTTATTGTTATTGGTATACATATATTGGTATATATTGGTATATTGCTAAACATATTTAGTTTTATCATAAATGTAGCATAAGCTGAAATGCATGTCTTTTTTCAGGGGTGGGGGGAGAAATGGTAAAATCACTATTCTTTCACATACCTGAACTTTGAACCTATTAAGTGATTCTCGATTTTTAACATAATTGACAACTGTCAAAACCCATTAACGGTCTAAGATATAACTCTGACGTGATTTCCTATTTTTATGAACGAAAATAAATCACTTTCAAAAAAGGTCTGTTCCGAAAATTGTTTTTTGTCAATTTTACTACAAAAGAGCATTTCAGTAATATTTCAATTTCGAAATTTATTTAATTACGCATTTATTCAATAAATAAACTCATTCATGACATTATTTTTGTTAAATGTAAAACTTTTAACATAAAAACTTTGATATTATTAAAATAATTTTGCTGTTAATGTGCATTTACACAAACGCGTAATTTCTCATTCTTTTCCCTCTCAGAAATTATTGAAGAATTCTATCTGTAAAAGAGTCCTCTGACTAAGGCAGCGCCCCCATTCAGATACTCTTAGTGTAGGTTTGCCTTGCTATAATACACAATACGGTGCGCATAAGAAAAGCTAACTGTAAAAGTATCAGAGGTGCAAATTCAGATAATTCCAATTCCTCATATTATTAACAAGCCTTATTTTATGTTTTTCTGAAAGACAAGGGAAAATTAATGAGAAAAGTCTTTTCAATTTAAGTATCAAACTGTAAATTGTAAGAAATAACTGTTAATTATTTAAACAAATTAATTGATTGATTTATGCACTGAGACATAATTATAACGTTTTCCATTCTTTTAAGATTTTCTCCTGTTGTAACGTGAAAACACACGAGAAACGTTTAAAAAGTTCACCGTGCAAAGGGAACCCGTCTTCTAGGTGCAATTAGTTACCCTTCGGACAGTGTTTACTTAAACACAATACACATGTATTCCTTTAAGTATAATGTCCGTTTTATTCATACCTCGAACAAAAACCACGAATATTTGGCAAATAAAATACTAATCTACTGCACTCTTTGTAAAGAAGTCCAAATTTTACACTTTTGTCGTTCTAAAATTTAGGCGATGTTGGCAAATGTTGCCTAATATATAACTGGTCCTATTTTGTTTATATCCTCGAAAATTTTTCTCGATTCAGTAAACTTTAGGAAACGTACGCAATTTCTAATGGAAGAGTTTGTTGCAAAAACGAGGTACCTCCTACTGTTAAAGTTTGCTAAAATCTGAAAAAAAAAAACGCTTGGGGATTCGACATAAACTAATGAGACAGACAGCTTCATGTTTTCTGTAACACATGAAATAATGGTTGGAGCTACATCTTTTTGGTATCAAATGAAAGATATTTTCTTTATGATAGTACATGTAACTCAAACTCCTGTAGCTACCTCCTTTTAGTAGCAAGCCTTTGAATTTACTTTTACACAGGCGAGACAAAAACTATGCTGCTTTAGAATACTGCAAAAAATTATTACTTAAATTTTTTGCAGTATTCTAAATTTCTTCTGCAGTATTCTAAAAGTTCTTCTAATTATGCTTAAATTCCGTAACGCATTTATATCGTTTGGCATCACTATGCTCGCGGTTTTGCAGTGTACAGAAAAAAGCCCTTTTACTTTAGAAATACAAATCGTGGAACGAAATCAGTGGTTGTACGTGACAAAGAATTATTTAAACAAATGAATTTATTTAATTATATACTTTGATTGAATTATGACGTTTTTGATTCCTTTGGGTAGGCCACAAACCACGAAATCCATATATATTTAACGGCTAGCTTTTGAATATCGATATTGGAGTCTTTCGTTCCGAATCCAATAAGACTAAGGATGGCTCTAAAGCCGAGTGGTTTTATAATCGAATTACATGCAACCTTTTCACAGAACCGACGACTGAAGGAGACAATTCTGACTAATCTGATTAGAACTTGGATTAATAAATTCAATTATTAGTTCCGGAACGACCGATTCGATTTTAGAAAAGCAGTAGTTATTGCATTATTGTGTTTCCAGTCTTTTATCGCCGAATTTCCTACGGGGACAGTCAAGGAAAAGGCAGAAGCTTTAATTTCTTTTGCAGCGTTCCGAACGGTCGAACACTGTTGACAAATCTAAAAATAATGCTCACTTTAGAAATTTCTTAATGTTTTGTTAAAGAATAAATACATTACTGCATTTGGGAGAAGAATCGGAGTTTACAAAAAAAAAAAAAAAGAAATTCTCTCCGGTTCTTTATTTGAACAATGCAAACTTAGTGTGGAAACTAAATTCAGTTCTTTGTAAATTGTGAGGAAACCGACACCAAAGGGATCAAATGAAATGATGGAATAATGCTAAAGCTATTCCGCTCGCTTGTTTAATTATTCATGAATTAATTTGCATTTGATAAAGGTAGCGCTCTTTGAACTGACTGAGTAAAAATTTATTGATATGCAAGTTGATTTTGCTAATTGGGGTACAATTGACAAACACGTGGGATGGTATTAAAAATACTAAATATTGTTTGATAATTATATAGGATGTTTTATGATTATCATTTTTTTTAGAAAATTTGATTTATATAAATGAATGTTTCGTTAAAATGCAGAAGCTTAAAAAATTATTCTTTTAAAGAATATTGTGTGAATTTTATGGTAAATCACACTTTTTAAATAAAATATCTGATTAAAGATAAAATAAATACGATGAGTGAAAAGGACATATTCTTCGTATTTCTATATTCCTTCATCTCACCTAACAAAAAGATGGTGTAGAGCTTAATACACTAAAAATTCGGGCAACTTCCTGTCTAGATGCCTTAAGTAGGGCTTGGTTCTAACAATGACAGATATGTCCAAGTTTTTCATAAAGTGAACAGTTCAGCAGAGTGTATAGTTATAAAAGATATTTCTTATATACAAATTTATGAAATAAATTTCATCCAATATGTAACCACCAACAATGTATTTATACGGCCAAAATCAATCCTTTTCATAACATTCTTCGTGGGCAATCAAATTATTGTCCCTAACACCGTATTGATTGTTATAATCTTCATTTGGTTTTGGAATGTTATACTCTTCATTTGGTTCATCATTAAGTTCAAATTAATTCATACTTAAAGAGATGGATTTCTTAATTAAAGAATGTCAGTGAGTTTAGGCAATCTGACATTCTAATTAGCTCAATAAAAAATTCAGTACGCTTTCATTTCTGAAAAAATAAGCAAACTTATTATTTGATTAAAAAAAAAAACGCTGCAGTCAGATTTTCAAATTAAATTATTCGTGATGGGAATGTTTAACCGCCACTGAAAAAAATATAAAAAATTGACAGTAAAATGTTCCATCTAACGGTGTAAAAATAAAGAGACTTGGATATTTTTCCTCGGCAAAATATCCTTTTTTATCTTCCATCCGATCACCTTGAATGAAGTTGCGAATGTCGTAAAAACAGATGTTGGCAGTGATGAATGTGCTATGTCCTTTACCCGGCTAAAAAGGAAAAAATCGATGCTTTTGCCGTTTTCTGATGCAAAATAAAAAAGAAAAGTGCCCACTTTAAAACCCAACATTGAGCAGGTGTCTACGCCAGGGTGGAAGATAGTAATGGAATATATAAAAAAACACTTCGCTTCGCGAGTATTTTTAATAGAATTTGCACTCTAGAAAAAGCACATTTGATTCATGCTCATGTTTAAAGCGATAAATTATAAATGCCACGGGGAAAATTATTTTTTTAACGTTATTCAAGATTATATTGATCTTTGTTCAGAAAAACTCACATTAAAATTGTAAAAACTTTTCAAATTCATTTTGAATCCAGTGTAGTCTTAATTTTATTGAGGCTTATATAATTCAGTGAAATTAATTGCTTTAGATGAAAACGTCGAAACGACGACGAAATAATCTCTCTAATGATGCAAAATCGTCTGAATTCTGTGTACTATTTTTTTTTCTGATATTAGTCTGTAACATCTTATGTAATGAGAATGAGGATTTTCTTAGACTGTTAAACAAATACTTTTACTGATTCGTTGGCATTCCTAGAATTCTAATAATGTGTATAATTTCACCATATAAAGCAAATTTGATTACAAAAATTAGCCTTTGAATATGAGGTTCAGGTATAGAGTGAACAAAACTAAACATTCAAGCCTATATTTATTGAAAAAATAATCAGCGAATCACAAAGAAGTTTATATACTTTTTCGATCAAATGGTATGTGGGTTGCTTTAAACTAAAAATAAATCATTTCACGACTGCCATAAGTAAATGGCGGTAACTTGAGCACCAATGAAGATATTTTATGGTTCTTTCCAAAATAAAATTTTTCGTCAATGACTGGAAGTGAATTCACAAATGGAAAAGGTATTACTATTAAGGGTCAATAATAAAAATACCTTTAAATGAAGTGGAATAAACAAAAAGAACATAAATAACTGAGGATACTTTTAAATGAATCACATTCACTTTGAGTCAACTGAAGCAAGATTTATGAATGTAAAATTCAATAGTCAACACTTATGAATCGTCTAACTTATGAACACTTATGAATCGTCGTCGACACTTATGAATCGCGTAAATTCAGATCAACGCGACCGCTTTTCCCTTGCTCAAAAAGTGCATTAGTCTTTTCGGAAATATGGTAAGTACAAATCACAAAAGTATTATCATTGACTAAAACACTGGAAGAAACGTTTTTTTGTCTACAGATTCGGTGAATTAACTCTAGTAATTGAAATAGGTGGCTGAAAAAAACCTTTACGGCTCGTCATATAGAAATATGGAAGATATTTGATGCAATGCTACGCTATTACCTGCACTACAGTTCTGTTGACACTTGATCGTTAGTGTTAAATGTGTCTTCGTTTCAGATATGTATTTTATAGATACCGGAGAGTTAGTGAACTAAATTAAGGATATATTTTTCAGAAAGTTTTTACTATCACGGTGCAAATTACATCACCCTGTATTTTCAATAGTGTTCTAATTGAAATTTGTTTTAAGTGTTCGTCATCATTAACTACATGTAACATATTCTTCTTAACTGCAAAACGCAATTTTAACAACTATATACTGATGAACCTATTGTCATAAATACAAAATAAAATTTATTACAATAACCAGGGATTTTAAAATGCTTATCAAGTTATCTATCTTTTTCGTAATGACTCAAAGCTAGATAAAGTTTGATAAAACTTTGATACAATTATGATTGCATAATACTGAACTGTATTATTTTCAATCTTAACTTAAATTTGAAATTCATATTCTATGTAATGTATTTTGAGAGTGATATATTTTAAGAATTTTTTTCTAATAATTTATTACAAGAATGATATTTTTCTAACACACTCAATCTGTATTTTAATTTACTGAATGTTTATTACTTCGCATAATAAAAACATGTTCTTTTTTCACATTTTTCCCAAAATTATGCAGTGTCATTCTAAAAAGAATGTGTGTATCAGTCCATGGCGCCTGTCTGGTCAACCATTTTTCCATAGTTGCATTACTGCCGATTAGCCCACGCAGTTAACAGGAGATTTAGTCAGCAACTTGGGAAAATAATGGAATACATTTATTCATTTTCATTAAATCTTCCAGACATGGAGCCTTAAGCAATGCGGATATTACTTTTGTTATCAAGTTGAGTCCGCCATATATCAGTAATGCTGAGAGCCGTAAAGTTATAGAGAAGAACATGGTACAGTCGTTAGATATCTTCAATGTGTTTTAATTTACAAGGAAATTTAAAGTGGGTGTTTTCTAAAGCTTTTATTTGAGAGTACGGTATTATATTTACAGGTTCTGGTGCTTTAATACATCTCAAATTTCACAAAAAACACTCAAACATAAACTGGTAATAAAAAGATGTAACTATTAAAACCTTGTAAAATAACATTCATAAAAGATATTTACGGCCAAATCGTATGTCCAGATTGATAAGTGCTTTTTACATGTGTTATTTTACAAAGTTTTAATTATTACATCGCAGGTTTGCTTGTTATTATGCTATTCATATTGTTTTCTTAACTACTGAAGAAACTAACTTGAGGTCTGTCTTAATTTTAAAGAGTGTCAGGCAAGAAGCCTTTTCTAATGATCATATGTATTTAGAGAATCATATGAGAAATAGTATTTAAAACAAGTACTTAGAAAAATAGAATATGGTTATTGACGGGTTGAAAATATTTCAACTTTCCATCATATAAACGAAAAATTGAGAGGCTCCTCTTTAGTTTTATATTCAAATTTTTTTAAAAGTTTTAAATATTTTTTGCACTCTGAGTAAAGTAATTTCAGCATAAATATACCTAATTTTTCAGATGTATAAAATTTAATCTTAATTATCTATATTGTTATACTTAACACAATTTCGCTCACTGAAATGTATTTGTCGCAGTAGTATATTTTCAGCAAGTCAAAGTTTAATGTACTAATAAAAAGTATATATTTATTTAAAAAATTGACACAAAATTTAGAAGAAAGATACAGCTAAATCTTCATAATTTTTGATAGTGTACTGGCATCAGTAGCATGAAATCAAAGTATATTTCAAATTGTGAAACAGGATATTTTTCTATTTAATTCAAATTTTTTAATATTATTTTATTTTAAAAGTTAACAACGTGTGCACAATCTCTACAGCAGAGGACATTTATTAACTGTGTAGTTGTAGAGATGTCTTAAAAATATTGTAGCGAAATTTTGAAATTCGTTTAAAGTGGCCCTTAATTTGACTGAGAATCTTTGAAAAAATAAGAGATTCCTTAATATTCAAAAGAAAACAGAAAAGGAAAATTACGATTTGCTGCAAGTTAACATAAAATTATGAAATTTGATTATTCATTGTAATTGATAACGGTATGATTTTTTTGTAATAGAATATTAGTATTTTTGTTTTTGATCACTGCCTAGTTTGTAAGTGTTTTTTTTTTTTTTAACTGTAACCAATTTTTTTTCCGCAAAACATTTGTAGAGCTTCCAATTGGTTCGGACTATGACTAACCGCTGTTTTTAACAACAATTTTTGACTTAAATTATAAAAAAAATTAGACGTTGAACGTGTGGGCAGATAACTAATACTGTACGCGAAGAAATATTTTTAAAAAGTTACTATGTACAAAAAGGGGTTAATTATATTCCGAAGAAGTTAACAATTCTAGATTTGATATTCCAAGACATTTTGAATTAAGCATTTCGCGTAAATCATTTTTATACACCGGGCAATTTTATTTATTACCATGTCCATTATATTTTACATTACTAGGTATAAAAACTCTTTATGTTTTAGAAAACCAGTCCAATATGACACATTTTTACGTTTTCTAAACAGCCTTTTAGATGTACAGTCGAAGCCGCTAATAATATAGCCAATTTCTACGAAAATTTATTCTAATAAGCGGGATATTCCATTATGCGGGAATGGTTATTACGTTTGGTACACTGAATACTTATTTCAATAAGCGAGATATTCCTATGAGTGATATGCCATTTACAGGGTGCGATTGGACTTGGTAAAAATACCACGCCAAATTGTTTACATAAATTTACTTAGACGCAGAAAAAAAAAGTCTATATCTTCTATTCAAAAACAGGTCGATTTTTTTTTTTTTTCAAATCCAAATAATCGCATCTACAATCATTGGAGCGTGATTTATTTCCAAATATTGCCCTAATGGCACTTCATTTATATTTCTGGCGTTTAATATGAAAGTGTTATTTTCAAACGTATTTTACCGTCGACAGAGGGGGATACTGTCAACTCTGATCGACGATCCAATACCGGAGTCTCAAGGGCGAAAAATAACTGCAATCAAACGGATTTAAGTCACTCACCATTTGATAAGAATAGGGAAAAAAATACCACCACCAGGGGATAATTACGAAAGAAGATAGGATTGCAAGAAAATCTATCCTCGATTCTATTTTGACAAAGAACTGCAGAGGGCGGTAATGGTAGTCTTCGAGAAGTAAAAAAGTATCGCCAAAAATCCTGATTTTCAGCTGCGACTGCAAAGACTGAAGCATTGATTGTCCGCGCAATCAATAAATGTCTCTAAACTAAGCATTTCCGAAGAAGAAAACGGAAAAGGATTTTTAATTTTCGTAATAGCCGAGCACATTGTGTGTGTGTGTGTGTTTCCGTTTCACTTCTTCTCCTTCAGTAACACATAAGTAATGAACGCGTTCATGCATTGAAATCATTCGTGCTTAGCAGGAATTAGCGGCTAATGATGTGTTTGCTGGTGACATTTTGGAATTGCCTTGTCGTATGACTAACGAGTTCGATTCCCTGATTTTGAGGAATAAGCGAATGTGTTTTTTTTTTTTTTCGTTTTTTTAACTTGGCAATTAGATAAAAAGGAGAAAATAAAATTTACGATTCATTTAATGGTCATGATAGGAGAATTACTCATTAAATATGTATATAATAGATGTTTGTGCACAGCTACGCAGTTAATTATTTATGTGAAATGATATGCCCTTCAAAATGAAGTACAGAGTATTAATCATAGTACGTGTGGGTTCATCAAAATAAATTAAAACATTTTTTGATTATTTTTGTGTAGAAGCAATTATTTTAACGGAGTTAATCTTCCTCTAAATAATACAAGAAATTAAATTCCATGGTACTTTAAATGATAATTGGAATTATCTTAACTACAAATGAAAGCTAAATATTAGAATACTAATACACCTTCCATTTATATTATCTCACAATTTTTACCTTGGATTTAGGCTTCATGTACCCTTGAGATAAAGATAGGAGTTAATGTTTATTTCTCATGAAAGATGGATGTAACACAAGCAATATGCAACACAAACTACATTTTTATAATACTAGCTAGTCTTTTATAAGAGTGTGGCTGTTTTATAAGAGGTGTCGATATTTTCATTATGCTGCAGTTTGAAATTTCTGAAAATTAATAATTTGTGAAATTTTAGATTATGAAAGTATGTAGTTGCATATTTGATCAAGCCCCCGTGTATCGTTTTATATTTTTACACTAAATAAGGGAGTAAACAGAAAGAAAATCTCAATGAAACTTACATTTTATGTGCATAGATATTAACATTTTTTAAAGGATTTTTACATAATATCACGACAAATATATACCTTGAATTATTATTACAGTCGACCAAGCTGGACAGAATATCGATTAAAAGAATAATCTGCTTAATGTAATAACTGTTCGATGTACCAAACAGTAGTAAATGGTCAGTTCGATCCGGGATAATGTACCCCGTTTATTAGAATAATACTTCGTGTCAAATTGACTAATTCATAAAGTGGAATCGACCGTATTTATTTTTATAAAATTGTATTGCTAGAGAAAGATTAAAGTATATATTTTGCAAACTTATGAATTAACTACACAATTATACATCGATCAAAAAACGAAAGCGGACAAAATTAAAAGGAATATGCCCAAACCAAATTTAACCAGTGTTTTAATTTTTTGTTTCTTTTTAATTTCTTTGTTACTAATGCTATCTTTAAACTTTCCCTAAGCTGGTAATTTTCAAAGAATGAGAAAATATTTTAAGCAATCTGATTGCTAAGATTTAAAAAAGCAAATGTGATATCTTTAAAATATGAATCTTACATAACGTAAAGAGCAGAGCTAAGTTATGTATTAACAAAATGGATTTTTATGTGTATTATAAAACATAAATATACACTGTGAATGACTGCTATTTATACTCTTTAAATATAATGCCATAATTTTCAAGATTTGTGTCATACAAGAAATGTAGCCTCATTGTATTTTTTAGATAAGATAAAATCCCATGCTGTATTGATCGAACACTCAGTACATTAAACCTCTGATTTGAGTTAGGGAAATAACTCATTTTGGTAAAACATAGAAGAAAATATAAATTTCTTGGACAAAATACAAGGCATTTACATGCAATCTTATTATATTGTATTCATTCTTTTCCTAATAATCACACTAAATATAATATGTTCGTCTTGTATTCATTAATGGCCTTCAAATAACATGAGTGAAAACCACATATTCGTTTCAGGTAAAATGAATGTTATTAATAACGTCAAACTTAACATTATTTCATTCTAATTATAATTTGCCTATAACTCATAGCGGTAGTAAAATCCTTTCATATATATCGTTTCTTTTTCTTTTTTCATTTACGCAATACATTATTGTTTCATATATTATAAAAGACAGGGATTTGAGGTAAAAATATGTTGGAGTAATAAGGAAATGGCATAATATTACTCAGCAATTTTCTAAATTTTTGTTAGAGTCTATAAAGATAAAGCGCTATAAGGAAAAATGAAGGAACACCGTTAATTTATTCGTTTCACTATGTATTTTATTCTGAAATAAACTAGGAATCTTTTATAATATCGAAACAATGTAACTATTTTGTAGCAAGTTGGTATAGAAGTTATTACTGTGGAAAAAAAATCCAATATAAAGAAAACGTCATTTATCATAGTGTACATTTTGAGCAGCCACAATTTTTATGAGATTGAAAAAGGTTTTTTTTATTACAGTTAGATTATCACTTATCAAGGATGAGTGAATAAATAGAATTCATCGTTTAAGACCTGTTTGTGAGTGCCTTTAATGGTGCATCTTTCTGCACTTAAACAGCGAGTGCTTAATGCAAGTGGAGCTGCGAACAAACCGAGTATTTCTTTGAAAGAAGTTTGTCACGTACAACAGAAATCCATAACACCCCCTTCTACCGCGAATAACTCATTCCAGAATCGCATTCAAAACTTGGTCTTCTGTAGGCCCTTCATGCTACGCTTGACCAGTTTTATGCGTGTAACTGGCTTCATTTTTTAATCTGTTAATGTTTTTAAATTTAATATATTAAATTATTTGCAAAAGATTCCGCTTGAAAAGTTGTATTTTGTTAATGCTGAAATTTTGAAATATTTCTGTATTTTTCCTTGAGATACTCCCTTACAGTGTAGTGATATAACTAATTAACTTGCTGTGCAGAAAAAAGAAAAAGACTGCTTACAGACAGCAACCCTTAAAAAAATCTGCTGATTCTTCATAATACTTTAAGTTCCCCAAATTGAATAATTACCTTTATCTCGCGTACATTGTGGTCTTTCTACAAAACGATCAACAATGGATTCAGCAATCCACTTTGCAAATTCTTGCCTTGCTCGAATTTTACACGTTCTCTTTAGTTAAGATCGGACAAAAAACAAACAAAAAAACACTTTATGTATCTTAAGTCTTTTTATGATGTCATTTACATAGTTTCCAACCTTTACTTAATATATTTAACAACTTTCTCTTACAGTATGCTTTTTGAATATTTTTTCAAAGGAATGACGAACCCAGGCGCCGAGCTCATAAGCGTTTGCTGTGTTTTAAGCGGAATATTACTGTTTACAAAAAGTGGTTGATTATATTCCGTAACAGTTAGCAGCTGTGAATTTAGCATAAATTACGACTGTGATAGACGAGTATTGCCGAAACGATTTTATTATGCCAAAATTACCGGATTCTTTATTTTTAGGCTTTTCATTTGTTTAAAACAGATATGGGCTACCTTTGAAAAGTCGTGGACCAAACTTCAGATGTATATGGATTTTGACTGGTTTATATAGGTTTTATACCAAGGGCGGAGGGGACGACCGCACCCCCGCCGAGAAAATAGAAATTAATGTATAAGATCCTATTTTACTTTCATAAAATGGATGTACATGTCAATCTTCTAACTAACCGCCCCCCCAACGACAAACTTGCATTAATCCGCCACTGTTTTATACACAGTGTTTTGATATGTTCCGCTGGAGGTTGCCCATATGTGGTTCATAAAATATCTTGAACATTATGTTTTGTAATCTTTTATATCTGTTTGTTAACAAGTACTTTGCTTAGACGGAAATGAACTGTTGTAATGGTCTTGAATACGGTAATCTTGAGAACTGGTAAATATCGCTCATCATTACAAATTTAATACAAGCTTTTATAAGTGTAATTTTAGAAAGTTTTAATTATTTCATCTTTGGTAATATTATGTTATGCAGTACTTCATTGTAATAGGATCTATAAAATAAGAGTGTTCTATCCTTTCTAATCGAAGTTATTTAGTAGTTCACTTATTGAACGAAAAATACTTTACAAATGCAAAAACAAAAAGTTTCAAAAGTTTTGAACGACCGTTTTAATAGTTAAAGAATGATGAAATACTGATTTTTGAATTCGTTTTCTGGTGTTCGAGTAGTAAATAATAAACTGATAGTACTTTTACCGATTATCACACTATCGTTGGGCCGTCTGTAGAAAAATCATGTACAAAGTTATTTCTTTTTAGAACAATGATATTCACAATCTCACACCTTAAAGAAAAATATCACCTATTTAATAAATAAGGTATGGAATTAAATAAAGGGGAGGGATTTATAATTTATTGTTTAGATTATTTTTCTATATTTCAAACTGTTTTATTTAGCAACGAAAGAAACGCTTTATTTAGTTAAAACTTACTTAAAGCTGTTGAAAATAATGAATTATATCATAATAAGGCGCCCTAGCTTTATTTCGAGAGTGTATGCTTTAAAGTAAATGAGCTAAATAAAAGCGTAGAAGAAACTTCGATTACATTCAGTTTAAGAAATGCGTTACAACACATGCTCACTTGCTAATGTGCTCCGGCAACGAATATTGCATAGTAAAATATTTTGCACTAATTTTCATGCATTTTTTGTTGTTTTTCTTGTAATATGTTGAAATGAGGCAAAGCGGTGTTTTTTTGATGCAGAAACCACAATTTCCGGAAAGTCCACCTGTCACTGGGCCAAACATGTTCTGCTTGTTAGGAAAGACTGAACTTATCATGTGTCACCATTGAAGTTGTCAAAATTGCGGCTTTGTTCTAACACACAAAATGCATGCGCACTCGCACTCGCGAACACTGCATATGTATATTTTGGCAGTTCGTGCTCAAGATGTCCAATCGCATCCAAATTCTGGCATGTGCAGGTTGGCTATAATAATACTTCCACTAGAGACAGCACATTATATACTAGATCCAAAACAAAAATTGTCTGTTCCCGTGGAACATTCGGTACACTGGCTGCTGTGTGGGACATGGTCACGTTCAAGTATTGGCAAGATGTGAAGGCGATTATTCTAGCAACCAGGGGCTGGTGGACATCGGTAGAGGAGGAATGCTTCTCAAGAATGGTCTCGGTTTTCTCGTTTTTTTTGTGATTATTCCTCGATGGTATGTCCTATTTCGGATTTTCTTTTTTTAAAGTGATCAGCATCGTGACCTTGACCAATGTCTCAGGTAGAATGAACGCGCGGAGCAAGTCATTGAGAAATACATAGATGCCAAGTCTCCCGCTCTTTTCGGGAGATTTCAATCCACAATTTTTAGACAGTTTCATTTTGCATTAAAAATTTGGACTTATTTTAAGCATAAGTTTGTAAGTAAAAATTAGTGGTGGGAAATCTCCGGAAAAAAGTGGGAGACTTGGCACCGCTGGAAATAGAATAATTTTTCTAATATCTCCATTGAAAGTTAGTGGCAGCAGGTTTTACGGTGATTATTCCTCCGTGGTCAACCCGATTGGTTTGATTTCAGATTTATACCTTGCCACCATTGGTACTTATAACCATGCCGAATTTGAACCAAATCGGTCAAGCGGTTTAGGAGTAGAAGCGTTACACTGAATGCCTGAGTATAGTGTAAGCACTTCGCTCAATTAAATAAATGAGTGAGCGGATTGACGCAAACTTTCGTATATGAACTATGCATGAAACGCACTCATGGAACTTCAAAATAAAATTTTTAGTAGAAAAGTTTTCAGTAAGCTGGCATTTTGAAAAGCGAAACAGCACGTTTCACGCAGGGACTGATCGACCTAGAATAAATAAAAAAGTCCAATATTTATTGACTAGTTTTTCAGTACCGTGGCATCTCGTGGATCATAGCTTGTTAAAGATGTAGCTTTGCTATGGGACCTCATTGACGTTATTGATTTCTTTGAGCGCATCTCATGAATAGTAGATATACTATATTTGGTACCACTATTCAGCTCGCCCATTTTAGATACAGGGTACCACTTGTAAGGGGAGATAAATTTAACTACTCTGTAGTACTTCTGATGCTACTGAAAGAAACATCATTATCGAAATTTGTTACGCATGAAATTTCTGCTTCCAGCATGTTGTATTGGAGGGACAAAGAATTCTCAAAATTAGGATTTATAAATTTATACTTGTTTTTATTTATACGTACGGGATTTTTTTCTGGCAGTATTCAAGATATCCTTCAGCGTCCTTAATTGATTTGGTAGAAAAGCCAAAAAGATATGTTTCCTAGTAGCACAACTAGTTAAAGAAGCCATCAGAAGACTACTACAAATTGCATTTTGAAGTCTTTTGAGCAAGTTGTGCTACGAGTGAGTTGCTGTTTCCAAAATATCCTGTTATGTGTACATTGTATATACGTATTGAATGTCATACTTTTAAGTCTGAATCTCAGCAAGTAGAAAACCGTATTGATCACACAGTAACGATTAGCGATATTCGACAAAAAAATGGCAATCTACAAGCCGGAAGAATCAGAATATTATACTAGTTACAAAATCGGTTAGTGATTGTCACCTAGTGACAGTCACATAGCTTGAAACACACAGCTACTATATAAGAGAACGCCAAATGCTTTGATTTAATTGTTATACAATTTGCATTAGTAATTTATTTCTGGTATGAAAATATCTGTTCTTTTAATATAATTAATAATGAAACATGAAAACTGTTCTAGAATAAAATATGTCTACATGATAATTTTGATTTTTTATCGTTATATGAATAGATGCTACTTGTATAATTATAAAATACGACATTTTATTTCTAAAATTTTCACACACATGCGCATACAGTTTTTTTTTTGTAAATATTTAGGTATAAGTCACTGCTTATCTTAAAGTACGTTTCACTGTGGAACGTACTGTTTAGCTCAAACGTTGGCGTTTATTAATCTCCTTCAACACTGTGAAGCTTGGAAAGCAATTACTCTAGAGGCCAGTGGCTGGTGGCATTCGGTAGAGGAGGAAAGCTTCACAAGAATGGTCTCGGTCGGAATGGTCTCGGTTTTTTTTTTATCGGTGATTATTCCTGGATGGTATGTCCGATTTCGGATTTTCTTTTTTTTTTAAGTGAAGCGTTACACTGAATGCCTGAGTGTAGTGTAAGCGCTTCGCTCACTTCGCTCAGCTCAATTAAATAAATGAATGAGCAGATTGACACAAACTTTCGTATATCAACCATGCATGAGACGCGCTCATGGAACTTCAAAATAAAATTTTTAGTTCAAAAGTTTCCAGTAAGGTGGCATTTTGAAAAGAGAAACAGCACGTTTAACGCAGGGATGGATCAACGTAGAATGAATTAAAAAGTCCAATATTTACTGACTGTTTTTTCAGTACCATGGCATTGCGTGGATCATAGCTTGCTAAAGATGTAGCTTTGCTGTGGGACCTCATATACGTTATTGATTTCTTTGAGCGCATCTCATGAATAGTAGATGTACCAAATTTGGTACTATTCAGCTCACCCATTTTAGCTACAGGGTACCACTTGTAAGGGGAGTTAAATTTTAATTACTCTGTAGTACTTCTGATGCTACTGAAAGAAATATCTTTATGGAAATTTGTTACGCATGAAATTTCTGCTTCCAGCAAGCTGTATTGGTGGGACAAAGAATTCTCAAAATTAGGCTTTTATAACTTTATACTTGTTTTTATTTATACTTCCGGGATTTTTTACTGGTAGTATTCAAGAGATCCTTCAGCGTCCTATGTTGATTTGGTAGGAAAGCAAAAAAAAATATGATTCCTCGTAGCACAACTAGTTAAAGAGGCGTTCAGAACACTACTTTTGATTGCCTTTTGAAATCTTTTCAGCAAGTTGTACTACCAGGTGTTGCTGTTTAAAAAGTATCCTTTTATATGTACATTGTATTAACGTATTGATGTCATAATTTTAAGTCTGAATCTCAGCAAGTAGAAAACCGTATAGAACACACAGTAACGATTACCGATACTTTACAAAAAATTGGCAATCTACAAGTCGGAAGAAACAGAATATTATACTAGTTACAAAGTGGATCGGTGAATGTCACCTAAGGACAATCACATTGCTTGAAACGTTCGAGACTAATTGTGGAAAAAGCAAAATGCTTAAATTTAATTACTATACAATTTGCATTAGTAATTTATTTCTGGTATGAAAATATCTGATCTCTTAATATAATTTATGAAATATGAAAACTGTTCTAGAATAAAATATGTCTACATGATATGTTTGATTTTTTATCGTTATTTGAATAGATGCTACTTGTATAATTATAAAATACGACATTTTATTTCTAAAATTTTCACACATAGCGCATACAGTTTTGTTTTGTAAATATTTAGGTATAAGTCACTGCTTATCTTAAAGTACGCTTCACTGTGGAACGTGCTCTTTAGCTCAAGCGTTGCAGTTTATTAATCTCCTTCAACACTGTCAAGCATGGAAAGCAATTATTCTAGCGGCCAGTGGCTGGTGGCATTCGGTAGAGGAGGAAAGCTTCACAAGAATGGTCTCGGTTTCTTTTTTTTATCGGTGATTATTCCTCGATGGTATGTCCGATTTCGGATTTTCCTTTTTTTAAAGTGATCAGCATCGTGACCTTGACCAATGTCACAGGTTCAATGAGCGCGCGGAGCGAGTCATTGAGAAATATAATAATTCTTCTAATATCTCCATTGAAAGTTAGTGTCAGCAGGTTTTTCGGTGATTTTTCCTCCGTGGTTGGTTTCAGATTTATACCTTGCCACCATTGGTACCTATAACCATGCCGAATTTGAACCAATTCGGTCAAGCGGTTTAAAAAGAGAAGCGTTACACTGAATGCCTGAGTGTCGTGTAAGGGCTTCGCTCACTTCGCTCAGCTCAATTAAGTAAATGAGTGAGCAGATTGACGCAAACTTTCGTATATGAACTATGCATGAGACGCACTCATGGAAGTTTAAAAAAAATGTTTTTTGTTCAAAATTTTCCACTAAAGTGGCATTTTGAAAAGAGAAACAGCACGTTTCACACAGGGATTGATCAACGTAGAATAAATTAAATACTCCAATATTTACTGACTTGTTTTTCAGTACCATGGCATCCAGTGGATCATAGCTTGTTAAAGATGTAGCTTTGCTGTGGGACCTCATTGACCTTATTGATTTCTTTGAGCGCATCTGATAAATAGTAGATGTACCAAATTTGGTACTACTATTCAGCTCGCCCATTTTAAATACAGGGTACCACTTGTAAGGGGAGATAAATTTAACTACTCTGCAGTACTTCTGATGCTACTGAAAGCAATATCATTATCAAAATTTGTTACGCATGAAATTTCTGCTTCCAGCATGCTGTATTGGCGGGACAAAGCATTCTCAAAATTAGGCTTTTATATTTTTGTACTTGTTTTTATTTATACCTTCGGGATTTCTTTCTGGCAGTATTCAACATATCCTTTGGCGTCCTATGTTGATTTGATAGGAAAGCCAAAAAAATATGTTTCATAGTAGCACAGCTAGTTAAAGCGGCCTTCAGAAGACTACTTTTGATTGCCCTTTGTAGTCTTTTGAGCAAGTTGTGCTACCAGGGGTTGCTGTTTAAAAAATATCCTGTTATATGTACATTGTATATACGTATTGAATGTCATAATTTTAAGTCTGAAAACCGTAGAACAAGTAGAAAACCGTATTGAACACACAAACTTACTGTGACAATCGTGTGAATAATCGTTACTGTGAACTTTGTTCACAGTAACGATTACCGATATTTGACAAAAATTTGGCAATCTACAAGTCGGAAGAAACAGAATATTATACTATTTACAAAATCGATCAGTGAATATCACCTAGTGACAGTCACATAGCTTGAAACGCAGAAATGGTATTCATCAAATCGCCGAATGCTTTGATTTAATTATTATACAATTTGCATTAGTAATTTATTTCTGGTATGAAAATATCTGTTCTTTTCATATAATTAATGAAACATGAAAACTGTTCTAGAATAAAATATGTCTACATGCTAATTTTGAATTTTTATCGTTATATGAAAGATGCTACTTGTAAAATTATAAAATACGACATTTTATTTCAAAAATTTTCACACACATGCACATACATTTTTTTTTTGTAAATATTTAGGTATAAGTCACTGCTTATCTTAAAGTACGTTTCACTGTGGAACGTACTTTTTAGCTCAAACTTTGGCGTTTATTAATCTCCTTCAACACTAAGCTTGGAAAGCAAACTTTGTAAGATTTTTTTTTGTATATGTGACCATTGGTGTGGAAAAATTACGCAAATATGCTGAATATGTTTTGCTAGAAGTCAAAGCCCGTTGTGGAGGCAATTACAACGATCGATAGAAAAAATATTTGACGAAAATATATCTGCACTCAATATATTTCATCTTCGCCTACCTAAAATAAATAAGTTCATATCCAGTTTTCGTCATGTACCCAAATCGAATTTCATGCTCTTCTGGAAACGCCCGGAAACTTTTAGCATTCGAATACTTCGTTTTGTGTACACAGCCATTCTTATATCCACGCACGCGATTCATTTGTGAAAAAAAAGTTGAAATATGTGATCTAGAAAAACTATTTTTAGGAATTGGAATCACACTTTTCTTTCAAAGTCTGATGACCGTGATGAATAGGACGTCAGATCGATTGCAACAGCTCATTTTGCCACACAAGTGATTCACTTTTTTGACTCTCGGAAATAAAAAGGATCTGAAAATGGCAAAACCTCGCTTAAAAATTAGAAAACCGGTGAATTTTCAGATTTTTAAAGTAGCACAGATTGTTTTTTTTTTACCTTTTTATACATAATTATGAAGATTTACAAGCGCATCGTATAAGCGGTGTAGATGCTATTACGGTTTTCCTGCTTTTTGATCTTTTTGATCTTTTTAATCTTCTTAGAATAATGGCGGTAAAATATTTATATTGAAGAAGTGGTTACCCGGAGTATTTATAGAGTGAGTCGGGGATCAGCGTAACTATATAGTAGGATTATTTACAGGGATTTCTTTTTACACAAAGGAGCCTAAATTGGTATTAGGAATAATTTTCTTTCTTCAAAAATGTTTTATCATTTGAATCACAAAAAAATAAAAAATATTTTTTGTTTAAATAAATTTTAATGTAGTCACGTTTCCAAAAAACGATTTGGATAACTGATAATGGAAATTTTAAAAGAGAGTACTGGACAGGAGATACGCAATATATACTATCAAATAATAGTAACATTTTTAAAAATTTAACTCTCTCTGTCCACTTAACGTTTTTATCAAAATTATTCTTTTTATCATTTATTCTTGTAACGTGAAAACACACGATAGAACACCTTAAAAAGTCCTCCGGACAAGTAATTCCGCCTCAGGCAGTCTTTATAGCTTTCAGTTTATCAAAAGAACAAAAAAAACTTGCCAAATAGCTTCTATAACTTAAATATACTTGTTAATAAGCGCATGCTGTATATTTTAATTTTTGTTGATAAAATTATTGTCGATAGCGATAATTGGCCAAATTATGTAATTCATTATCCATTTCTCTCATCTAAAATAATCAATTGCACCACATATTCTACAATATTATCACATCAATTCTACTTTCAAAATGTCCTCCCAATTTCTGTAGATCTCTCCTTTTTTCCTGATTCAGGGAGAGTGGTCAGAATAAAATATGTCTATCAGGAGTTGCTGTTTAAAAAATATCCTGTTATATGTACATTGTATAAACGTATTGAATGTCATAATTTTAAGTCTGAATCTCAGCAAGTAGAAAACCGTATAGAACACACAGTAGTGATTACCGATATTTGACAAAAAATTGGCAATCTACAAGTCGGAAGAAGCAGAATATTATACTAGTTACAAAATCGATCAGTGAATGTCACTTAGTGACAATCACATAGCTTGAAACAGATAAGTGCTGTATCGAAATTAGCCAAATGTTTAGATTTAATTATTATACAATTTGCATTAGTAATTTATTTCTGGTGTGACGATGCTGAATTTTCTACTATAAAAATATGATAACCTGAACATTTTGTAATTTAAATAGGATCACGTATCGAAAAATGTATATGCAACCGATTAATTTCATTATTACCATTTAATTAATTTAGAAAAATTACTGCACATTTACTTCATTTTCTTTTTTTCTCATTTCATCGAATTTAAAAATTGATTTGTGTTAATTACTTCTCAATCCCATCTAAGTTTATGAGGGAAAAAATAAAACTTAAAGCATCAATAAAAATAGATAAATCAGTAAATGTGCCACTGCGTGGCTGACCAGAAAGACAGGCTGCGATACCCCCTTGCCCACCCTTTTGCCCTCGCCGAGTCACGTGACTTAGGACATGTGACCATCTTGGTCCGAGGTACCACAGAAAGAGGACCACACCCCCTAGGTCACATGACTCGTCGATGGAAAACAGGTGTGACCCAAATGTCAGCACCGCACCGTATCTTTCTCGTCAGCCAGGCGTTGCCACTGGAATTTATTAAGTTGTTGGCTCCACTGCTCTGCTTTGATTTTGAAGTAGTTATGAAATATTAATAGGGTCAAAAATTAATGTTAATTTGCTCTGATCATATTAATTTGTGTGTTTACAACCTTGACTTACCCAGTGGTCTTGGCCGGAGGCTGTAAAGTAGCTGGGTAGAATGCAACAAATGTTGAAGACTGCCATTAATAGTTGTAAGCCCTTTTATAGCGTTCAATGGGAGGAGTCTAACCAACCTGGTGTTGTTTCAGTTGAAATAAGTAGCAAATAAGCGTAGGACATTATTTTTATGAGAAGAGACTCAGTGACGTGCCCGGTTTTAGTCGTTACAGAGAATATTCCATTAAAAAAGTAAATTAAAACGACTGAATTATACTTCCCAATTTATCAAAGCTAACTCGATTCATAAGATAAAAATATCAATTCGCTATTTGCTTCGCATTTATTCAAACTTATTGGATTTTTTTCCCTGGAATATTTACAGGTGCACGTGCACTTGAGAAACGATATCACAGTAATCCGCGCAAACATACCTAGAAAAAAAAGCAGTAAGCTATAGCTGAAAGAAAAATGCATAATGTGTTTACAGGTAAAGCTCTTTTCATAAAGCTCGCATTCCTAGAAAACGAAGCGGCAAAGCGCGTCCCTTAGTTCAGCTGGATCATCTATTTATAATCTCTCAAAATAAGCGAGAGACGTAAAAAAAAAAAAAAAAAAAAAAATCAGCTATGTCGCTTTCTGATATGCAAAGAAATTTTTCCATCGAAGATTTGACTTTCAATATGTGTGAACTGATACAGAGGAAGTGAAGGAAATTCAGAGAATAGAACTTAAGTGTTCTAGAAGCTAGTTTACGATGGCACGAACAAAACCATTGCAAAGCTCCAATGCAGATTATTTCCTCGATAGATTTATTTGGCTTTTCCCCGTTCTTTGCCACTTAGGATTGAAGTAGCTGGCGGTATTGATTCTTTTCTTCATTCAGCGGTTTTCATTCACATTTTCCAATTCGAATACTCCAAAGCACTTTTTAAAAAGCGTCGAATATATCATTTCGCACGACAGGAATTGGGGGAAAAAGTTTTTAAAAATGAAAACTTTTCTTTTCAGCTAAGAATGAGTAAAGATATTCCCCTCCCCGTAACCTACCTGTAAAAGCGAAAATAGAAAATGAAATCTTGGTATAGAAAATAAAAATTCTAAAATTCCAATGCGACTTTTTTTTTAAAGATTTTGGAATGTAGAAGGAATTGAACGGTTAAAACACAGAAGTGACATTTCCACAGAGCTTGTTATGAGAAACTAGCATTTTTAGCGACGTAAAGTCTACATTAAAGCAACGAAAAAAAATACAGTTGTGGGGAACGATAACTCAAGTTGGTGGTGAATATTTTCTTTTCACTCTAAATTTCTGGGAAAAAAAAAGGAATGCGCAAATGTTGAAATATTTACACTCTTATTTTGGAAGAAGTATTTCTTAAAAAAGAGTGTATTTTTGTTATACTCAGAAAAAAGGATTTTTGTATAAAACATAATTTTATTCAAAATCCAGATCCAGTTATATTTGGAGAGTTAAGTATGTTTTTATTCCTTTTTTAAAGTTTATGCATTAATTTATTTACTCATTTTGTGAAGTGATTTATATTCTCATTGACTAAGAATTCTCTTACTATTTTATGCAATTTCAATATTATAAAAATTGCAATTTAAGAAAAATTTAAGAGATCACAATTGATGTTAAACAATGTCAATTAATGGGCTATAATACTGTAATTAAATTAGAAAATTTCATTTCAGGCGAATTGTTTTTCGAAGTTTGTGTACTTAGTTACACCGAATTTCTAAAATCGTCAATCATATACATACCAGTTTGTACAGCTCAAATGATGTAACACAAAGAGTGTTTTTTCATGAAATTGCATTTCTTAAAAATATGTGAAGTTTAAGCATGACTGTGCAAACTAAATGAGACTGCTTTGTTAACATTGTATCAAAATTCAGTTATAGAATGCTGCGCACATGAAAGAATAAGTATTACTAATAATATACTGCGTAATGCTTTTATCTGATTTATTGGCAGAATCGCAGTTGCAATCATGATGCTATATGTTTTCGATGAAAATAACTTTACGGAAATGTATATGAAACTAACACTTAGAATTCTTTATTAAAATAATATTAATATATTGTTTCAGGAAATTTAAGTATTGCTTTGCAAACATCGTATGCACAAACACTTCGTACAGTGTAACTATTTTTTTCAATAGCATTCTCAAGAAAATTAAATAGTTTCAGCAGAAATTTTTATCATTGTCTTAAAACAACTATTTATTTCAGATTTTCTCTTGTGATAAATTTTCGAGTCAAAGTGATAAATTTATATTATGATTACATATTATTCAATTGATCAAGGAAATTTCCAAAATAATTCCAAATCCAATTTACTTTTGATATAACTTGATATTTTTGATCACATATTTTTTCAGAAATAATTTAATCATTTTGCTTAATTAAGGAAATGTCCTATGTTTTTTAAAGATAGTTATAAATATTGAATGTGGAAAACTTATTTCAAACTATCATTCTTGAAAATTGTTTCCCATTTTGATTACCTGTTAAAAAATTAAGGTTTATAGTTGTTTAGCTATGAGTAGTTTTTTTAATAAAAGTGTATTATTATAATATTTTTGTAATAGAAAAAGTTTCTAAATTTACTAGTATTATGAAATAAAAAATCATGAATAAATGAAAATTATTAGTCAGTTTCTTATTACAGTGTTTTCAATAGGTGAATTCGACATTAGTTGAGTAAATCGTATTAAAAAATTAACAATAATGCCAAGCGTAAAAATAAATATTTAGACCACGTATTTCCTGTAAGATAAAACACTTACTAGGAAGATTAATATGTGAACGTGGCACACTTCAGTCAAATCCACTGCAGCATATATGCATTCTGCTTCAAACAAATTATTTAACATACCCTAGGACATCGCACCTCCCCCTCTCCCTTATTAACGCTGCAGGGAAATATCACTCAACAGCAAACTCAACCTCGTTCGACATTGTCATTTAAATAGGAACCTTTCAATTATCTGTTGCCTTTGGCTTGCTATCGAAACCAGCTGCAGCTGTAAAAAACAGCATTCAAATAGCAGCAGGCGGCGTACTAAAAAGTTTTTTTTGAAATGTTTTCTTTTTTTCTCATCTACATAGGCCTATGTTTCTTCATGCATCATCCGCGAATCTGTAAAAATGTGCGTATATTTTTTACTACCGGACACAGTTCTGATTTTGACGAGGGAAATACTTTCCATAACACTGGTGTTGTTGAAAAGAAAAATGCTTTATTGAGAAGTTTTTGACATTTGGGCTAACTGTGCCTTTCTACAAACAGTGGACACTTTCCAATTAGTCATTCGTCATTGTAAGGCATAAAGTTGACGATTTCGCTACGACGATCCGTTTTAACCTCGAAAAATATCCAAGACTTGTTCGAAAATAATTATTTACATTCGTTCAGTGTATTTGCGAAAACATTCCTAAAAATGGCAGTCTGTTGTCAAATGTCTTTGCAAACAATAAAAAATTAAAAAGTGTGAATGCAAAAAATGCAATCGACCCCACTTATTGCAATATCAATTTTCCCACGAAAAGTTATTCTAAAAAGCGTCATATACCGATACAAGCGCTTGGATAATTGGCAATGTATTGCATTAAGCGAGATGTTCTTTTAACTGATATTCTATTTTGCGGGTTCGACTTTATACGGAATCTCAGACTTTTTCAGGAACATTTGACTTTAATCCTGATAACTAATTTGTTATATTTTAAATATATGTTTTTGTTATACACTCTTCTGCATTTTTAAGCCAAGCAACAGACTAGAGATCGAGTTTTAAGTGTATTTCTATGCACATTGTATTACATAAGAACACTCAAGAATGTTTGTTGTTCGTTTCCATTCCAATATTTAATAATTACGCATGCAACACTATTTGAACCCATTTTTTTAATTTGTCGGTTATCACTCAGAGGCTTCTAAAATTCAGAGGCTTCAATTTCTTCAATTTCAGAGGCTTCTAAAATGCCTTCTATTGGTCCGGAAGAGATAAAATGTGAACTATTCATAATAATTTTTTAAAAATATTCTTATCATTTATTAAATAAAAAATAGTAAAATTCTCCTATAGGTGGTGCTACAACGCAAATTGTATCATTCTCATGTATTAAAAATCTGAATTATCATTTGCTTTACTGCGCACGTCTATTAACGAAGGAGAAAAAAACAGATTGAAGCAATTTGGAGAAAAAAGCAGATTGTGTGCAAGAGCATTAGTTTTTTGCGTATCGTACTTATGTTCCAATAAAATCTCTGCAAGAAAACTTGATAACTCATCAGATGTAAGAAGTGAATAAAAAAGTATATATTCATTAAAATATTTTCCGATGCAAGATTACGCAACCTTTTGAAATCTCGTTCTAAAGAGACCCATTCCACGCACTTTCTTACCCAAGCTGCACTAACTAATTTCAGATGTCATTCATGCACCTCCCTTTCACACCACAGGAAAGTTTTGCATTCACAAGCAGAAAACGTAATTTTCATATTAATAAAAAGAACAAGTGTACTCTAACAAAGGCGTACGTGTTTAAAATAGAAACATTTAAACGTCATATATTTTAAAAATGATTTAGCTGAGTATTTATACCCTAAAGAGACTTGCTATTTAGAAATACTTATTCACGAGTTTAGTGTGGGTAGTTTTAATAAACTCTTGTGTACGAAATTGCTTATTTGAGATTTAATTTTCGTAAACTACTTGCATTTAATGTATTAAATATATGCTAGTTAGTTATTTAGGCATGTATCTTATTTTTTCGAAAGTTTTGTGAATATGCTATTTATAATGTATACTATGTAGGAGTTCAGGGTATAGTAAAGTTATGTAGATTTTTATGTCTATAAATTACAGATTATGTTTCAAACAAAGGGAAAGGTCTGTAATGCTTATATTGACACATTGCTCGCCGGCTACGCCTAAGTACGTTTTCATCCAACAAATTATAGAGCGCTGGGCGGGAAAAGTTTCGCCTTCGTAATGGAAATTAACGCCCACAGAGAAATAATTTGTTCCACAATATAAGCAATAAATTTTGAAATTAAATTGAGTAGTTTTTTGACATTAAAAACAGGATATATAGCGACAGGTACATGAAAATATATATACATTCCAAAACTACTAAGTTTATATATGGGTTTTATGAGTTACGTTTAAGGTAGATGAGGATGGTGTGACCTCAATTCTGGTTGATCTTTGCATAAAGTTACCAGCGTACAGTGTGCTAAAGCACCAAATTACTAAAACATCTATTGTTAATGAAATACAAAAGGGCTATTCTCTGTTGCATTTATTAAGAATTCATGTACATTTGTCAGCAGAAAAATGCTGAAATATACTTGATTCCTATTATGTATATTTCAGCATTTTTCGTATACTTGACGAAACGTAATACTAGTGTTTCGTATACTAGCGTTTTTGTTCGTATTGTTTCCTATCAATGAAACAATACGAATATCAAGGAAACTTGCTCTTCTATGTTTTCTTTTTATGTGTGAGGTGAGTGATAAAAACTTACACCAATGTGGCAGAGCAACAAAACTAAGTGTTTTTATAGCAGTAATTAAATTTTCACGTGTTGTATTTAATTTTTATATGGGAGAAACGTTTAGCGTGCGTTGTCTTTCTTATCTCATGCTCTTTCGTCTGCACAGTCTGAATATTCATACCATTTATTAAATAACTGAAACAAAGATTCACCGCACTTTAATGGAAGGTAAAGGGAGTTAAGTGAAGTAGAAATAAAAGTAACACGCAACTCACAATGCCACGTATAAAATGTCTTAATTATGAATTCATTTCTACAAATTTTGCAAAAGTTTTGAGCTGGATAAAGTAATTTGTATACTAACTAAACCTTTACGGGCGCGTAGGAAATGGTTTAATTAACTTTATGCTCTGAGGCACTCTGGTCATCTCTGCGTAATTTCTCGCAGAACTCTTCAAAATTTCCCTTAGAGCTGAACAGGGATACTTTGAAATATACAAATGCTGCAAGATGAATAAGGAAAATCCAATTTTACGTATCAAAGCATATGCAGTAAGTAAAATTTCTGAACATTTTAGAGTGCGACAGCTTATTTCCTCAGGAATATGGGGAGCCAATATTTCAAATGTTAAGTATTTGTTTGTACAGCGTTCTTCAAATCCTGCAAATTTCTGCGTATTTTCGATCAGTATTTAAATCATTTTACCTGCTGTGAAAAATCTATGAATTTAAAGTTGTTTCCTCTTTTAGAGCAGTTTCAAGTGTGCAAATTAGTGAATAATTTTGAAAAATAATATTAAATACTTAAACTAAGTACTTTGCAGACATACCATGTGCAAAGTGACAAATATCAAAAGGAAAACAAGTACAGGCTTT
Organism: Cheiracanthium punctorium; assembly: GCA_038373885.1. NCBI lineage: Eukaryota > Metazoa > Arthropoda > Arachnida > Araneae > Cheiracanthiidae > Cheiracanthium > Cheiracanthium punctorium. The sequence continues at coordinate 254,553 of JAWZYV010006519.1, read as the reverse complement.
GATTTTTCTCTTTGATTTATCATTGTTTAATGTTAGAGTCCAAACGCGTCTGTGATTCAGAATATTTTATTATGCATATTTTATGATTTATCCTTTTCAGATTCTTGCAGTAGTCAATGGAGTACAATTTTACAAAGCATTAAAATGATAAAAATTTATTTATTTCGCACTAATTTGGCTTACTAATAATAAAAAATAAATTATATAAATAATACTATTTTCATGAAATATCATGAGATGCATAAAAAAAATCGTTTTTGGCGATTAAAATGCATATAAATTACGTCTAAATTTTTGATTCTTGAATTAAGTTTACTCTAGTAAAATATAGTTTTATAAACGATTAGAAGTAATTAGTAATTGGAAAAATGTATGTAAAATTTATTTAATGTTTTCTAACATTTGTAGGGCATAGTAATTAGAAACCTAGAAAACATTTAAAATGCGTAAGCCAAGATTTTGAAAGTTTATCTAAATAAAAGTTTCATTTTAAATCCGTTCTAATGCTATTGTAAATTTTGAAGCAATTAACACAAGTACTCAAAAGTAAAAACCTGCTACTCAATTTTGAAAATCCGCGTAGTTCCTCCGGATTGTAACATTAAGTTTGTTAATATGAGACGCTATGTCTCGAAAAGTTTCTTCATCTGCAGTCATAAATCAAGCTACATTTACTTTGCATAATTTTGCCAGGAGCAAAGAAAAAAAGAAAGAAAAAAAATTCTTCCTTGCCCCAATGATAAATGAGCAAGACTTGCAATGGAAAAGGTTTCTTTCGAATAAATACAAGAGTAGCCATAGCTTCCACAATCTTTCTTTTTCAAATTCTTGAATCAATAAAATGAAGAAGGAAGAATGCATTTAAGAGCAATATATAAGTTAACCTTATCTTATATTGAAGAAGTTGCTATTCTATTGAACTCCCTTAAAATATGTATACGGCAGAAAATTATGTTGAACAATAACACTGTCTACTAAATCCAGAGATAAACTATGGGGAAATATTAAAAATGGCGGGAAAGAATTTAGTCATATAGCACGTAAAGAAGCTGTGGCCAATTTTAGATTGAGAACTGAACATGACTGCCTAGCCAAACATCTAAAGAGAACAGGCATACTGACTAATAGTCTATGTCCTATCTGGAAAAGAGACAATATGAGGCATTTACTTGTCTTCCCAATCCTTGGCAGACATTAAAACTTAAAAATGATGTTTGCTTGCTTTTTTTGAATCTCCAAGGATCGCATATCCTGAACACTTAAATACTCTCTTCTAGATTTTTAAATTAGTGTTTAGATATTTTACTTGTAATTTTATAGATGTCCTGGTTTATGAATATTGTCCCATTTTAATGATCGTTTTTTAAATGTCTGTATTTTAAGTGTATTTTTGATGTCTATGCACGAGATTGGCCAGATGTTTATGGATTTAGCCATATGTAACGACAACAACATAAGTTAAGCCTTTGATGAGCAACCAACCAACTACATCTTCTATATCGATTTGAAAACGTTGATACAGAAGAGCAACTGGGTATACTGCTCAACACTGAAAACACACGGCCTTTACCACCGCTCGATTAAATGACGAAAGACACTACGGTTGACCCAATCGCTAACAGTGAGCGACAGAGCCGAAGAGCTTTTTTGACGTAACTGGTACGCGATTGGCGATTCGATAGAACACTGTTGGATAGTTTATAATAATAGTGAAGGAAACGGCTTCACTTTTTCAGCGCTGGGGACATTTGATCAGCCTATCCAGTTCTTGTGTACGAGTTATTGTAATATCGATATATTTTTATCGATCCCATGTTCCAGTTTTCAGCCGATCCCAGTAATGATAAAAAAATTCTGACATCCATTTTTAAAAGTAATTCCTAATTTTTCTGGCAATTATTTGCTGAAAATAAAACTATTCTCGTGTAACTATCTAAACCTTAAGTATTTTATTTAAATCTTAATTATTCTTCATAAATCAAAAGTTACAAAATTGAGTAGTGTTTGAGTATTTTGCAAAAACGTCCTTACAGAGAGGATAGAGCGTATTAAAGGGTTAAGAACCATATGATAAATTAAAATCGGAACGCGATTTTGGCACTGCGCAACCCCAAAAAAGAAAAACGCAAAAACTGAGAACGCAAAAATTGAGTATTATTTGAGTAATTTTGCAAAAGTGTCCTCACTGTGAGGACACCAAGCGTTAAAGGGTTAACAGCATTATAATAAATCAAGTCGGAACGCGATTTTAACATTGATCAATTCGAATTTAAAAAAAACAAAAAACTTCAGCACGAGGACACAATTGCATTGTGTATGCGTCTTCGAAAATCAATTGATTTAAAGCTAATTTACAGATTTTCCTTGTTTCGTATTCAGAAAGAAAAATATTGTTTGCCGAGTAAGCGAATCTCTCAAATAGTTGGTAGAGCAAGTTATACAGAGAACGGGAAAAAAGAAAGTGAAAGAATTGATTAAGGTAAAAATAAAAATGTGTGGCGTACTTTTAACAATCTTTCGTGGTCTTTTCTTCCCAAATATTTGCTCGGTAAACATGTGCCTCTTTACAAAGTCAATTCAACTTTAAGCAAAGAGTGCTTAATCGTATGGAGATTTGAAAGTGAAAATTAAAACCAAATTTAAACAAATTACTTCTCTGAAACCATGGACAAACACTGCTTTGCTTACAAAAGGCACCGGATCACTGATTTTAGCGTTTATTACCGGCAAAGGTGTGGGAACAAAAAGTAAGTGTTTTCTAATTAATCTAAATTTATTCTCTGGGTATACATTATTAACTGAATAATAATGTGATAAAATAGTTCCTCTTTAAAATGTTTAAATATACAAACTATCCAAAATCTATACAGTTTGTGTAAACTGAACGGTATGATATATGTAAGTTTTTATTATTTCACTGACATTTAGGTACCCATATAATTAACGAAAATTATGTAATTAAGAGTATGATTTTTTTTAGTCATACACGGTTATTGGTCATTTTTTTCCAGTGGGCGGGCACTTGCTCATCAAGCACTTTGCCATTACAAAGGCCCGAATGAATGGCCATTTTACTATGGGAACACAAAGTGGGCGGCCAGCGTCACCCCCTATGAAGGGACCGACAAGTACCCATTCATGCCCAAGCTGGGATTCGAACCCGGGACCCGAGGCGTGACAGATTGGTTCTTAAGCCACTACATACTAAATTCAATGAAATATATATATTTTTTTAATTCAACAAACATTTTGTTAATAACCTACACAGTTATTCGGTTGAAGTAGCGTCTACCAAATTTTCTTGAATTGAAGAAAACATATATTTTTTTCTGTTCATTACAACAATAATATTCAGATATATTAAAATTTATTCTTTTGTTGTAAAATCATTTAATGGTGTTAAAAGGAATTAGATGCCATGCTTATTTAATCCTATGTGCGCAGCATTTACAGCTCTTTTCTTTTTAGTCTTCATTTCTCATGTACAATGAATGTGTGCACATATTCTACAAAGCACATTTATGCTATAAAATAAATATATGATCATGAACGCAATTTATTCATTTCTCACAATAATACTTACGTTGGTACATTAGTTGGATCTTCAAATTCTAAAATCAGTACTATAATGAGAGCAAATAAAAACTAGCCGAAAATAATTCAATCTTATTTCCGCATGAGTGCAATTTATATTTCTTAAAAATATTCCCTGCACTTAAGAAAGTAAACAAGCGACCCGTTCTTGGTAGTTATTTATAATTGCCGAGGCAAATTCCTCATCATTTCTTTCCATTCCAACTATTAATCGCTTCGCTACGATTACCAAAATCCGTAAACTCTGTCAGTAACGAATTTTCCCGCTAATGATTCGCTATTTTTACCAATAACTTACCTCATTATCTGCAACGTAGACACCTCATTTACCGGTACAAATAAGATCAATGACTGCAGCATTGTTTTCTGGAACGGCATTTCATTAATAAAGAGACTCGTTAAAAATGAAAATTTCCCTCGGAAAGAAAGATTAATTGTTTCCTAAGCCCCGAGAGGCCCTAAAAATTAATAAAAGTTAGAAAAAAATACTCCTCTTCTATTATTTATTGGTCAACTTCATCATGGAATTCATTTTTTGGGGAAAATCTTCAGCATTCGGTGTTTGCAGACTTCGCCTCTCGGGAATATGATTTTAGAGCCCACATACCCTCACTTATATGAAGAAATTCTTTCGTTTGTATAAATGACCACGTTCCCCTCTCTTTTCTTTACTTTTATGTTCCAGACAAAAACCACTACCATTTCCCATTTCATTTCATTTCATTTATAATGCTTTTTTCTTCGGGAGTTCTTTTCGTTGGCAATGGACTCTGTAAGCACTATTCTTAAGGGGAATCCAGCGATATACAACTACTAGTTACGTTTCATAAAGCGACATAATTTTTGGACGTTACACAGGAAAAGATTTCCTTTTTTTGGTTGTTTCTTATTAATTGTAGTCTTGGAAAAGAATAATAATAACGGAATTAAACCTTTGTTAAAAAAAGGTTTGGAAAAAGTGAGCTATATTTTAAGAGAATAAATTGTTAGTTTATTTCTTTTATTTATATATATTTATTTTTGGAATTAAATGGGAAAAAAAATTGAGTTCGGTTTTTGTGTGGGTGGGTTTGAAAGTTAAAAAGTTTCGTTTTTGTGAAAAATTGTCTTGATATCTTTTTTATCAAATGGGGGGATTTAAATATTTCAGGTAGTTTTTACTTTAACGTTTAAAAATAGAAATAAATTTGCACGGGTATTAGTGAGATGATATAAGATATTTCTTAACTGTTTTTATAGTGAACGTTTTTGTCCACAGTGTTCAGTACTCTAAGTATTTTCAGTAAATTACATCTCATAAATTGCAATGTTTTCGAACCAAAGAAATTTGGGAAACTAGCTAACTAAATAAATAAAAATAAAAAAAAATATTTCTGAAAAAAAATTCCCAGAAAAAAAATCCATTATGTTTTTTTTTTCTTTTTTTCCTCCGAACTTTTATAAATGTAGCATAAACTTTCAAATTTATTTAATGAAGCTAATTTTCAAATCTCCCTGATTTTTAAATTGATATTTAACCGGTGTAAATATACTTTACATTAGAGAAATATCTTAGATGTACGATATACGTTTGAAAGTCATATTTCGATGCAATATTTACATATGCACTTGACCGATATCACTGACGGATCCAGAGGGGAGGAGCACGGGCACATACCCCTCCCCCCAGACAAACTTAGTGCCCTCTCTAGAAAATTAATATATTTTATAAATTCCATTAAATTTAACACGAGAAAAGGAACAAAATAATTCTGTGCCCCGCTCCAGAATTTTTTCTGGATCTGCCACTCACCAATATGTGAAATAATATCTTGCACGACGTCTGCAGAGTGTCAATTTGTCTGACTGATGGAAACTACTTACATGTAACACAGCTCTGACTATACAATCAAAGGCACGTGAAAATATTCCCTAAAATGAGCGCTTACTTAAAATATATTGTTTAGAATTATCACTTTCCGATGTTTTGCTGTTTTTAACCCTTTGAGGGGCAACCCTTTCCCAATGCTGAAAAAAAGGGCAGCCGTTGCCATCGCTCGACTTAACTACCAGCAAGATGGCGGACGATCGAAACGTTCATCACGTGCTACAGATCTAGAGACCCTTTTTTGCTGCTGGTAGTTAAGTCGAGCGATGCCAACGGCTGCCCTTTTTTCAGCATTGGGCAATCTATCCAGCTGTTCTCGCATTCTTCCATTTTTCAGCAGATGTCAGTGCTGTTAAAAATAATCGTGTCAATTTTTTACGGGAAAGGACGTGCTAAAAAGTAAAGGATTCTCGTGGAGCTATGTCAGCCGCAACCATTTTTATAGAAATCAAATCTATTCTTCGTGCCTGGCAACAGTCAAAACGTCAGAGTTGGGTGTTCCCAGAGCGGGAACATTGCGCGTTAAAGGGTTAAACAAAGGAAGCTCATCAGTATATTGAAAATGTCGTAGCAAGATCACCTCCAAAATACCCGGCACCCATTTTTCTCAATAACGTTTGAGTATATCAATCCCATAAACTCTATTATTCATAAACAATCCCTTTTCCCTTCACCTGCAAGAAAAGTTTTATGCCGAGCCAACCCCTCGTATGACATCCGGCGGTTGAAGGGAAACAAAAAAGCCATTAAAATAGATCTTTTTCCTACAGTGCACTGTGTGAGTGTCATCCAATGCTTTTACGAACTCGGGCTATATGAGGAGACAAATCAATCCTTATCGAGTATAAAGTTCTCTGGAATATCGAGGCAGCTGACGTCGGAGTCCAGTCACGAATTCTGGCGTCCACCGAAGCTTTGTGGTCACGTGGTCTGGAGACAGGCGTCCAATCTGAAGGAACGCTCTCTGCTTTTCTTCCTCTGAGATCTCCGTTAGAAGTATGTCCGATGCTGTTTTAACGCTACACTTGTTTCTACAACTTTTGTCGATATTTTTTGATAGGTCTTTCGTACATTCTCTATAGTTTTTATTTTTTTTTTACTTCGCTTGGGATTTTTCCGTCTGGGCATGTGAGCTGGCTCTGAGGATAAAACTCTCTGTGAATTGTTAAAAAAGTGCTTTTTTTCCTAGGGAGAAAAAAAGAAACACACGCAAACAAACAAAGATCGTATATTTCTTCTTTTGCAGTGTTAAAAGAATTTTATTGTGTAGAAACCATTTACGTTATGATGCTTGAAATATTGTGCACATTTTTTTTTTCTCGTAAAGGTTTTAGAAGAGCCTTTTCATTTTTACTGTTAATATGTGAGAGGAAATCACTTTTTAAAAGATGAATTTAAAGAACCAGAAAAAAAACTAAAATGATGTATATGTGCTTTTAAAATGATAAGTAACTCTTTCGAATCATTTAATGCTGCCTTGCTAAAGTATGCCACTATATTTTATGCTTTTCTTTTTAAAATGATTGACCAAATCAATTAATTTGATTTTATTACTATTCCTTTTCTCTATTCAACATCAGGTATTGAGTACTTTTTATGTATAAAGAACAACTAAATAAGATTTCCAAAAACCGTTCAATTTCTACATTCAAATCCAGCTCTTTAAGGAAAACCTTTTTAAATAAAATGAAATATTAAAACTTGGGACAAATTTCAACTAACCAGTTATCTGTTAACTAAGTAGTCTTTGATTTTTAGAGGTTCCTGTGGTATAGTAAACTAGGGCAACACTTTCAGCAGTTAAATTATAATTAAGGATATAACGAAAATCCAAACAATTATTAATTCTATAATCAGTAGATTTTTCACAGCATGGGGTGAACTTGGATATAAAATTCGATCTCTTGAATTTTTAAAAGATATCGATAATCTAGACTGCTTGCTTGCTTAAAATTTTGCAACAGGCTATTTAACTTTTCTCAGTTAACAAATCTTACTAAACTGTATTATGGATCTGGTCTGACTTTGTCAGACTAGTTGGGAGATAAAAATCAACGAAAAAAAAAGAAGAAAAACAAGATAAGAAAAACTACACGTGAAACGTAATTTTTAAATATCCCGTTAATTTTATTACACAGAATGCCGATTCAGTATATTTTAAATAACTACAGATTGATATATTTTCGATATACATAAACATGTTTTCTTCTCATTGGTTATTCTTGATACAATCGTAAACCGTTATACTAAATAACATTTCAACGTACAAAACAGTAAAAATTCAAGTATTATGTATGTTATCTACTTTTTCCTTAAAAACATGAATTGATTATATGCATTCTACAATAAAATTAAAAATCTAATAAACATGTATTGTATAGTATGATTAACAACAACAAAAAAATATCCAAACAATTAAAGTTATGTAATTCGTTTTGCTAGCAATAAACAGCACTATAAATGCGGTTTGAAGTTATATTTTAAATAACATTTTAAGTTTCACACCTGCAGAAAATAAACATACTGTTTTGAAAGGATTTACATATAAACACACTTTTTTCCGTCTTTACATTATATCTTCTGTTTGTTGGGCTGAGGATTGGAAAATTTTCTCCTCTCCTGGCATATTAATACTCACCTTTTTAACTTTAACAGAATGACTAATGCTCGAAATATTTTAAGATTTGAGACTTACTGCGTTTCCATGCACCCGAGTGCTTGAGCTACTTTTTCTTTTATTTACTGTAATTATTCATTTCTCCACCATCCCCCGACGCTTTGCCGATTTTCTCTTTTGCAGACACTCAGTGAGTAATGCTAAGATATATCATTAAATGAAAAGAGGCGCTAAAAAAAGCACATCTCGAATAAAGTGTGCGCATGCAGTTTCTTAATGACAGAGATCTAAAGAACAGATATGCAGAATGTTTTGTGTCTTTATGGAAAGTAAAATGCATATTTATTATTATAAAAAAGGAATTTAAATGCATGGGAATAAATGCTATCATTTAGATATTTTACGACATTGATTATTTTTGGACTAGATCACATATCTGGATGTATTGTTATGATTTGAATATAAAGAACCTTTTTAATATAAAGTAGCAAGTATTAAAATAGCTTGGTTATTTTAAACTTTCCCTTTTTTCTACTCTTTTATCTTGCATTATTTTCACACAAAGCGAAAATTTAAAAAAAATTTCCACACATAATAGTGTTTGCATAGTTGACAACTTTTCCGATTTTATCGCAAGATTTTCCGCCACAATTTTTAAATAGTTTTGTTTCAAATTAAAAATTTGGACTTACTTTAAGCTGAAGTTGCGAAGTAAAAACTGGCGGTTAAAAATCTTCCGATAAAAGCGGAAGGTTTGGCAGCTCTGCCTTCGTGATACCGTACTATCGGGCCGTTGTTGCTGTCATCAGCCATTTTAATTAGCACTGTACTTAGATAATCAAAAGCCAGAAAATAACCTATGCCTATGTTTTAGATTGTATATATTAAAATATATATATATATAAACGGTAAATAAAAATAATTATTATAAATTAAATATATAGTGTAGAGGCTTCTTCGTGTATGTCTTGCAAGCACAGAATGCAATAAAAATAGAACATTCCTGCTTGGTGAATCAAACACCGCCAAATAAATTTCCATAGTTACTATAATTTTAAGTACAATTTGCCTTACCATGCCACAGTACAGAACATGGTACCTGGCTGAAGTGTGAAGGTGAAGTGTTCTGGCCTATTGCTCGCCTCTCGCTTTAACAGTGATGGTTTTTTCCAGATGCAAGGTGAATACACGTTTAGAACCCCTTATAAAGTTTTCCGCCCAAACCCCTCACCCTCTGGCTGATAGCACACGAGAGAGTTTGCTTTAACACAATATACATTTAGTACAAATATAAGTGAGAAAATAAACAAAAATATTGTAGAGGTAACGTAAGAAATAAGAAAGAAAATATGACATTAACATACATAATTAGAAAACCCTGTTTCCTCATATTCTTGTGATTATATGCTACAGCTAATCGAAAATATGAAATATACATTAATGACTGAAAATATAAAATTGTCTTGAAACCAAAGACCTATTCACAGTCTCATAAAGCTTGGCTCCATCATTATTCTTGGTAATTATTAATTCAGTTTACAAATTTTCGTTCCAAAGAAAGGAAAGTTAATAAAGCCGCAGAAATATATCACAGTATTTAAAATCTCCTAAAACGCAGTCAGTTTCATGTATACATAAATCCCTTAAAATAATTCTTTAATAAGTATTATACTTAGCTATTAAATTTATAAATGTCCAATTTTTATTGTAAGAGCAAGGAACAGACAAGTAGGCACTTAGGTAATAGAAAGCGAATACAGCGAATTTTCTACTTACGAATGATATACAGTTACTACCAATAAAACAAAATAATTTAAATCAAAATTAGTCGTACAATTTTACCAAATTTTACGGGGAATATTCAATAATATTTAAATAACAAATTGAAATAGCTGCTTAGAACTTAATATGACGTTTTTATCGTGTGTAGTTCTACCATATCGTAGGAGTAAATGAAACAGTATCATATTCCAAAGCAATGCCCATTTTGTTACATAATTATGAGATGCAAAGACAAATTCCTGCAAAAAGAAAAAAAAAAAAGAAAAATTACACCTTCGCGAACTGCATCACCGTCTCGCCTTCTTAAATGTTAAATTACTTTTAATTAAAGTGAAATATAGCTTCAATTTTTGTGAAGCGGCACAATTAAAATTACAGAACGGAATTCTACGTGAAATGAAGAAACCGCGTTAATTCTGTTTCATATTTCGTTCTTCGGTAATTTAATTAATTTTAATTTTTCGTACATCTAATAATTTGATTGCCATGTGACAGAATATTTCTGTAAGTTTGGAAATGAAATTTTATTTAATTAAATTTTACGTTACATAATGATTGGTATTTAACTAGCAGAATAATATTCCAAATATATCGTTCTAAATATAGGCATACAGAATTGCGAACAGTTTTCTTTGATTTTCATTTTCTTTGTTATTATAACATTATAAATCTTCCAGTGCTTGCCAAGAACTGTATAATTTTTTTTCAAAAGTTACTAACCATGTTTCTATCACAGAAAAATGTTTCCAAATAGAAATCCTTCTATTTATGATTTTAACATATCGGTTATATTCATGTCTGAATGTACCAAAGTGAGAACGTTTCCATAGAAACAGTCTAATTAGTAAATAATATATATGTAGTATGCATTTTTTATGTGCGACGTTCCTATGAATGCAGTATAACAACTTTGGAGCTCAGTATAACTGTAATGAGTCAACATAACCTGTGTTTAAATACCTTGCGATGACGATTATAAGCCGTTTCTTGTATATACTGAGAGTAAAATTTTTCCTTAATATTTTACCCACAATTCAAAACAAACACATGAGTATCCGACTGATTTAGGCAGCAATTCATCGAACCTTCCAACCACCAAAGTAACCACATTTGAAACGCATTAACGCACCACCTCCGAAGATAGAGAAGGCCTGAGAACAGAAGCTTTTACGTCATCACTAGGTCTTCTAAGATGACGTCATCACAGTTTTTCGTTCATAAAGTAAAACTATTTAGAATTTCTGGTGGTTCATACAAATTTTAGAAAATATTTTAAGCTGAAGATAAAAATTAAAATGCCTTTCTGATAAAAAATTATTTATTATGATCTATTTCTATATCATATTATATAATTAGCGGTAGTTAAAATTTCCCGTTTGTCGTAAAATTAAATTTTCTATTTTAAATCATTTCAAAGCTTTATGCGGTAGTAAATTCACCACAAACTTTGAATAGTTTTACTTAGTGAAAATAAATGTGTGATGACGTCATTTTAGTGGAACTACTGATGACGCAAAAGTTTCTGTTCTCAGGCCTTCTATTTCTAGGAGGTGGTGATTAACGCCTCTCACATAATGCAATTCATTGGGCAAGAGATATTTCGTTCATTTAATTTCAGTTTTCTTAAACAAAAACTTGCTGTTAGTGGAAAGATGTGTCTCGTTCTATTTTGATGCGTATTTTTATTTTTTAATTGGTAGAGATAAACGTGCTTTGTGGCAAATATTTTTTCTTTCAGAAGGTCTCGCCAACTATAAAGATACACATTTCACCAACACCTCCTGTTAAAGAAAGCCTGACAACTGCTATTGACGTCATTAGCACGCATCCACCTAATTTTTTTTTTCACAATATAAATCTATTTGAAATTTCTGTTATGTTTACTCACGCATAACAGCATTTTAATAGAAAATTTAATTTACGAGATAGAAAATTTAATTTTACGTCAAATGGCAGTTTTTGACCATAACTAATTAGATAATATGATAAGTAAATAGACCATAATGGATCATTTTGTATGAGATATATATTTTTATTTTAATTTTTTATTTAATATATTTTCTAATATTTGTAGCATTCATCAGAAATTTTAAACAGTTTTAGTTTGTGAAAATAAAACTTTGACGACGCCATTTTCTTAGGCCTATTGATGACGTCAGAACTTCAGTTGTTAGACTTTCTTAATATAGGAGGTGTTGATTGCACCGAAAGTACCGAGGACGATAGAAATGCTTAATGTACTTCGTAAAGCACTTTAAAATGCAATACTAAAGCTTCGCTAAGAAATATTCTCCGATTATATGGCTGGAAGCTCAGACATGCATACTACTTATTCTATTCCCGAAATAACTGTTAAGTGTCTCATGCTAGGTAAATTTGTTGGATTGCCGTACGAGAACATATAGGGTAGTGAGCTATTTAATTATTAGAGATAGTTGTCTGAAAATGACAGTGACAAAAATTTCAGAATTACCCCAAATAAAATTTTTCTATGAAGCTTCATGTTTCCCAAAACTTTTGGGAACATATAGAGCGTTAAAATCCTAAATATTCACATGATAAAGAAAGTAGCGCATTTTTAGTGTTATTGTTTCACGAAGCAAGTCTTTTAGAAGTAAGCATTTTCAAATTTCATTTACACATTATTCACTTCAGTATTGTTCTAAAATTGGATAACGTGCTCAAGAGGTGAGATTTCTCTACCTGACAAATGCAATTTTTAATCTGTTTTTTTTATTTTAAAATTTTAAAATTGGCCGTTTAACCTTTTTTTGCACGCTTACGATTTCATAATCATTTCGCACATATTTATTTATAGCTTATGGTAAATACTTTTAGAAAAATGCTTCCATTTATCAATAAACTAAGACGAAAGACAATTGTTTCAGAATTTACTGCTGAAATTTTCAGAAATCCCATCTATGCAATTTACACACTTATTAAAACACTATATCTTATGGTGTATCATGAAAACGTGTATATTAGCTTTAAAATGTATCAAATGTACCTGGAATCTCATATTTTTGAGATAGTTCAATCATTTACTGATTGTTTTATTCTTTCTTATGCATCTTTTAAAATCAAGCATAAATAGGTAAAAAGACACCCTTTTCTTCTGCCCCTAAAAATATTCCTGTTATAATTACTGTGCCGTTTCTAAATTTATTGAATATATCACAGTTCGAAATAAAATAAAAGAAATAAAACTGTAAAAGGGTGTTTAATCCATGTCTCTGGAGAAGCTTTTCAGTTTACGTGTTCTGAAACTCAATATGCTGTACTAAAATCTTCGTGCTTAATGCAAAATAATTTTCTCTCTGAAACTCGATATGGTTTTTATACAACATGCATTTAAAGAAGACATGAAAAAACAGAAAACTAAAAGATTTTCATTTTCTTTTTAAAATTCATCAAGAAATCTGCTGACGAATTTATAGATTTACTGTTGAATTATTTAACAAATGATTCTTCACATTACTGTTCATTTTGAGCGTTATTTGATACATTAAAAAGTACATTTTTATTTTATGTACTAATGGAAATATTATAATTTTCAAATGGAAGGAAAAAAAGTGGGAGGAATGCAGATTGAATATTAACAATACATTTATCAAGAAATATCAGATATTATGGAATCAGGACGTAAATAAGTCGTACTTCTCAAATAGAAAGATTACAGGAGCATTAAGTTTGCAGAATTAATGAAAAGATTCTTCAAAAATGGTGAAAATTAAGTTAATTCTGAATCAAAAACTTTTTAAAGTATTAGGGGAGTGAAGACAAATGAAGATGATTGTATAAAAAGAATGTTTCCATTTAAATTATACAATGCAAATGCTTTTTTTACTCTCCAACCATTTGAGGATGCTTTATTATTATGTACAAGTATATTGTAACACAGTGACATTGAGATAAATTAACAAATTGTTTAAAAAATCATCCAACACTGGGCTTAGCACCACCTCTATAATATACCACAACTAAAACATTTTGGATAGAGTTATTGCTTAATTGCAAGCCATTGTTCAAAGCTCACAAGTTTCCGTGTTTCCACATAAATGAAGTCCGTTTTCTTGTTAAGGCATGCCCATTTATGTTTTTGTGAAGTTATTCTTTTGATATCTGAGAGAATAATTTCACAAACAGGTATTTTCCGATCAGGGGTATCCGAATCCATCAGGGGTATCCGAATGCATTTACGTAATCAGTCATATGCAAAATGTATTGCCAAGAACTGTTATTTAACAAAACGCATAAAATTAAGTCAACCTGTTAGTCGCTATTTGCTCAATTTTTTTCCTCATTCATTATAGGAAGCTTTAAATTTCACCCTAAGAGAAGAATAAATTCTCGCCTTTATACATACAAGTGCGACCGCAAAGTAAAATTAAATTTTCATTTTTCAATATTCCGCTCAGGATAAGCTACTGAAATAGGCAATTTGGCATGTATGTGAGCTTTTTTAAGATAGTTCTAGATTAGACAATAGTTTCAAAAATTCGTAACGGTAGGTGTAGGGGACTAAAATGTTTTATTCACATATCTCTCTTAAGGAAAAAATGGATACCCATTATATTCTTGCTGTAAAATACAGCACTCTCGAATGCCTAAAATCGATTTCAAGACATTTTTAAATTTTTGCTACAAGCAAGTTACATGCACCTTTACATACTTCTTTCTTGACATCTTTCAAGAAATAAAATATGAAGTTCTTGCTTTAAAATGTAACAAATATGAATCCTATGTCTAGACTCCGCCTGTTTGTAATTAAAAACTTGTAAGCTTATTTGTTTGAATTTTGACGCAAAAAAAAAAAAATCAACGTTGCATTCCGATTCAACAAATGTATACATAATATAATGTGAAACAAGATGCTGCATTGCAAAATGCATTACTCATCAGTCACACTTATCCATAATTTGCATACACACATATTGGAGATACTTTGAACACATATTTCAGTTGAATATATTTCGTCTCAATTACGAAAATTTTCTGTGATAGGACACAGTTGTAATATATAAATTAGCATAAATTTGTATATAATATAGTCTCATATAGTTAGACAAATAACCTTAAGTACCTGCACTGAAATTATACACTTTTGTTACAAGCATGATGAAATTAATTTTAAATATGCTAATATGGGACGCTGATTCAGTTTTGCAATCAAGTACAACTACTGTGAGAGCTAACACAAAGTGCTCGTAATTAATTACATTTAATCTGTGTAAAATCCTCTTTCTTTTACAAGTTCTTTCACGTCTGTACGTGCATTCATCAGTAAATGCATTTTATGCAATCTAATGAGCAAACTTTCCATTTATGTGTAGGTTAAAAAAAAAAAAAAAGATGATAGCTAACAAGATTAGTAGTCTGAATGAGAAAGTTTTCTGAACTGAGTAAAATTTATTTAAACTGTCACGTTGTTTGTTTCATTAAATAAACCTTTAACGATCTTTCCAAGTACATCGTATTTATTAACAGCGTTGCTATAGTGATTATTTCAAAGTATCAAAATTATCAATTGTACATTGAGCAGCAAAAATTCGGCTATTTTTTACGCTGCTTTGATTTTATGAAAAAGTTGTCCGTTGCTTAATAGCGGGTTGTCATAGAGATTACCCAGCTAATATACCAATCGTGACGATCTAACATCAAAATTGGTTGTCGCAATAACATAATTGAAAATGGAGAACTTTTTTATTTGCTTACTTCAAACTTACGTTGTACTGATTTTTTTTTTTTTTTTTGCTTGCATAACGATATTTGTTCAATCCCAAAACATCGAGAGAAATATTAACAATCAGAAAACGTAAGCAAATATGTTTGGTAATTACGTCTTCCAATTTTTAATCTTGCGTTTACATGTCAAAAAGAAAACCCCGTTCTTAACAAATATTTATTTTTGAGCTTAATGTATGTAGTTTGTTTTTTTACTTTGTGGATTTAAGTAATACTTCATTCTTTATGTCCTCTCCACGTACAATATACTTTTGCTTGTATTCGTAAAGAAATTGAGAGTAGCTTCTTTTATAGCCTTATAATTTGCGAACGTACTATATATTTCCGTGCATTCTTTTATGTTTTATAAGTTTAGATATAATTTCGTGAGCTTTCTACTCCTTTCCCTTAATATATGTAATAGAAATATTCATTACGACAAATACTATAATCAGTTTTGAAAACATTTCGAACTATGCAATATTTCCTGCCTATTTTTTTTTGGGGGGGGGGATATGATAGCATGTGCTTTGTGAAAAAGAAATTCTAAAATTATGTAATAACTGGAGATAACGTTTGTCTTCTAACTTTAAATATAATGTAAACACGAAGTGTAGCTCACAGCACCTATTACGGACGAATTTAACAAAATATTTACAGAGTCATTGTTTCAGGTACTCATTGTAAATGTCCATTTAAAATTAGCTTTAATGGATTTATTTCTATAAAATTGCTGATTTTTTATTTTGTCATGTTTCTTTGTTTTTAACATTAGTTTACGTCATCTCACACACTATGACTAACTACAAATATTTTTATACATTTTCGACATGAGTTTGCCATGCCAACATATCATTTAGATTAGAAATCAATATCTCATATCATCACTAACATTTTTATATTTATTACAGTAAACTTTACTATTAATACTTTTATTATTTATCAAAGTCCGTAAAAATATTACTTGTCATTAGAATATATCTCAAAATAAAGTTAAAAATAAAAGGTACGACTCCTTTTAAAACAATGTACGGTTATATATATATATATATATATATATATATATATATATATATATATATATTTATCATGTAAAAATATTCAGATAATGAAAAAGTGATATTTGATAAATTATTCAGTTTTTGCGTTTGTGGAAATTTCAACTCTTTTAATAAATTTACCATGAAAATTGCAGTAGCTTAGCTTATATTTAATACTTGATCAACACAGTAACTTTTTCCTACCAGCACCATACTGCTTCTATTCACAAAAGTATTTCTCTACCAGCAAGAAGGTCTTTTAAAGACATGCTCGAGATTCTTAGGTAGATTAGATGTTTGATTTTATCTTTTCTACGTTGTGTTAGTCAAAAACATTGATATTGTAGTATTGTTAAACTTCTGAAGCTTTTATGACAATACAGAGTCTAATTTTTTAAGTTTTTTTTTTTTTAAACAAACATCTACAAACTTTCTGACATTATTACAACCTTAATTTTTTTTCTCAAATTCAAGTGGAAAATGTTGATACCTTTTCGCTTTAAAAAATGTATTTTCATAAATATGTTAATAATATTATATAATCTAATAATGTTATTATTTAAAAACATCTACCTTTAAACTAATATTTTTACTATGTAAGTTATTAGAAAGGTTTTGTGCATGATTAAAACCACCAAAAATTTTATAAAGTTTATTTTTAAATTAATTACTTGCTAAACGTAGCTTTGGCGAGTTACGTGACGGGGAAAACGTGTAAGCAAGGTCTATCTTTCTGTTCCGTGTGATGTTATGTAAATGTAACTTAAGCTTCTATTCTGCGGAAGGTATTAGCTTATTGTCTTGGTTGCATCAAAAAGACTAAAAAATCCGAGTTTAAAAGGTAAATTGATAGTTTATTTTTTTCATCTTTCTACTCTTCGTTTCAGCTCGTATACAAATCATAAGTTGCTTTTCAAATAATTATTGAAACCTGAGTCTCAAATTATATCATACGTATGTAATTATATTTAAAATTGTCAATACTTTTTCGTTATCAAATAATACATTATTATATATCTATTTATTACATTATATAGTTATCGATAGGTAAAAATTGCTTTTTGAAATAAAATTTTGTTTTTTAAATAAATACATTTTAAATTAAGCTTGGTTATCAATGTCGCATCAAATAATCAATATAAGTTTTTCTTTTCAGTTTCAGGTGATTTTATGTTAAATGCGGTAGATACCCCTATCCGT
The DNA here is from genome assembly GCA_038373885.1 of Cheiracanthium punctorium. Lineage (NCBI taxonomy): Eukaryota > Metazoa > Arthropoda > Arachnida > Araneae > Cheiracanthiidae > Cheiracanthium > Cheiracanthium punctorium. Next base: position 236,729 of record JAWZYV010006519.1, on the reverse strand, counting down.
TGCATGATATCAATCGTCTATAGATGCTTAAAAAAGAGCAATGCTTCAGTGTTATAAATGTAAGTTAATAGTTTATTTTAGCTCGTATTCTTCCTCTTTTTAGATTATATTTTACTTTCGAATGATTGTGGAGACCTGTGCTTTTGAATATGTATCGTACATATGTATGTATGGTTATCTTCAGTATTAATTTTATTCTCTTACTTTATATTTATTATCTTTAAAAATGTAAAAGTACACCTTTAGTGCTATCAAATTACACACTCGATTTATTTTACAAAAGATTTATGTCACGTTGGCACTATGATAAATTTCTTCTTATATATACATAGCTGCCAACAATTCCGGAATACAATTAAACACTTTTTGTAAACATTAACTTTTGTCTTAGAATATAGAAAAATATTTTAGTTTCACGAGTGGCTGGATTACTATAGAGTAAAAAAAAATGCTTACGAAAAATACTGAAATATACTGTTTATGAAAATTGGTTAATCATATTCTGGAATTGTTGGAATTATATATTATTTTGAATTGATAAAAAAAAATATGTAAAATGAATTTTAATTCGCACGAGGTGAAACCAACCTAAAAAGAAATTACGCATTTATTAAATTGTTTAACATACTCGTAAACACATTAGCATAGTAGAAAGCATTGACCAAAGGACTTTTTGAATAAGAAATTTCTGTTGTTGACATAATTTAATGCATGATATAATTTAAATTACTAGGAATGATATAATTTAAATTACTTTTAATTAGAATTTTTTAGAAGAGATCCACTAAAGTGATATTTTCTAAGTGGTTACAGATTATTTTATTATACACTATGTATCATTATTTATATAAATAAATGTGAATTTTAAGTTTTTTAGTTGAAAAAATATAATGCGACAACAAATCAAAAGTATTACTTCGATGCAGTCTAATTCTTTTAAAAGTAATAACACATAAAACGTATATTTCATTTGTGACTTCCTGCATTGGGTCGCCTTTAAAAAAATAAAATGCGTCCTTTTAAGCTTTAAAAATGATTTATCTACAATTTAAGTTGTTACTGGGGTTAAAGTAATTACATTTATTTCAATATAATATCGCAAAAAAAGAGAATCTTTTCTTTTTCCTAATGATTTTGAAGACGATACAGTTCTTAAAAGTCATTGCAGTGATTTATATCTTCATCAGTCCACAAGCGTAAGTCCGGTCTACTTTTTTCTCCTTCCCTATAAATCATTTGAAATATTTTGTCCAAAAAGAGCTTTAGAGTATGTCATTCTTGCTATATAATAGCTTCAATGTAGTAATTTTACTGACTAAAATCATTTAAGACTTTATTTTATTTCATTTTTGTTTGTTTGAAGGACGCCCATTACGAAATGAAGAAATGATGGCACAGTCATTTTTTTCATTTCATCTTCTTCTTTCTCCCTGCGGTAAAAATCCTTCGCAAAATACATCACTTTGTCACACGCTTTGTGAAAGAAATAAACGTAGCAAAAGTATAAAATGATTCGAAAGTGTTCACATATTTACTTTTTTTTTGCTGTGTCAGATAAAGATATACTTGCAATTTAATATCTCCTTATTTTTTTCAGAAAATCATAACTTTAAATGAAGCACAAATAAAATGCAACTATGAATAAAATGCAAATGTAAATAAAATAAACCCTATATGTTTTTCATGAGGCATAACTATTTTGTTCCGTTCGGGAGCAGAATTTACGAAAACTTAATACATTCGCATTCTATCTACAACTCCTACGTCACCAAGCTTTGACGTCATCATTAAGCCTATAGTTTAAGGTTTTATTTTCACAAAATAAAACTATAAAATAGTTCTGGTGAATTTACTCATGAATAACAATATTTTAATAATTTGAGATAAAAAAATATAATTTTATGACAAATGGCAGTTTTTAACCATGACTAATTAGATAATATGATAAGGAAACAGATCGAAATGAATAATTTTGCATGAGAAAGGTACTTTAATTTTAATTTTTTTATTTAAGATATTTTCTAATATTTGTAGTATTCACCAGAAATTTTAAAAAGTTTTAATTTGTGAGTAATTGAGTAAAACTGTGATGACGTCATTACATGAAGTCCTAGTGATGACGTCGAAGTTTCAGACGTTAGGCTTTCTATTTGTAGGAGGTGTTGATTCTATGAACCTTACCATGACCAAATAAGACACAAAACATGGCTAAAGTATGAAGGTTCATCGTTCGGTCCTATCGTGCGGTTATCCGTCTAGAGGTCTGAAGTTTCGGGAGATTTTCTCCAGATGTAACGTGAATACGCGTTAGAACATCTTAAAATGTGCTCAAGCCCCTTAAGCAGATGCCCCCCCCTGCAAGTTTGCCATAACAAAAAGCAAACAAGCAAACAAAACGCATCATTTGACGAGCCATTGAAAATGTGTACCGTGTACGCTTCCAAATTTCAAGAAAAACTGTGTAATGTTTCTAAAAAGGGTGCATTAAAAAACGACAGCCTAACAAATTTAATAAATGTCATCTTTAATCAAAATAAAGTCAAATTTAATAAATGTCATCTGTCAATTTTTTCAGTCTGAAAAAATTGTTTCATATCTTTTGGCTTATATTATGTTGTTTTAAAACCGAGATTTAACTTTTTTTTTTCTTTCAAATCTCTCTACTTTTGACCTGATGTTGCTACAAATGAGCTATACACCTCAGATGGAATCTATTACGGAAGCTATATTGTAAAATCAGCTTAGAAATATGCCATACTACCAATATTAAATAACCACGCGTGAAATTTAGTACAATAATCTTATCGAATTCGGCGCGCAGCTGCAGACAACAAAAGAATTTTGTAAGTATTTGAACTACTGGGTAAACCTCAAACACACTGTCTGGAAATAGAAGATTTTCTAAGGGAATTATGAAGAATTTTCATGGTCCAGCTGTATTAGTATACACTCAGTATTCATGTGATTTGCAGTACGTGTACAGTGAATATTTTAAAACAAACATATCTTAGCTTTGCTATAATCATTTCATAAATGATAATCTAATTCTAATATTTGTATGTAAACTGTATGAAAGAATATAAATTTCACAGAAATTCAATTGATATAAATTATGATTTTACATAGGATAAAATAGTTTTTTATAAATATTTTATAACACTAAACAAACGTAGAAAATTATTTATTGCGAGAGTTTTTAAACGCGACTTTTTTGTAAAGTAAGTTTATATTCAACATGGAAACCATGTAACACTTTCTTCGAAAAAAAGATTGGAATTTTGAAACGCTTGAAAGAAGCACTGAAAGGCAACTATTATGGAACAACTAATACTAACGGATCTTGCACGGTCTGTGCATGAGTTTTTTTGATAAACTAATAATTTACGGATAAATTTAATAGAAGACTTGGTTCAGCTAAAGCGTTCAACGTTGCGGAGGTGTGCGAAATTTTTATTTCAAAAATTAAACTTTCCATTTTCTTGAATATATCATTTTATTCTTTATAAATCATTTTTTGAATAAATATCTGGAGCTATTGCATTTTCTCAGTTAGAAATTGGAAATTTTATCAAAAGTAGGAAGTAAATGATGTTATGTTTTTTAAGGGGAAAAAATGAAATAATTTATTTGCCAGTTTTGTACTTGCACGGTAAAAATTCTTGAAATAACTAAATATCGAGCAAAAATGAGCATCCAGTTTATTCATGTTAAAAGTTAGGAATTCTTCCTTTGAATAAATGATATTCTTTAAGTCGGTTTTTTTCCTCTAACACATACTCAATATCAAACTTATTATATAAATTATGTATTTTTACAAAAGCCTAACAAAGTCTGTACGGCATGCCAAACAAGCCTGCATTACTGTGCAAAAGTTGCATGCACGTCTTTTTAAATCAAAAATAAGCAAACAAAAATCCAAATGCTGTCTAGAAAACGAATTGTATTGTTCAATTTAATATTCATATTTAGTTGATATCTGAAACACAAAAATGCATTTTGTTATATCAATAATAAGGGAGAATGCATACGTAAAATAGCAAAATGCGACGTATCTCCAAATATATTTAATACTATTCTTGCATACTACTTCCATTCATGTTCTAGTTTAGAAGATACATTTCAATTTATTTTACTTTATTCGCCACTGAAAGGGGAAAATGAAGACGCATTTGTGAAATGCACTTGTCAAAAACGACATTTCTTTGGATTTTTGTACAATGTGAGTATAGACTGACGTTTTGTAATACGGATGAGCACCAGCATTTCGCAATTACTTAGCTGAGATTAAATTTAGTGAAACTCTGTAAAAAATAGAAGCTGCTTTACGGCCGTAATTGTAGTGAGCAGCCATGTAAGGTTCACTCCCAAATATATGTGGTCTACATGATAGATGTGCGCACAATAGGTTAGAGTTCTATTATGCTCCAGAGAATTGCTGCTTTGTGGAAAATGAAAAAAGATTTTCCCGTACAATGGAAAAGGGAACAGACATATTGGTCATTTTGTTAACTAATTTTTTTAACGTTCTTTCAGAAATTTTATCTGCGTCGTAAAATAAAAGTTGAAATATTTATTTAACTTTTCTCATCCACTTTATAAATGTGCAGGATCGAGCATCTTATAAAATTAATAATATAATGCGTTTCTCTGTATTTACTTCAAAAATAGTTAATAGTATTTTGTTCATTCTCTAGGCAACCATTTCATTCTTATTTGTTAAAAAATATAGTTAGGTACTTGACACTTATTTTTATTTAATTATATTCTAAATTGTAATATATATACATACATACATATATATAATTAATAAGTAAAACACAAAGAATATTACTGCAAAAATGACATACCCAGTAGGAAAAAAAAGTATAACAGCAGAATCAGAGGACCAAATAGTACGTAAAACAATGAACCATATTATACAAATGAATAGAATGGAAATTATAACCTCTGAGATTCTCTTCAGGAGCCATAACCAGAGGATTTAAATAAAGACAACAAAATAGTAGGATTTCGGTTGTGCGGCATATCAAAAGAGATAATCTCTTCACACATTTAGGCCCTATCCTACTACAGAAAAGCAGGAAAATAAATACATAATTAATTTGAAAGCAAAGTAATCGAAAAATACTACATAACAGAGAAATCCAACAGGGATAATGTAGATCACATGGCATGAGACAGCAATATTTGATGTAAGAATGTTGCCAAAACAAAGAAGTGAAATATCTGTGTTGCCAGAATTCGAAAGTGTAATAATAAAATTAAAATTTTGAAATTTTTGCCAGAAAGAGTAGTAAAGTTATTATTATATTAAATAACTAACAACATCAACACCAAAGAACCAGGAAAAAAATCTTACCTCACAAAATGAAGAGTTGCCAACTTTACTATAATTAACCACTCTCTGTAAACATTTTATTTTACAAATATTTTTTTCAAAACATCGACCAGCTCTCACGCCAAAATCGAAAATATGCTGTATTGTAAGCCGTAAATTGCCACCGCTTACAAAAATTGGTTAATTATATTCCGTAAAGGTTGGCAACTCTGGAAATGTTTTTATCTGAAATTACCACACAAAGCTCAATGCAGCGCAGAATGCAACTCAGTTGCTAACTCTTGTAAAAGAAACGTTAGAAGAGAAGAAGAAACGTTATAATGAATATCTTAAATATCATTTTTTAAAATCATGCATGACTACTGAAAGGTCATGATAATTAGGAAAGTTTTACGGAAATGTTTGCAGAAATTCTATATAAAGAAAATTTAAATAAAGTTTGCATTCATATTATGAAAACATCTATTTAATTTCTCTATATGTTTAAGATAAGTTTCAGATTAATAATCATTTTACTGTTTATCATAACTATTAGATATGCATGTTATAGGGTAGTGTACTTAAAAATAAAAATAAAAAACTTTATGTACATTTAGTTATATATTAAACTATATAATGGCATTTTATTTGCGAGAACCTGCAAACATTGTTATTTTATTAAACTTATTAATATGTTGTAGGATATCTAAAAGCTCTAATAGAGCTCTAAAAGTCCACCTTCAATTTACAACCGAAAAAAAAATCTCTAGATATTTTAAGTATACATGATCTTTAAAAAGATGTATAACGATAAAATCCCTAGGAAGTAAAATAAAACGAAAGTATGCTGTTGGTGAGAGCTTTTATTAATAAAGATCATTCTTTAACTTTCTTTTGCAATTTAATCAAGGGTATGTTTTTACGTGTCATTAAAATTGATAAATCACTTAAAATAAATTTGTGCGGTAAAGCGTCATCAGAATCTACTTGTTGGGGTGACCAGTAATGGAAAATAAATTGTATTTTTTTGTGCTTTTTTCAGGGGGCTTAAATTTATATTGAAATAATCGAGACAACACATGTTGCTGAAAATGCCGATGCTAGTCTGGTATTTGCATAAAAAATGCGGTTATTTATAAGTCTTTAATTTTCACTCGTTAATTTTTTAAAGAAAGTTTAAGTCTCGTTTTTGGTTTATAGAAAAATGCATTTTAATAACTTGCACCTTAAATGAGGATACTTTGTTTTAAATCGTTTTCTAAAATAAGTATAATAAAATACGAAAACTTCAATTTCTCTTTCCAGTGAAATAACATTTCTTTTTTATTTTAAAAATTCTTATTTTTTGAATTAGTGGAAAATAATAATTTCAACTTCAGTAAATATATGGGTTATCATTAATTAAGGAAAAATCACATAAATGACGATTACTCAAAATGTTAGATATAGAATTTAATGAAACGGATCCGCAGTGTACAACGTATAGTAAGTTAAAAAATAGCATGAAAAGAAAATAACAGAGACTTTTGATTTTATAGAAATTAGCATATGAATAGAATCAAGAAATTGGATGCTTTAGTTGGGTATCGGATAAGTACCTTCAACATGGAATATGATTATTCCTAGAATCAGTAAAGTACCTACAGAAATGCGTGATGCTGTCAATTTTGCGGTTTATCAGTTCAGTTGGAAGTGAAAGCCATTCCACTTGGAAAGCAGTTGCAAGCCTGACAAGGGTATAAGAAGGAGGATTGAGAGCAGATACTAATATACTAAATAACAGACTTCCACAACAGGTTTGGTCCGGTGATCGAGCTGGTTACTTCATGCACTGAAATGTTTGCTGTTCAAGATCATCATCCAAGATGCGAGCCCTGTCAGCACCTCCTAGAGACAGAAGGTCTGAGAACAGAAGATTTTACGTCATCACTAGGTCTTCTAAGGTGACGTCATCATAGTTTTACTTTCAGGAACTAAAACTATTTAGATTTTCTGGTGAATGATACAAATTTTAGAAAAGATCTTAAGATAAAAATCAAAATGCCTTTCTGATAAAAAACAATACATTATTCTATTTATATAGCATATTATATAACTAGTGATAGTTAAAATTTCCTATTTGTAGTAAAATTTCATTTTCTATCTTAAAATGTTTTATGCGGGATTAAATTCAAAACAAACTTTGAATAGTTTTACTTATTGAAAATAAATGTGTCATGACGTCATTTTAATGGACATACTGATGACGTAAAATTTTCATTTCTCAGGCAATGTATATGTAGGGAGTGTTGGCCCTCTCAACTCCTCCTAGATATAGAAAGCCTTACCACTCCTACGTCATTAAGCTTTGACGTCATGGGTAGGTATTTTCACAAAATAAAACCATTAAAAATTTCCGGTGAATTTACCCATGAATAGATGTTCTAATAATTTGAGAAAAAAATATAATTTTACGACAAATGGCAGTTTTTAATCGTGACTAATTAGATGATATCTTAAGGAAATAGATCAGAATGAATAATTTTACGTGACAAAATTATTTTAATTTTAATGTTTAATTTAAGTTATGTTCTAATATTTGTAGTATTCACCAGAAATTTAAAATAGTTTTTCTTTGTGAAATTAAAATTTTGATGACCTCACTTTCGTAGGCCTACTGATGACGTCAAAGCTTCGTGACGTAGGAATTGCAAGGCTTTCCGTGCCTAGGAGGCGTTGGCCCTTTGCTGTCTAACATTTCATCCTGAAGCAGGAAATTATCACCCATTACCCCCACGTAACGGCGCATATAAAACTCAGAGATGTCACCTCTATATGTCTGAGTATTCACGTTTCCTCGTGGAAAAACATAGAGGTTTATGCTTCCTTCCGGCTGAATCCTAGTTTAGGGTGCTTCTTCGCCAACGAGGCGATAACGGGTATAATGTGGTAACCTTGGCGACTTTATTTTGCGTTCTGGCAACCATGTGGAAATCCGCCATTTTGTTTCTGTATCGCGCGTATTTGACTGACGGGACTCTTATTGTTTACATTATTAAATTTACTCTACTAAAAAGATAAGGTGGAGGTTTGAGGGGGTCTCAGCCCCCCCTCACACAAAAAGTAATTAAATTTTACTAAACCGAATCTATATGTACATGTAAGCACTGGTGAGACGTTTTAGCCGATGTTGTTAGTAATGCTTTACATGAGTTAAGTCGTTTCTTTGATTTACGCATGCGCAGCTGTGTTTGTATGGGAGCAGAATGATATGTGGTATAATTTAGTTTTGGTTCGAGAAGGATTTGATCGGCTTGTGTTAACGGAGCGCATGCGCGGCGGTTGGTTTGAATTATTCTGTTGGTTTCCAAAAGCCATTTCTTATGGAAACTCAAGGGTTAACGAGAAACGTTTTCGGATCCGTTTTTTTTGGATAAACTAATTAACTCCGTTAATTGTGTTTGTGGATTTAATCCTCCGTTTCTCACTGTGGATTAGATTTTGAAAAAAGGTAAGCGTGTTTTTTTAAATGGCGTGGTGTGTGGTTGTGGTTAAACGAAAAAGTTTAGCATTAGATTTTAGAAAATTCATTTTAGATTTCAAAAAATCTCTTTTTCTTGAAAGGATTACGAAAGAACGACTGATTGCAGCTAAAAGAAAATTTTAGAGTTCAGAAAATCTGTTTTAGATTTCAGTAACTTTACTTGAATGGTTTATGATTAGTGTTTTGATTTTAGATTTATGGTTTAGTGTTTAGATTTTAGAAAATTCGTTTTAGATTATAGAAAATCCCTTCTAAAATAGTATCCACAAACATAAAAATTAGAAAAAAAAACACTATGACTTGTGAGACGACGAATATGATTATTTAAATAAAATAAAAAATCAGTTGTTCAACAAGTTATGTAAGTACAATAATTTTTGTTGTTTAAAACTTAAATATTTATGCTTTTCAATTTGCTTATTTTGTGTATTTATCGCTAATTTGGGTGCGTTCTACCGTAGTGTCTTTGGCAGCTTTTCAGCTCCCAGAGACAAGACGGGAAAACGCGCCAAATTGGCGATTTTTGAAAACGCGCCAAGAAGCACCCTAAACTAGTAATTAACCTTCCTTCCTAAATACAGACACTGCATCCTGCATATGCACCACGTTAGTGACAGGCAAATAGCTGGTAGCCTCGCATACAGACCACCTTCGCAGAGCCTTCTACGAACGGTTTAAACTGGCATTAACCATCCAGGGACTCCAGGAGGGAGGATCTGAATTGCGTCGGAATTTAGGTTCTACGCCTTCCAGTGAACAACGAAAAATATATGTCCTCAAAGGTGGTCGTAACAATTGGTCTTTCTTGTCTGAACCCCCTATATGACGAATCTGTAGTTAGAAATTGTTTTTGAGACGTCTAGAACCATAGAAGTACTGACGTTTAGTCATCTGGTCACTCCTGCCTGATTTTGTCGGGACACTAGTCTCCCAATAACTCTCCAACACAGATCTTCAGGCAAATGATGCCAGGAGGCCATTGTTAGGAAGTGATCATCCCCTTTTTTTATGTTGCAATTGCAACAAAATTTGGAGGCTTAATTTAAAACATACTATTTTATGCTCTTACAAATTATTTTTTATGGCTGCAACTCCCAACACCTCCTAGATATAGAACGGCTGAGAACAGAAGATTTTACGTCATCACAGTTTCACTTTCACTTTCACAAAGTAAAACTATTTAAAATTTCTGGTGAATGATACAAAGTTTAGAAGATATCTTAAGTTGAAGATAAAAATTGAAATACCTTTCTGATAAAAAATAATTTATTATGATGTATCTCTATATCATATTATATAATTAGTGATAGTTAAAATTTCCTATTTGTCGTAAAATTAAATTTTCTATCTTAAATCGTTAAAATGTTTTATGCAGGAGTAAAGTCACCACAAACTTTGATTAGTTTTAGTTTCTCAAAATGAATGTGTGATGACGTTATTTTAGTGGACCTAGTGATGACGTAAAAGTTTCTGTTCTCAGGCATTGTATATCTAGGAGGTGTTGGAACGCCGCAAATTTGTTTATTTTCAGATTAACTCAGCAACCTTAATTTGACAATATATTTCAATTTCATACACATTGCTTTATTTTTGAGCGCGTTATCGCTATGTTTGCGATTTTGCCTTAATTTTGAAAACCGTTGTGTATTAGAGCTCTACAGCTGATAAAAATGTCGAAAGAATACCTAAATAATTCTTATATATAGATATATATGCATACATATATGTGGACTGGTAGATGTCTGAAATGTGAAGGCCCAGTGTTCGAGCCTACCGCACATCTGTCGATCAAATCGTCTGGGGTTTTGGGTGATTTTCTGCAAATGTAAAGTAAGTACGCGTTAGAACCTCTTCAAAAGTCCTTCGCCAAAGTCATCCCCCCTTAGACACTTAGCCTTCGTGTAGCTTTGCCGCAACCAGAAAACCAATCCACTTTTCTATTTGGTATGAAAAATCATGATCATTGTTCTACGGATTGTTTTTAAAGTGTAATGTCAAACATTTTTTTCTGTGCAGTTTATAATTTTTTAGCATGCTAGGCGGTATTATGCGACTGTCAGCATTGTATAGTACATTTATGTTAACTTTCCTAGAATTATACAGATGTTAGCAGTTTCATTATTTTAAGAATAACATCTTTAATTTAAATTTTCTTTTTCTCTTGCGGCAAATATCAACTTTTAGTAAATAATGTAAAATTAATGCCGAGCAGTTTGTGTTTGTTGCAAAACAGTTTTTTCCCCATCCTTCCTAATCTTAAAAAAACAGAAATGTAATTACAGGAAAAAGAGAGGCTTAACATGTGGGTAGACTAACAATAACGAGCAAGCCCCTAGAGAAAATTCTTTTATTTATGAACATGAAAAACGTGCTTTAGAACTCTTTGCAGCTTTAACACTAATTAGTAAATTCTTTGTAAGTGAAATGGAACATGCTTCCATGTAAATTTATTATTATTATGATAACTAATTTTAAGAAAATGAATCATTAATTGGAGGTATGGGGGATAAATTAAAAATCTCTGGTTTTTACGGGGAACTGATAAAATTGTGAAAATATGCACGACTTGTACATTTATGTTAGAAATTAATCTTTACTTAATAACTGAAGAAAAATCCACAGACATACTTATTTTATGGAAAAGAAAATGAAATCAAAATACCTTGTATATAAATTTGATACAGTACTTCAAATGAAAAAATGTTTTATTACACCATCACCTATATGCAGCATTTACAACATTTATTTAAAAATGGCCACACATTATTATCTATTATTCCACCAATTGATCTATTATTATACCACCAACTATATTAATTAATCACCTTTTAATTTTTTAAAAAAACCCCCTTTTTTACAATCATCGACAGCTAACGCTATTATCTGGGAATTTTTGAAATTGAAAATTGCTTTTTACCAAAAGTGGTTAATGATATTCCGTAAAGGTTGAGAACTCTAAATATGTGTATTAGTTGCACTAATAAATTATTTTTATAAAATCAGGACAAGTAAATAAAATATGCAAGGGACTTCATTAAGAAAATTATATAAACCCACCCCCATTAAAACATGTATGATAGACTGTCCACTTTAAATAAGTAATAAAGTGCAAATATCTGGCATACAAACTTAAAATAAACTGTTTTATACTAAAAGTAAATTTAATGACTAAATTTAAGAAATTAAAAATTTAGGCAAATTTAAACTTTCATCTAAAAATAACTTTCGAAACCACTGCAATAATAATAAAAGCAGACATAAAATTTCGTTTTAAACCACGTGATGTATAGGTTGCTACATTTAACTCTTCGTTATGTGCAAAACTTTGCAATACATGAAACATTGAATACAATTTGTGAATAATTGTTAAATAACTTTCCCCTGATCTCTTCTGTATCTATTAAAATTGCGGCAACGTATTAAGCCTTAGCTCATAAACGCTATTCAGCATTCAAATATCGAACTTCTATAGTCTTCGAATCCATGGTAATTACGGTGCAATATCATTTTCTGTTTATAAATGACTTACATTATGAGATACTTCTATTTAGTCATACAAATTCAAATTTACTCCTATTTATAAGAGGCTAAAAGGAATTTGAGACTGCAGAATATTTATGCCTAAACAAATGAGCTAAATTAATTTAAGGAATCTACTGTTAAACTTTGTAATATGGAAATAGCATTTAATTGGTGCATTCTAGCTTATTAGATGCAACGCCAAAAATCGCATTGCGACAACATGATTAAGATTACTCAATATTTGACCGAAATGGAATTTGAGAATGAGAAAACGAACTTATATTCGAAATCAATTTACAATAGATCGTTCTGTTAATCTATTCTACATATTAAAAGCTATTGATTGCCAAAGTTACTGAAAATGCCAGTATAACGTAACTATACATTTCTAATAATGTTTATATAATTTTGTGATAATTTTGTTTCATAATTGTTTGCATGTGCAGGCTGTAACAGTGTTTTAAGCATCTTTGTGTTTGTCATATTAAAAACAAGATACCTACGTTTTAACAAGTGCTTGATAAAGACTAGATCAGATCTAGAGCTGAATAACATGTATTGTAGTAAAGAGCTGGATAAAATATTGCACAGTACAAGTAGACTGCAATAACCCTATTAGCTAAACCTTAGGAGTCAAAAACCCACATACTGTTATCGTCACCCAGACAAGAATGAATAATTGTTTAAAATATATTTTTGTCATATTATGTGATAATATGACTTTCTTTTCTGTCTTCGTTTTCTTCCACGCCGTTTAATGAATAATAATATATTAATTCCTTTTTTACCCGGAGTTCAAAATATTACAATGAAGAAATGTAGAAAATCAATGTACAACGAATTAAACGATTTTCGCTTAATTTTTAAAGAGAATTATATCCTGAACACGGATGGTAGTTCGAATTATCTCCATCAACCAGTGTATAAGGAGAATAAAACTAGAACATTATTAGGTAGAGTCATAAGTACAAATCCCATCCAAAAAGTGAGTCCCGTTTGGGTACTCAAAAAAGATTAGTAGTTTGTTTTTATATGTATATAATTAAAAAAGAAACTCCACACCTTAAACTTCTTTCTGGTGTATTCACCCTGCAATTTGAAGTTTGTAGCAAATTTTGGCACTAATTACAACATAGCACTTCGTAGAATTTAAGAACCGACTGCCTAAACCGGTTTTGGACTTTTACCTAGATCCATCCCATCATAACTTGCAAAGTGTTGGCCGGATGGATATCCGACATTCAGTTGCATTCTAATCTTGATAGACTTGTTGCAAGATTGCAATTTGCAAGTGATGATGAGATTAAGGTAAAAATCCAGGTCCTGCTCAATACGGCTAAGTACAATGCTGCTCATGACACCATTGTTGAAAGCACTGTTCATAGATACTTGAGTATACTTGTGTCTACAAATTTCCTTCTGATAACCCCACACAAGCTTCTGCGTCATCTCAGAACTTAAAAAAAAACTACCTGGCCTACATTGCAAATCTAAATTAATGTTCAAAAATGTTCCTGTTAATATTACATTTGCATAACAGAAATCCGGATTCGTCAACCTTTACAGAATACATAGTTGCCATAGCTGCCAACTCTTCCGGTTTTTCCGGAAGATTTTCCACCACTAATTTTTACTTACAAATTTAAGCTTAAAATAAGTCCAAAATTTTATTCTAAAATAAAACTGTTTGAAGATAATGGTGAAAAATCTTCCGGAAAAACCGGAAGAGTTGGCAGCTATGATAGTTGCCAACTGCAATATAATTAACCATTTTTTAAAATCAGTATTTTTTTAAACAATTTTTGCAAAACGTGAACCAGCAGGCTTAACTGCGATTCCCGATATCTCCTATAATTTAAGACAATCATTGTTGTTTGAAAAAAGTGGTTAATTGTATTCCGGAGTAGTGGGAAACTCTGAGAGTATATTTGATTACTTTTTGTAGACAAGTTTAGACTTTGAACATTGCACGATTTCTGATGTTAGTTTGTGGGGTTTTGCCATTCTGAATAAATTCTTCGCTAAAAGTGGTTAATTATATACCGCAAAGTGTGGTAACTCTGAGAATCACCAGTGCTATTCTTAAATATTACTACTAAGTGTTAGAAAACTTCTGTGAATAAAAATAGCGTCATCATACGTTCAAAGTATTACGCAAACATTCACAAAATTTTTTATGAATAGCAAAGAAAACAGCCTATGGATATGGGTTTCATTACGAATCAATACTTCACGCCATTGAATTTGAAATTCTGGTATGTTGTGTTTATAATTCCAGCATATCACTGGGAATTTCCATTTCGGTAACGACACAAAAGTTACTTGATTATTATACAGATCAATGATTTTGTAGCGTTATATTTTGTAGCGTGATTTTGTAGCGTAGCAGCTATAAATTATAATATGAAACGCTTAAAAATACAAATGGCACTACGAAAAAACTTTTAGAAGTTTCTTTCACATAATACAAGCAATGCGCTTAAAGATACATTCTATATATATATATATATATATACACATATAATCAGAGCTGAAACGCCAGAATCATGCGTTAGTTTTTAAAGAAAGTTTTTTGTTTGTCAGTTCATTTATACATACCGGGTGTTCGTACATTGCGTTTATATAGTTCCAAATCCCGTCACTAGGTGGTGCTGTCAGCTTAAAATTAATTAACGGTAAATATATATATATATTACGCCCGCCAACGTGTTCTCAGGCACAAGGTGCCTTCCAGTCCAGCAGAACAAGGAAACAGCAACAGAACCGGAAGGGAGTCCAAAATTTTCACAACGAACATAAAAAAGGGAGGGGCAACTAAAAATATGTTCTCCAGTCATAAGCACAGTATTGCCAAGAGTACAGAGTCGAGAATAGCGAGTCCAATCCTAAACAGATGGGCATGTATAAACTTTTGTCCAGTGATGACTCTAAAAATGCCACCCATTCAACTCTAGGGAGGAAGGAAAGCTCTGGTCATCAAGAAGACAAGCTCATATTTTAGTCGACCTTTGCAACATTAACATGCCGTATTCGTAGTATGATTTCTTTTTGTGGGGACACTAGAAACTAAAGAGGTGTACCAGCAAAACCGGCAAGCTTTTGTCTAAATCGAAACATCAGTCCATTTCAACGAAGGCATTCTCACGTGTGCAAATTTTATTTTCAGACTACACCATGTTATTCTTTTATATATATATAGCTCTTGCGAATTGTGTTCATTCCTTGCTGGATCGTTTTCTAATATCTCTTCTATTCATTCTCATCTATCATTCCATGGATATTTAAAATTTTGTACTTGCCAAGTGGATGCTACGTTGATTCGTAAGTTATGCTTTTTACTATATATATATATATTATAGAACATTTGTCGTTTTTCTGATATCAATGCAGCAAATGGTGCATGTTTTTCTCAAAACACATTTTTATAATTTATGCTCAAAATGCGTTAGATATTTAGTGGACACCCGCTATGTATTAGTATATTCAGGATCTAATATATTTGGGTGGCTCTCAGCAATATCTAAATTTTCAAAAGTTAAAGTTTTGCTAATCGAGGAGTTTTAAGGCGAGACCCGCAAACGCCTTAAAAATTGAACGTAGTGTATGCAACGATTACTCCTTTCAGAAGCAGTATTTTCTCTTCCCTGATCCGACAGTCTTCTTTACATAGTACACATAGCTGCCAACCATTCCTGAATATAACCAACCACTTTATAAACAGTATACCTTTAAGTATTTTTTTTTCAAAATGATAACAAGACCGCCCGCTAAGTTTGGAGAATTTGGTATATTCTGATACAAAAATTACTGTTTATAAAAAATAATTAATTTTGTTCCGAAATCGTTGGCAGCTTTGCATATATCCAGAGTTCCAACCTCTGCGGAATTTAATTTACCACTTTTTGTAAACAGTTTATACAAAAAAAATTCAACTGTTGCTATACTCTAAACAGAAATTTATTAAGTGGTTAAGTATATTCCGTAGAGATTGAAGTCTCTGCATATATGTGTACTATAATTTGAACGCTATCAAAATACGCGGAAAAAATTGGAACAGTTTCCATCCCGCACTGTTAACCCGAATTAAGTTATATGAAAGTTAGCAAGGGGGTCTTTTAGATTAATTTATTTAAATTAATGAAATTATAAATTTTATTTAGTTTAAATTTATTTTTAGTTACTTAATCTGCGTTCCTGCGTACAGATATTGAAATTTGCATTATTGGTTCTCTGCGTTGGCAGTTCTATTTCATTTTAGGTAAAATATCGGAGAAAATCGTAAAGTAACGAGAAAGTCATCGTCATTGAAGTAATGCATTACTCAACGCAATACTCTTTCTTTGTTCCCTCGATTATTATAAAAGTAAAGTATAGAAATTAAATGCAAAATGAGAGAAATCATCTCACATAAAAGGTAAATAAAGGCCATATACCACATTTAATTACAATAAAACGCCTAAAGCGAAGCTATATTCAGTTAAATCTCAGAATGTAGTAAATGTAGACAATGGCAACACACTGACTGTGTTAGCTCTTGCATAAAAATTTAATGCTGCGTAAACAGTACTTTTTTCCCTCTTACAACGTCTACCGAACAGTGACTTTTAAGTAGTATCTTGAGTATAGAATTAATGCAGCAAGAAATAATGCTATGTTTGAGAGGACCTCTGGGAAATGTCTTTATCGGAAATAAGTGCTTTTCCTCTTGCGTGTTACATGCTGACTAGGATTGATGGATAGGGATAGATCAATGCATAAGCTTATGTATGAATAAACGTATGCTCAAATTTCAGCATTTTAATATAAAATAAACGATCAATGGATAATTTGAACTTTGTGTAACGAATAACTTGTGTTTTCTTCTAAAATGATATGTTACATTCTGTTTGTGATATGAAGCATTTATGGGCTTCAATGATCATTGAATAGCAAAGGTATATTTTTCCTTGAAAGTGATCTTTATTGTCGTAAAAATGTAGCTCTTTTCATTTTTGGTATAAAAGAGACCGATAGTAATTCTCAAAATTAAGACAAATGAATTCTGTTACGAAATAAAAAAAATGACGTGTATACAGTTATCAGCGAGCAGTTTTTTTTTATTTTATGATATTAATATACACTTTTAAAGTATATCTTTATATAAAATTAACGCATTACAACTACTTAAGAGGTCTTTTAAATGAAGGGTTCATAGCCATAGTTGACCAAGTTCTCACTTTTTACAAATGGATAGTTCATGTTGGAGTAAACTAAAAACGTGTTCTGTTCACTGCTATAGTGAATAGTGATTAATACGTTTTTCTCCCAGAGATGGCATTTATTGCTTGTCTAGCGCATGCGAAACGTAGTATTGTTTGAGAAATGCATTTTATTTAGTATTGTAATGTATGTTAGTAAAATAAATTTCATTTAGTAATGTAAGCTAACCGACCCGATTAGTTAAGCAATATCTAACAAAAACAAACACAAAATTTACTATCCTCCAGAATAAAGTTTGTACAACAATGTTGAATGAATTGTATATTATTGCAAAACTTTTTACATTCCATCGGCAGGCCAACTAATGATGTAAAAACTAATGAAATAACTTTAAGTTGATAGAAGTGCAAGTTAGTAATATATAATTTCATAAATACTCTAAAAATTGCATATCACGCGATATTTAACTTACCAATCTTTCGCTATGAAAGTTATTATTATGGATGAGAAAATAGCACGCTCCATTTTAAAACTTACTTCATTTTTTATATGTTATACACACATTTTATCTAATTATTACCTTTATTTATCATTACTATGCATTTTCAAACTGTTTGTCAATTATTTCATCAAATTTTAGATTATTTTAAGATAATATAATTTATGTGTAGGAAAATATATATTTAAAAATGTGTCGTAAGTAAAGTTGTCGAAATATTTTCAAATATTCCAGGACTTAAATTATCTTCTCCATTACAGACTCAGCTACACCAGTTATGAAGAGTAAACTCTCTTAGGTTATTTTAATTCAGGTACATTAAACATGCAAAGTTACTTACAGAACGTCTATTGTTGCTAAACGCATACTTTATACTACTAGTCTTTATTATAATTAAGGAGCTGAAGCTTACATAATCTCAGCCTAGATAAAGAGGTCCCGTCATTGCGTAGTATTTAAAATACTAGATATGCTATTAAGCGAGAAAGTTAGAATTTGATTTGTTTATTACTTTACGTCTCTGGAGGTAATGAACTTCTAATTAGTTCCAAGTTGAGAGACAAAGGATGGGGATATGCAAATGAGCAAAAATTCTTGTGGGAAATGAGGAGACAGGGAAATTCATGAAATTCCATGCTTGCGGTCGGCACTTTGGGAGCTTCTGTGCAAGATTGCAATTATGAGTTTCCGCACATCGTGAAGAACGACACGAATATAGTTCAATTGATGAATTTTGAAAGCGTCACTATTTGGCTCGCTATGATAAATAGAAATTCTTCAAGTTAATTAAAAAATTTCGCTATAATCTAACTGGACGTCGTCCAGTGTTGTCTGGAAGGAAATCATTAATCTCCAAAGGGGTGGCATTATTATTAAAATGAGAATAAATTTTCGCGAAAAATTGATTGATAATAATGAGAAAATCGATAAGTTCAATTATGTTGGACACTTATTAAAATGGAAAAGTTTTCTAGCTGAAATATATCAAGGTCCTTATATTCATATATTTATATAAACCCTTTCGAAACATATTATACTTCAAATAAATTTTTATTTTTAATGCCAATGGTAGACAAGTTGTTGTAAAAATATGCTAATAAAATTAATTCATTTACTTTAAATATGTAAATCTTCTGTTTGTACAAAGCGTACTCACTTACGTTTTCGAATTCTTTATAGTTATGTATGTAAAGAAAAAAGGAACATATACGATAGAAACAAAATGAAACCTGAAATCATGATATAATACATTATTTTTATAATAAAAAAAAGCTATTATAAACTATGTAAGTCGTTTGTCAATTACTGAGATTGGCACCATCATATTATAAATGAAAATCTAATTTCCTGTCCCGAGATTTCATTTTCGTAGAATATAGATGTTGGAAGCTTAGCACTTTTGGTTAGATTTTCTCGCTGTTTAGTAAGGAGAGTGTTTCATTAAAAGGAAGCAATCAATAATTTGCAGCAGTCTGCAAAGATTTATACCACATAATGTTTGCCATTCATATCAGGAGACTATCAAATTCAATCATCTACGTCACGAAAGTTTCAGGATCATTTAATGGATTTTATACAATCTTTAATAGTGTTTTAAAAGTTGAGTTTATTGATTATACAATTAGTGAAATATAACTGTAAAGGCCCCGTTGCAGTATGCCGGCACGGAATTACTGTTTCAATTTTTTTTAGCAATTTTTTGGGGGAGTATCATTTAAAGCTGGAGGCATCCAAAATGAGAATAAATAAGTTTTGTAAAAAAAAAAAAAAAATGCAGCGCAACAAAATTTTTCCCATCCACTCCGTTGTTTTAAGAAAAAGTAGAGCTACCTGAAAGTACAATTTTTGTATGAATATTTTATTTTTATCTCGAAAACCATTTATCACTGTCAAAGTTCAGAAAGAAAAAAATATATGTGTAATTTTTTTCTAGGATAAATTTAGAGGAACTTAGCAAGTGGTGTGCTTTCGGGATCGATTTTACCATTACTAAAACGCGAAGAAAAAAAAATGTGAATAAAACGCAACTATCAGAGTATTTTTAAAATCTCACGATTCTATCACATTATATGATATTCTCTCAGTTTTTACTTCTGTGCTCGTTGAAAATAAATTTATTTGTAGAAACTACTGTCACCAGTCTTTTTTTTTCTTCCCCCCCTCAGATACAAGTGAAAAAAATTCTGAAACCGAAAATGGTGCTTGGAAATGACAGTCCTTTACCACAAAAGAAATCAATTTACTTTTCTTGACAGTATTTATTTGAATCAAACTCGTAGCTGCACTGCTAAAATAGTTTACACATGTTTTGGAAAAGATTTTTATGGCATATAACACACGATATTGATTAATGAAACAGATTACAATGCAAACTGCAACTATTTTAATGCATGAGGTTTGTCGAGCAGATTTTCCAATTATTTTCAAAACTTTTTTAACCAGCAAGACAGTACCAAACGCAGTACTTAAAAATTCATAAAACCTAGACAATTGCGCATTTTAAAATTAATTATGCATGAAATTAGTCAAAGGAAATCACAAACTTGAAAATTTCCTTATAATACAATGGAATATTTACTTTCAGGAAATTCCAATACATTGTAGAAATATTTTTCTTACTTTTGTGTATAAAAAATTATAGTATTTCCTTTATTATTCTCTTCAACAAGTACTACCGAAGTTCACTTCTATCTCAACATTTACACCTTTCTAGAAAAGTTTTGTTTTTAAAAGCTGCTTACTTGTGATGTGACATAAAAATATTTATGAAGAATTGTAAGCCAAAACAAGTCAGTATGGCAATAGCACTTATGTTAAAAGTGACCTAAGTATGTACTCTATCACGTCATGGTCGTTTTATTGGTATAAGTATCAACGGCCTATTTCTGCACTATTAGTCGCTAAAAACGAAGTTTCTAACATAACTTTTTCCTCAAGAATGGTGTTGAATATATATATAGTACCACTATCTAGTGAAATAATAGTAAAGTAGTTGTTTTTAAATTATATTTATTTGCAGTAGTTGATGGAATTGAGAGTATTTGACTGCAAATAACTTAAAAACAAACATAAACTGCAACATAAGGCAAATGTATAAACATACTTGCATTTACTTGTATGTTTTCTCTCCTACTTTTAAAGTCATGGAAGCATAAAATAAAATGTTGACAGGAAAATTTCATAATCTGAAATCATTTTACATTCAACCACGTCATTATCTTCAGGAGAATTCTATAAAACATTACTAATTTGAAGGTTTTCTTTATCTGATAAATGATATTTTACTGCATGTATTAATAATGAACACTGAGTGTGCGTGAAAAACTAATTAACATTCGTATTGTTTATCTACGTCCAGAAGTGAACTCCTTATAATCCGTAATACATACTTTAAACTGAAGATTAATCGGAATTCTTCCAATTTTCATACAATAAACGTGCTCGCTAATAACATTACCAGCTTCTGTATGTGTCATTTGGAGATCCCTTTATTTAATGACATAAAGAAAAGACTTTTTAATATAGCTGAAAGCATTCTCATTTTACCCAGCCTTTCTAATACATAGATCATCATTTTCTTACAATTAAAGCGGTTATTGTTATTAGAACAGAATTTAAATACAAGTTTTGAAATAGAGAAATATATGATCGACCTTTGAATGGGCCCCTGAATACCATGAATCCTTTTAAAAGATCCGTAATGGTCCACCTGGAACTCTACAGGAATCCCTGTTATAGGTGATCCGATAATTAACATTTGCCAGATTTTTTTCATACAAATTTAAATAATGTGCCTAAGAAACGGCATACCAGGCTTCTAGGCATAGGTAAATGCCAAGAAAACATTATTTATGCATTGTAAATATAGCACTCAGACAGAAAAATCAACATACTTTATTTTCTTTTCAACATGAAACATTTTGAGTAATAAAATATGCTATTAACACTGATGGCTAAAAGTAACTGAGATTCTGCAGCGGAAAATAACAATCACTCAATATTTTATGTTTTATGTTTTATTTTTTTTTCCCAATGGGCGGGCATTTGCTCATCAAGCATTTTGCCACTACTAAGGCCCAAATAACTGGCCATTTTATTATGAGAGCACCCAGTGGGCGGCCAGCGTTTTCCCCTATGAAAGGATGGACACGTTAACATCCATGCCCAAGCCGGGATTCGAACCCGGGACCCTAGGCGTGATAGAATTGTTCTTAAGTCACTACACCACCTAATTTTCTTATAATTAAAATACTGTATTTAGCATTATTTCTCAAATTATAAGAATATTTAAAATATATCATTTCCATAAATTTTAACTTTTACAGCTATTGATCCTGCACCTTTACGATCAATGACATTTTTATAACTGGATTAAAATAAAAGCGTGTACAACCAAACTCTCTATGCGTGGAATGAAGTGATTTAAAAACACAGAAATCTCGTTATTAACTAACTCTCTTTCTAGTTTTATATGTAGCTGAAAGATAGCTTTTGGCTGAATCAATCAAACTTTATTTAGCATCCTATTATAAACAATATCACTTTATCTTATCTGTCAATCTTTACCCGCATGCTATTGACAGGGAAAATTTTTGATTTAATGAAAAAAAAAGAGGCGAACATAAAATCTCCGCAGTATCTTTTATTAAATTTCTTATTTAATTTCCTAGAACTTTCCCCATAAATTCAAAGAATTGCTTAAATTGCCTTCGGTGGGAAATTGACTCTGCTTGCGAACGGATTTACCACTTCACGCCATTTTAATGATACGCCGCTCTTCACATTGTAACGGCGCGACGGGCATCAAGATTTCATTATCTTTAATTTGAGCCCTGTGACTCCTCACTTAGGGGATACAGAACTCTGTTGAGGAGAGGGAAGAATTTATTAGCAGACCACAGTGTCTCTACACTCAAAATATCCCCCTTGTTGCTATGGTAACAAAGACAGACGTGACCCTAGGGTTCTTTCATTACTATAACGAAGGGCTAACGAGGTACACAAACTTCACATAAAACTTTTTTTTTCTGTTGTTTGTGCCGATCTGATCACTGAATGTCACTAACGGTAATATTAGAGTTTGCTTACTGAAAAAAAAAATAGTATAACCGCTTTCTCACCGGTCAAATCTGTATTTGGTCAGTGAATTCGATGTAACTGACCGTTATGTGAAAATGTTGACGTGAAATAAATTCGGCTTCGCACAGTGATGTCCGAAGTCCCGGTAAATAAACTCAGCGATAAAAATTATAGAAGGTAATAGAATAGCTTTTTTTCCCGTACTGATGATAACATGCGTGGTAAGGTGAAAATTAGTACTGCGTAACACATTATAAGGTTGTAGTGGTCTTGAAAAAAAATGCCATTCTATTAAGTATTACCATATTTTATGAAATCCATGTACTGCTCTGTAAATCCTATTTATAAGTTTCAAATTTCTAAAACACATTCGGGTGATTCCACGGTAACTCATGCTACATTTTTTTTTAAATCGCATTTTCAAACATGGCCTAGTATTAAAAAAAAAAAAAAAAAAAAAAAAAAAAAAAATTATTTTCTTTCAACAAAATTAATGCTGATTACAAATTGTTTACTTTTTAATAAACCATTAAAATTCTTATAACTAATTAATTTTATGCAGTATTAATTAAAATTCCTTTGTAACTCATGCTACCAAAAAAAAGACGTTGAAATATGGGCGGAAAAGTAAAGGTATTTTTGCTAAAATTGTACTTTTTAAGTGCTATAATCTTTATAAGATTTTCTATATGTACCTTACTTATCACTAAATATCATTTAGTTCTGTATGAGATATTTTATAAAATTGGTTATTGAATTAAAATATACTAAGTGTATGGTAACTCATACTACACAACTGGGTAACTCATGCTACAACATAGATGAATGAGTTTTAAGAATGGCCACAAAAGGAAAATAAAATTTAATTTTCTGATTTCTTTAGAATATACATGTATTTAGATTGGTTTATTTTGCTCATATTAATAATAAAAAAATTAACGTCGTTCAAACACATCTATTTCCTTATTAACCTTCCTTATTTGTACAAGCGTCTTGTGGTCTGGTCTGTTTTCTGATTACATTCGTTTAAGTATGAATAGTGTGGTCAAACATGACGTAGAATACATCATTTTCATCTGGTCTAAAATAGTTCTATCCTTGTTCTTCTCTAACATAATGGCAAACCTAAGAACATGTATGGCAAAATTTTGTTATGCGGTTTTTTTTTTCTTCAGATAAATTGTACAATATGCTAAATCGTGTATATTTGAATATGATTGTTTGCAGCAATGAGCCGCATTTTTTAAACTTTCAATACATGAATTTTACTTTGTGAACATGGTTATTTTCTAATTTTTTTTTTCTGTGTGAGCTTTTAAAAATTATTAGCTCAGACTTGTGAGGGTAAAAAATAGCCAGGGTAACCATATTAAAAATTAACCTACTTTTATGTTAACTTCATCAGTTACTTTAACGTAACTTAAATATATGTTATTTATGTAAATAAGAACTGAATTCACTTTCTAAGTGTAGCATGAGTTATCATGTAGTATGAGATATCATAAATATATAATGAATTTGCTTCTAACAATTTATTTTATTATTTTTTTAAAACTTTATGAGTGTATTTATCAGAAACAATCAGAAAATTCAATTTTAAAATTTATAAAATTACAAAAATAAATCTCTTTTTTCTGAAATTTACCGCTGCATATAACAAAAATCTGATATCTGACTTTGAAGAGTTGGCTTTCTGATAAAAAGATACTTATACGTAAAATAAACTGTGGCCAACACAGCTACTACAAAAATTTGGAATAATTTCTGACACAATTTAAAAAAAATAAAAATATAATTTTAATGGTCATGTCCATGTTCAAATGGAATTGGCCATCCTATTTTGCAAATCACATTATTATTTAATGCATTTCTTTTTTTTTTCACCCAATAACTTTCTTGTTTTACAAAATGTTTTAAGTAATTGATGAGATTTAAGAAATATTTGTGTATTTTTTGCAGCATATTATATTTTATGCTATTTAATTTTATGCATCCTTATTTGGTGACATAAATTATTTTCCCACAATGTGTTATTGATCATGTTTTACTGAAATAGTTAATTTTTTAGTAATATTTTGTTATTTATTGTAAATTTATTGCAATTTTTCTTTTTGTAGAACACCCTGGCTCACCTTATCTCTGTTTTGTCCAATGGATTCAGCACTTTTGCATTCTATCAAAAGAATTTCAGGAAAATAATTTTATCTTATTTTATACATTAATTTCTACATATAACTGCAAGAATAAATCATAATTGAGTCCCTGTCTTAAGTTGAAACAAACTAAAATTTCAGCACAAATATTCAATACTCATGAATCTACTATAAGTTTGTGATGTATGCAAAAATTAACACAGCCTTCAATAAAATACTGTAACACAAATATATAACTTATTCACAAGTTTATAGCATATGTAAACAGAAAAAGTGTTGAATAAAAAAATTACGAAATAAACTTTATATTTTTGCCAACATAGATCCAAATTTATCTTTTTCTCTATGAGTAGGTTCCCTGAAACTTTCATTAATTTTATGGCGGTAAAGCATTTCAAAAGCGTTAATCGTGGTTCTCTCTTAGAAAAGATTTTATTCTTTTCCAACAAATGTGAAATGATTTAACTCGTGTCGATACTGAGAATGCAGATTTACTTAAATGTTGATTCCACCCACTAAATTTAACTTTGGATAAACAATTTTTTTCATAAAATATTTAATGTAGAACTTTTTTGCTGATTTGAAAAAAAAGTTCCAGAGAAATTGTATTGCAATTTCTTAAATCGACTTATGAAATACAATATCGAGGTTAGATGTGACGGAATACTTATTCTCACGAGAAAATGGATTCCTAGAAATCGTAAGTATTATTGCTGCAACGAGCTCATTGCTAATGCTTCGATATTTACCTATGTTCCTGCTGATATTGTATATTAATATGTTGGTAAAGATTTGAAGGAAGCTGTTAAATATCTGTATCTTTCGCATGGCTCATTAGCTGACCATAAGCCGTATAACGTCTACTAGACACCCAAAATGCAGATGCAAAATGAAGCAAAAGCTGCAGAACACACGTTGAATATGTAAAATGCTGCTTTTTCATCTTTAGCTAGTGTGTGCGTGTGTCGGCAAGAAGGGTAAACCATAGATTCCAACTCTTCCGATTTTATCGGCAGATTTTCCACAACTAATTTTTATTGAGCAATTTAAGCTTAAAATAACTCCAAATTTTAAATGCAAAATAGAGATGTTTAAAAATCGTGGTGGAAAATCTTCCGATAAAAACGGAAGGGTTGGCAGCTATGGGTAAGCACATTCAGTAGCACATCTTACAAAATTCGTTTATTTTCAAATTCCGCACCTAATAAAGAACTGAAATCGTCCTCTATATATTACATAAGCAAATTCTTAATAATAGCAGCTTTTGTGGTATTGTTACTTGTTTATAAATTAATATTAGAGCATGCACTTGGACACGGAGTTCTCTAAAAGCGTCTGCGCTGAAGGATATAATATGTAAGCGCTGCAAAGAAAGAGCACGTTGAATCAACGATCCAATAACTATATTTTGCATCTTGTGCGTCTGCAGCCTTAGTGTATGTACTCGCATTGCTTAACACATTCTATGGGGGCAACTTTAAGCAAAATGCATGTAGAATTGGAGTTATATTTCCGCCTACTTTCTATGTAGTTCCGCCTCTACAATAAAACATATATAAACTACCTATTCTTGGATCCTATTGTTTGAAGTGTCATCTTTCTATATTTCCTATTTTTATGTAAATAAACTGCTCTCACTTTATTTAATTTCATATGATTATTATTGATATTCTGAAACTTTTTTTTTACAGGGGACGTTTATTTTAATTATAGGGGCAGAGCTTTTCCCGCCCAGCGTTCCTGAATTTCTTCACGAAAAACGCACTTTTGAGTGACCTGAAAGGAATTTGATAATAAATATTTACATGAAATAAAAAACTGTTGTTAAAAGATTAATACTAACTAAAATCGTCTTAAAATAACGCACGTGACTAAAAAATATACCTCAGTAAGATCATTTAAGGGTTTACTTTAGGTGCACTCTTCTTCAGCTGCAAAAGATTGTACTATCCACAAACATTTTTCACCACGGAGAACTTATTTCTGTTAATACACCAACTAAAACATGTAACGCTCTTGCTGCTTGAACAAAGTGTCATATAGTCTCATACATAGTTATGTTTTCGCATGAGCCTATTGCACCGCAGAAATATTAATAAGGATAGTGTTTGGTTCTATTTGGGTCTAATTCTACTGGCACATCTATGTACGACTTCCACGGCTTTTATATAAGAGGTTCATGTAAATACAAGACGTTTGACAGGTTCATCAACTTCCAGAGGGCATCATGAATTCTATGTGGAACTAATCAAATTTAATATGCAGAAAATATTGTCTT
Source organism: Cheiracanthium punctorium (assembly GCA_038373885.1). Taxonomy (NCBI): domain Eukaryota; kingdom Metazoa; phylum Arthropoda; class Arachnida; order Araneae; family Cheiracanthiidae; genus Cheiracanthium; species Cheiracanthium punctorium. Next base: position 209,159 of record JAWZYV010006519.1, on the reverse strand, counting down.
GCCAGAGGGCATCATGCGCACTTTAAGTGGCACCCCCTACAGGCACGCTCTAATTTATTTTATATATATATATAAACATATAAACATATAAACATATAAACTAAAAGAAAAACCTGGTGAAAATTCCATGAATAAGACTTTAATTTCATTCAACACCTTTTTACCACCAGAAATTTTAATCTCGTTTATTTATGAAATGTAATAAAATGAAGTTTGAGCCTTATAAGCATCACAGGCAATTCCTGAGAGCCGTTAGAAATTGAACTGGCGGTGGTAACCCGCTAGGGGTATATGGGTATTGACATCTATGCAGACAGTTTTTCTCGTGAAGTGTAAATTTATTTTAAATAATTCAAGTAAATTCTCACTTATCATGATACATTATATCTTTCTTGGAAAACTCCAAAGTAATATTTGCGATTTCAAGTTAGTGTATGTAATGTAGCCAACGATTAGTCTGTAAAGACTTCGCTTTGCAGCTAAACCGCGTTAGTTCACAATCGGCTCTGGTTTATAATTCACCCACCCAACACATGCTCGCTTTACCCACCCTACTGATTTGATTTACTTTACTTAAAAAAGCAAAATTAAATTTCTGGTGAGTTTAAAAAAAAAAAAAAACAATCACTGCTTTAGCAGAACTTACAAGTATGTGAAGGCGTGGTTTTGTATGACGACCCTCTAATACAGCGAGCGTGGAACTGCTACATAGAAACGTTTTGATAAAGAGGGTGTTTCAAATTTAACAGTTCATGGTGCAGTTTTATCCACCATAAAAAATTCCGTTCTCTTATGAAACATAAGGCATGCGCTACCAGCTGACCGTTGCAGCAAGTAGATAAAATTTTTAAGGGGCATCCGACGAAATGAATGCAAACTTTTTAGCAAGCACGCTCCCGACACAGAATTTTACGAATTTAGTGATTTGATTTACTTTACTTAAAAAGAAAAATTATATTTCTGGTGAGTTTTGTGCAATAAAAAATACACTGCTTTGATAGAATTTACAAGTATGGAAGGCGGGGCTTTATACATCGACCCTCTAATACAGAGGCCGTGGGTCCGATACATGAGCCATTTTAATAGAGAGGATGCTCCAAATTTAGCAGTATTGTATTCACCAGAGAATTTATTTCCATACATAATAGAGAGGATGCTCCAAATTTAGCAATATTTTATTCACCAGAAAATTTATTTCCATAAATAATAAATAAGGCATACGCCTAAAGCGTACCTTAGGAGCAAACAGATACAATTTCGAAGGGCATGAATCGACACCCTCTAGATATAGGAAGCCTTACAACCAAGCTTTTGGCGTCATCACAGTTTTATTTTCACAAAGTATATATATTTTAAATTTGTGGTGAATTTTGTCACTCATAAAAATTTTTAATGATTTAAGATAGAAAAATAAATTTAACGACAAATGACAATTTTTGACCATCTATAATTGTATAATATGATACAGAAATAGATCACAATGAATTATTTTGTATCAGAAAGACACTTTAATTTAAGATTTTTTCTAATATTTGTAGCATCCACCAGAAATTTTAAATAATTTTGTGATAACGACCCTGTGATAACGTCATTTAAGACGATCTAGTGATGACATCAAAGCTTCAGTTGTTAAGCTTTCTATATCTAGAAGGTGTTGCATGACTGTATACTTAGCAACAAACACGCTTATGATATGCAAACTTAATATTTTTCACTTTCCCGATTTATAGAAACATAGCTACCAACTACTTCTTGTAAAAAGTAAATTTTTAATGGATACTTTCGAAGTAGCAACCAGCTCGACGTTAAGCTTAAAAAATTTTCTATCAGTTAAGCAGAAAATTACTGTTTACAAAATGTGGTTACTTATATTTCGAAGCAGTTTGCAGCTAGGAATAAAGCATCCTCATCTGACGTAACTTAAAATTGACCCAATGACTCATATGGAACATAAGACATCGATATAAGACAGACCAAATTCAGATACCTTTTGATACGATTTCCCAACGTTCGATATGTCTCATACTTGTGTTGGGCTGATTCAACACCACCTAGATACAGAAAGTCTGAAAACAGAAGCTTTTACCTCATCAATAGGTCCACTAAAATGACGTCATCTTGGTTTTATTTTCACAAAGTAAAACTATTTCAATTTTTGTGGGCTTGACCATGGCAGAATGGGTAAGGCACTCGAAATGGTAGACGGAAGGAACCTGGTTCGAAACCAGGTCGAGCCCGCCGACTTATGCGTTCGGAGTTTTCCCTTGTTTTCTCCGAATCTTAGCGTAAATACGGGAAAGACCCCCCCTCCCGTCCCCCCGGAGAGCCCCCTTGTGTTGTCCTTCTGACGTAGATTTATAAGCGTGTTCCGAGAAAAGCACACAAATACGAAATACATGTTACACAAACAAAATTTGTGGTGAATTTACTCGCGCATAAAACATTTTAATGATTTATGATAGAAAATTTAATTTTACGACAAACGGAAACTTTTAACCATGACTAATTATGTGATCTGATGCAGAAATAGGTGATTATGAATTATTTTGTATCAGAAAGATATTTGAAGTTTGGTCTTTAAGATATTGTCTAATATTTGCAGCATTCATCAGAAATGTTAAATAATTTTACTTTGTGGAAATGAATCTGTAATGATACCATTTTAGTGGACCTGCTGATGATTTAAAAATTTCAGCTCTCAGGATATCAGTCTCTAAGGAACGTTCGTTGATTTGATGTAGGTGACTTAGAAACGTTGCATTTAATTTCTGGTGATTCTCTTGAAATAAAGCGATAAATCACTACTTGCTAAATTTAAAGGTATAGGAGGTAAGGATTCATCATATGATGCCATCTAATTTATTGGTGCTTCAGGATAGAATTTCATGACGCAATTTTTCTTTATGATTCATTTCCATTTATTCGTAAAATGTAAACAAAATCAGAAGGCGTAGCTGTATGAAGCTATCTCATACAGTGAATATTTGGGGGGGGAAGTTAATGAAACACTACAGAATTTATCAGTCTGGAAGCCTTTTTTTCCTGCTTCATAAATAAATTTCATAGCTATATTTATCAAAATCTAAAAATAAATTTTATTTTTTCGGATATTTTAATGGATAATTTTTGGTAGATCTCGAAATACCAAATTATATTTCATTTACGTTAGATACCCAAAAGCCGAATTGGAATAACCGTGCATTGACAAATGTCTGATGCTGCTCAGTGCTATCCTTTAAACATATTAACCGAATTAAATAATACTACTTATTTCCTAACATGGCCACAGATATACGATTGTTATTTTGAAATGCACTGCCGCTTTCACATTATAAACATTTATTAGTATCTGAAGAATGTACCAAACTTCGTAGCTCACGAGCGTGTAAAAGCCACTAGAGGACACTCTTAGGATATTGGTTATAGTGTGTGGCATCCCTTGCCCATCACATACCTATCTTCTCGTCTGACATCCATCTCAATGATTGCAATGGAAGTAATGGAAACACCCCCCGATTTCTTCTTCTCATCGGGAAAAAGATCAAAGTTTCGTTCTATCTCCATTTCTTTACGATCGAAAACTTTTTCTTTTGGCTTTCGTGTGTGCGGCGCTAACCGCTGCTTTCACGGGTACCGTATCAGTTGATGATGCTAGGTGGTAAAAAAATACGAAGAGAGGGACCTCTTTTTTTTTGCCATTATGCCGACTTCTTGAATGGGTTTTTTGGAGTTATTGTTGTATTTAATACGTGTCAGGCTGTCACGTGATTATACCTCACATAAAGTTAATATTTGTATCTGACTTACCGAAGGTCGTGGACTAAATGTGAGAGATCTATAAAAAATGTTCCGTATTATTGAAAATTTTCGTTAGTTTTATTTTTAAAAAAGTTTGTGTAATTGATATTTTAGTAGGTTTTTACAAATATGAATGCATATGAACCTATTTTTATATGCATACACTATATTTATTATCTATGTAATAAATAAGCTGTAAATTAGTACATATTATTATGGTCAAAAACGAACAACAAAGCTCAGTAGGCAGGGAAGAGGAGAAACATGAATTTCGATGACTATGACAAGCATTTTCCTTAACTTTTCTGAACTAGATAGCCGATGTGGTTCATTTTTAGCTTATTTTAAAGCTATTGGAATGGACTAGTGTTTACCAGATTTTGCCTGTTGTAGCCAAGACGGTGTTCCGATTAAATATTTTGGTGAATATTTGAGTTTGCATTTTTTTTTAAACTTTTACAAAGCTTGTCAATCGTCATTAAATTTAGATATTGTTATAAAAAGATATTTTTATACATTTTTTTTAGTTTTCTCTTAATACCTTTTTTTTGCTTTGATTGTTTAGTAAATTCACAAATGAGCAATATTTAAGGATTCAGAGATTTTTCATTCCATCATTAAAAACATGGTTGCAAACTCGAAACAAAATGGTTTGAGATCGGGCTGGATTCTTATGCTGATTTATGCTCCACATGAGCTTAGCTAATGCCCTCTGATTTTGTCGATATGATAAGGAAACACCCTGCAGATTAATTGCTAATCACTGCATACAGTGTGTTTGAAAACTCCAGGTGTAAAATAAACCAGGTTATATGCAAAAAGGTAGCAAATATTTTCACCGCATTAAACATGAATATGATCAAGAATTTTAGGTTTAATACAGCTAGTGCTGAGACAAAAAAAAAATCAATCATCCTTTACAAAAACTAAAAAATACACAGCTGAAACAATTCCGGGAACACAATTAACCACATTTTGTAAATAATATATTTTTATGTATTTTTTTTCAATAAAAAACACTTCTATATTTTAAAACAAAAGTTACTGTTTACAAAAAGTGGTTGATGATATGCCCGGAATAGTTTCAGGTATGAAAATAATTAGTAATGATCGACTATTGGCAAACGAAAATTTTTAGTCAGTTATCCCGACTTACGATATCGTACATCCTGATGGCTGGCTAAAATGACCAATCGTCAGTCGTGACTAAGTTCATCTAAACATGGCTCTAGAACCCGTAAGGAAAAAAATTAAACTAAATTCCATGGTTAGCTGTAAATTTATTAATTTGAAAAATCCATTAATACTTTCATAGTTCTTAAATTGTCTATTTTATAAATGCACAGTCGCCAGCTTTTACTATTTTACAGGAAAATTTCCCCCCACAAATTTTTACGAAGCAATTTCAGCTTAACATGACATGACAAAATTTTATTACATAGAACGCCTAGGCCATTCAAGGCTACCTTTCCACTCTCTTACTTACCATCCTTTTTTGTTCAAACATTAAGTAAATGGGGCCTCCATGCGAGGCATGGCCATGTCAAGAAAAACACTTTTTTTTCATAATGTAAACAATAAACCAGCAATATGCACAGAGTTAAAAAAGGGGATAACAGTATAAATGAATGACGATAAACAAATTTTACACAGAAAAACAGTAATTAGAATAGTGGTTGCTAGTTCCTAGTCGGTATCTAAGAGTAAGACCTCCTTGTGTCTTTTACAGTTTACATCTTCTCGGAAATCGTTATCTGGCAGCACAGCGAATAGTTCGTTCAGATTCTCGTGGACAATTTTTCTGAAGGAAGGGATGCCGAAATCTCGTCAAATATTAGTATTAGTCAGATACATGTGTCCATGTCGTATTCGGCGGACAGTTCCGTCGTGTTTTCGTGATAATATATCTAGATTGGTTTTGGCAGTATATCTCCAGATTTGGCTGACTTAAGTCGCCGCAAGAAGCAACATGCATTTATGTAATTTTATTTTATTTTGACGGCAGAGCTTATTTTGGAAAAGTAATTTCTCTAGTTTTTTTGTTGCTCCAACCATTTTGCTTCGGGCATAAAGCACCTGTGCTTTCCATGTCAGACGGGAGTCAATTATCACATCCAAGTATATATATATATATAGAGAGAGAGAGACAGCGAGAGAGAGAGAGCGAGGTTTTTTAAACTGTTTTCTGCTTTTTGTGAAGCGAATCACATTACATTTAGAGGGGTTAATTTTGATTTTCCATTTTTGAAACCATATTTCTAAGACACCTATATGGAGCTGTAATTGTTTAATCATAATATCAGGGCGCAAGGATCTTGAAAGTATGATGTTATCGTCGGTATATGTTGCGTATTCACTTCGGGGAATGTCGTTGATGTACATGTTAAAGAACCAAGGATTTAACATAAAAAGAAAGGCGAAACTGTTAATAGAAAAAAAAAACTGTTTGAAAATTATGGTGGGAAATGTTTCGATAAATCGTAAAAGTTTTCAGCTATGTAAATGGTATGCACAAAAGCTGCGTATAAGAACGCGGTTTTTCTAAAGAAAAGTTTTCTGCTTGGTTGTTTCAATCATCTTATTTTTAACACGTGTATATTCTAATGGTTTTGAACAAATACTCAATTTTCTCTTATATATTTTTGGGAATGTTTATATGTAAGATCCGCTCCTTCCGAAGACCTTCCACTAAGCAATGTCAAGCACTCTGCGAAAAGTTTAGGCCTTATTGGCTCTTATCAGCACGGTAGAAGTAAGGATATTTCAAAAAGTGATCTCCAAAACATGCCAGGTAATTCTTAACGGTGAATTAAGAAGCACTTCCATTCACCTACATAAAAAATTACAGGCATTCGAATCAGCAAAAGATTTATAAAAAATAAGCACAAAACAAAAAGCATTTTCAATAAAATAATACTATAGTAAGATATTTAATTATATGTTGAGTCTCTCTTTTTCACATAATTAAAAATATTCATATAAAATCTTAATCAGATTATTAAAGTGATATCTATCCTCGAATCTACAATGCGAATTCACATGCTATTAAATGGGAGAAATTAGTTTACTCATAGCGTCCACATCGATTACCTAGCAACTGCCACGATGGACAATACACTTTACACGAAATTCTGCCTTTTTTTTGTTGTTAATATTTTTAAATGGTCAATAATTGTTTACAAAACCGCTTTTTTTTCTTTTCAAATTTCAACTGATTTTTAAAATACCAGCTGAAGTTGCATTTAAATATCAGAAAAGACATGTGCATCGTGTCAGTAGCTGGACGGGGAAGGGGAAAAAAAACATTGAAACCAAAGGGAAGCAATGCCAATTTCGAACAGAGTTTCGGGTTGTGATAACCCGTGGTTGACGAGATATATAGGCTGCGGTGTTGCATTTTAGTCACCCCTTTGCACCTGAAAAATCATGTGACGAAGAGGGTGTGACCATCTTAATCCGAGGTAGCCATATTAAGATGGTCCTTCGGTCATATGACGCTTCGAGTGCAAAAGGGTGTAATCAAAGTCACCCCATTAAGCCATCACCACAGGCTGAATATCGCGTCAGCCACGGATAATTTTACTCGACTGGACTGATGAGGGACCGTCTACACTATAGGGAGCTGCTGCAAACATAATCTGTCGTGGCTCCAATAACTGGTTTAAAATTAGCAGACTAATCAAAGAGGCAACGCTGGCCTGCTGTCCAGGCTTCACTATGACACTATGATGAAATAACCAACATCTCCGGCTGTCACCGCAATCAAGCCTATGGTCGACTACTGATCCGGCGGCCATCGAAAAGAAAAAAAGTGTTCTATTAGACGGTAGGGTGTCTGGCTCAGTATGACGGCTTGCAAATGTGTCAGTTAAAAGTGCATTAAAAAACGTTTTAGAGATCGCAATTTTTACATACTGAAGAAACTGATTCATATATGATTATAATCCAAACAGCTAAATATTTTAAATGATTAATCTTAGTTTCTAAGTTTAAGAAAATATTTTATTAGAGCTAGAATAAAATTCATAAGGAGCTTTTTAACATATATTTTATATGCAGATTTTTTAGTGTTCTGTCTGAAGGAGTTTCTTGGAAAATAAAAACGATACAGTGTTTGCTTTTAAGTAATCTTTTAAAGGGTGATCAGTAAATTTAAATCTTCAGCTTGATCCCTTATCTGCATTCATGAGTGAACAAATATACTTAGATTTAATATGTATGTGCATAAATTAAAAAGAAGAGGCTTTATAGAATGAATTGTATCCAGGACTTTGCCTCTTTATTATTCAGTTCATTTTCATAATTTCAAAAAAAAATAGTTACATGTTTTCATAATAGTATCCAGTAGATACCTGAAAATCGGGATATAAATGCCACCTTATCTCAATAGTGAAGTAAATCTTTTCGAATTTAATAGGTTATCTGATGAGGCCTATTGTGTACGTAAAATATAGTAAGTATAACGAATGCGAGATTTTCTTTTAAAAATTCAGCAGACAATTGTATGCTTTTAATTATTTTTAGAATTTTCTAATCTTAAAAATAAGTATTCTCTTCCTTAAATGGAACTAGTTTATTGATTAGTCGCAATGTCACACATACGAGCCAGTTGAAGACTTTACTTTAAAAAAAATAGAAGTCGCACATGTGCTCTTAAACAAGGTATTAGAATAAATACATTTATTACAAGCAAAAACAATGTTTAACGCTTGGTTTGGCAGATGTAATAGATGATATTTTTCAACATACGCACTCACTTTTTTTACACCTGCTGCAACAGAGTCATATTGAGCATTAATAGACTCTAGCCGCAGTGCAAATATAATTAAAGATTTTCAACTCTCCAAATATAAATTCCTGTCTATAAATATACATTTTAATCGTAGAATGTAATTTTTAATTAAAAATAACTATATGAAATTATAATCATATTTATTCTCGATTATCAATTACCCAATAATACTTTCCGATTCTGACAGATTTTTACAAAAATGCGGCGGTGTTTTAATTGTAAATTTTAATTAGTGAACACCATGAAGAATTACCGTACGATACAAGCTAGTATATCAACCTATCAACAAATTTCTGACCAGATTCCAGAATTTTCGTGTTTTGTTGTTGACACATTTCGCTTAGCAGACTTTTGTTTCCACGTGTATAAGATAATCCTGCTCCAATAAAAGAAACAAACGACTTTTAATGAAGTTATTTGGTTTGGTGGAACAGTTAAATATAATTATATCTACCGTTTATCGTTTAAAATGCTTTATTTGTGTTTTAATGGAAAGGCGGAACTAGATTCAATGCGGGTTTAAAGTATTATGAGATTAAACAGCAGGTCAAATGCGTTATACTTCACTAAAAAAACTGCCGCACTCTGAGTGTTTATACCCTTGTATCAATCATTTCATTTAGATCATCATCATATCATCAATCATTTAGAAAAGAAACGCTTAACTTATGTCGCAGAGGCGACTAGAGATGGGAATGAATGAATGAATGTGTTTGAGTGAATCGATTATTAAATGCATGCAAGATAATCGATTTTGATAAATCCATTCGAACGCTCATTGCATTCGAATAGCACAAAACATTCAAAATCTCGGATACTACTCGGATAGTTAAAACACAATTACTATACGAATAGCGAAACCGCGAATACAATTCAAAAAATTAAAATCGCGAATATTCACAATTTGATTCTTTTAAGAGGATGTAGATCGCCTAAAAAATTGTATAAGGTAAGGAATATTTTTTGTCTTTTCTTTCTTTTATAGTTGTGTATTGGAGCAACATTATTAAGGTGGAAGGATTTTAACATGAATTGTTATCTGATGAATGCAGATGATTAATGATGATCTACGCTGTTCAAACTTCATGATGTAGTTAAATCAGCGCAATTTCTTTATAGAGTTACCTATCACAGAGTCCTTAAAATCATTTCCTGTACGCAATATCTTCAACAAGGAAATGTGTAGTACAAAGCTGTTTCTTGGTCAAGTTATTATCAGTAAGGTAGAGCTGATAAGCATTTCAAAATGTGTTTTAATCAATTTTTAAGTACTTTGTATAATAAACTGGTGGAATAAAATATTTATGATTTTCTTTATTTTACAACCTCATTTTTTTATATTTCTGGCCCTATGGAACAAGATGCACGAATAAAATGCTAAAGTTCGAAGAAGAAATAGAAAACTATCTAAATGCATACACAGTCTTTCATACATTCTTTAATTCTGTCCAGTTTTACAGCTTGGCTATCATTAGCACCAGTATTATTCTTCCCTTTGTATAATAAGAAGGATTATAGATAAGAAAAGCTTCGAAAGGATTTTAACTGCATGTGTGTATATTCTAGTATTCTTTGAGAAAACCAAACAGAAGTTCATGTCGGTATATACATTGGAGAAGTAGAATCAAAATCCTTGTTCCTTGAGCATACATGTGAAAAGAAATAAAAATACATAAAAAATGGAACTTACAGAAAGGAATCTTATGTTGTATAGCGCAATGAAACTTTCTCCTCCATATAAAAATCGAACTGAAGAAAAGTAAAAAGTAATAAAAAGGAAAACTAAAAGTACTATTATCTATAGAAAGAAAAAAAAGAACTTCTGAAAACAGATAGAATAAGGGATCACGGACAAAAATCCGCAAAATATATAAATAAACAGAAAAAAATTCTTAGTTTCGAAGCTATCCCGTAAGACTTATGAGAAAATATCCAAAGAAAAAATCCGCCTACATAAAGGCTAAAGTACGTTTTGTCCCAATAGCGTTGCTAATGGAAAATAAACACAGTGCAACATTTTATTGGTAACTGGGATAGTTCGTATCACAAAATGTATTTATACGTGAGCATAGTAGAGGAAATTTTTGATCTCCATTCCCCATTGTAGTTAAATATTACGGAATGCCAAAACGAACTTCTTAAAAGTAAGTTCTGTTTATTACTCCATTGGACAAAGAAATGCTGTTTACTAAGAATTTCAGGTGGATTTTTTTTAATAACTGGAGATATAAGAAATAATACATAATACTTTTAGTTATTATTTTGTTGTATTTTCTCTGCTTCGTGAAAAACTATTGCAGTTGTTTTTTAATTTTAAATATTATTATTATTATTTTCATTGAACCAAAGAAGGAAATTATGACAAAGAGAGTTTTTCGCCAAAATAAAATAAAGTGTACTTTTTATCGAAACAGAATGTAAAAATTGCATGGGAAGATAGTTTTGGTAAAAATATAAGGTACAAATCCCGATAGAACATATTATGAGCACAGCTTGCATTCCGTCTTCAAAGTAGAGCACCGCCTCTTATAGATTTAGTCTCACCTCTAATAAAATGTTTATGCAGGGTGATTCGAAATTAGTTTTAAAAACTTTTAGTAGGTAGGATATACCAAGATGGTTTAGAAATCACATAACAATGCGGGGTCGAAAACGTCGTCTTCATGTACCTGTGAATAATCACTTTAGAAGAAGTGTTCAAGTAATAGTAAACTTTCCGACCATAGTTTTCAAAAACTAATCCATCTTTCACGGATTGCACTCGATACAAATTGTTAATTCAGAATGTTTTCTTTCCTTACATTGATAAAATTGTCGTAGGAAATCCCATTGTATATGAAACTTGTTTAAGAAATCATACGCACACTTCACCACTTCTTCCATTTTATATACATTATGTATAACATTTTATTTTACTTAGAATGTATTGTTTAAGTAAAGAATTTTTTTTTAGAATTTCTGCTTTCCATGTAAATTAACTTACCTTACTTAGTTTAGTATTAGTTAGTAAAAGTTATAGGGGAAACTAAAAAGTAATAATTTTACTATACGCTGTCCTATTTTCGTCGTGAAGACGTGGATTTAAAATTAAGTAAGTTCCAATTACAAAAAAATAGAAAATAAATTAATAAAAGATACCCACATCAAAAGCGTAAAAAGCATTTTTCCCTGAAGGTTTGAAATATCGTGTTCCAATAAAAGTATACATTTTTAATATACACGTTCTTGTAGTACGTGAGTGTGTGTATGTGTGCCCCGAAACTGAAAAGAATTATTTAAGCCAAGTTTCATAGAGATAACGCGTATAACGAAGTTATTACTTTGCTTCCTATGCCTTTGCTAGCAAGCAAATTCCTATATTTAAACTCCTACAATGTGCGGAAAAAAATCACACTTTTAGGTCTAAAAGACATATTAACCCGTCAACGACTAGTACTTCAGCTAGTACTAGATGGATTTTGAAAGATATTAAAGTTTTTGGATCTTTTTTCATTATTAAAGTTAATTAATTTATTCTTAACCTTAATTAAATTTTATAAACCATAGCAGCTCAAGCATTTGCTACAGTTCTTTAAAAATAATTATAGTCCTTTTATAAAGGCGAAAAAAATGCCCAAACCCCAATCATACAAAATTCATAATATTTAATTAACCTCAGTGATCATGGGATAGCCGTGTTGAAAGTTCTCAAAATTAAATTCAAACGTCAGTAACTTATTCAAATGAATTTTCTCGATTAACTGAATCCCTTCTGAACAGATGTTCTTGACATCTTGCATTTCAGCCTTAATTTCATTACAGCATCATAACAGTATATACTACATATTAGTGCAGGAGCTGTCGAAAGGAAATACGGCAAATCAGTTTGATCAAAGCAATACTACTACAGATACTCTGGGGTGGGTAATGGTTAGAGCAGGTACGTATGTGAGTTGGACGGCGTAATATGCGCGATATCGTATATTAGTCAGATATATAACCTTGCGTTTATTGGAATTACAATGCTTTAGCTAGACGTAATTTAACGGTGTTATCAGTGCTATTATAGCGCTTCTTCCTGCTGAAATTAAGTTAGGAGATATTTGTTTAACGCAATTCCCTGTTTTCAGATCTAAACAATACATAATCTGATTATATAAGCATAAATAAACAGTAAACTACTTCAGTGTATACAGCCCTATCGGTATTGAATTTATTTGTGTGTAAAAGCCATGTAAACAGTTCGCGGATTTTATAGAAAAATGTTTTATAGTATTGCTATACTTTAAACGGTTTATCGGTGAATACTTAATAAGTTACTTAACAAGAACATGAAATCTCACGAAAATCTTTCAAAAATAATGTATAACATATTGACAGTGAATAGTCATTTTTAACTATTTCCTAAATCAAAATTTTTGACTAAAGTCCACGCTCAAAATCCTGTTAGCACCTATTTGAAATTAACTCTGACAAAGTAATGAAAACAATGCCTTAACCCTTCCGCGACGGGAAGCGCAAACGCGCGCTTATCGCTGAGGCCGGCAGTCTCTTTCGCAAATGTCTGTCCAGGGCCGGAGAGTTTTTCGCGATTAAGCCTAAATCCATGAACAGAACAATCAGAATATATTATAGTGTCACTATCACTACTATCCGAATCTGCTTCTGAATCAATATCTCATAATTTCAAATAATTTGCGCCATTTCTGCTATTTCAAGCTAACACTTTCGAAGCTTCGACATTCTAACTGTAAAATGAGAAAAAATCCACGTCTACTAGATCTAATTATCCACCAAAAACTGAACTGCAAACCGTAATACCCAACGCTGTAGCGAAAATAAAACTCCCTCCTTACTATAAACAAATACCACGTATGAATTTATAGAGCCGTCATAAAGTATACCATTCAGAAACATTCCTTTCAACTTACGTTTATATTATCAAAAACCACGTGTATCTGAGTCATGCTACTCCCATTCTGAGTAGAAGGTCAAATCTACATGTATCTGTAACCGCATGGACATACAATGCCATCTTGTGCCAAAAGTTATAGTTTTTAAAACGTTCCAGGACACTGGCACAACTGTGTGACGGCCGGGGTGAACGAGGAAACGCTCTGGCACGCCAGCGTGTCGGCCGGGAACTGAGTGCGTTTCTTAGTGGCACGTATACGTGACAGTCGGCGCGAAAAGGTTAAATTATTTCTTTTTCAATATCAGCTATAATCTAAATAAATGAAGATTATTTATAATAAAATTTGAAAATTATAGAGAAGTGCGTTTCATCATACAAAATCAAAGAGATATCCTTAAAGAAACATGATCGGGAGCTATACATGATTTTGTATGAAAATGCTTACTGCTCGAGTGGAAAAAAATCATTTCTTTTCGTAATTACAATACGAACCCTGAAATGTCATCATTCAGCGTGATTTTTTTACCTTTCAGAGCCATCGAAAAGTGGTGTAATTCAGCGTTATATTTATCTTCCTATCTCTGACACTTTTAAGGATATAATTATCAAATTTTGTATGTCTCCTCATTGGTGTATGGGGCACATTTTACGAATAGGGAATGTTTTGTACGGGGGTTGTGCACAAATTTATAAAGTGTAACTCTTTGAAAATTAACGAGACTTTGTTTTACAAAGATCTACCAAAAGTATTAACTTCTGCATTTTCAAAGGGTTAAGTTTACAAATTATTAATCTGTAAGCTTAATAACATTGACTCATTCATATTTTCTGAACCACTAAGTTTTCGTTAGTTTAACAGAATGTTGTGCTAGGATTTTTCCTTGAACAGCAATATGTCCGTGCTATAATTAAACCCTAATTTGCATTTTCCAAACAACAAAAGAACCTTCTGCTGCGAAAATAACAGAATCATTTACAGTGGCGGGTCGTGCATAGGGACTGTGGAGCTGCAACACCCCTTGTTTTCGCAAAACGTTATCGATAATTACAAATACATTTTCTTTTTCTTTTATCCTCTCTTAGTATTTTTACCTTTAGTCATTAAGACAAAAGTCAGTAGTTATCACATAGCAATAACAAAAATGTACACAAAAATATTTTTTGAAAATCCGAAAAATACAATAAAAAAATTTGAGTGGAGTTGTCCGTGGTACAGCGCCTGCAGATTGCATTTGATTACTCTGCGCATGCGCGATGTCCGAGGTGATTTACTTTGAGATAGGTAGAAATAGCTGTGAGAGGCACTGTGGAAATTACAGTCCCTATCTCCATACGGGTAGCTTTAAGCAATTGATTTAACAGATAAAAACAATGTTGGGCGTAGTTAAAACAGTTTGGTGCTGAGGCCTCACGTCTTTTCGACCGTTTATGTTCTTGAAATACACGTGTAAACATTTCACATTTGAAACTGTCCTTTTTTAAATGTGAAGTTGCACAAAAATGAGTGGAAAATATCCTTTTTCAAAGGTGCGCGTAAAAAAGTAAGTTGCGCTCAGCTCAGCCTAGCTACCTTAGCAGTAATCAGGCCATGAGAAATAGAGATTACAATTGTATCACGTTTAGCATTTAGTGTTAAAATTTAACATTTCAGCTTCATTCCTACCTTTTGCAGATAGCCCTAGTTTTGCTGCTGCTGTTTTTGTGGGATTACGGCCAATTAGCTACATGAGGGCTCTAGGGCGAGGTGTAGGGTTCCTTCTTGGGGGTCCTAAAGCGTATTTACACTAAGTTTCGTAGAAAACCACGGAAAACTCCTAACGGTTAGATCGGTGGACGCGACCAGGTTTTGAACCAGCACCTTACGTCTCCCAGTTCACCGCGCTATGCGCTTTGCCACTAAAGCCTAATATGCTTTGCCTTGACAACAACAATAAAAATAACAATACCGTATTATTCGTTTACTGTTTTGGACAAATGAATGATTTTGAAAATTTACTCATACTATTTAATGTTTACGTAAAAATTTATGCAGTTATCTATATAAAATATTAGGTTTAAATGTCATAAAATCATAATTGATTTATTCAACAATTATTTTTACCAGTATTTATTTCGTTTCATAGTACAGAATTTTCCTATATTTACCTATTGTTGTTTTCCAGAGGACAGTAAGAAACAATTGGTTATTTTTTAAGCAGCATTTCCAATAACTGAAGCTACCAGCTACGAGCCGCCACTGATTTATTTATATTGACTTAATACTTCTTTCTCTCTTTTTCCAGAAACCGAAGATACGTCAATAAATAGTTGCATGTATTATGTTTTTTGAATATCAAGTTGTTACTCTACTAAACCTCAAAAATCTTTTAAATTGTGTTTAGCAATATTTAACAATATATAGCAATTGTAACACGTCATTGTAATTTGTTGATTGGACTAAAACATCTTAGGTGCGTGAAATTGATGTTGTCGATTGTTTATCAAGTATACTAATGAACAATGTAAAACACTCAAATGCAGAAAAAACAAATTAGAATTTTGTACTGAACAATCGTGTAGTAATAATTTTAGTCAGCAAGTCATTTTAATCAATCTGCCATTTTAAATGAGCTCCTAAAATTTCCCTTGTCCCTTTCTTGTTAAAGCTCAAACCACATACTTTCTCATTCTGCATTTTGAGAATAAATTCGCAAACGTATTTATATGTTATTAACAATGAACTATAATTTTCGTTTAGCATAAAAGGAACAAGTCACGAAGAACACAGCAATTTAAGTTGTAAATACCTCGCTTGTAGTTGCTTCGGCATCCCTCTAACAAACTGTTTATATAGCTACTATTAATTATGCATCTTATTGGATTTTCGAAACTAGAAATTCTGAGAAACGGGAAAATGCTGTTTGCAGTCAATAATTACAGTTCAAAGTTTTCGGCTTGAGACTGAGTTTCACTCATCGAATTATTTTCATATATTATCTGGAAATAAAATTTACTTTGTGGGGAAACATGAAAATTAAAAATCCTGTAATTTCGAAGGATTTAATTTAAATATTATTGAGTAGGCGGCATATCGTATTAAACATAAATAAATTAAAGTATACAAAACTTGAAGTTTAAAAAGTGTAGTAAGCGTATCTTTATATTTTACTTCATAATTTAAAAGATACTAATAAAAATCTTCTTCTAAGTTGTTCTTAAATTTAAACGTTGTATAAATAAAATAAGAATCAGCTATCGTTTTTTATTTCAGAGTTTGACTTTCTAAATTCCATAGAAGTGTCAAAAATCTAGATCGAATACATAAAAAGTGAATCACTTGGAAAATTGTACTTTTTACAAGTAAAATGAATATTAGGGAATTGAAAAAAACAGCTATCTTAAAGGTTTTCAAGTCTACATGCAATACAGTAAATATTAGACAATATACGGTTTAGGTAGACTATATACGGTATTACACTATATTACGGTTAGGAATTTATACGGTTTTGCTACATAAAAGCTACGAATAGAGATAAGTTATTAAAATATAAAGTGTATCTAGAAATATTCATTTTACAAAGCTTCAATAAAAATATAAGTTAACTTTCTGTAAATTAAAAATAAGTGGACTTTAAGAATGTGACGTTCCATAAAAATTGCCATCCAAACTATATATTTTAATTTCAGATTTACATATTGAAATCTCCATTATTTTAATCTCACATTGTTTAAGAAATTGCAAGCAGGCCATGTTGAAGTGTGGTTTTTCTTAACTAATGCTAGATCAATCGATAAATGTCCCATGCCCATAATGAAAATACAACGCCCACATTGACACAATTTAATCTCAGTATCAGCACAAACCGTCTAAAGAATCTAAATTAAATCAAGTGAGATCAGTTGGTGTAGTGGCTTAAGAAGCATTCTATCACGCCTTGGGATCGTGTTCAAATCCCAGCTTGAACATGGATGTTAACGTATCTGTCTCGAGGGCCGCCATTATAAAATGGCCACAATACCGTCAGACAGTTGCAATGGACAAGGCCTAATCAGCAAGTGCCCACCCGTTATGAAAAAAACAGGTTCTAAGAACGAAAATTTTACGTGCTTCGTTCCAGAGGCAGAAGTACTTTCAAGGTAGATTGATATCTAAATTTTGGTAACATTTTGCTGAAAAATCGCCCACTAACAGTGTGTTAAAATTATGTGTATTTTCACTCCCCTATCAAGAATGTAGAAATCCTTCCTCACAATTTTAGTAAATGATTCGCAAGGTATTATTTAAAGTTATTGCAAAACTAATGAATCATGTTCTACACTATCAGGGGGAGGGGGATTATGATCACTTTCACATTTGTTGATTTATACCAACTTCTCTTATATAAAAAAGAAATCGTGCAAACTAAAAATAAACCTCTATACTTTGGATTAAAATTTAACATATTATTGAGAGAGAAACAAACAATAAATAACGAAGGTTGAGTAAAATGCTGTATGCCAGGAGAATGTTTCCTTTCTTTTTACTTGATATTACAACTTTTATAGCTCATTCATATCAAAAATAACATTTCCCAGGTAATATTTTTTGGTAATTATCAGAAATTTATTTTTAATACACATTCTTTTCAAGGCGCAGAGTTCCATCTGACTTCTTAATTTTATATTTCGGGAAAATATTACATTAATTATTCGGAGCCACTTTATGAATTTTCTGGGTCCTTTTAAGCAAATTTAGAAAATAATGTTGCACATTTCCTGCTGAATTTTCAGGCTTGTTTAGGCGTGAACCTTTAAAGTCAGAGTGTGTAGAAAGTTCCAGGATCTATTCGAATTGTCAGGATGAAACACAGATTTTATTGTTTCTGGAAATTCGACGAACAGTCTTCAATATACAACTCACAGAAATTCACAAGCAATAGATCACAGTCCGTTTAATAGGGCGATGTCTCATAAAACTGCAATTCGCACGCAACGAAATCCTACCACAGGCTAAAAACTCAGTGGAATAATCGAACAGAAAACTTAACTACTCCTCAGCATGTAACGACACAGAATTCACGAACAACTTTCAAAATAGGCTTCTCAAAATAAGCAAAAAGATCGTAATTTCTTAAACAAAAATAGCACAAAAACTATACGGTTCTCAGTTCAGAACGTTCTCTGAAAGAGACAATCCAAAACTGCTTAAGCACGACCTGCTCTCTTTTTACACCTTCGGCAGTAAACGTCAGCAACACGTGGGCATGGGACGTCATAAAACGTCATGAACTCTCCAGATCTTTCGCTCGCTAGCACTTTAGAGTTGTTTCCGTAATTCGATTGCGCATTGCTAATGTTATGTTGAAAAGCAAACATTACAGGCCCTATTAATAAAATTGCTTTGAACTTGACGACTTTTTGGCGAAATACCGACTAATTTAGTCAAAATAATAAATCCCAAAACTGAACCTCGCTAAGCGACGTCGTCAATGTTTGGCGAGAATCCGCCAACCCTAATGTTATCCAATGGGAAAATGAAAGATCGCTATCTCGCATTTTAGTTATCGAACTTACTTGTAACAAAATGGAAAATTTAATTATCGGACACATGTAATACGAATACCAGACAAAAATAAATTTCAGAAGAGCATATCGCTCCAAAAATATGCAGCAATAATTAAAAAACATAAATTTAACATAGTAACATGAAACTTTGTTCTCAGGAACACCTTAAGTAAAAAAAAAAAAAAAACAAGTCCAGTACAGCCAAGGATTTAAAAAAAAAGGACCCCCCCCCTCACCTTTTTGTGAAAAAGTGGTTAAAATATGCTCTGTTCTATGGTATATTTTGAAATATATTTTCTGATTCAGTTGACAGGTTGGAAGATAACTTTTCTCTATTTAAAATTATTTTAAATAATCTCATTAACAGAATATCTATTTTATTCTTTTTTAAATTAAAATGTTTTAAATAAACAGATATTTTATACTATTTTCGCCATGCCTTAAAATGATTTAAATATTGTCATAACTAACCCTATTTTTAAAAAATGGTGGGGTAATTCTAACCATTAATTTAAGAAACATATCACTAGCACTTAAATATATAACATAGAAAATTTTTAATACGCATTTGCTTAGCTAAAAATTTCAACATTCGAACCAAATAAATCTGCAGAACTCTGAACTGTCAAACCGGCTTATTGAAAATTTTGGAATACAGTTAGTTTTACAATTCTTGCTGCTTAAAAAATTCTTGGAATTAATAATTAAAGATACTTATCATGGCCGACACTCTACACGCTTCATATCTAAGGATTTAACGACCTACCCTATACATATCTATTAATTTACAAAATAAGATTATTCCTAGGGATTAAATGAAATTTCTAAAAAGATTAATTGAGCGGTAAAGTCTTAACAAATCTGTTTTAGAAGCATTATATTTTAAATTATTTTATAACTCTAAACACTACTTAATACACGAGCCCAACATACATGCTAGCGAATAAAATTCTGAAAAATAACATTGCTTCATCCAGTGATGTCGTCAAATGTTTCAGAGTCCCTCCATCTCTGTTTACATAGATGTCATTAATTATGCACTGTGACCGTACTTTTAAAATGTAAACGCTGAGAACGTAGAAAATGCCAGGCTCGTTGCTTAATCACAATAATTCTAAATATTCTGTAAACAATTTACATTTCATTACTTAAATATTTTGAGCGCAATACTTTGAGTATAAGGTTTCTTAATTATGATTCTTGGTCTTTTAAAATCAGAATGACGATAATTTTGCTTCAGAAATTAGAAGCGTTTAATAGATGCATTTAAATCTGTAAGGGAGAATGAATTTAATACCGTTGAACACGTTTTTCTTGCGCTGCACAAATTATGAAGTATGTTTACATATTTTACATTAATAACGTTGGAATTTTAAAACTTCTCACACTTAAAGAAACAGCATGTAAATAAGGGGTTAAGTTATAACATGTATGGCATGTTTAGTACAGCTTGTACTAGGAACATAGAATTCTACGTTATTCCTCAGCACACTTAAAATTTTAATAAAGCTTATTATATAGTCTGACTTGTAGTGTAATTGAAATCAAATGTAATTTTACAAACATATGCTCATATTGAAATGCTTCAAAGTTTAAATTTCTACATTAGTCAAAGATGAGATATTAAGAAACATAATTATTTTCAGACAAACATTTATTGCAAATTAACTTTTACTAAGAAAAATGAATGTATATCTTTATAATTTAGAATTGCGTAGATGGATCATATCTGATGTAAACTATTTGAACCGTCCATTTAAAATTCTTTCCGGCTTTTCAAAAACATTTTGCTCATATGCATTTGAAGCAAGGGGAAAAGTACAAAATTGAAGGGTTTTCTGCAAAATAGAGGTCGCTCCAAATATTCAAGTTTGGTTATTCAACACAAACTCACAAGGCAGGAAGCTCTTACTCTTTGATTAACACAATAACTAACAATCGTATCTACATTCTTTCTTTTGGTAGCAAACGAAAGAGATTCTTTTAATGCAATATAGCATTTGAACATCAAACTCTTCAATTGTTTATAGAATCAATGAAGTAAATGAAGTATAATCCCTATCATAAACTGGCTTAAAAATCTGTGACATACTAAACTAGTCAATTTTTGTTTTATAGTATGTGTGATGTATGAAAAATCTTACCACACGAGTTATATATATATATATATATACCACAAATTTCTTACTTTAAATTGTTAATTCTTCCAGAAATGTTCCCATATGTGAATTCGAATAAAATATTAATGTGTCGTTTCTTTAGTAACTTTATTTTAATAGATGCGGTTTTAAACATATTTTTAAAAATATTGAAAACTCTTTAAGATATAGTTCGTTTATTGTTAATCAATGTCTCAGACTAATGATTTTGTTAATATGCTTTTGTTTTAAATATTTAATAAATTTTTACAGCATTTAAACGTGTGGAGGCGTTATTTCAAGAAAAAAGGAAACGCCTAAAAATTGTTTTATGTTATTTCTACTATTTTAATAAATACAAATGCATATGTACATAAACATTAAAGGTGGGAAACTGTGAAAAAGAAACATTTTTTAATTCTCTCAAAGAAGTTACATTTCATCCGTATTTAAAATGCCAAAGCATTACATTTAGAGGCATTTTCCAGCTTAATAATTATGATATTTCAAAATAGTTTTAGAAAAGACCCCTTCGGAACATTAACGGATTCGGAGTAAATATCCTCGTCCATTTGCTAGTATCTCATAATTCACAAAGTACAATAATTTTAGCATCCCTGCATTTTATAGTTCGGAAGTTATTATTAATTTGAAGTTAAAATGTCATTAACATAATACAAACTTAAATCGTACTAAAATCTCATTTCACGAACAGTACCTATTAACTAATTTAAAATTTAATGGTGTAAGATAATGGTGATTTGCTTAAGATTGGGGAATTTCGCCTGAGCATAAATATGCAGGATTAATTACGATGGGCATTAGCATATTTAAAAGCAATTCCAATAGATTGGAAATAGTTTTTAAAAGATAACTATACAAAAATGGAACAAAAATGTCGTTATTAGCATTTATGTTAACAATTAAAGTACTGCTTGTTTTACAGGATTAAGAAAAATTTATTTTTAAACAAAATAATATTTTGGGGGATTTATGAACCGTTTGTTGATCAAATATGAACGTGTTGTAAATAAAAAAATAGAATGTTAAATTGGGAATGTTAATTTTTAAAAACGAAAACAAAATATTATATATATGTATTTGTGCAATTCGTATTTTACTACATATATACCTCAATGTAGACTTTTCATGACTGAAGTGCAAACGTTATCAAGAAAATTTAGAGAGTGTAAATTAAACATTTATTAAAGAATTAAATGTCGATATTAAATGAATGAGATTTAGCATTATTAACTTAAGCATCACTCCTGTAGTTTTTACTTTAAAGAATGATATTTTAAAGTAAAATTACTTTAAAGAATTTTATATTTAAAGATGATAGATGCAAATACTGGGATAAGTCGCACAAAACCGGACAAAAGGATAAAACCAAGACCTCACAGTTTCGACTAAATTACTACTGTCAAAATCCATCAAAATGTACACAATATTTTATGCTAGGTTACTTCAGCATTCTATCTCTATCTTTTTCAAAGTAAAAATTTAATTTTCAGGTACATAAAGAATAAGTAATAGGTATTTTTTTAATGGATGTTCATATTTTCGAGAGCTAAAGCAAATCACTTTCTACTGCATGATGCTCCTGCGATCTGAGTTGTAGCTCAATAAAAGTGCATCAATCGAGATTGAAACAATTTTTCCTCACTCATCAGTACAGAAGCTCGTTCTATAGATTCAAATATTCAGTCCTCGCATGTAATAAGTATTGAGTGTTAAGCTAATAAATGCTACAACATACACTTATGCTTCCCTCTTCATTTAACGTATCGTCAATAGCCACTTCATATGTCCTTAGTGGCACCTTTTACTTCTTTGGAATGATGGAAATCGCCTATCATGGAAAACGCCGAAAGTTATTCTTATAAAGGTGAGCCAATGAATGGAACGGGATGATTTGTAAACTACAATGCATTAAAAGTAGAAGATAGGTGGGCATGAGCCGTCAACATTCTGAATCTAGAGTACTTACATGGCTAGCTGAAGAACTCGCATTTGCCATCAACGCATATCATCAGAATGGGGAAAGTTTGCTCCTAGCGCTACAGCATTTTGTATGCACTAACGTCTACTGCCTAGCTCTCTTGTAACGTATAACAGTGCTGTTCCAACATGGATTAGACTACGAAAGCAATGTTTCAACGACAGAAAAAAAAGAAAGTGGCAATGCCAGAGCTGAGTATACGTCAGGAAGTATTCAAGCTGAACGTATTTGATGCTTTCCAATGAAGCTGCAAGAATGGGTTCGACAAAATGGAGCCGCCCCCCCCCTTTCGGACATCTTACAAGAATACTTACTTATATAATGTTTCCAGACATGTAGATTATGTTCTCATAAATACATTTTACAAAAGATGATTTTTAAAAAATTCCGCTCCATTCTCTCAGCTTGTGGTTTGCCAATTAAAAATAGTGTTTAAAGAAATGAGCAAAATATCAGAAAAAAGGGGGAAACGCGGAAACTGTCTAAGATCCTTAAATCCATGTCCATATTCCTAAGCAGGAGAGGGTCAATTATTATTTACTTATAATCATTGCTATAAGAAAGTACTTCAATAGCAAAAGAACAACCGTTTTATTTATTATTCCTATATGAACCCCGTTTTAAGTCGAATAAAACCGGCTAAATAACTACTTGCAAAAGTTGAGTAATTTACCTTCCAAAATATATTTATTTTACTTTAAAAATAGTTATATTTTAATCTAAAGCACTAATTTATAATTTGAATAGAAATTAAAGCATTTATTTACTTTTCTGCACATCCTGTCTGGAAAAAAAGGAATTGTTCGGAATCATCATTGTGATCTAACAATATGCAATGAGATGTTTTTTTTTTTTTTTGTTTTCCAAGCTTTTTCAAGGAAAGCATAAAATTGAGTAAATACGTAACTACTTGCTGTTAAATTGTTCTTGTTCATGGGTTTGTGTGTGAAAGAGAGAGCGATCTTATTAATAAATTGGAAATTACTTCGTTGAGAATAATTTTAAACTCGACAAATCGAAAATTGCGTTTTTATTTAACGACCAAATCAGCTATTTTCAGTTAAAAGATAATATTTTTTAATACCTTTCGAAGTAAAAGAAAACACTAATCTAGTCAAGTAACGTTTGTAAGATCTTTATAACATAGAAGTCTTTAAAAATCTTTAAAACTT
The DNA here is from genome assembly GCA_038373885.1 of Cheiracanthium punctorium. Taxonomy (NCBI): domain Eukaryota; kingdom Metazoa; phylum Arthropoda; class Arachnida; order Araneae; family Cheiracanthiidae; genus Cheiracanthium; species Cheiracanthium punctorium. The sequence goes on along the minus strand of JAWZYV010006519.1, from coordinate 184,840 downwards.
GAAATCAGTGACAAATACTTTAATGTTGCTAAAAGACATGTTTAAAAGTTATAAACAAATTTTTCCTACAGGAAAGGATTTTGCTAATCCTCTTAGGTTCTCCAGGCTTGGGGAAGAGATCATCTGTTGACAGCTATGATTTTACTCAGCTCGAAATCTGTGTCGGTTTTAATAATGTTTACTCTATGATCCAAGTACGCTATAATCCTATTTTTGTATTCTATGTTTTGCCTGTGGATTGTCATAAAGTAAGATATTGTACTTTATAGTGCTTTATGCTTCCTTGACATATGCCTAATTTCGAAATGGAGTTATTTTTATTTTTCTACTGCTTTTTAAAGCTAACTACCTCTGAAATGCAATATTTATTTTAAAAAAAATACCTTTAGGTAGAAACATTCGGTTAAAATCACTCAAGAATTTTGTAAATACCACAAATGAATTTTTAAAAAAAGTATTTCCGTATGTGTTTTTAAAAATTTCTTAATTAAGTTTGACTTTTTAAACACTAGTGTTTTAGTGTTCTTTCTTTTAGAGTTATTAATTGTGTGTTTTTGTTTTTTTTTTACTTTACACAGTGTTGCGGATCCCATTAAAATGCGTTTTACGCGAATGCTAGAGCGCTGGGCTGGAAAAGTTCAGCCCAATAATGAAAGTAGAAAGCTTAGTAACTCCTACAATAATTCATTCCTTGATATCAACAATGAAAATTGTAATGAATGAAAATTGTAAATTAAATAATGTGTGAGCAAATTATTTACATAAAAAAAGGAAATATCGAAAAATGTCTAATAATTTGAGAATCAATGATTAAAATAATAGAAAGTATACATGTATATATATCTATATATATATATGTTACTTTATTTGAAGTTACTTTTGCTGAAAGTCGCTCACGCTTACAATGTGTTAACAAATTTGTGACGCTAGTGATTTGTCTTCTTAGAGTGGTACCAATTTCTCCAAAATAGGACAGGGATGAGCGTAATGGAGCGGCGTCCATGTTATCATCTCTACTGGGATAAAGACCGACTTAGCTTTCGATCTCCTAATTTTGAACCAATTCCAGATATGTGACCACCATCTGGTTGGAACCCCCAGAGGTACCGTTTCAACGAGGGGAAACTGAAACCAAGACAGATTTCACGTACACCTAGAGTACACGGTCCCAAAGCAGTCCAGGTGAGACGTTGTCACCCTCCAGAGCGCTGACCAAGGTAGGCGTGGCTTCCTTTTCGGAGCTCTTATGGGACCCGAGATTAAGCCGACTCGGCCACTGCGTGACCTAATGTGTGCATTTCCTGTGTAAGACTTCTGTTAATGATAATTTACATTGTGAGATTAGTATATATATATATATATAAGTAGGTATATACTCAAGAAAATATTCATGAATAATACTCAAGTAAATTAACTTTGAAACGGGCGTTTATACTGAAACGCAACCAATTAGTATAATTATTTCTAGTGTTGGTTAGTCATATGACATAATAAAAAAGTATAAGAATATTGCCACCACACAAATATTCATAAATACCGGAAACTTGAATGATTATATATACAGCTAAATAACTAAGAATACTCGAGATTCATATATTTATGTCACCGAATTTTTCAGTTACCATTTTTTTTCTCTTTAATTTTAGAGTCGTATTTGTGCGAAGCAGCAACTGTGTGTTGCAATATTACAATATTTAATTTAATTCATTTCATAAAAACTATATTTTTCTTAAAATTGTCCTTATCTATGTACTAATGTGTGTAATCGCAATCCCTAGACTGTCAACAAAAATATTTATAATCAGTACACATGATAAAAAAGTGCATCTCACAATTAAAATGTATTTCGAACGTTGTCACATGATAAACAGTGATTGCTGTAATCAAATAAAGCAGCTACAGAAAAAAAAAATATATCTGTTGCAATATATATGATTTGCAGCCCCGAATTTTCAGGCATAAAACAAAACTTTTCAAATTTAAAGAAATTACATAACTAATTAATTTGAGAATTATTATTTAAAAAATTTCTGAAAAATCTTTTTACAACTAACCGCCATTTCAAACACTAGATTTTCGCGAATATATTGTAATACTCACTGTCTTCCCATGGATGTTTCTTTAATAATTATCTACATATTATATATGAATTTATTCTTTTTTTATTTGAATACCTATGAGGACTGATCTGGAAAGTGTCTCGTTAAATATTTATAATAATGACTTGTGTAATGACGCTATATAAGTAAGAGCATGTGAGGTGGTTTTTAATTAAAAATATATATATATTTGAATAATTATCTTATAAAGGTGAATGGAACAGCGGCCGCGTGTTTTCTAATCCCTATATTCTTAGGTTATAACGTGCAGTCTATAATGCACGTAGAATTTAATTTCAGAATGGAGAGAAATGTGCTATTATTGGGTTGGATCCATAATTATCAGGTGTTTCTTTGACGTGCTATATTTTAATAAAAATTCAGAATATTTTTAATTAATTAATTTTTTATTTAATTATATATTTAATTGAATAGAATAATTTAATTAATAAATTCCAGAAAATTGCAAACACCTGATAATTATGCAACAACCGAATATTTATTTGGGGAAACTTATTTCGATTTATGAAGTAGGGAATCTTCTGATTTCTTCAAGTTTAGAGTGTGTTGTTTTTAACACGCATTTTTAAAAACGTCAACAACTGGAGATGGAACACTGGGTTAGTCAACAATATATATATATATATATATATAACTGTACGTGATGAGTGATAGAAATATACTTTATTAGATACATTTCATATAAACCGTAAGTGATAGAAACATATTTTCAATTAGAAAAGTTCGTCAAATTAAGAGTAGAATTCAGGTATGGCAAGTTTTTTACTAGGGGCTGCATACATATTAAAATACGAAACTTAGTTTTCTTAGGGTCCCTCCTTTCCTATCTCTTTTATTTAGAAAAATGTTGCTCTTTGTTTAAGAAAATTAATTAAAAAAATCCCTTGTCTCTCTTGACCCCTCTCCCTTGTCCCTTGTTGTTGATAATTTCCGAGATATAGCCGTTTGAAAATTTTGGCATTTATTGCCAAGCACTAAGGGGCTGTATCAAAAGGGAAAAAAATGTCATTACTTTTCAAATGAATTTAATGTATGCTAATAGTCACTCAATAGACACAGCGGACTCCTCAAATCCTTGTTTAGCTAGAATTTTCCTATAACGCACGTTTGACAATTTCGATTGAAAGTTACCACACCATAATAACTCGCGCCATTATTTTGTCATTTTCTTTTACACTTTAAAATTCTTTCCGCTCTCTATATTATGATGTAATTACTGGATGGCCCCGCTAAAGCACTAAATTATCGCTATTTTCATAGCGCAGTGCCGATCCCTTCAGGTAAAATTGTACTGGTTAATTTCACCACGTTTGAACTCTTTTAACTGCCATTCGCGACAATGGGATCATTACTTAACATTTATCAACTAACAGTTGGTCCCCTGAAGTAAAGATGTTTTTGCGTGAAAATCGACGCCAACACAGTTCGTAAAATGGTGTAAGTCATCATTTTTAATATTAGATTTCTGGCGAACTATTTCACTTATGGACACGGGATTATTTTTATTAATTTTCTTAGACATAGAGCAACAATTTTCTAGACATAAATAATAGGAAAGGAAGGACCGTATAAAAATTAAATTTCGTATTTTAATAGGTATACAGCCCCTAGTGAAAAAGTTTCCATATCTGAATTCTACACTTAATTTTTCGAACTTTCTTAATTGAAAGTATGTTTCTATCTCTTACGGTTTAAAAGATGATCGCTATAACATCTATTTTGAAACACCCGGTATATGTATATAGTATATATAGGGTGTCAAAGTTTTCCTATTCAGAGCTTTGTATATCGAAATCCAATGATCATAAAGTTACCAAATCTGCAACCTACCAAATTCTTTGGCGAGGAGGCCATAAAAATTTAAATTTTGTATTTATTTAGAGTTAATCTCCTGAATATTTTAATTGTTAGCGTAAAATCGTAGGTCGTTGTTTTTGAGGCACCCTATATATATGTATACCCTGAGAAAATAAAATGAAGCCTATACCACACCACGAAGGATACGTTACACCACGAAGGATATATAATTATAATGATTTTAAGGTACAGTTTTATTTTAAAGATTCTACTTATATAACTAAGATAATACTTATGAAAAATAAAATCGTTTTATATTGCAAATTTTCTATTGGTGTAAGCGTACGTTCTCTAATAATGGCCTCTTTAACAAAAATGAAACTCTTTTTAAAACAATAACTGACAAGTGAATAACGCTGAAGTGACGCTTCAGCCATTAAACTCGTGTTTTCAAACTAATTAAACATTTCATGCATAAAAATAATGGGAATATCATAGAAAAAATTTCGGAATGTGTTAAGAGTGCATAAGTGAGTATATTTTGTAAGATCATCAATCGTTCTGTAAAATATTAAACTAAGCAACGCTAAAGTTGTGAACTTCTTTTTTCCAAAACGCATTCTTTCCAAATGTGCGAATAACATAATGGCTTATGAATAGACTTCCAGCATAAAACGTCTTTTCAGTAAAAAGTTAAACAACTTATTTCGAAATTCGCTTTAAAAAGCTTGATTTATTGGACGCGTCAGAAAACAACACTTTTGCAATTAGCATGCTGTAACTAGGATAACGAATTGGCGTTTTAGCTTTAAACTCTTTAATGATTTCCACGACTAGAGATAATGCTGCAAGTGAGATTCAAAAAACTGTAAAAACGAAACCGATAAATCTAGATAAAAGTAAAAGCTTTTAGCTCTAAATACGACCATTTGTTAAAAAATAATAATAAAAGCAGCTGTTGAAACAATGCAATTACAACGCTAATGCTAGCGTTAAGAGAGGAAAGCGCATTATGCTATAAAATCACTTTACGTATCATATACATTTTTTGTTGGTTTTCTTCTAAACTTCCCTTCACAATCGTTATTTCTAAATCAACGTAAGAAAAAACTCATATTTTAATGCACACCAACAGCCCTTTGCAACGTTACTAAGGCTATTAGTGATATTGATTTTTTTTTTCGGCCTTTAGGGGTAAGTGTAACCCCAGATACGCCTTCTAAAAATTCAATAATTCATCTGCTTGCTCGAAACTGGATAAGTGTTTAAATATGTTAAACTTCGTTTTGAACCCAGTGTTCCGTTAAAAAGGAGCGAAAACTTTTATGATGATGCTTTAAGAAGCATTAAAAAAGTGAATCTTTCTCAAAACGGATGCTTTAGTGTAAGCAAGGGCAATTATTGTTAATGCAATGCAAACTAAACCAAAAACTTATGAATTCGAAACGAAAACTTCGGTAATAGCGTTTATTTGAAGTCATGTTCTAACGTAAATCAAGTCGTCAGCGAGAAAGAAATTTTATTTTTATTTATTTATTGTTGGACGCATTTGCTCTGAAGGTTAATATGACGTTTAAATTAGGAAATAACTTGCGGAATTTTCACAAATGTGATTTCATTGGTTTTGGAGATTTACAGTATTGCACAGTACGGGATTGGATTGTACAGTATTGGATGTATTTGGAGTTCAAATTTTCATCCTCTAACAATGAGATTATTTAATTACAAGGTCGTTAGTTGAAATGTTTGTAAGTCGACTAAAATTATGTAGCGCTTCAGCATTTGTGGTTGAGAGATTAATGTTTTTGCGTCGTGTTAAGGCAAAGCTACGCGAAGGCTATCCGTTGAAGGGGGCTTTATAAAGGGGCTCTAACGCATATTCAGTTTACATATAAAGGAAACCTAGACCGTTCAACCAGTCAAAACAATCAAATAGCCTATTAATCTGTAAAACACCCTCGCGTCCCAATAACGATCCACAAGAGGACGCTTAATCAGAACCATGGTAAACAGTCCTGGCTGTAATATTTTTGTACCCGGTACTTGGGACTTATGTTCCCAGAACACAAGCCCAAAGTGCACGTGCGATAATCGGGGTCTAATGGTAAGGGATCAGATGGTCAACATCCAGACTATTAACTGGGTGTCCAGCAAATGATATCCTAATTTCAAAATCAAAAATGTTAAATATAAATAGAAGGGTGCAGTAAACGGTGCGTTTATCATTTAAGCTGTAAAATTTTACACAGGAGTTTCGCAATAGCAGTTACAGAAATCGCTAACAGTTGCCTCTGTAAGAGAAGGTCTCGACAATGGTTTGGCCTCCATATTCATGTGATCTGACTCCTTCTGACTACTTTCTGAAAGAAACTGTCCGCCGGAACCATCCCAACATGGTAGGCGAGCTTGAATCGTCGATTTGTGTGGCATGTGATTCCATTTCCGTTGATACATTACTAGCTTTGATACAAATTTCATTATTTTTTTGCGTCTTGAGGGTGGACATTTCTGAAGGGTGTAGTAAGGAGTAGAAGTGCAATGGATGCCTGCAGAAAATGAATTCATACCAATACATAATGATCGTCATCGATTTTGACGTGCAGCGCCATCTGTTAGCAGTGGCGTACAACATGTGAGAACACGTGAGGTTTAGAGGTTCTAATTCTTCTTTTCGAAGATTAATTACCATAAAATCTATATTTTTTTAATTTTCAACATAAAGGTGATTACTCTTATTAACATTAAGATTACATACCCCCCCCCCCCCTGAAAAGAAGTCTGTATACGCCGCTATGTTTATTAGTAGTTATTGTAGTTACTATTTCGAAACTACAGTGTAAAATTTTTACAGGTTATATTATTAGTATATCGTTACAGTATTCTTTTATTCACTCGGGATTTCTAATTTTGAAATCAGGGTTTCATTTGTTGTCATAATCAGAAGTTTTATAAACATAATAATCAAACTATGCATTAACGCACTCAAAAAAAAAGAAATATTTGATTCCTTTGTTTCAAATACTTTCTCTTCTACATTATTTTACTGTTTCCAGTTGGGTGTTTTTAACATATTTATAGACTTATCTAGTCATTCTTTTTAATGCTCGTCTCTTATTATTTTAAAACTTTTCATCGTCTAAGAAAGCTATAGTTCCAGACAAGTAAACGGTCTAAATGCTCTGACACTTAATTAGATTAAAAGCCATCAGAAACGAATACTTAAAAATCATGAGTATTATGGTGCAATTTAAACGATATCAGGAAATTCAGAGTCTGAAAATAAACATTTTCGCAAGGTTGTCCCTCCGCCTCTCATTAAACTAAACTATTGTCGTCAGCGAAGAAATTCAATATGTTCCAGATTTAACTGAAAATTCTGCCCATCAAGCGAATCTGATCAGGCTATGTGAACTTAGTTATGAAATAACTTGACGTCATTATTTCAAGGTAATCTCAGTTAGCCTTAGTATCTAAATTAATTGGTTGAAAATGTCGACTCTTTCTTGCAAAGGTATTGTATTTCAATTTGGTGGTACTCACCAGTCTGAGCAACTCAGATGTATTCAGGATCTTAATTTTCATAAAAATAATAATAATGGTCGACATGGCGATAGCCTTTTCTCTGACTCATCATTCAGTAATTTTCCTACACAGGGGTAACCGTGATCAGAGTGTAATGATAGACAAACAATTTACTTACGCTTGTTGTGGATGAAATATTCCAGATTCCATATTTACATAAATGCTGTGTCTAACATATTGCACCTAACAGTATGCAATATCTTTAGGATCACTTTCCTTATAAATTCTCCCTGGTGTTAATACACTTAATTGACACGAGGAATATACGCCGCAGTATTTATAATCAGTAGTTTCACCACGTGACGTGAATTGCCACTGAACGAGCTATTTATATGCAAAGCAGGAATTATTTAATAAGGTTGGTCGATGTATGTATGTACAACTGTTTGAAGTTTAGTCGTATATTTAGTACTGAAGGATCTGCCCTACATCTATTAGAAAAATCTTTATATTTTCAATCTGTTGTCATACACGAATTATGAACTGTCGTGAAACATCTTTAATAATTTTTAATTAATCCTATAAATCGAATGCTTTATAAAATGTCTGTTCTTCAAAATATTCCAAAGAAGCCAGAATTTATCGTCTTTAGATGTTAACAAAGTACGTCTTAAATCAGTATTATATTGAATGAAGGTGAAATTGGGAGGTATTTTTGGCAGGATTCGAGCAAATTTGGTCTCAATTTAGTATTAGTTATGCCGTACCATTTCATTTTAGTCACATATAATGTTTAATATTCATTGCTTTCACCGGATATTATTATTTAAGCAACTAATTCTACCATAAGTTCAAGATTTTTTTAAATTATTTATTAATAAGTATTTTTTTTACTATGCATATCTGTAAGAAAGTAAAGTAAAAGAAAGAAAGAAAAAAATAAATCAATGCTCTGTGCATACTGTAAAGATTTATTCCAGCGAATTAAAGGTGCGTTACAAGCAATATAAATACCCGATTTTACTATCTAATAAAAAAATTAAAGGAACTACTTTTTTATTGTGATAACCCATACCTTTCATATAATTTGTGTACCATCGTACAGCAGTTCTGTTTACAATGGTTTTGATTGATCAATATTAACAAAAAAAAATCTGCAGTTTATATCAAAAAAGCAATTTTTTCTACAGTCAACCTTGCACAGAAAACACAACGGTCGGGCATTATTGCTGGAGATAAAAACAGAAACAAATTATCTTTTCGATGTTCCTGTCTAAAAAATAAACAACATATTCCGTGAGACCGCAAATTTGGCATTCTGACTTCGTTTCCGAAGTATGAATAATTTGATCGATGTATACACGAACAGGAATGGGAAATCTTTTGCATCTAAGCCCCAAAGAGGAATTTCCCGGCATCATAATACTTCTTTCCTAGCGTCTAACAATCGTAAAACAAAATTGCTGGAATAGTAATGAAATGATTTCCGGTAAATGTGCAGATTAGTTTTTATTCACAAGTAGTTTCTTTTGTTACTTTTTTTTTATTTGAAAGTTTTCCAAATTCATCGATCTCAACTAAAAGAACTTTGGTAGAGTCATTGCCAAACCATATGAGAGTTTTTGTTTTTCATTCGATATTTTCTCAGTTTGATAAGGTAAATAGTGATATATCAAATGTGTACATATATTTGAAATATTTTAGGTAACGTTTAGTAATATTAACATCTGAATTTTTTTCCAAACTAGAAAGGGCCATTGGACGCGCCAGAAGTTAAAAAAAGAACAAATAAACTGAGTACATAAAAAAGATAAAAAAACCTGCACATATAATTAAAATCAAGATAAAATTTGCATACGGTCACGAGAATCCAGCAACGCCTATAGGCAGATTCCCCGGATATGGACAGACACGTTGAAAGTAGTTGACCGACATAAAGGTGTTGGAAATCACGAATAGAAAATGCTTATTTTAACCGTTCTATTCTTAGGACTAATGTCCACAAGGTGTCTTTTTGTACTAGATCGATGATACTCTACAAATCTGTAAGTCACTTTTTTCCCTATCTCGTTCCGTTTTCTAGATAGAAATGCTAACTTCAGTTTTCCACCAGGTGGCGTCGTAGCTGTTTCCATTTAGTAGCACATGGCTACTTTATTATACTTACGTTAGTAGTACTATACGTTAGTAGACACCATATTTATGAATATAGCAGCAGGCGTTCAGAAGTTAAGAGGGTGGCAAGGGACTTCAGTGGGCATACTGTAAATGGTAAAAATCTTCAAAAAATCACAGGCGGAACGGAAACGGAAGATATTTTCTGTTTTTTTCCGAAACTTTGCGCAGGTGACCTACCCACCATTATGCAACTTTTCTGTGCTAGGGCAAAAACTAAATCGAAAGTTTATTTTTTTACGCTCCGCCCTAATGGAAGGCCTGCGTAGATAAGCTGCCAGACAATCGTGGCGTGTAGCCAAACGAAAGGCGCAACAATAATGTCTCTGGGGTGCAGCTAGAAAAGATCATCTTTCCAGGCTCTATATCCGATACGCTCATGAAGGCTATTCCAGAACTTGTTTCTTTTTAATTTCATTTTTAACAGTCTGATGCCCGATCAGAGGGTAACTGTGTTGGTTTGTTCCTGACAGAGGTGCCTCTTCTTGCCAGACGATCAGCGGCCTCTTTTTCGAGTATGCCGCAATGAGATGGAATCTATTAATATACAATTAATTTCCCATAGTCGGACAGGCATTTTATACTACTTCTACAGTCCTGCATTTAAAATGAAGAGCGAAAACATCCGTGGCGGGCAGGAGGCTGAATGTTATTGGAGTGTAATGATAGACCCGTCTCTTTGTGGAGCTACCCGGCCAACATTTACAAGAGGCTAAATAGTCTATCAGCGTCGCAGTTTCTTTCAAGAAATCTCCAAAATTATGCACATTATTTGCAAAGTTTTCTAGGCATAATAGTATTTATTCAAAATATTGGCGTTGTTCATTTCAAGTTGCAGGTCGCAGTAAAAAAAAAAAAATGCACTCTTCAACGAAATGTTGATAGACAGGTAAAAATAAAAATTTTCGGTTTTTGTGTGAAATAAATAAAAACATTTGTTATTTCAGATCACGTCTGTAACATGTTATTATTATTATTATTATTATTATTATTAGGCATTGCATCTTACATCATAGCAGCTACAGATCTGCGATGGTCAAAAACTTTACACAGCCAAAGCCAGCCACTTAGCAAAAACGATTCTCATTTTTTTTTCAAATGAGAACTGAAGTTCTCTATTTTCTAGTTTCTGATTCCATACCTAGTGTTACTCCGCGGACGATAAATTTGAAACTGTTTGAAAAAAATTAAAACCGTTTCTTTTCTCTAGTCTACCTGTCCTGTGGCTGTGAAGGCTTTTTTTTTTTTAGAATCCGCCCAAATTCGCCAAACATGCTGTACCATGTTTCAGTTCTTTCTTCAGAATGCAACTTGGTTTAGAGAGTTTCAAGATTAAGTAAGCTGTTTCTTTCAGAGGGTTCCGTTGAACCAGAAGTATGGGATGCGAATACTGGCTAATTTTTTTCCTCTTTTTACTTCCGCCCTCTCTTTTGGCTAAAGTATCCGTGTTAGTAATATTTATAATTTATTTCTCCTTCTAATACGAAACAACATACCACAAAGAACTTCCTGAAGGACAGAAGACTCTCTAGATGAAATATTGAAGAAATGAATGTTTATTGCTTCAAGAAAATTTGGTTTGCACTGCTTCAACCGAATAGTTTTGTTGCTTTTTAACAAAATGTTTGTTAAATTAACAAAATATTTCTAGGAATTAACAAACATTTCTTTTTTTATTCAACAAAAATATTTCTTCGAAATAGAGCCATTTTGTTGTTAGAGATTTTGTTGAATTAACAAAACACTTTTTCAGCGCAGCCATTCGGGATACAAAAAAAAAAGAACAGAAGACTCTCTAGATGAAATATTGAAGAAATGAATGTTTATTGCTTCAAGAAAATTTGGTTTGCACTGCTTCAACCGAATAGTTTTGTTGTTTTTTAACAAAATGTTTGTTAAATTAACAAAATATTTCGAGGAATTAACAAACATTTTTTTTTAATTCAACAAAAATATTTCTTCGAAATAGAGCCATTTTGTTGTTAGAGATTTTGTTGAATCAACAAAACACTTTTTCAGCGCAGCCATTCGGGATACAAAAAAAAAAAAGAAAAACGAAAAAGAAAATCCTGTCGCATTCAAAAATGTGGGGGGGGGGGGATCCGAACAGTTTCTATTTAACAATTTCGAGAGAAAAGGTATTTGGGAACTTTTAAACACAGTTTATTTTGATTTTAATACAACATACTAACAATACCTAAAAATTTACATGCTTCAAAAAATAAATGAAGAAATACAACACGCTTCCAAATCATGTTTTATTGGATAAACCCGCTTTATATTTCAACATGCATGCCTTAGGGACAACACCCGGTAGTAAAAGCAAATATTTTTCTCTTTTAGAAAACACAAATTTCGGTAATTGATACAACACGCACCTATTTGCAATTGCTCAAACGTGACAATTTATACTAAGACTTTAAACAAGATTGTATACACTTTTTTTTTTTTTACATTCACTCGGTTTAAATTAACTTTTATTTGCAAAATTTTGTTTACGTAACTTCCCCTCGTTTTCTTATAAGAAAGTTTATTCACTTGCCGACATCCATTCCTTATACAAGAAAACAACTTTGATAAATAAATGGAAATGGGAAATAACAATGGGGGAAACTTTCTGTGTCTTTCCACCAGACGAGAAATTTCCCAGGTACCGGATCAACGTTCTTCCCCGGTAGTGCCTTGTAATTTCAACGGTGAATAGAGGGAATAGTAATGAAACTTGTTTCTATAAACAAATATTTTTCTCTAGTCCGTAAAAGTTATTCTTTTATTTTCCCAATATATTTCATTGTACGCTTTCTCTCCCGTGTGAACAATAACAATGCAATTAATGCTCAAATTTTCACATGTAGTGAGTAATGCAATTTATCAAAGAAATTCCTTTTAAAGCAAGACCCCGAAAAAAGCCTTTACTTTCCAAGAATATTTAAAGCGGAACACAATACAGACTGTTTGATTTTTGATAGCTTACAATTTAAGGGGATTTGTAGATATAAATTTACATGTATGATACTATCAAGCAACGTTAAATCTTAAGGTGAAAAATCAATCGTATTCTTAAGTTTCCCTAATAATAAAACATGCATTCTAGGGTACAACACAACCTGGGACGGATTACATCAGTAATCACATATTAAATTAAATCATAATTAATGATTTATCTTCAGTGAACTCAGTGACTTATAATCTGAGAACCTTTACCGAGTTTTTAACCAGTGATACAAATAAATAATTTAGTGAAAACAGTGCATACATAATTTAAGCCTTTGCTTATCGCGGAATTAGAAATTTAAGAATAATCCACCTATTACTGAAATAAATTTGCTTACTTTTCAGGAAAAGACGACAAATTTGAGTTTTGGCTCTTAAATTTCCTATTACGAATCACTCTGAGCAAATATGATTATTATAGAAACTAATTATCCAAAAAGCATAAAAATTTGTAAAATGAGTCCTGCAAAAATTGTTCTATCACAGTTCCATTGTAGCAATGATCATTTTTCTATTTTTGTCCACTTCCCTGATTATTTGAAAATCACCATTATCTTTGATTGCTGTATCACCTGATTCTGCGAATAATCACAATTTTACTGTGGTTCATTTTACTAAAATTCCGTTTTATGTGTGCATTTGATTACTGTTAAAAATGTTAGGTTAATGTACTAAAGAAAAAAAATTGTTACCGAATTAAATTTCATATGATTTAGAAATTTAGACCTACACTAGACTATCTTTTGAAGCGTACTCAAAAAATCATTTTCAAAAATATTTGTTTAATACTCTACTTAAACATAATACTTCGGAATGATGGCTGGTCTTAGGGCATTATTACTCAGCCATTTTACGTAGAGCCGCCATTTAAAAGTCTCAATCTCATAGCATTATATAATGTAGAATGTGTTCCGAAACTTATTTTTGGTGTTATATTTCATTTTAACTACACCTTATAGGTGTACTTTCTTGTCAAAGCTAAAGATTTTACCAAAGTTTATTATAGGTCTGTGTCGAAATTCCCTTCCAAGATACATTAATTTGATAAATAATGTTTTGACATAATGGACTGTGGTCGATAAGAAAAGATTTCTATCGCTACAGGATACTTACTGGATTATGCTGGACCTCTATCCGACAAATGTTTACAAAAAAAAATATGGCAATTCACAAAGGGCTATATTTTAAAACTTACACAAAAATAAATCAGCAGAATTCGTGTGACATTTCCGAAGGGGTTATTCTTTACACAAAGATAAGTCATGCTAAATTTTCTACCACTATCCGAAACAATTATGTCCTCCGTACGTATGGCACTGCATGCCTAAAATTCGAAAAAAATCTCAAAAAAAAATTTCCTGGTCGGCTATTCTGAGCTTTAATGAAAACTCAAAATATGTAATGGTCCACTGAGAAACAGCAAAGAATGTTTTGGGATGATATTGTGTACTCTTGTAAAAGAACTATAAATTCTGCATACACTTTTTTTCTATGAAAAACACTAACCCTAACTAATAAACCTCAATGCCAAATTTTTTTTGTTTGTAGTATGTTTAGGACGATACATTTTGAACGATGATTACTCGTACAGCGTAGAGGATACCCGTACGGGGTCATGGGAAAAGGATAGCCACATTTTATATAATCATATTTAATGAAATACATAATATAAACAAACAATTCTTTTGATGTAATTTACAGAATTCAAAAGAATTTTAACTTAATACATTTCAATATGAGCACCTTTGGTGTTTTCACGCATACGAAGTCGAAAATCATTCTTTGACGGAACAAGGTCACAATGGAACAGTTGCAAAGGTAATTCACCCTCATAAATGTGTCAAATCTCGTACCTGTACGCTATAAATAATGTTTTCGACATAACCTCAGAAAAAAGTCGAAATGTGTTAGATCGGGACTTCTCGGAGGCCATTGTAAAAGACACGATCTACCAATCCATACGCTGGGGAACCGATTGTTGAAAACCTCTCCGATTATTTGTCACATTTACAAACCTAGGACACCTGGCAAGTTTCTTTAAAATAATATTATGGCGTTTGCGATTTTTTCAGAATAATGAGCTTTCGAAATCTGCCCAGGATTATTTTGAGTGCTCCACTACTGTTCATGCTACCTACAACAGTTTCAATAGTCATGAGTACATGGTACAGTACATCGTAACAACATAGTCATGAATACATAGCACAGAATACCGAAACAACATATATAAATTTTGTCGCAAAATATTCAAATTTAAAGGACGAACGTACGGAAAAACACGTAAAAGAAACTTATAAACACTTTCAACTTTGATGGAAAGGGTTAAAAATAGCTTGCTTTATGTATTGTACATAAAGCCGTTACTGATTTCAGTAACAGGTATTTTTCGTTGAAACAAAACCTATCAGTTATTTCACTGATCTATGAAATATATTTCAGTTATACACCGCATCGTTCAACGTTTTGTCAATCAATAAAAACCACTTTCGTATGCTACTCATTTAAATGAATTAACACTTTTTTAATTCGTAACTATTTTTGACGGGGTATCTGACTAAGTTCAATAATGTTATCCATGTATTTTTCTTTCAGGTTTAAGGCATGAATAATTAGCATTTATTATTGTATTGAACTATAAAAAGTGCTCGTGATTTTTAAAGTAAAAACGGGTCTTTTGCTGCATTCATTTTACATTAATAACCAACTAGTTCACATTAGTTATTATATATTAGTTCACATTTATTATATGTCACTAAAACTTTACCATTACTACTTTTCTTTAATGTGTCCTTCAATAAGATTAAATACTATTGAAAAATAATTTTTGATAGTCGGAAATACATATATTTTCTAGTCATTTTTATAAAAGCTTAGATACTGTACATCCATGCACACTTTAAGTGCTGTACATGGATTTGAACATTTAATTTCGAATCAGTATTTATTTGGCTTTGTAAACATTTTTGCATGGTCATCTTTTAAATCTATTTCTTACCCGAATTTTTAGCCGTAACTAACACAGTTTTAAGCATACTGTACGAATACTGATTTTCGGTAGCCTAAGGCCACATAATTATAAAACTAAAATTTGGTTGAAGACTTGATAGGACTAGAGATTATATTACTGTATTAATAATAACCAAGCACCAAGTAATAAAGGAAAGCGTTTAAGAATGAATATTGAAAAATACTTAAAACCTGGTGCGATCCACCGCAGAAAACGCGCTTATCCCTTAATTGAATTTGCAGTTATCAATATAATGGAGTTGATCACGAGGCTGCTTGTATGTTATTCCTGAAAACTTTCTGGGTATACAAATGTAGGGATTAAGAGTACTTAACCATTAATGGTTAACGCATTTCATGCTATTTAACCATAAACATGCGTGTTTCTATACTTAAATAAAATATTATCAGATTAAATATTTATGGAAACTGACTGTTGAATATTTTACCACTACATAAATTCATATAGGATGCGCTGTTCAATTTAAAATATGAAATGAAAGCTTTGCGAATTTGTGCTACAAATCAGGTAAGGCTGTCATCTTTCTGATCTAATAATGCAATCCACTTTTCATATATTGATAAGCTATATACTACAGAATTTCAAATCTCTCTCTCAAACAGTAGTGTAAAGGACTTACACTACTGTTAGTCCTCACAGACTCATATCACATTTAACGGGTTATGTAATGACAAAGTAATTTGTTTATGGTAAATTAAATAAGTGAATATGATGTTATTGGCACGTTACACTTTCTCTAATAAGTTCATTTGTATTAATCATCAATTGCATTCTACCTCCGAAATCTCATTTGAAATAGCAGTTTCCCCTTTATTTCTAAATGAACACCCCCATCTTAATTTCCCTTTCAAAGATATCTGTTATTGATTTCAAGAATTGATGAGAGGTGAAATACAGGTCTAAGGCGGGTGGTCCAAAACTGAGGGACCGCCACACGTGATTAAAGGTTGATTCAAAAGTCTCCGGAACTCAAACTGTTTCTTTCGAAAGTTCTCTGGTTGCTAGGCTAAGAACTTACTAAGGGATGAGAACGTTCAGATTTAAAATATGTCATTCAGGTGTTGAGTATAGGATATGACGATGTACTGGGGAGAAGAGAGTTTTTATAAGACTAAATTAGTTTTCGTAAAGTATCACATTATGAATAGTAAAAATTGAATTAAAAGATCTTATATCCGTTTACTCCTAGTAGTGTGTACAATTACTAGTTCAGATTTTCATTTTAGTAATAATGTATATAACACGTGAATTAAATGTAATTTATCTTAAATTTCTCAGCTTTTATTAAAGTATTCTGTTTTTGCAAATACTAAATTTATACGAGTAAAATATTATCTTATAACGTGAGTATTATAAATAACTTTAGGTTCACTAACAGAATATTAAAAATCTGTGTATATATTTTTTAAATACATAAAGAAAGCGTAAAACGTGTCTATGCTTTGCAATTCGTCTATTTACACAGAAGGAGCATCATAGAGGATGTACACAGATTGTAATAATGACATTTTAAAAACTCGCGCATTTATTTCTCGTTTAGATTTATTTCGTGCTTAGTCTCTAAGACGCATTAAGCTTTTGAAGCCGGCTCGTATAACTTCCGTCCCATAAAAAAATCTGAACAGCACAGCACGGACTCGGCACTACATGTGTACCAAAATGTGCTTCCCCCGCCCCTCACCTCTCTATAAATATCTTTTATTTTATCCCCTTTTCGCCACTTCACTGGGAAGCTATTTTGTTGACAAATTTCTAATGCTCTGTTTCACACGTGCAGAAAATAATACATTTTCAAACTCTGAAAAACTTCGAAGTAGAAAGAGTTTATATCTGCGGGTTAGTAAAGAACCTATATTGATGATTGCGCTGTTATAAAGCATCACTTAGTTTTTCAATATCTACTGTCAATTTTTATTCTCAACAGAAGGCTAAAGTTATGTTGAGCCAGCAGAACTTCAACCACTGAGCCTTTTCGAATATACGTTTTAATCCTAGCTTTTAATCGGCACTTCAAATTTCTGCGCCGAAAGTGCGTAAAAAAATGTATAACTTTTATTTTTCAGCTCACACAAACACTTTGCTATGTGAGATTTTATAAATTCCAGTGGCACTTTAAAATACTGAAGACTGATTGAATTCAAGAAAATATCTACACACACACCTAGTCATTTCGAAATATGTTGAGAATTAATTAAATATCAATAAGTAAACGCACCGATATACCTTTACAGAATGTATGATTTTCTATTGTAAAAAATTAATTATATCATTCATGTGTGAGGACCATTTACGAAGATTTAAATGCAGTATCAATAAACCAAAAGCTTAATAAATATGCGCCAAATGTTAATTCATTATTCAACCCCACAAAGAAAAAAAAAATCATATCTTAGCGGTTAATATAATCAGCCGGAATTCCACAAAGATCGTAGCGTAAAAAGAAGGAAGTTTTTATAAGGTAGCATTTTTTCCCTCTTTCCAAATCAGATAACGTAGAATGACGAAGAAAAAAACACGTGATAATTAATGTTTTAAGCAAATAACGTTTTCTTTGCACAGAATCTATGTATTTCTACGCAAAATGACTTTAACACGAATTTATGTGAATCGCTATTTTTAAAATGGGGGAAAATAAACTATTTTTTACGGGTAAATCTCGGCATTCCATGTTATCAGAATGTTACATGGATGAGAAGCCACATTCGGAGAGAAAATGAGAAAAAAATAATTTTTTTTTAATGTAATTTTCCCGGTGAATGATTACAGTTGATTAATGAGTTTAAAATATCTCTTCATAAAAATTACACTTATGATGATGAAAAGTTCTTCTAACTAAAAGTATCAAATTTGCCTTCTAATACTTTTTAAATCGTCACATTTAAGTGTCGGAAAACTTGATTTAATTACATATTTATGTCAGCGTTCTTGTTCGTAGAAATTCTTCCAGAACAGGAAGTTTCTGGCATTTCTTCAGTTTTTTTGAAGGAAATGATCATTAATCAACGAATTTTAAGATGATGTAATTCATTTAATTATAGATTATAATTATAGAACAAAATTTAAAAATCATTTTCTGTTAACAGCAAATATGTATTGTGTAAGTTATATGAATAATCTCGAAGCAGATGTTTTTTGCACATCTGCATTCCAATAAAGTGTTTGGTAACGAAGAAGTACGCTTTCCCATTTGACAATTTTTTATGTAATTAGTAAATCACTCAAACATTCGGGAATATTTTTTATCAAGTGTGATTCCGATTTGGTTGGACTGCTCAAAACAGCACGCGAATAGTGACGTAGAAAGAAACTATATCTGAAAAAATATGATTTAGAAAGAAAATATGTCTCAAATATTTGTAACCGAACCTACATTCGCATTCTGCACAAGCAGACAGAAAAATCAGCACTAACGTCATCCACGTTATTCTGAAAAAAAAAAAAACTTATGATATGAAACTTAAAAAAAAAGAAAACTTTACATATAACTTTACATAAATATATAAAACAGTGGCGCATGCTGGGTTCCAAAGCTGGGCTATATAACTCCAGTAACGAAACGGAAGGACATTTTCCTCTGATTTTTCTTCACATATCTTAATTCGCTCATTCGCATGATTGACGTGTCCAATCCAAAATTTTAGGCTAATACTGATGAAAACTGATATTCGTAGTGCTTCGCAGCTACTTTAGCAAGCTCGATGATTTGCGGTTCCAGTTGCCTCATTGGCATGATTGACGTGTCCAATCCAAAATTTTAGGCTAATACTGATGAAAACTGATATTCGTAGTGCTTCGCAGTTACTTTAGCAAGCTCGATGATTTGCGGTTCCAGTTGCCTCATTGGCATGATTGACGTGTCCAATCCAAAATTTTAGGCTAATACTGATGAAAACTGATATTCGTAGTGCTTCTCAGCTACTTTAGCAAGCTCGATGATTTGCGGTTCCAGTTGCCTCATTGGCATGATTGACGTGTCCAATCCAAAATTTTAGGCTAATACTGATGAAAACTGATATTCGTAGTGCTTCGCAGTTACTTTAGCAAGCTCGATGATTTGCGGTTCCAGTTGCCTCCTCCTAAATATTTAGATATGGATTGCAAGGCAGCGTTGTTTGTCTTTAGGGTACAGCTCAAAAAGCCGAAGTAAAACATTTTAATCCTCATTCGATGTTGATCTAACTTACAGAATGCAGATATGTCGAGTCACAGACGTCTTTTGAAAGTATTTTTGATTCGAAGTCAGAACAAGATCATTTTCAAAACTGTTTATGGAGCCAGGATCCCAGTTAGAGAAGATGTACCTAAGCTATAATATATGGGTCACAGATGGAATCAAACCAACAACTTTTAATGATCGGTTCAATATTCCCACAGGTTTTTATCTCACCTCACAACTATAAACACTAGCTACACCTCAGACCATGGCTTGACGTGACTGGCAATTTAGGGGCGGTGAAAGTATTGAATTCAAGAGCATAAAAGCGGAATTTCTTTTAAATTTCCATACAAATGTTGAAAATCACAAGATTTTGTGAGAAAGTTCACGGACATGCACTCGCTTATTCCTCTGACTGATCCAAATCGCTGCTATGAATAAGGACTGTAAACGAAATCGAAGCCTTGTCATATTTTAATGCAAGTTTCACAAATCGAATTATTTTTACTAAAAAATAATATATTAATCAATTAGAATACATTTTATGGGAACAAAACAATAATCTGAGAAGGAAAATGAGTCCCTGTTTCATGTGGATAAAAAATTCTTTGCACAATTCCACATTTTTACTAGGTTAAGACATCGGGTACTTTTAAGGCGCTCTTGCCTATCGTTAAGGTTTAAATGCTGATGTATAGTGCTTACCGACCATATTTGGTTTAGGGGTTATACTAAAACAGTTAAGTGGTACTTAGAAGTCCAGTTTGTAAAAATCTGTACTCCGAATTGCCCTACACACATTCTATTAAACCCTAATATCCATATGCGTAGGACTTGCGAGTTTACAAACGCAACCAAAACAATTTAGTAAGCGCTAGTAAGCGCTTCTCATGAAGTGAGGCGTGTTATTTATAGAATTTTATAAACACTCTGTGAAACTTTGGTTATTTAAAGTATCGGGTACACCTTAGTGGGTCTCAGGATCAATGAATATCAATATCGCGAATTTAGGCTTACAATTTTAACTTGAGCATTTACAGAATGTACGCAAAAACCCAAGCAATTTACCATTAGAGGTTAGATTTACAAGAATCTTATGACAATCCTATGCTGATTCAATATGCTGCTTGGTGGTATGGTGCTTTTGATCAAATGTATAGAAAATAGGGTCCATTTCACTGAAAAATAATATATCCTTCAAGTTTTTTAGATTGATCGACACAGCACATTAATTCCGACTTTATTGAGAAGATCAATTTCTTTTCTTATAGGGGTCTTGGCATGTAAGGGAACTGACTGACTGAAGTACATGATGTAGTTATCTACACTAGAAATGAAAGAATAACAATGATAATTTTATGTACTGATTCGTGCTATATTTACTTACTAATACAGAATTGAATATTTTGTTTTTATTCCGTTTAAACAGGTTATTTGATCTATAAATTATTATGAGAATTTCTCTTTTATTTAAAAAGTAGTAAATTAATCGAAAGTGTCATCCGATTAGTCTTTCAAAACCTAACTTTATTTTAAATACACAATGAAAAAGTAACAAAACATATTTAAAATATTAATCGTGTTTATTTAGAATAAAAATTATTCATTCACCATATAATATACAAATTATTTCATAACAACTCGGACTATAAAAAAATGCATAAGGGAATTGTACTTCTTAACTTCCAAATTATATCCCCATTTAAAATTATGATTATGTCTCGGTTTCATTTCCCTTGCGATATATTTTATTCACATTTCGCGATAATTTTAAATTTTTTTAGAAACTCCGTGTCAAAATATTTGTTTATTGTCAAAATATATCCCTTTCTCTATGTTTTAGTTTTCAAGGAACTTAATGCTCATTTGCATAACAAATTGTTTTTTAAATATCTTCAAATATAGTTACGTTTATTTTAAATAAAATACTCTGAATTTATTTTTAACAATACTTTTCGAAATTTAAATTTTATTTAGTTTTCATTAAGACACAAGACAGAGGTGTGACAGAGAAGATTAGAGATATTACAGTAAAGTAAAAAGTCATATTTCTCAGACATTCCTCATGTGACATGACATGTTTTATTTCTGAAAATAATCTTTAATATTCAATACATACAATTTTGTCTTAATAAACTTCATTTGAAAAATAAAACTTCGAAAGTTTAGTAACTGCACATTAAAAAAGATTATATTTGAAAGCAAGCTAAGAAAAAATGTGAATTTTCTAGCTTTCACATTTTCTAGCTCACTAGAAAAAATCTGAATTTTTTCTCATTTCGACTAACTTATAATAAATGATAAAGTACTTAGAATTGAACACTTAATAATAAATATTATTTTTAACATTATATATTTTGAAGTTTAATTCAAGACTTTCTTTTCGAAGAAATTTTTGAAGTATTGTTGAAATTATATATTTCTACATGTGTGTGTGGGTTTTTATGTATCTATGTCTACATGTATGTAGACAAACATACACAAATATATGTATTGTGGATACACATAATTAATCCGTTCATTTCCTTCAGCATATGCATTAAAATGAATGTATGAATTCTAAGATATAAATTTAAACTTTATTGAATATTATACTTAAACAAAGCCTTGAAGTTTATATATATGAATTATCAGGTTGTAACGGAAGTTTTCCGCCAGATTTGCTTGAGTCAGCTCACGCGGTACCCAGCTATTGACCTTATATGTCAAGTTTATGCGATGCTTAGCGCGACTAATGGACATGGCACTAAAGTCTAACTCTTTTAGCTAGCCCTCGTGGATGAAGATTTTATCTTCTTCCACAAATTCTGGTAGGCGGGCCTCATCAGCATCAGTAGTCTGGTCAGAGCGCTCTGCTTCTTAAATATCCTAGTCCTCGTTTTTGAACTTTCGGTACCAAATCTTCACAGTGTCATATGATACAACAGTAGTACCTTAAGCTGTACACATGATTCAGTGTCATTCTGTAGCTGACTTTTTGCGACAGAACTGAGAGTAAATGATGGATCAATCTGTTAGCGTGGTAGTTCCATTTCAGACACCTTATACTTAATCATAACGATATTGTTTTACGGATTTCACAACACAGTGCTCTAAAACAAGTCTTTTCTTTCAAATAACAAAAATCGTTTTACAAAATATTGGCAAAGACACCAACGCGAACTGCTTGTGCAGGCAATACTTGGAGTGGCGGAAAAATTTCGTTACAACCTAATATTTAGCCACTCTCCGTAGTGTGAAATAAAGCTTTCGGTTAAAGCTTTGGTATAATCCCTTTTTGGCGCTGTTTCTATTGACAACTTTTTTCGGCGCGATAAATAACATAATGTGTCAAAATCTAGCCATTGTTTGCCTTTTGTTCATGAAATAAATATCAACTGGAAGTCTGGGGAATCAAAATCTATAAATAGATAAAGTAAACTTATACATATCTGTTTAAACAAGAAAAAACAATTAGTATATTAAAATAATCTGTCGTCGCCAAAAATATTTCCTAAAAGAGATAATACTGAAACTGTTGCAGACCTTCTAAGAAGGAGAGTGAAACCAATGGCCTAATGTGTTTCATATTCAGCCTGCATGTCACAATCCGAGGTCCGATCTACGTGCTGGGTAAAGTCAACTCATCCTTTAAACACTTGTGTGGATCGATAGTATGAAGGCTAAGCTTGTTTAGGTACTAAACACTAGGGAGCAAATTTCAGGCAGACTATCTGGCCTTGGCCACAAAGGCCTCAATACCTTGGCCCTTACGTGGGCTGCCGTGCCCCAGAGTTTAGTTTGATAAAGAGCGTGCCCTATTACAATACCTAAATGCTGACAAGTTTTTAATTCAAAATGAAAATCAAAACTGTTTCATTGGAATAAACGTTGGATATTAGATAAATAAACAAAAGTGAACTGTAATAACTAAAGTTGTGTTCAGGAAAATTACATTCATATTCATTAATATACTGGGCGGCCACAATTATAGTAGAGGTGCTTAGAGCCCGATTGTGAGAAAAATGTTGGTATAAACTGAACCAAATTTGTAGTAAATACTAATTAGACCATGGGGTTATATATATACAAAGTGCCCCATTAATACCGCCCAAACAGTGCACAGCCAGATTCCTCGTTAAGGTATATGAAAAATGCTCAAAGAACCATATCTATAGGACCCATAGTTTACAAGAAAAATGCGAGAAAAACAGCAGAAACGTCACATCCGGTGTACGAAAGAGCCTTTATTGAAAGCAAGAACATAGTTTTTTGACTATACTTTCATAAAATGTAGTTCAAAATGTCCACCGTGCATATTGGATCTTGCATGCGTGCGCCATGTAATGGCTAACTGCTCACGTTGCACCCATCTGGTGCCCACATAAATATACACAACCTGAAGGGGAGGGAATAAATCACTTTTTGTTGTAATTAAGTCTTGATAGATCAATTCTTTTAAATGTTGCCATTGGAAGGAATTCAAAGGTGCTAGATCTGATGAGCGGTGCGGCCTTAAAATTGAGTACCCCATATCTAATCCAGTGGACAATTTAATGTTTCGAATTGTTTTTCCTGCACCGGACGTGACGTCATATTTTGCTTTTCCTATTTTTCTCAAAAACTATGAAACGTACAGGTACAGTTCTTTGGGCATTATTTATGTAATCCCAACGAGGACGGAATGTAAAGCATGAGTATTTAGTATTTATGAGATACCCTGTACATGCATTGAAGAACACATACTTTCAAAAGAAAATATAGATAGAAAATACAAAGTACATTTTCTATGCTATTTAGAACTCAAAATATTATTTGCGGGTGAATTCTTAATTTTCAGTACACCATACAAAGCGAAAAGATTTTACATGGAATAAATTCCTTGGCATTTATAAGAGATTGATATGAGAATAATTTTCTACAGTCTACGTAAAATTCTCTAATAAGTGATATACGTGACGACTTTTAATATGAGCGTCTAGCCTTTTTATGAATTTCCATACTGTTTTAGTGGAGAAGAACCATATTAAACTAAAAAATTCATTTCTAATACTTCTACAGCATTAATTCCGTTTCAGTATTTTCATTAAATAGTTATATATGTTTTCCCCAACTACTTTTCTCAACAATCGTGTACTTTAAACTCTCAAATCATTAAATTTACTTAGTGGATTCTTGGATACATCAAAGAATTTTAATACATTATTTTTTGACGTATTACAATAAATGAAGGAAAAAAATTAAATCGGATACTCTTAAAAACCATTTACACCATTTCCTTTTTAAACATCCAAAAAAACTCGACTATAATGCATCTTATTTTTAACGGAATCCTTTTTTCCGCGTCTAAATTATAGAGTTCTTAAGTACTTATGAATGTAATAGAAGAATTAAATTTAAAATATTTGCTCAGGCAGCTTTATACGAAATAAAAATACGTGCTTCTTAAGAAAATTATTTAAGTACATTGGAATACAAATTAATCTTAAATAATCAAAGCACGGAATTGATATTATATGGTTTTAAATTTTCATTCCTCTTTTTATGGCTTCAACAGCATAGCATGAGAAACATTAAAATATTTCTATCAAGTAAATTTAAAAATTTGCATTTTTGAATTCCGCATATTATGGCTAGAAAGATAAACATAGAACATATCGGAATATCTTTATATGTACATAAAAGTATTACTTCTAAGGTATTTTTAAGTGAAAAGTAAATAACATATTAGTTTAGCAAACATATGTATTCAGGATTTGCAAAACATTTTTAATGAAGTAGAATTAAGTTTTTAAAACGAATGTATTCTTTTATATAATAAAGAACTCTTTCATCACCATAATATCATTTAAAATATTTGCAAATTTTTAATTATTATTAGATTGGATATCACGTACATGTAAACTTTGGCATAAAATGTAAATTTACTTTAAGAAAGTTTTTTGTGTTTAGAGAAAAGGCTAAATCTTCAGCATTATGGTAAGTTTTATAGAATTTCATTAAGACTAATTAGAAGATAAGATAATGCATTTCATAAAACTATTACATGCATATCTAAGCTAAACATATTGCATTTTTTCAAACCATATATTAAATTAAAAATTTATAATATACAGTAATAAAGCCATAAATTTTATTACTGTACTTTTAAGTTTTAACCTTTAGCTCAATTATCGTCGCTTTATTCTAATAATTTAATTATTCATTTCTATACGCAGAACCTCAACATTGTGTTTTATTCATTAAATTTCCTACTATTGAAGATTTCTAGAACAGCAATTTAAAGACAAAAATAGTCACATTCTAATTTTTAAATGTTTGGTATTTAAAAAACTATTTCTACAAACTTTGGTTTTGATATATTTTATTGTTTGCTTCTATCAAAATGGTATTTTAAAAACACGTTTTCTCACAAATATTGTTTGAGATTAAAGCACAGTTTGCTGCTAATCGGCATAACTAGATTTTGGCTTAGAAAATTTTTGCTCAGAAAACTGAGAAAATTATGAACCTTTAAATAGGTGAATATAAATTGGATTAAATCATTCCAGTAACACATTATAAGAAAATAATTACTGATGGAGGAAACCTCACATTAAATTATAATTTTAAAACATATCAAATTTAAATAATATACCCACTGGAAA
Organism: Cheiracanthium punctorium; assembly: GCA_038373885.1. NCBI lineage: Eukaryota > Metazoa > Arthropoda > Arachnida > Araneae > Cheiracanthiidae > Cheiracanthium > Cheiracanthium punctorium. The sequence continues at coordinate 158,422 of JAWZYV010006519.1, read as the reverse complement.
CAAAAATCTACCCTGTAAAAAAAAAATAATAATAAATAACTTTAAAGACAGACGGTTATGTTTTCAAAACTTATACACGGAAATGTTTGATTTATTTCAAAAAGATCCTGGCTTTTATCCATGGGAAGCAACATACGCCATAAAAAATTGTATACGTGACTACACACAAATAATACTATTGGAAATAATTTTTTTTCAACTCTCACCTAGTCTTCTGAATCGAAAGTATGTTCAATATCTTTGAAATCGTCTGTTTAAGACAACCACGACACTGATGCACTTAGATTGGAGATATGGAATGCATGATGAGACAGACGATGTTTGTAAAAGAAAACCTGGAGTTTTTATATTTCAAGTAAAATCTTTCAGAGCGAGGTTTTGAGTTAAGATTTTTTTTACTTATTGGATAATAAGCTCTTCTGTATTCTGAATTTCAAATACTCTGGCGCAGTTTTTCGTTTTATGAACAAAATTTTACATTACGCAAACGGATAAACAGACGAGCGCTTCAATGTTTTGGTTAGACTGCATCTGTGCTCTGCCATTGTTTTAAAGTCTGAGATTTAAGTAGATTTTCATGACATTCAATGCAAAAAAATTAATTTTCTAAAATGGAAATTCGTATATATTAGTATTGTGCTTCCTGCCTTTGCATTATTCTTATGCTTTCTACTTCAATGTTAATTCCATTATAATAGTTTTTATTTAAAACCCCACTTTTAGTTCAAGCAACTCTGTGAAAGACAGATTTCAATATTCCGATTTCATTTCACTCAAACTTCTCTGGTTCATCAGATTAAAACTGCTTTTTTTCATTTAAAAAAATTTCAATAAGCTATTTTATAAAATAAAGTTAAAATATATATCATATTATAAAATATATTATATTTTATAATATAATATATTTTGTAATATAAAGGTAGTTTATAATATAAAGTCCTCAAGCATAGCTGGGTGTACTCAATTACGAATAAATCATTTTTTTAGGTCTCTACAAAATGAACCAAGATATATAGCAATTATTGATAATAGCTGTGTGTATCTGAGTAACTGCAGAGAATGTCCAATGTTTATAATCATTATTTAAGTTATAACTTCACAGATCATTTCAGATATGTGTTCAGATATGTGTATGGTATTGTAAATAATTCAGCAGATCAGATGATCAAGCGGTAAACCAAACAATTAATAAAATACAATATAAAAAGAAGATAACAGGGACATAATTCAGCTACTGTGACACGTTTCAATTATCAAACACAGCATACTACCTTTAAATATGCAAGTAATGTGCCTTAGAAAAGAGCTAATATCTTCACAATGAGGCACAATCTGCCTCATAAATAATTTTAGTAACGTAATGTTCAATGAGCAAGGAAGATATCCATCGATTGATGAAAATATCAAAATTAAATGTACAATCACTCACTTATTTGTAAGACTAACGAAGTCACAGATGAAGCATATATATATATATATATATATATATATATATATATATATATATATATATATATATATATATATATATATATATATATATATATATATATCTAGAGAGAGAGAGAGAGGGAGGGATCAATCAAATTGTACATAAGTTATTATCATTGTTTCAGTACTTTATATCTATTATATAAGGAAGTGCTACGCTCTTATGTCAACTTACTGATTTTTCTGGAGCACAGTTCTAAAAACAGTTTTCATTCCGTAATCGGTTTTAGAATGAATCTTCAAACATTCTTTAAAGAATGGCGACATTTTCTTTCAAAAGCTAAACTTCCATTTAAGATTGAGAGTAGTTTGATTCATAGACTATGATTTTGGGGAAAAATTGCATTGTAAAATGCTGTACTCGTTCGACATATGTATATTAATCGATATTATTTGAATTTTATTTAAAAATTGATTTTCTCGAAAAAAATCTGTTTTTAACTGCACTTCTTGTATGCAGTATTTTTATATATTTTTTGTTTGTTTATGTGTACTATCGATTTATTTCTCTCTCTGTGTTTTGGTGCAGAAAAAGTATTTTTCTTTGTATTATCAGAAATACTGAAATCAATGGTGTTTGTTTATAATCCCACTGCATAGAATGTGAACCAAAAAACAATGGAATCGGAAAAAACTCAAATTATATATCCAATTATCACAAACGTTTCGCAAAAAATATATTTAAAAAATAATAGAACGTTAAGGATTTTTAAATGAACTTTTTTATTTTCTACCCAGATCTAGTTTAATTCTTAAATTTTAATTATATAAAATGAAATACTGTCATTTTTATGCACACAGGAAGGAAATCTATCATAGGATTTGCATTTAAGTTATTTTTAAACTAATATGTTCCTTTCACTATAAATATACGGTCAACCCTGCTTAATGGAATAACCAATTTGCCACGAAATTTTTATTAAACGGGAAATTCCATTATCCGGGATACCATTGAAAAATTAATGTTTAATACATTGAAAATTTATTAAAATAAGCGGGATATTTCTTTAACCGATATTCCACTAAGCGGGTTAACTGTTTTAACGCGGAAACACAAATTTACTTGAAAACTGCTTTCACAACATACAAATCGAAAAAGGTGAGCAAATGGATATCAAAATAAGGCTATTAGTACAGAAAAAAATGAATAAAACATGAAAAAAAAATACAGCCATTGACCGTTTTCCGTTTGGACTGTGATTCATCCACAGAGGGGAGGGGGTTGGATCGACAAACTATGAGCAGGAGGTGGCATTATATGTATAGTTCTACCCCAAAACGTAACCTCTGTTTGTTTTACTCTCTCTCCCTCACACTGTGGTCATGTTATGGAACGGATATTTTATAGTTCCTCTTTCATATTTCTATTGTTGATAACAAGGGAGTCATTGTGGTCAACTGCAGAGCCACTACTACATACAGTAAATGGAATTTACAAAAGTACCAGCGTATTGCACTATCAGAAAGTTGTGAATTAAAATGAGACACTCCTAAAAGTACATTTCCCGTTTCCTAAGAGATATTGGACCGAAAAGCAGCTCCGATTTTGTGTTTATTTTTAAAAAAGAAATATTTTTTATTCTACAGGAACCATAATCACCAACTTTTTTCCGACTTAGATAAAGAATCGGAAATGCTCGTCGGCTAGATGACGAAAAAAAATTATTCTAGGAATGATTTGCCTCAACAAAGTTGCTCTGAAAGGAGCCCTTTTAACACTGTATTGATACCAAATTTCCAGTGCGCTTTATTAAATCCAAAATTACCCATTATTTTAAGCTTAAAACTCTAAAATATGTGTATTATACACAGTTAAACGAAGTATTATAAGTAATTAAACAGCTGACCTAAGCATAGAACTTTCAACAAATTAGCCTAAACAGTTTTGCGAATAGTTTGCTACTCGCAGTTTAACAGTGAATGCTCACTTAATTTTGTCATGTGTAATGTAAATACCTTAAAGAGTCTTACAAAACCATTCATTGCAGCATCTAATTGGAGATACTACATCAAACGCTCGACATTGACGAAATAAGTCATCTTTAAAACGCTATTCAGATCTCAGAGGTTTGATTTACTAATTTAAACGAACTGAGAATATGTTATAGTGTCCACTAGCCATGTGTTTTATAATAATATACCTATATAAAGTTCAGAGCAGTATTCACGCTAAATCAGAAGAAAATCACTCTAAACATCTTAAACAAAGAGCGTATTTAAACCTATTGAGTGTATATTAATGGATATTTGGATCATTCAGTTTACCGTATTAGCATCTTGCTTGATCTAAGCTTAAAGCAAACGTATAGTTTTGGGATGTTAACTATACTTTGAAATGAAATGTACGACTCAAACACTCATATATGATGTCGCACATATGCTTCCCTGTTATCGAATATAATTAGTAAACAGTATTAGTAAATAGTATTAGTTTTCAGAATGATCTATCCCCAAATGGAATAGTTGAAATTATGCGCCAAGCGTACACTTCTACAACTAATTCGATTTGATCATAAAGATTAAGGTATGCGAGTGAAAAGTCGTGTATAATCCGGGATATGACATAATATTTATTGGATAAACATGTTCGAACATAAAATACGTTTTACGTTAATAGCATACTAATGAATTCTAATGGTACAGTGCGCTTTTGCCCAAGTTTGATTTAACACCCCCGGATTATACTAATTAGGATAGTGTAAATGAAAACATTTTCATATTAAATGCAAACAAAATGTCTCTACGTTTTCCTCTTTCTTAAATAGCTGGCATGGTGTTTTCTATCTATGTCTTGAACCTCTGGAATTAGTTAAATCAAGTGTTTGTAAATGGCAGGATAATTATTTTCGAGAAATGTTCATCGGTTTATTTTTTTTGAATTAAAATTTATAAAGTGAATTTTATTATTTTAGTCTAATTTTCCTATTTCAAGAATTTACACTCACTTACCCACGTTTCCTTTTCATATATTTGTAAATTAATTTTTAGTATAAACGTTCATACATTTTACTTTTTTATAGTAAGACCAAATACAGAAAATTCTTACCTTATTTAATACTTAAATAACTAACAAGCCTTAATTAAAACTATCAATTAAGTGTGTTTAGAAAAATAGAATTTTTTGTAATGCAAATTCTCTGAAATTTTAAATTTAGAATTTATATGTTCTTCGGATTAATACTGTTATGTAAATAAATTTTATGGATGAAAAAATTAGTTTACCAGTTTCTAAATATATATTTAAAAAATTTTAATCATGTTCAAAATATTGCTTTGGTGAAATATAATAATGCAAACCTTTGGCGATGTGCATTACAAAAAAGGGAATAAACATCAGCAGTTTGATAACAATTTTCATTTCACTGTACAAAATTATTCTTACCGCGATAAAAATATGTTTCAAATTTTACCTTACAAGATTCAGGAGAGGGAATATACTTCACATTTAAATTTTCGCCCTTGTACTTGAAAAGAAAACAGGGTGGCAATAAATAGTTAAGAATTTCATTTAATTTAATAAAAACTCAAAAGAGACTTTCTTACTATATATTTGTACATTAAAATATTTGAACCCTAGAATCTTTTTAGTTAAAGAATATTTTTATCGTTTTAAAGATTATAGCAGTCACAGGGCAGTATCAATAAACGACAAAAATGAGTTACAGGATTTTTGAGTTGCATGTTTATTTAGAAGTGAAATATCTTGACGTAACTCGATAGAAAAGATTCAAATGTCAGGAGAACGACTAATATGAACTTGCATAAATATTTTACTCCCTTCCATGAATAAACATTTTGATGTTTAAAAAAATAAATTCATAGCTTGCATAGGGATGTATTTTTCGCAATAACACTCGTTTTCTCTTGTATGTATTCTAGCTTGAAGTGAATTTTATCATACAATGTAACATTATTCAGGAAGTAGTAAATAAAAGAAAAAAGAAGTATTCTTCAATTCAATATGTGTTACGACCAAAAGTATATTTTATTATTTTTTTTTCTATCAGAACGCTTTCTCAAAAGAGAGAAACTAAATAGTATTTTTCCTTATGTATTCTACTTTGATTCTTTTTCTTTGGATGCGGAGAGAAAACTTTTTTTTCAAATTAAGAATTTGCGAAGTCTATTAAAAGAACAGAAATTGAGAGAAAACAATGATATTTAAAGCCAGTTCATCAGTAGTATAAATAAAAACTAATAATGATTTTGTAAAATAAAATGTAACGCATTTTTTTACAGAGAATTTGGTAATTTTGCAAAATTATACCACATACCGACGCTAATTTCTTTAAAAATGAAACTCTTTTTTAGCACTACGAATAAAATATTAATTTTTGGAAAAACTTTCTAATTTTTACAAAAATTAGAAAGAAATGTGAGGTGACGGCCAATTATCTACTTGAGGGATCTGGGTCAAGGGGGATTGCCCGGGTGGGAACTTTCTAAGGGATCCTAACCCGTATTTACGCAAAGTTTCTGAGAAAACCAAGCAAAACTTCAAATGTTTAGGTCGGCGGACGCGACCTGGTTTTGAATCACGCATCTTTCGTCTCCCAGATGAGCGCAAACGCGCTCAGCCACCGTTCGGTCAAGAAATGTAAGAAATTATTATCACATACTATACGATTAAAGTTTACGGAAAACTATGTCTTATGTTTTTAAATTGGCATTAAAAATTTGACTTACGCTAGAATACTTATTTGAGCATATACGGAATTTAAAATAACCCAACTATGAACATTATTTAATCACCATTCATTAAAATAAAAGTATGTATTTTCAGATATTTGTAAACGATGAAATATGTTTAAACATATATGTTACCTATATTCACATCCACGCTATCTTTACTAGGAAACATATGCAATATACTTTTTAAATTCAAATATTAATATTATATTCTTAACAAAAGAACGGCTTTCCTTCAAAACTAAGTTCTAATCAACAATGCCCCGAACTCTTAGTTAAGAGTAAACCTACATAGCGTGCCAACGCAATCCATTTCTGCAATTGGCTTGAGGAATTAAGTTCTGTTCAAGTTCCTTTCTACAATCCTGCACCGATTTCATTTTCTGTAATCTCCGATTTATAAGCGTCACTGCCTAAGCAAATTAAACAGTTGTTCAAAGTCAGTAACCATGATCATTTCGCAAGTTGATTTATACAAGTGACCTGGTCATGTAGGGCAATTTATTTTCCGCATTATAATTAAAATCTTCGCTAATGAAGCGTAGCTTAATTTTACTTCAAAGTTCTTCAGCTCACATTTTAAAATTTCGAAAGGAGTTTCCGGTAAACGTGAACTTTCAGCGAGCACTTTAGAATATAGCTGAAAAGTTGGACATAAATTAACCGGTGATGAAATCTGAATCGATTTTTTGTTTAAAGATTGCTTGAAATAGTCCTAAAAGTTTGATTATTTGTAATCTATTAAGAAGAAGATTTATAATAAAATATTTTAAATACGAAGACTTATAATAAAATATTTTATAAAAAATTTTATTAAAATATTTTATTATGAGTGAATAATAAAATATTTCAATTACGAAGACTTATAATAAAATATTTTAATTATAATAAAGTTTAAGAACTTCAACTATAGTTTGTTTTCATGCAATTTACCTTTTGAGGGATTGTGCGCATGGATATTAGTATAGGATCAATATCGCTTTGATACGCAGTACGACCCACCGTCGCCGAGTGGACAGAGAACTGGACATGATAGCTAGCTCAAGTGTGAAGATACAGGGTTCTGTCTTACCGCGAGGATGTCGATCTAAGGGTCTGGAGTTTAAGGCGATTTTCTAGATATGTTACGTGAATACGCGTTAGAACCCCTAAAAAAGTCCTACACCAAGGCACCCCCAGGAAAAATATGCTCGTGTAGTTTTTTGCCTTCACACAATGCATACACGTAGATTCACAGTTATTTAAAAAGTCTAATCGCGATGGCGCAATGAGCAATTTTTGCGCTGCAGATCGACCGTAGCAGAGTTGGGCAAAATACATAGGAAATGAGTTTTCAATACAAAATACAAGATACACTGATTTAAATACATTAAAATACAAAACGCAAAATACTTTATGAATTGTAAAAATGCAAAATATATTTTTTTTCCTAATGGGCAGGCACTGGCCACAAGCCTTTGCCATCAACGGCCATAGTTACTGTCCATTTTATTATGGGAGCACCCAGTGGGCGGACAGCACTACCCCCTATGAAGGGAAGGACAAGTTAGCATCCATGCCCAAGCCGGGATTCGAACCCGGACCCACGGCGTGATAGAATGGTTCTCTAGGCACTACACCACCTGGGCGGCATGCGATATACAAACTAAGTGTATTTTCAAAATACACTCAAAATACAAAATATTTGTAAAAAAATATGCAACCAATGTACGGGCTACCGGATTGGGTATTTTTCAATTAATTGCGCATGGCATGCGTTCACTGAGTTCATTAAAATTAAATTTCATTGTTCTATGTCTATACACTGTTAGTTAATAGAACGTCTGCACTCTTCTTATTTGTTTAACAGTGAATTTCAGACATTCAAGTTCTCTTTTAGTATCGCATTCTTGTGAGATTGATTTTCTTTCCCAAAAATAAATCATGCATCTCTAAAACAAAATCATAAAAAATAATTTTAAAAATAGTTTTAAGCACTAAAAATTCGATATAAAATGTATAATTATGTTTTAATAACGGAATTCCTATAATTCTATTTCAATAAAAAATTGAAATACTTTTTGAAATTACAGAGATAAATGTTTACTCAGTTCTGTGCTTATAAACACATTCTTATAAATATTTTGATAGTTTCGTTAAAATATATTTGACTCACTTTTGATATCTCTATTTTAACTATTACTATCACAATGACATAATCTAATATTATTACTATTACTATCACAATGACATAATCTAATATTATTACTATTTCTTCAAAGACTAACAAGCAATAATATTATTTTTACGTTTGTCTGAATAGTTTTAGATAAATACACAAATAGGATCTAATGTAATATGTATTAGAAAATAGACTTTACCCAGACAATGTATAGAATTCGGCTGGTTGGCGAGACTTCTTTTTTTACTTCTGGCTGATAAATGTAAACTGATAAATATGGTTAAAGTATTACTTAATGTCTTTTACCTAAATAAACTGAAATATTATTCGCATATACATATCAATTTTCCGTAAATTTTCCGTTTATCAATGAGCCACAGTATCAAAAGATTAAAATAAAGGCAATTAGTACGAATACGATAGAAAATACAATACCGTATGTACATAATATGCTGAACAACACATATGCTGAACAATATGATACACAATATGCTGAATGCAATATTACGAATTAAACTAATTTTAACAATACTAATTATTTCACTGAAAGTTAAATAACAAGCGGATACATAACAGAAAGATATATCTATAAATGAACAAAGTTTGAAAAACTTTATGAAACTAGATCTGGTGCTCGAATTCTTACCTGCAACATTTGTGAACAGATTAACCCGTTAAGCCCTAACACGTATAAGAATACCTCGAATAAAATATTTTCTTTAATACCAAAATTAGTGACTCTTTTAACACAGAATAACAAATTTACACTAATGAAAAATCTAACATAAGTCTATGTTAGTATGATTTGAAAAAAAAAATCGTTATTTAAAATATAATTGAACTTAAATTAAAATGTACAGAAAAAAAACATAATAACGTGAGAATTTCTCTCTGAAAATATTTATAAAATATATAAATAGAAATCTGACAGGCAAAACAACAAGTGATAAAGAAATCTTACGCTATTACATGATCTATCAAATATTTCAAAAATAGTAATATTTTTATTCCTCTGAAGAATGATGTCCCACTTAGAAAATCAAAATTTTCTTTCTCCTTTTACCAGAAACATTGTTATTTCCCGATTTACACAATGCGATAAACTTAAATTCTGAGATCGCATTGAATTGAAAATCTCGAGGATGTTTCAAATATCATGTAATCGATTCTGTGCTAGAAAAAACAACACAACAACGCTCCGCCTAAGTGTGGGACTTGACCAGGTGTCTAGGTGGTCAAGATCAGATATTTGAAATATCCTGAAATCTGTTTTACATCTCTTGAGAAGTATATGGCATCAGTTACGCTTAAAAGCAAGAACAAAATGTTTATTTTTGAAATAGAAATAAAATTTGTACTATTCAAAAATGGTGTTTCTATTCTAGGAAATCAATAATGCGTTGTGTAAAAAAGGTGTATGCTTTTATTGCTGTGATATTTAATATTTCATACAGATAATTTTTTTTTGCTATACATATATTAATAAATGTTATTTTAAAGTAAAAGTTGTATTGTAATTCATGATAATTCTTTGTTTTTATGTAAATAATATTCAGGTTATCTTAGTTTAAATATTTTTTAATATTATTAAAATGTATTTTCTTTATTAGCGTTTTGATTAAATAGTTTTGTATAATTTGATATTCTTATTTATATTTAATAAAATAAGTAAAAAATACTGAGTGAAAAACGAAGCTAGTAAAACTTTAGTATGTACAAGTTTATCTAGATAAAATTAATTTTAATGTCTAAAGCACATTTTAAATACTTCAGCACAGTATTCACAAAAAGGAAAAGCCGAGTTACTCCATAATCTTTTAAAATGCCTTCTATGAAACAAATTCTACCAAATGAGACTTATTTTCTTATTGAGAGAAAAAAAAATATTTTAATAACAATTCAAACATTAATAATATTTTTACGTTTAAAATCATACACAGTGAAAAACAGAAAATTCTCATTATTTTTTCTATTAAAGAATTCTTCTAACAAAGAATTATTTGCTGTAGGAGCTACAGTTCTTCCAAATGCTGAAAACTAAATGGCATTTCAATATCAATTTTTATTTAATACATTTTTAGGGTTAACTTAAGCACTTAGGGTACAAAAGCAAAATGCACTTTTTAATGAATATGAAAAATACTGTAGAGAATATTACACTTTAATACTATAACGTCTTTAAAAATGTCTTACAAGAAAACTTGAATAATGGAAATGTACGCTAAACGTATGTAATGAATGAAAATATATAATTAATCTTCTATTTTTCTACTGTTTTTTTTACACTTGATTTAAATGTTGCCGAAATGGTGCCATTTTAATTTGATCTTAATGCAAGTCAATTTTATTTAATGGGATTCAATTGTTATTCGATGATGTAAAAATCTTCGCACATTTGTAATTCACAATTTACTTTTAAACTGAAATAAATAATGGTATTCGCAAATTGCGAAGGGAATAAATTTAGGCAAAATAAATTAAAAATGTTCTGATATAAAGAAGAAAAAGTCCTTTAAACGATGAATTTATCACAATGACAAATGAAATGTAGGGTCATATATGGGAATTATGGGTCAGAAAACTTAATATTTTCTAAAGTATGAAAGATCAAATGATTTAATTTGGCATGAAGTAAGCTTAAATAATTTAGAAATTATTTTAATAATCACTTTACCTGAAGTTGAATTATTATTAACTTTATTTCAATTATTGAGCTGGGCAATTATGGATCAAATTTGGACAACTATGGGTCAGATATGGGGTAAATATGGGTCACATCTTTTTTTATAGTAATGCATATGAAAAGCAAATAATATTCTAAATTATCATTATTTAGCACACAAACAGATTTTTTTATTTATCTAATGTGTTGTATTTGAGAAAAAAATATAATTTAAATAATAAAATAATTTTTGAAAAAAAAAAGAATTGCGGACAAATCAGCGTTGTGTCCACAATTCTGAAAAGAAAAGGGAGACATTTTATAAATTCAATGCTTTTCTAAAAATAGCTTCTATTTGTTGAATTAAAGGATTATTAAGATACATGACATAAAGTAAACATGATTGATTTTTTTAAATTGGTAAAAATTACAGTTTTAATTAAAATTTCGTCCTGAATTGTTGTTTTATATTTTGGGGACAAAGTGGAAAAAGTTTTGAAATTGGGGACTTCTCCGAAACGTTTGGTCTGGTTAATCGTAATACACAGCAAAATATTTTTGATCTTCACGTACAGCAAGAATTCCTTGTAGCACGCAATCTTCGAAGGAGGAATATAATTTTGCAACATTTTTATTGCAGCTTCTTCAAGTTTATTTTCATTGCCATCAGACAGTTCTTTATCAAACAGTTCCAAATTAGCTCGCTTTACATTTGGGGCACTGTCTATATCTTACAGTTCAAGTATAATATAATTTTACAATAAAGTATAACAGTTAAAGTAAATACTAATATTTTTTACACGGAAATAAATTAAAAAAACACCTAAAATATCAAAAATTATCATTCACCAAGAATTACTGCAATGACCCAGAATTATCCCAGTCAACTGGCGGATAAATGAGCATACTTAAAAAATTAATTTAAAAATAATGAAGAGAAACTATATTTCCGTGTGAAAATCTTAAAAAAACCGCAGTTATGAAACAGCACTAACAAAATTGTTTTTACAAAAATGTTTTGCTGACATGAATCTTTTAAAAAAGCATGATTTCCAGAGACAATAATTTTTGAAGATGTTTCTATAGTAGTGTAAAAAATATTTTCTCTTATTTGCTTTATAATCACGTTGTTTTTGTACTTTATATAAGAAAATGGGATGTTTAAGCATGACTTGACATAATTTAGCTGTTTTGTAAAAATATAATAATAATGATAATAATGCTGTAAAGTAAATGACCCTTATTTGACTAGGAAACAGAGTGACCCGTAACTCCCCCATGTGACCCTAATGAATTTCTTGAAAAAACTGTTTTGAGTATTATTTATTATTCAAAATAGATAATTTATGTTTTATTTTTACATACATGGTACAGAATAAAATAATTAATTCATAATGTTTACTTTTGTCATGTATTCAAACCATTGGAGAAAAAAAGCACTTTCCAAAATGACATTCTATACGTACTTTTGAAGAGTTCCTTGTGGCCATTACTTTAAATCAAAAAGGGTTTAAACTGAGTTTGAAATACTTTATCATAATAGTTTCATGTAAAATAATTAAATCAAAACTTTTCAGGTCGAAATTTCATAAGCTTTAATATAAATTGTATCTAACTGTAACTATATATCAGCGTAGAAATGTTAAAAAAATATCTAATTATTGTTCCAATCTCTGGCAAATCAGTAAACTTTGCAATATGATTCTAAAGATATTAATTTTTTCAAACTAAAATCATATGTTTATCCTTTATTACTGCAGAAAGTATAACTTATGAAAATGTGTAAGACATATTTACACTGTACAGAAAAAAAAAACCGCTTTTCTTTCGGGTACAGCACGTAATTAGTTAAAATAGCGTCCATGAAAGAATCTCTTCCTCAAAAACGCAACAGCCTTAAACAGGCTATTCCTCTGGAATATTTTACAAAATAATAGAATAATGATGTGAGAAATAGTGTGAATAATTAATTATTGCATAACGTAACAAAACAATAATATTTGATTTTTCAATAAGAACGTAAAAATAAAACATATTACAAAAAGAAGAAAAACGCATGAAAACATCCAAGTCAGCATAACACATTTTTCTGTTAGTTCTTCAACTTCCGTTAGAGTATGTATAGGTAAAAATGCTTAAAGTTTAAACAAAATGGTTAGAAACACCACAATGCTGCTAAATCGCAGACGTTTATGAAAATGTACTTCGGAGGCTCTTAAATTATCGTCATTTCTCTAACAACATTTTCTTAAAGCCTCTGAATTATGTAGCTGTACACAGATGCTCCTGATTAAAATCAGGTTTATGCACCAATACAAATACATTTGAGGATCATAAGAATTCGTTGTTCTATGGGTAAAGTTTTACTTTAGAAAGGGGAAAAATGAAAGCAGGAAATAATTCTATTTTGAAAAATAAATTTCATAACTTCATAAATAAATATTGAGATCATGAAAAAGCTGTTTAATTCGATTAATTATAAAAATGTAAATTCATAAATCAGCATGAATCGTAAGACACTGATGTACATGATTGTTTTCTAAATGCAGTCCTCAATCCATTCGCACCATTAAAAAAAAAGAGGTCTTTTTAAGGTTTTTAAAAGTAAGCCTCATATGAATATTACGGAGTTACACAGGAAACTTCTTCCTGTAAGATAATAATTCTTATTAATATATAATTTAACTGGGAATACTTTTATACAATAATATAATAAGCGATTTTATTTTGAATTTAATTTTAAAATCCAGAGAAATATTCAGGTTTGATAATAATTATAAAAATAAGAAATTTTATACACGTTGGCTTTGTAAATAAAACTGGTTGTTTTGTAATGTAACAAAAATTTTACACACTTGTTTGATGTTCAAAGAAAGACCCTCATACCCTAGTAGCACAATTAGTCCAAAAGACGTTTAAAACACGTTTTTTAACGTCAAAAAACGTGTTTCCAACGTAATTTCAACGGTTTTTGAACTAGTTGTGCTACTAGGGTAGCCACCTACAGTCAAAGTGGGTCTACATTCACGTTATAACATTAATAAGATCTTTAAACCCCAATAATTTAGAGTTTCTTTAAAATACCCATTTTCTATGTTTCCAAACTCTTTTAATGCCAATCTTTAACTAGCATACATAAAAGTTTAATAAAAATACCAAAAAGGACAATTTCATATAAAATAAGAGTGTTTTATCTTAAAGGAGGTGGTACTTTCTATAAGCGCGGAAGGAAATACGAGAATTCACGAAATGATATTACTTTCACTGCTACCATTTCCCAGTTCACAGCGACATTATTGAAAAAACTCTCCTCCAAAACAGCTATCCGCTACAGATGAGACGGCCTCAGTCCGAGGCCTGGTTCGAACCGCACTCGGGCTCTGTAATTCACGATTGTGTTCGGGCTCGGACTCGTCAGAAATTTCTCCTTTATTGAACACACTCCTTGTAAACAGATTTTAAAAGGTGATTCATTGTAGAAGTAAACTAATTATTATTATTCGATAAACTTGAATAGATAGAAGTAGAAATTGCATTAAGAGTTCGCTATTATATTTGTCTATAATTTACACCAACTGCAAAATTTATGATCCTCTATCAATGAAGTCATTGACTTTTATTTATCTATTAGCTGAAATTTCGGCCTCGGGCTCAGACATAAGTAATATCGCTCGGGCTTGGGTAGGTTCGAATTCAAAGTCCTCGGGTTTTAATAAATGAACCCGAATTCATCTCTATTTATCTGCTAGTTTTTAGTAAAATGTATTCATGCATTGTTGGTATTTCCTGTTACATTTTCTATTTCGGAAATGCTAGAATATCATCATGAGTTATTTTTAAAATATCTGCTTAAACAAAAATATTGTTAATACATCTATTACATTAAACTCACATTTTATTGTTTAGCCGACAGAATTACATGCAAATACTGTATCGCTACTAAGCTTTGTCTGTTAGAAATTTAAATGTAGTTATTTTTACTCGCCTTACAATGATTCTTCCGGTAATCAATTTCCTTGACGTATTAGAACAAAATCATGTATTATACATTTTACTCAAATAAACACAGATGGTATTTTGTCGTTTGAATAATTTATTTTCGAAGTATTTATTCGAAAGCATTGTGCTTTCTTCATTTGTTATTTCAGCTACACGCGGACATTTTAAACACGCTCCGTTGCGGCTGTTCCAAAGATCGATTTTCAACATTGTAGAGTTTTAAAAAAGCCAATACATAAACAAATTTATACGCAGCAAAACATTAAAATAGCTAAGCATTATTTTCTAATGTGGTTTCAAACACAAGGATATTAAATCAGGATAACTTGCATGGCTTCATTGCAAACGTTGTTTAAAATTACATCACGCTTTTGAAAATCTCTCGCTGAAGACGGATTATAGCACAATAAGTAAGAGTATTGAATGAAAATGTCAAATTATAATTTGTAGTTAGAGTAATTTAAAGAAATGATGATAATTTCTGAAGGATCCCTTTCTTGAATGCACAAGTTATAAATCTAGAAATATGGTAAATTAGCACCGTGACCGTTGAACGAAACTACACTTTTTGTGTTGCGACACTTTAAATGTGGAGTGATAATGGTCTATGAAGCAAAGAACTTTACAAAAGGGTCATTACACTTTAGTGTAAGGACATAGTGCTTGAAAAAATAAACATTACTTTTCAGATTCTAGGGTATAAATGACTATGAAATCTTGAACATCCGTAAATATGTATCGTAACTTCTCAGCTGAACTGCATTTCTCCTGTAAGTTAACGCAAACGGGAGATGGACTATAAAAGACAGCACTTTATAAAGCGTCATGAAAATGTACTATGTCGATAGAACTTCTCTGAAAGCATTTCTTTCCGTCAAATTTCCAGAGATGAGGAACCCTGAAAAATATCCGAAACCTTCACTTATCAAGAGACATTCACTTATACTTTATAAGAGCACTCTGTAGACAGACTTTGATAGCAGTAAAGAGGGAGAGTTTGAAAAGAGAAGAGTGTGTCATCGGTTACAAACATTTATTTCCCCTTTCCAGAGAATTTTTATTTTATATTCATTCAACAAAACATTAGAAATGTTTGGATGATAAAAGAGCAATATCCGATAGCATTTAAAGAGCTCCATATCGTGATGGTTGAATGATAGCCTTTTAGTTTGGAGTATCTAAAGCCGCTTTTCTATGCCAGTTTTGCATTTTCGATATTTTCCATGTTTGTATAAGTGCCATGGAATGAATAGTGGTTCCCTTAAAATAGTGCATAAGTAATAAAAATGTTTACTGGTAAACAGAGGCATTGCATCTCAAATTTACTGGGAACCACTTGTGTCTAGTGTGCTGAAATGGATACGTTTCTATCATGCATTGTGTTGTTTGCTGATCGGTTTAAATCATACTCTGCGTCTCTCCTTCTTGCTTTATGACATTTTTGGTAAATAATATGTTACAAGAATACACACTGAAACATTTAAACATCCAGAAGTTAAAATACCAAACACAAAGACATATTATAACATGTAATCTTATCTAAAAATTGTATTCCTAAATTCAGAAAAAAAAAATACGTGTTTGTATGGAATGGGTTATTTGTTATTTCAACATTTATTTCCAGAGAACTCTGTTGTACTCACATTAAATAAAACCTTCAAAATTGCTCTAACCCATGTACTTTTGTAGTTTTGCTGAGAGTCAAAAGGTAAAACTATTATTTTTTCTCCTGAAATAGTATGGTTTTAGAAAAATTCCTAAATACCATATTAGATATTTCCCTATTGATCGCGAATTTGTGTGCACTAATGCCTAACTAATTTTTATAATTAAAAATATATATTTAATTTTTGATGTCCTATATCAGCAAGTGAGTAAAAACTGTGTAATTATAAATCATGATATATTAAAGGGAATAATGCTTTGATTAGACACATTAAACCTTAAGCACGACTTTCATTTTATTTATTTTAATTTAGGGGACCGATAAATATAATTTACGTTCATCTTATCTTATTAGCATTCTAATGCTAGGATAAGTATTTCTACGTGTTTTGTAATTCAAACATTATTTACATACTGCTTACAATTTCCAGGGTCATCCCTGTATACATACAGGAATATTTCGCTTTATAAATAATAATTAGTGAAAAAGTAATATTTTTGGCGTATAAGACATGAAGCAGTTCTAGTAAAACAAAAGCGAATACTAAGAAATGAAAACACTTTAACTAGTAGAAACTTACACTTTTAAGGAAGTGTTTTGATCTTGTCATTTATTTTGAAGTGCCTTCTTATGAATACAGACGAGGTAGATATTCAAAATGAATTAATTTAAAACATCATCAGTCATTAACTTGTAGGCTGATTTAGTGAGTTTCTCCAAAATTTTCTGAATATGACACCATTACTTTCTTAAAGTATTACTTCTGTAGATATTTTATAATTATCTTAAAACTATGTGCTAACTTAATACCTTAGGAGAGCCAAAAATGAAATAGTTTGTAAATATGTTCTAAAAGCTAGTTAGGCACTCTAATTTTCTAACTAACCATATTATATGCATCATTGACGTTATCCTTAAAATGCACAGAGTTATTCGTTAACTATATTACCAGTATAACATTCATAAAACTCAGAAACACTATAATTTTAATAAACGTTTACTCAAGACTTAAATTACAAAAAAAGTCTGACGTAATAAAATTATTTAAGAAATATGGATAAAATGAAACTTCAACATTTATTTCTTTTTATAGATTCCATTTAAGTATTCAACTTAAAGTAATTCATGTTACCATTTTCATATTCAATTAAACTATGGATAACTAACTGATTATTCTTCTTTTAAAATTATAACAATTAAATACCAAAAATTTCGGAAAGCTTACATCAGAAAATTATTAATTAGCACATTTTCTTATTTTAAACAACACTTAATATATTAAAATCGTAATCTGATTACTGATTCCCTTTACTAAAAATTTAGAAAATATAAATTTCATCAACATAGGAACTTCTAAACTTTCAAAATAAAAATATTTTTATTCAATACATTTATATTCGAGTATTATATAGATTGAAAGTAGTTACACTGATGAAATAAATTAAGAGAATTTGCATATTTTATTGAATTTCATGAAAATAACTGAACTGAATGTAAAACCACTGCTTCTAGAGAAAAATGCAAATCTTGTTATTCGAATAAGTAAGCGTACACCTGTGTGTGGGGGTAGCCAGTAGAGAAACGGGCTTTATAAGTGCGCGTAAGTTAAGACGCATTCCGCTCGCTATCACACCTGGGCGAATTTCTAGGCGTTATTTTGCAGCAATCAGTTAATTTCAAATTGTAACAGTAAAAATGAGTTACCACAAACGTTTAGATGATGGAATGAGGTGGAGAATTGTGTGGAGGTTTGTAGCAGACTAATCTCAAGTCCAGATATGTAGAGAGTTCAATTTAACGCCCAGCGTCATCTGTAACTTACGGAAACAGTTCCAGGATACCGGATCTATCGAGAGAAAGCCTGGGCAAGGTCGTCCAAGAGCCACGACGGCTACAGAAGATCGCCAGTTTACAATTATATCAAGGCATAACAGGAGTGCTACAGCTTCTCAGCTCTCTCGTGACTTGTATGCAGCCACAGAACCCGTGTATCAAGGGTGACTGTTTCCAAAAGATTTCATTAGAGAGGGTTGTTAACAAGAGGATCTATTGTTTACATCCCGGTCACTTTTACAAACAGGAGAATCCGTTTAGCATGAGGCAGAGAGCATAGATGAACGAGTCGGATGAATTTCCACAGGAAATGATAAACTGCTTTATTTCAAGTATGAAATCACGCTGCGAGACCTATATATCTATAAAAAACTCCAACGTGTGTTACGCACGATCATGCGTGTGTATTACAATTATTGAATGGTTATTTGTGTTGTACTGTATCAATGTAGGTACATATCAAATTTCATTGAAATCGGTCCAGTAGTTCTAGAGATAATCGACCAGGTCTTCAAATTCTCTTAATTTCTGACACCAGTGTACATTCATTAAAGATTTGTACACAGGGGCGGCAAAACAGGGGCGCGATAGCACCTCTGAATTTAACAAACATTTTGCTATTTATTTCATATTGTGTATTTCAACACATGAAATCTTGCACCTCCAAATGAAAAGCTGAAATGCCTCTCCTGGCTGTTTTTCACATTTTTAAATATAGATACAAATAAATAACTCCCATACATTTAGCTGACAAAATCTATATCTCCCCGAGTGAAAGTAAAAAAACAGACATGTTTTTACACTTACAGTTATTGGTTAATTTTTAGACAAAATGTCTAGGATCCTCAATACTTAAGCTTAAAGATTACGATTTCAAATTTCTAAAGCTCCATAAAACTCTATACGAATCTTTCAGAAAAATCTTTTAACCCATCAAAATTTTTGTGACACTTCGAGATTTCTTTCTTTTACTTTTTTTATAGAGATCGTCTCTAGTGTCAACTTATCGACGCTGTACAAGAAAAATAAAGGAAAAAAAGGAAAGAGTAAAATTTAAAAATGTAAAAAAAATTAAGAAAAAAATAACGCAAGAAATGACTACAAAAACACTAAAAGAATTAACTTTTTTCGCTTTTTAAAAGTCTTTCCGTGGGAAATGTCTCTGTTTTAACTTCAAATCGATCCTCAAAGTTTATTCTCTTTATATCATTCTCTCAACGGGTAAGTTTCCTATTTTGTCAGTAGGAAAGGAATCCGAGACCCTCCACTAGTAATGGCACCTACGCACCTTTTCAATAGTTGATGCAACGCTCAGTATCAAATGGGATTAATTTAAGATTCGCGCGCCTCTAAAAAATAAAGCTTAAACTTTTTTTTCTAATGTTTATGTACTAAAGAATACAAGTAACAATAAAACTTGTTCAATAGATATTTTTTCTGACTTTGAAGTGATACTTCAAATAGTTTTTTTTTCAGCGTTACATCTTTTAAAACTTTCTATAAAGAAAAAAATGGGAATTTCTGAGATTAATCCTCCGGGAGTACATTTTTCTGAGCTGTGATTTATATTTACTAGGGGCAGTCATTATTATTATCGCCGTTTCTTTCTGCGGTGAAATAGTAACTGGAGTCACATTATATTTGCTCAGTCGTCAAATAAAATGAAATTGAGAAACTTTACTATACAAAGATTTTGCAATTAAATGTTTGTTTATGTGCCTTTATTTATAATACATTTTATGGTTATGTCAATTTTGTAATCACACATTTATGTTTCGTCTTAGTAGTACGTGCGTTGTTTCTGCACACTGGAAAAGTGCTCAAATAATAATACAAACTAAAACTCTGAAAAAAATAATTACCTTAAACCGCATCAATGCAGTTTCAATAAATTAGGACAGTCGAATTGTTTGACACATTTTGTGACAAACAATGGAATCGATCGAAAATGCAAATAAAGGGACTGATAGAAAATGTACGAAAAATCTTAATATCATTTTTTGTGCTTGATTTTGTAAATTACTTTTAAAAACTAAATTCATTCGCTTTAAGAATAAATTCTCATGAACTTTTTTGTTATCTTGTGATACCCTTTAAATATGACTTGAAATAAATTGGTGGATATAGATTTTTTATTAATTTATTTAATTTATTAATTTTTATTTTTGAGGGAGCCTAATTTAAAAAAAAAGTTGTTACAGGTTAGAAATTCTCTTTATTGTAAATTTTTTTAGGTTAAATAAGCTTTTGCTTTTTAAGGGGATATAGCACCTTTAAACGTCCAAAAAGTCGATTTTCTGAAAATAATTTTTAAAAATAATTCAGACTGCTAGGAATATTTTAAAACATACAGCATTGAAATATAAAGAAAATTACAGCCGCAACAATTAAAAGCGTGAAAGATAACATGGACTTTCCCTTTAAACTCCGTGTAAAGAAATTTGATTTTCGCAGTCTGATTTTTACATTTTCTTACATTAGATTTTGAAAAAAAGTTGGGAATGGAAAATTATGAAATTTTACATATAGGTTGCACGTGTATATTGATATTCTCTGAACCTCGGATTTGATAGTAGGACCAAAATATTTTATTATATAACATGATAAACCATAAAATTTCAATCATTTTAAAGTTCTATGAAATAAAGTTCTGAAAAATCGAGTTCCTTTAGATTGCATTTAAAGGGAAAGTCCATGTCAGCTTTTACGCTTTTAATTGCTGCGGATGTAATTTCCGTTCGATTTTGATGAGGTTTTTTTTTTAAATATCCCAAACAGTCAGGGTTGTTTTTGTAAATTATTTTTGGAAAATTGACTTTTTGGACGTTTAAAGGTACTATGGTAAACTGGGCCCTCCTAAAAAATCACCGTATCCGCCACTGAAACGCATCTATGTAAATCATACTTATTTCTTTCCTGACATACGGTAAATGTTAAATTAATTTATAAGTACAGAATTAATATTATTTTACAGGTCTAACTTTACGATTTTTAAGTTTTTAGTCAAAATTTGCAATTTTCCCTAACTTTTTGTGCTAAAGTGAATTTTCAAAAAAATTAAAATAAAAACTTTTTGTGCTAAAGTGAAGGTTTTTAAGATCTTCCTTAACCGCTGGTAACTCTTTATATTTGAGTGGATCGGAACCTCAAAATTTGTTTTAAAAAAACTGCATGGGTTACAAAAGTCGTCTTTCATGCATAGTATCATACATGCAAAAATTTTAAGTTCACCTAACACTTTCCTGTCCCCGAGACACCTAAACACTTGCTAAAGTCCATTTTTATGCAAATCGTGCATCCAAAAATTAAAAAAAAAAAAGATTTATAGAATCGATTTCAATGGTGAAAAACTAAGACGAAAAAGGAGAAATCATGCATTTTATTTATATAATTATAATTCTACCCAAAATAACATTATCCTTCTTATTTATATTTCTCAATACAAAAGGATTATCCTTTTTGACGGAAACGGAGTTAAAGTAATTCGCTATTCCTAAACAAAACACATAATTACAGGGAGAAATAGAAGAGTAATTTTCTCTCATGTTTTCCTACCTTGTTTGATCAAGTCAGAATCGTTTTGTCAAAGTGGAAGGCTTTTGCTTTAGTTTGAAGGCAAGTGAAACACCCGTTTGTTTAGATTTCTCGGTTTGAATATCTTGTTCTGTTATCAAATTCACGTCATCACATTTCTTAAAATATAAAAGTTATTTAAAAAGCATCATGAATTAAACATTTAAGTAAGCAACAGGGCCCAATAACTCAATGAAGGGAAAGAAAATAATGAAAATTACGGGGCAGAGAGCTAGGTGCCCAATCTTTGGACCGTACAAAGAACTTCATAACGTAGTATTATCAATAGTTTCTAATGTACTAAACATTACTTATTTGTAAATCAGAAATAAAAACGAAGGTACCTAGACATAATGATTATTAACAATGATCAACATCATTCGCCTTGCAGTATTACCTTGCAGATTGTTATTCGCCTTGAAGAAATTACATTCGCCTTGCAGTATCACATGGTGAATGTAATTCAGAACTGTGTTGTGAATTACATTCACCATGCGATAAAAAATAAACAACACTGAGATAAAAAAATAAAAGCAGGGCAAGTTCTTCACTTGAGGTGCTAACGACTGCCAGTAGAATTTAAAAACTGTATAAGTCTACTGCAAACCTTCTTATCATCTAATCATTTCTTCAGCATCTAATCATTCCTACATTTTGAAGATATATAAACCTATGTGGTTTTATATTAAAACAAACGCTTCCATAATAGAACTAAGGTGCCTTTTTCCAAACTTATTATCTCCAATTTCTATACATTTAGAACCGAACATGCGAAACAATGTATAGGATGGCGTCCAAAGATAAATCTAATTTTCCCTTTTTGAAATTGTCCATTCTCACAGATAACAGAGGGAATATCAGGTCTTTCAGTAGTCCTTAAGATTATGAAAACTAATTCGTGCCAGAATTGAAAACAGAGAATCATGAAAAATAAGAATTTAAGTACCGAAAGTATACTTCAAAGCAAAGGATTCCTGTGAACTTATTAACTGACATCGAATTGAGCATTTCCAGTCACCTTTTTGGATGAATGCTATATGGGGAAAAATTAGACCATGCTAAAGTTTAGGAATAGTCGAAATTGGAAAAATGGAGGAATATTCAAAAATCCATGCCATACCCAAGTAGTTGAGAAATGCATCTGCCAAGTGCCTGAGGCTTCGGCAAGTATATGTGGAGGAAAGAGAAAACGCGGCTTCATATTGAGTAGAATTAAATCAAGAAGCCATATCAAACCTTATACCAAAATAATTATAACATTTGGAAATATGTAAACTCAAAGAAAACATTAAAAAATTCATTAAAGTTCAAATGTGTTGCTTTAATTCAAATGCATAATTCATGTATCATTAAAATGTTATTATTTAGTTTTATAAATTCATACCTGAGTACCTAGCCAGATTTATAAAAGAATTCATTACATTACAATTTTTAATTAATTTTAATGAAACTCTGAATCTTGAACTATTTTTTAAGCTTTTAAGGTACGGGAAGATATGAATGGATTTCAATAAAAATAATTATGTAAATTAACCTTCCCAAGACACTACTTTATCAGTCGATGCCAAAAGCAATTTCAGAAAACACATTCTGCAAAATTTCATAATATTGTCGATTTCTATCTGTATTCGAAGATATAGATTTCAATTTAAAAAAATATATATGTATCTAAACTGAAATGCTTAACGAGCAACTTTTCCACCGTGCAGCAAAACGAATTTCGAAAAAAAAAAACGTATACTTTTGATCCACCTTACTTTATAAGCCAAGAAATCTTCCAGAATCCCAAAAGAATTGCGCGATTATTATCCATAACCACATTTCTATGAAAATATGCAATAGGTTTTTTTGGGCATCAATTTAAATGTCATTACTATTACTGCCATATGGAAATGTACGCATAATGACGTCAAAAAAGGGTCTCTAGATCTGTGGCACGCGATGAACGTTTCGATGGTCCGCCAACTTGCTGGTAGTTAAGTCGATCGATGGCAACGGCTGCCCTTTTTTCAGCATTGGGAAAGGTTTGCGCCTCAAAGGGTTAACACGCGTTTTAGGATTAATCCGCGAGACAAGGGTTTGGTGAAAAGGCCATAAAAGAAATGGATATAAATATAACAAAATTTGACGTGTCAGTCGCTCCTAGGGTTAAACCTCGAAACACTGTTCCAACTCCCTCCTCTCATTTTCAATTATTCGATGCGTCCGGTTTTACTTTTAGAAGGAAAAACAAAAGTAAACAGTTCTCCCACGTTATTTATGTTCCAGTATGCAATTTTTACCCCAAGCAAATCCCACAGGAAATACATGTATTGATACTTTGTTGTGTTGCTTTAAACGTTTTCAACAACGATATGTTTTGTAACGTGAAACGATCCAAATCTTTTAAAGGACGTTCGTTTTTAATCTTTTAAAGTAAAAACTTTTGTAAAAATGTCATTGAGTGGAATGTTCAACTTGTCACGTTTATTTTTTTTTTCTTTTTCTCAGTAACAATGGATAATACTCTTTAAAAACATTTAAGGCCACGTAATGCTTTATAAATGTTAAAATTTATTGGAAATAACAGAAGTAATGTTTGTTTAATGGGTTTACATTAAGGTGAAGTTATCGGGAATAGAGTGTTTAGCAGTTATTTGAATTTTGAATACATTAATTTTAGATTTGAACAGTAAAATAATTTTAACTTTTCGGATTTTTATAGAAATGTATGTACATGAATTTTATAGAATGTTTATTTTAATGTATCAATATCAATTTACATAGGAAAGAAAAAATAGCAATTAAGTAATATATTAAAATTTTTTATTTAAAATAGAGTTTCATAACTCTTCATAGAGTTTGAATTTGATTAATTTGATACAAAGGAAATGAAGGAGAGGGGGTGGGGCCTGTGGGATAATTTTTACTTCTTTTATAATAATTTATTCTTCTTAAATTAAAAATAAGTATCCAATACATAATAATATCTTGAGAACTTTTAGCTTTCATTGTACATTTTCATCAAAATTTATTCTTATTTTATACTTTGAAAAAAAGAAAAAACTCAAAAGGTACTCAAGTTTGGTCAACACAGACGATATGAAAGCATTTTTACTTCTTTTATAATAATTTATTCTTCTTAAATTAAAAATAAGTATCCAATACATAATAATATCTTGAGAACTTTTAGCTTTCATTGTACATTTTCATTAAAATTTATTCTTATTTTATACTTTGAAAAAAAGAAAAAAACTCAAAAAGTACTCAAGTTGTTACAATGAGTAAGGCACATACCAAATCAGATATATTATGGCAACACATTGCCATAATATACTATAACTAAATACAAGTTGAGATAGTCAACACAGACGATATGAAAGCATTTTTAAAATGACAAGACTTAAAAATAATGATGAAAAACATTTAAGACTTAAAAAACAATATTTGATTAATTGTAAAAAATGGGGTAATGTCAAATGAAACAGTAAGGAATACAAAAAATGTTTTCAAAAGTTCATTTCGTCATGGAATGAGATCGGAAGCGTACTGAAAATTATATTCGTGTCATTGTTCTTTCTGTGCATCCATAAACCTTCAGTTTACATACAGTAGGTACTGTCCCACTGCACCCCCCCACTCCCTCCCGGAAAAAGTATTTTTAAATCCAAACTTAAAAGACGTACAATATTTATAAATAGCAGAAAGACTATTATATGCGTACAATTAAGAAAGTTTAAGGTTTAAATTGATGCAAGAATATTTATGACTCGTTGATAATTTACTTTTCAAATCCAAAAAAGGAAAATTAGCTTGATTTTTCCAACTGTGACAGTAGAAACAAAAATGTCTACACCTTTCCTACCAGATGAAATGTGACAGTGACTAGTTTCCAAAGTGTTACAATACAAATGAATTCAATTCGGACATATTTTTCTAATTCTTGTGCATTTTAATCATAGGGGCAATGGCTGTTGTGTCACTGTGCATCCTGTTTTCTAATCTTTTACAGCTAGCTTTTTTCACAAAAAAAAATAATAATAAAAGTAAAATTTTTAAAAATGAAAAAAAAACACTTTTCGCTAAAATCTAAAAGGTAATGTTGTACATCTAGATAACAATTTCTTATATATGTGTTTGCATACCTATACTGAAGGAAAAATAGGACTTTATTTTTATTTTCAGTATTTAATACTGAGATATGCATACTTACGCTAAGATACTAATATAAAAGCTTACATAAAGAAGTGTTCTGTATTGAAAAGCTGAAATTACCAAAAAAGAACTTTAAAGTTTAAATAAATAGATTACTTCTTCTTGCAAGAAAATATACATATTTTAACACGACTTTACATTTAACATAAATTTAACAATAAATATTAATTAAACAGTTTTCCATGAAATTTATTTTTTTATTATTTCCAATGATTTATTTATTAATTTATCTTTCTTTTTTTTTGTGGCAAATGTTGACAAAAACCTACTACATACCTATGTAATTTTAATAGAAAATTTATTATTTTATTATTCTTTTCAATTACAAGTATTTTCCATTTGATGTAGACGCTTTACTGTGTAACAAAGGAATATTTAAAAAAAATTATGTACAGTTAAAAATAAAATGTTTTTGTATAAATGAAGCAATAAAACATAACTTTTACCTACTCCTTAAAGCAAAAAGGTTTTTTTTTATTTAAGTAACCTCTTTAAATAAAAATAGCACTGCTTAAAGATATAAATTTTTATTCCATTTAATCGACTAGCAGCGTCAAATAAGCCAGTATGTGTTGCCTACCCCACAGTCGTAAAATATGCAATACATTTTTCGACTATGCGATAAATGAACACCACTCTGCATGTTGATATATTATATGAATTCTGTTCTCGTTTAGAATCATCATTAATTTCCCTCGTTAATTAATCGTGAATGGTAACATCTGAATGGTACAGAATGGTTAGTTGAGGGTTTAAATATAAACTCAGTTAGGGGTTTAAAAATACATTCTCTAGAGAAAGATTTTTAGTTTGTAAGTAATGAACAATAAAGTATCTCATTCGTCTTGAAGGTTTTAAAGATATAATCTCAAGCCTGGTTTGCTAACCGATCTAGGATGATCATTTTAAGAAATTTAAATATATATGCATTTTAATGCGTAAAACATAATGATTTGAAATGATGTTTAAATGAGCATAATTATTTTTATGGAATAAGTATTTTATATTTTAGTAAAATGAATCTCAAAATTTCAAGAACAGTTTCAAAGCAAGGAAATTACTATCACACTAAAAATATACTTTTTCTGTCTATGAATCTATGAAAGAATGCTCTGGGAATTTTTATTATGTATGGTACTTCAAATTAACAGTATTAAAGCTTTAATTTTGGAATAAAGGAACAATAGCCAAACCATGAATAATTATGTCAGCGTTACATTCACAAGTTTAGGAGCAACTACAGCCATCCAAGACGATTACAAAATGTGCACAAAAAATTTAAACAAAATTTAAGCAAAATGATTCAACTTTGCATTTCAATTATGTGTTCAAGTGTTGTTTTTTTTAATGTCACAGATTTATTTTGAATAAAAATAATGTAATTCATCAGAAAATAAATACACTGAATATCAAGAAAAGGTAGCTCATAACATGTTTCCTTTTAATTTGTGGAAATACCATCTACTGCTTTTCAAGGAACAATATTAACCCTCATCCAACAAATTATTATTTTTCAAAAGTTTGTTCGAAATTTCAACAAAAGGTAAGAATTCCCTTTTACAGAATAAATTTATTTGCCTACAAATTTCTCTTTCACCAACATTACCTCGCGTTTTCATTTTCAGTTACATAAAAAACTTTACTGCAATATTTCGTCCTTTTCCAAATTACAACTGAAAACTAATCAAGAGCTTCAAAAAAGGCATATCCACTGTTTTTATGTGACAAAACTATGATATTTTCTGTAAGTTATATGTTATTTATAAGTCATAAATATTGAAGCTTGAGCGACATTAGAAAATGACTTATTTTTCACAACTGATTAACAGATCACCGCTTAGTGTTATTGGAAATGTCGTGTTAAAAGGTCTCTTTAATTCAAAAGATCTAGGGCTTTCCTTGCAGCATGAATTTCATCGAAAAATATTATTTTTTGTCTGAAGTAATTATAAGTATTATTTAAGTTAAAATAGTACACTATGTTTTAATTAATCAAGTTCTTTTAATTCAGTGATAAATATGAAATAAACACAATTTAGCCTGCATAAATAGGTTCCATTTCAGGGTACATCAATACAAATGTTTACAGTGATACTCTTAAATGAAACGGACAAAAGCTCACCACACATTCGTATATTGTCAAAAAAATCTCATGTTTGCACAAAAAAAGCCCTGCCGCGATTGCATGAGCTATCCATAAAACTATGTTTTATGATATACGAAGCATTGTCATTGATTGTATCATCCTCCGGATGATATAAAATCACCGCAGACTGATCGGTATTACAATATAAGCTCTGTTTTAAGATGGTGGAACCCCTGTTTTGCTATTGTTAACTGCTCGTAAAACCAGCTATCTGCTGACAATGGATATGGCATGAAATTCTTTTCTTTGGGTAAAATATCTTAATGATTTAACTGTAACTCATATAGCAACTTTGTTCTTAAGTCAATATTATTAGTTGTACTCCATATAACTCCGGATGTACATAGGATATCCAAAAATGATGTTACGACACCTAAACTTGTTATATCTTGTGAAATTCGTCTACATGGGTCCTTCACATTTCAGTAAAACAATCATCCAGTAAAACAAGCATCCGTAAAACAAACATTTTCAGTGCTATGCACTTTGAATGCCCTTGTGACATTATTCTGCTATTAAAGGATTGTTATATCAAAACAAGCAGAATCTGCTATGGTAAAAACAGAAATAAAGTATTTTTATAGACGTAATCTTATGATATATTTTACAATATGGAAAAATGTAGTTTATGATTGAGCCTTTTTGAGCCTTTTTAAAATGTAATGTGATAGCTTATAACAGTAGAGACAAAAGCATTGGATTACATACACTATGATAAGCATGGAGGAGTTACAAGTGTTTACTTTATATCATGCAATAACTTATGATTTTCAAATTGCTTTTAAATATATGTTTTTTTTCAAATAAACAAATATTGTAAATAACAGTAATTACAAAAATTTCATACTGAAAAACAGAAACAAAAATGTCGAAGTCTATTTATATAATGAACCACGCACTACAAGAATTAATAAACCTGAAAATTCGAAAAGCTTTAGAAAAGAAATCATAGAACTCTCATTTCTTCATCATTTGTAATATAGTACATGTAATAAAGGTACGTTTTCATAGTTCGCAGTCTTCGATCAAATTACATGTCTTAGTAAATTAGAAATATTTCAAACGATTTGAAGTAGGCAAGACGGTGAATACCTTGCATTATCATAGTTCTAGACGTTCGTTATATAAAACAAATAGTGACTCTATGCACTAAGTAATTTGAATCGGAAGCAATAGTCTGTTTGGCATTTCCCTGTTGGAATTTATTAACAAAATTAATCATCCTATCATTGTTCTCTGGTATCATTTTTTAATAACATGACCATATTTTAATTTACTTTTAGAGTGAATGCACGTTTTCACTGTCTTGAATTTATTAACTTGGTTTCCTACGAATAGTGTTTAACATTTTACACTAGAAATAATCTTAAATTTAAATCTTCAAATTATCATACTATAAAAAACTAGGGTTATCAGTTAATCTAACTTTTTATGATGTATATTTTATTTTTACTTCTCTTAATATAAAGAAAACAAAAATATTTCCTCTGTGACACATTTTCCAGATAATCGGTATTATTTTACCTCAAAAAATATTTTTCGGGAAAAATAGTAAAAGTCACATCTTATATTTTATCGATTCTATAAAAGAGAAAATACCTTTCAAAAAGCTTACATTTTTTAAAACAGAAATTTATGTATCGACTAAAAAAAAACAATTATGACTCTGGTATTTCGTAATAAATTAGTTTCACTTTTTAAATGTATATAAACTATTTGATAAATTTTTAGGCCATTATATAAACAGATATCAGTTATGAATAGTCAAAGTCTAATTTTTATCAGTAGGGTAATTCCGGGATAGATGGACCAGCCAAATATTTAGTTAATGCGCCTCTCCATATATGGCGTGACTGTTTCAGTGAGACACTGTTTTTCCAAGGCGCGCTACTATTTGCTACTCAAAAAACATAATAATTTTTCAGCTAATTATGATTGTTGCTGTAAATGAGTCAATTATTTTTTCAGATGGTTATAATTCTACAATTAAACGTTTTATTTTATCTGTGATCTATCTAGTTTTGATGATGTAACCTCGGGGAACATGTAGGCTTCCAAATAGCCTAAAATGGCGGCATGAAATCCACGATGTAGAGTAAGGGTGGGTTGTACTTGTCATCTGGACGACCGGGAGAGATGGACCACACCCAGGCGAGAGAGATGGACCACGTCTAGGCGGAAGAGATGGACCAGGTTTTGTGTCAATCTTAAGTCATAGCAAATAAAAACAATTTCATAAAAATAATTTCATATATATTAAATGTCACAGTTATATTTAATAAATTAATTAAAATTAATTTAATTGCGAGTAAGTTAATTTTCATTTTCATGTAGTGAAAATATACATTTATTAATTTAATACATGTACAACTTTTTCGTTATTTTATGGTGATTCATATGGTCCATCTCACCCGGAGTAGCCCGGGTGAGAGGGACACATAGTAAATATTTTTAAAAATCATAGAAAAAATCCTTTACATATATGATCTTCTGCATTAGGATTTTTGCAAGAAATATCATACACATATCATATACTGTGAAAAGTAAAATATATATAAATATATGGCTTTTAGGGAACGAAGAAAAACGTGGTCCATCTCTCCCGGAACTACCCTAAGTCAAATAGTATCAAAACATATTTTAGAACAATACACATTTCATGCAGTTAAATATACACTCAAACCAATACTTATATATATGTCAATGCATTTCTATATTCAATAATTAGAGATGAGCGGTTGCTTTAACGCCCGCGCAAGTGATTACAGCGAACTTCTTTGCCTTTATACTCCCATCGGCACCACACAGAACAGCTTTCGATGGTGAGACAACATTTACCACGCCCCGTTCCAACTTCAATCACCTCTATATTGCTTTTCAAAGGTGGTACTACTATCAGATTCAAAAGCTGCATCTCAAACAACTCACGCACCCAGCCACTCCCGTACACAACCATCTCTAATTGCTTAAATCTCCTCAACTGGCTTGCCAGTAAAAACAAGATAGTAGATTTCCAGTGGATCCCAGTCCACTGTGGAATTCTGGGAAAACAGGAGTTCGATCTCTTGGCTAAAAAGGGTTACTCTGCCTTTGAAATAAATAATTCCAAACTCCCTATTAACAGTTAACAGTATCAAATGTCTAATAAAGAACATCTACCGGGATTCCTTCCACGAAGAACTCAAAACTTCCGACCTTAACCTTTTCCTCATTATTGCCGCTTATTGGCGGCGGTCATGAAACGTTCTCTGAGTACTACCGCCGCCTATTGGTGGCATCTATGAAACGTTGTATAGGTACTACCGCCGCCTAATGGCATCACGAAACGTTCTCTGCCATTGGTGGCATCTATGAAACGTTGTATAGGTACTACCGTCGCCTAATGGCGGGACCCATGAAACATTCTCTGAGCGCTGATGAATGAATCTTCAAGGAAAGTTACGTGGATAGGATCACCACAGCTGCCAACAATTCCTAAACATAATTAACTACATTTTGTAAACAGTAAATTTTGTGTATATACCAATTTTTTTTCCCTTTGTGATAAATTTTCCAAAACACGTTTCCTGGCTTTCGATTCAGTAAAGAACAACCAATCCTGTGGAGAACTTCCCGTACCATGATATATAACTGCATTCAGCTCATCCGTAGCGAAAGAGTTAATAAACCATGGTTTAAACAGATTCTCAATGTCCCTCAGTGCCTAGAATGAAATATGGCGCCATGTTTTGTCTGATACCTGGCCATGATTGCCTGTGTAAACATCTATGCCGTATCGGCATGGTTTCTAACACTTTTTGCACCCTTTGTGATCTCCAAGAAGAAATGGACTTGTCTCACCTGTACAGATGCCCTGACCTTCCTCTGACATCAATCTGGAAATGCTACTCGATAGCTTACTTTCATTTATAGATTTATTGTGTACCTTTTTATATTCAATTGTCTTTTATTCTGTCACTGGAAATTTTAAAAATATATTTAGAGATGAAACTTACATTTTTAAGTAATCCAACAAACATTTTAAACGTTTTATTCATTCATAAAAACCGTCAGAAATTCACTGCACGCTTCAGCAATTTTTTTTTCAAACACACTTATCGAAACTTACAAAACGGATTTATTCAAATCAGCATTTGCCGTAATTCAATTTTAGATAACCATTCCGAAAATGAATCTACTTAGAGAATTACGAACTCTGCATTTTAGCAAGTATCGATAAAATGAAATTATTATAATTAATGACACTGAGAAATTGCTCACCTGGTTTCAATACTAGATTTGTCTGTTTCACGGCTTACTGATTTTTCGCGATCATCAAGTCACATTTAATAACACTTAACTCTCCTCTGCTGAACAGATTACACTTTTCAATATAAGCTTTAAATATGATGGAAATTTAAATATTAAGTACCCCTTTCCGATCATCGTGAGATGACTTGAGATTAAGAAAGACTCAGACTGGAGATTATAAACTCGCATGTGTAAAAGTATAAACTTTCTAAATAAAATCTTCTCATTGAGATATCAACATCTATGCAGAGTATTAAGTAAATTAAATATACTATATATTCACACACACACACACACACACACACACACACACACACATATATATATATATATATATATATATATGTGGGATCAGGTTAGTCCCTGACTGCAATAAACTCACTGGTTTTATTTAAAACGAGACATTTCATGATCTAAAATGCATTGCAAAATGTTGCACACGCAAAACTTATTAACTACGTGAAAATATGAAAAGTTAGTGTGTTGTTCTATAGATTTTGAGTGTGTGAATAGTATAAGTTCTGTATCAACCAAAAGGGCTTGTTTGATGTTTAAAAAGTATTTTTTTTATTAGTTTGTTTATTTATTTGACTGTAAACTGCGTTCAGCTCCCCCCCCCCCCCACACACATATATATATATATATATATATATATATATATAAGTAACTTGTGAAAAAGCGGTCTTCAATATTATTGCCAAAATGCACGCTCCACAACATCTATTACAGTAAATGTACATTCCTCTTTAGCAGAGAGTTCATAATGTTACTGTTTTAGGGAGAAGCTAAGTTATGTTAAAGGCATAAAATATTTTTTCAAATAATTCCATGGATTCCAAATGTCTAAACTTAAAACATAATTGATAGTATAGTGCATAAAATGAATATGAAAGTAATTATAATTGTATTCATGCTGTTTCAGGTTTTTCACTATTGATAAGATAAATTCAATACATTATAAAATGTATTTAATAAATATTATGTTGTATTTTAAACATAAGACCGATTTTTTAAACGTGTCAGCAGTGGCGGCTCGCGGGTTATTGAAAAGGAGGTTCACAAAAGAAATTTCGAAAATTAAATATGCTGATACGACGCACCTTAAATTAAAATGCATTTGCGTTTCCAGCAGTTAAAGGAAAACAATTCACGCGAATGAAAGAAAACAAGTCATCTTGGGTCTTACATTTCGTCACCATGATAAGTTTTAGCAAAGTGGCTGTCTTGATTCATTTTATTTGAATTTTTTTCAAAGGATAATATTGAAAAATGACTTTGCTCTAGCTCCGAAACACGACTTATACTCCTATTTTAATTATTTACACTAGTTCGTAAAAAAATGATATAAATAAAGAAAATACTAAGAAAATGAAAAAAAAAATAATCAACTAACTGAACGTATCAAATCAAGGGAAAATCCAGAAGCGATACCGTAAAAAAATGGCCCTGTGTGCACAATGAAAATGTGCGAACGGAATGCTTTCATGAGCGCGGTACTTCTTTCCAGCTGTCTCCGCTTATGATCCTAGAGTGTGGTTCAGGGGGAAAATTTTCTGTTCGCACGTGCGATTGATTAAATACAGTTCTGTAGTAACCTGCACTACAGTGCGTTAGCTATAATAAGCGTATTTAATAATAGTGGGGAAGGGGGGAGACGAGAGTAAAACTCACGTTTCAAATTCTCAAAAATCTATAAGTGTACTTAATATTTGTTTTAAATTTAATTTGTTAATGTTTTTATTCTTTCGTTTTTCCTTTGGGGGTTCCGGTGCTCATGTGCTCAAATGGCATAGCTGCCAACTGCTACGGAATATAATTAACCACTCTTTTTGAACAATAATTTTCGGCTTAAAATGTAGCAAAATTTCTGTACTACGCACTTGACCAGGCTACTACTTGGGAAAAATACTAAAAAAATATACTGTTTACAAAAAGTGGTTAATTATATTCCGTAGTAGTTGGCAGCTATGTCAAATAGAGGAGCCGCCACAGCGTGTTAGTATTTGCAAGTATGCATAAATAACTGGAAATGAAGTTTTCTTATGGATGTCTATTTTGGGTGCTAACTTAAGTTAAAAATATTGCATTATAATGCACTTTGCTCTTCCAAGAAATACTGCGAAGGCGCCACGTGCCTTTCTCCTCTCTTCATGTGTTGCATCATTTATATCCATATTATAGCATTTTATTTTGACCAAATAGCTTAACTTTATATCTTCTGATTCGCTTATCTCCTAAAGAAAAAGGCAAGTCACAAAAAAATTGCATGTTGAACGATAAAACACCTACCCATCTATTTTGTAGAATCAAGGATTTGGCAGAGTGCCGACCCTATCAGAAAACTCAAGTAATCATGAGATAATGTTGAAAATTTCGCAAACAGCTATTTTGTTACTGTGAGATGCCAAATACTTTTATTTTTCCTAATTCTATTAAATGTGATGTTAAGAAAGTATTATACTTTTAAAATATTTAATTCAAAATGAGGTGAATCTATTTCAAAGAATGATATGGCTTCAAAAATACGCTTTAGAAAGAAACTATATTAATGTCACAAACAACGGATTTCTAAAAGAAAATTCGATGCACCCATGCATCGTAAGAATTTTTTTCATTATTTTAATTATCAGCACATAAAAGGCGATAACATATCATAAGTGATCTTAAAAGGAACTTGTAGAGATCCCCCACCTCAAACTCACATCTTTCATTCTTCTAATGAGCATTTGTGGTACGAAATTATTTTGTATATCTAGTTCTATAGACTCGTAATTTTGGAATTACATCTTCTTACCCGTTAGATAACAGCTTTATTTGAGAATTTTACATTGATTCAAACCATAACTTCTAAATACTAAATGGATTACTGACTATTTCCTTGTTTAAATGAAGGTCTGAATAAGTTATTGACAAATGCAAGTCATTTCAAACAGTTAGCAAATTGATGGTAAATATGTAAAACATCATTTGTATTTCTCTTGGTATTATTTTGTATAACCATCATTGAGTGTGTAAAAAATTATGAAGACGAATCTCCAAAAACAACGTGTATTAAGTAATGCATTTCAAAACACAAGGTCAAAGTGAAAAAATTTCGGAAAATTTCCAGTGGTAACACCCACTATTTTTCTGCGAAAGTTGATCATCACAATGAAAAATCATAAATGGCGTTAAAACAACATACGCATGCCGAAAATGGGCGGCGTGAAACATTTTCAAAGAAGAGCATTGCAACGAACCAAAGTCAACACAGAGAGAAAGTGCTTGACACAATTCGCATTCATTCACTGGAACAGACAGTAGAATTGTTAAACTAACAGTAAGGCACTTGAAAAAATTCCAATAACGGCGATTTCCCTTTCTTCTCTTGATCTTTCATTGGTTCGTTACAATGCTCTCCTTTCCAAGTGTTTTACGACGATAGTTTTTGTCATACGTGTATCGTCCGATGCCATGTATGGTTGTGTTTTACTTTTCCAACATGTAGTATGTAAGGCACATTTAATTAATCTGGGAACTTTCTGCAAGGGGACCGTATCAATATTAAATTTTTTATACGGTCTTTCTATTTGCTGAAATTTAATTCCTTGATAATTTTATCGATTTCACAAATCTTTTACCCCTTTTTTTTTAACTATGTAACTTATTACATATATACAGGGGTGGCCAAAACCGTGGACACTTTTCGAAACTTTTTTGTTTTCTAAGTTCTTATGCGTATAAAAATGTTACATTTCACAAAATGCAAACTATTTTACAGTATGTTAAAGAGAATTGAATACGAATTTCAAACTGAACACAAAATTAAAATATTTTCAATACCAAAAAGGCAGTTATTATAGAGATGCATTAGGTATCGGAGATTGCAGTGAGTTATGATCAGTTTGTACTGTAGCCTTAATTCTTCTTTACGGCTTCACATCGATGTTTTATTGAGTTTTAAGCTTATAAAAATAACAGTGATTGACCTGGAAAGTTGGAAATCGGAATACATTTCATCATTGTATTTGTTTTTCAGATGAAAGTAATTATAACTTTTATTTTGTTGCACATATATAAATTTAGATTTGTGTATTCAAATCAGTATTAAATTCTCTTTAAAATGATATACGAGTTTGCATTTTGTGAAACGTAGAACATTCCTATAAAATATATAATTTGAAAATCTAAGCATTTCCAAAAGTGTCCACAATTTTGGCCACCACAGTATATATATCTTCTGCAATATTGAACGAATGAAAGCTAATAGATCTCTTCGGCTGAGATAAGAGGGTAGTGTAAATAGAAAAAAAATGTTCAAAAAATGGTTGGAAAAAAAACTACGCTAAGAAAAATATCCTCTCGTTAATTTTCGAAAAGTGACACTTTTTAATTTTTATACGATTCACGTACAAAAAAATTCACATTTAGCGGAATGTGCCCCATGCACTAATGAGGTGAAGCACAAAATTTCAGCCTTTCATGATAAAACGTCTCAGAGATTTCTGTAAACAAAGATCATCGAGGGCTATACATGAATTTGATTGTAAACGTTTATTGCTAAAGTGAAAAAACATTTTTTTTTTTCAAAATTACTGTACGATCCCTGAAATGTGACCATCCGACTGATTTTTTCCCTTCGAGAGGTACTGAAAAGCGGTTTAAGTCAGCATGTATTTATCTTCATACCTCTAACATTTTTTATTATGTAAATTCTCAGATTTTGTTAACGTTTCTTAACGCACAGAAAAACGCTCAAATTGCCGGTGCCAAAAGATAAAATAAGTAAAACCTTTGTGTAAAAAATCTCGCATCAAAGTTAGTACTATTTTATGTGTGTTTTTTACACAAATATTTTATTTATTTTTTCTTAATATAGTCTTTTGTCTCCCACCTTATTTTGGACATTTTTTTCAATTTACATTCCCACTTATCTCTAACAGATACAGAATTAAAGCCATGTATTTTTCGGTATACATAAAATAAATAAAATCTTTTATGTGTGTTTGTAAATTAAAAAAAAACACACATAAAAAGTCATTATAAGTAACTTTTTATGTGTGTTTTTTTTCACAAAGTTTTTATTTATTTTATCATTTAGCACCAGTATTTTGAGTGTTTTTTCCTGTATATACATTAAGAGTGCGTTTTTTATTTAGAACAGTCTAATAATATATGCATTTTCAATATTTTGTTACAAATGACAAGGATTAAGAAAATATTACGGTACACTCAACTTATCATAAATCAGCCAATGCACTTTATTCAAAAAGATTGTCATCGCGAAGTAGTTTTAAACATTATGCTGTGCAAAATATTTCGCAGTTCTTTTAAAAATGCAAACATTTAACACAGCATAATCCCACTAACACATAATGCAATAAGAAATCTTAACAAAGTATATCAGTTACGTAGTTTTATGAAAATTTCCCTCCGTGATTTTTTGTTCGAAAAATACTCGAAGAAGTGTTATTACAGCAACGCAAAATTAAATGAGAAGTGATCTTTTAAAATTCACGCGAGCAGTAGGGGACTGAAATTGCATCAAAGCAATTTCTCTAGATTCAGCTGCGGATGCTGAGAGGAGAAACTGTTACGGATTTATTTGTTTAGTCACATTTTACTCTTTATTTCATTTAATATCTTTACGCTCAAAAAATATTTTCAGATCAAATGTTTTAGATTTCGTTCATAAACTTTACGAGTAATGTCCGATTAAAATGGTTTTATGTAGTTTTCAACAAGCGATGATGATGTTTTCATTGTTAAAGTAAATGTTGTATTCCAATAACTTAAGTGTTCGCTACCAATGAAATTGTATAAAAATTTCTTTTTGAATTTTTTGTAGTATAAGTAGGCAGCATCTGAAAATTATATAGTAGTTCAAATTGAAATAATTTGATACAAAAACTCTTATTTTGTTTTTTAAACAAAGAATTAATGTATTTCATTGTTTTAATTTGAGCAAGTAAGAATGTATGAAATATAGACTGAGGATTAAGTTATATTATTCTAAAAAAATGTTAACAATGTTATATTGTTTGCAAACAAATACTTAAAAAAACTTTGAAACTCGAATCAAATTTTTCTGTTTTAATTGAGACAATGTAAATTTAATCTAATTTCCATTACGTCATCAAAAGACGAATGTGCATATGGCAAATTTGATAATTTGATTTAAAATTGATTATGTTACTTACGATAAGATTTTTAGAAACATAATTTGGTATAGCAAAACATTTGTAGGGATACTTTAGCAATGTTTCTGTTTTATGTTTTACTAAGGGTGCAACTGAAATCTGAAAAGCCAGGTTTTCCATTTTTCCAATGTCTTTAAAATACAAAACTTTGTATGCACGTA
The DNA here is from genome assembly GCA_038373885.1 of Cheiracanthium punctorium. Lineage (NCBI taxonomy): Eukaryota > Metazoa > Arthropoda > Arachnida > Araneae > Cheiracanthiidae > Cheiracanthium > Cheiracanthium punctorium. The sequence continues at coordinate 119,378 of JAWZYV010006519.1, read as the reverse complement.
TACATATATTTAAATACATTAGAAGCGAAAAATGATTTTAAAAGAATTAAAAACTTTTGAAAAGCAATATTTGAAGTAATGTTTCAAAATTATTATAAAAAATTCGGTAGAAGCATCATAATATATAAATTAAAATTAGAATGAAACAACTAATTTGTTTTAAAAAATATATTTTGGAATGAACTAGTTTAAAAAATCACAATCAATGTTGTTCGCATTTGTTTAGTAATTTTAAGCGTCTTTCAAAAGGAAATATTTACAAGAAAAGAAACACTAAAAAATTTCTTAGAAAATTAACATTTCACTCTCATTTACCAGTTTTTAAATAATGAATGCATTAATTAAAAATATTACGCAATAAAATTTTTGCACCAGTGACAAATTTAATTCGAGTAAACATAAAATTGCAAATTCTTAGTTCAGAATTTAGAACAGCATTTAAACGTATTAAGCTCTAAGAAACAAAAAGTTAAAATGAGACTGTTACCGAAAATCCTGTTACTTTTTTAACATAAATATATTTTAACATTTAATGATGCAAGACCATGTACTAAGGCCTTTATAAATAGGGTCTAGTAATTTTTTTCTAAATCTTAGCGATTAAAAAATAATTTAGAATGCTCTCCTGAAATTCAGGCATAAGTGGATGATACATGCCGAAGATCATCCACTTATCATCATCATTTTGATCGTTATTCAAAAATTTAATCCAGAAGTGTTAGCTTTTTGAACTTGTTACGAACAATCTAAGATGTAAAATAGGGTGCTTTGGAAATGCAGGCGTTTAAGCAGATACTAATCGAAAGTGGATTTGTACTGCTTCCTAAAAGGCATGATACGTCATGCATGGAACTATGGATTTAAAAGTGGAGCTATACGTGTCCTTAAAAGCTTTCCGTGATGATTCCCACTCTATGCAATGGGAATGAACCAAAGACTGACTCATTTTGGGAAGATTTCGGGTTCAGAAAATGGGAAAAGACACGTGAGAGAAATTAGGCTCGAAAAGGCAGGTGTAAATGCAATTATGAAACGAAAAATGCATTATGGATAGCTGCTCTTTTTTTAAATTGAAATCCAGAAAACTGACGAGGGTGTTTTGATTTTAACTCTTAATTTGGTTTTATTCTTGAAAAAAATACGTGCGAGAAAAAAGTGCGGTTTCGAAATGTTCTTTACGCAATAAAAAAAATATACTTAAGTATAAATTTTTCTCTAATTAGTACACTGATTAAAATTCCACCACACAAACATAAAAATACTTTTTATAAATGATTATTTTCTATTAGGAGATTTTACTGTATGTTTAACACTGTCATGTGTTTGCAATTTCTTCAGCGAATCTAAAACGAACGCTTTTAACGGAAGCTATGTTTTTTTATAAAGTTTGAATTCTGAAAAAAATGACGTAATTTAATTTTTACTTATTAGTTTCTAAGGCGGACGCATTAAAGTCCAAATTAAATATTTTTTAATCATACAAGGCTATCTTTATGTAATAAACTTTACATTGAAACAAACCTGCTATATTGCATTCCAAAATCATGTTTAGTGTTTGTATACGGGGTGACCAGTAATTAACCAAAAAGTTTAATTGCTTAGTAAAAGAGTTTGAGAAGAGATGAAAGAAAAAATATTTAATTCCCGTATAAGTACACTCATTCCGATTTAATGCACAAGAGTTTCGAAGTTATTCCCATTACTTGCAACAATATGGCAAAGCTTAAGATCAAAGTTACCCAAAATTCAACGAATAGTTTGCAGTGTGAGGGCCGAAATTTCAGCAGAAATAGCCAAAATTTCACCAGAAATTGAAAATCCTTTGTTCGATGGTCAAATTTGCGCTTTTACTACTGCAAACGTCGTGCAAAGACGCGAACACTTACTTAGAATTGCTTGCAACTTCGTGTCTGTCTAGTGCTGCGTTACACCTCAAAATGAAAACTCTTATAAAATCAAACTCGTTTCGTAAATTGTAGACCGCGTAGTGTCGCGTCCCCAAATTTTACGTCATTATCACGTCCCAGTAAAAAGTTATTGCAGTTTCAAATTTTCAGTTAATTGCTGTGGGCACCCTGTATTTAAAATTACTATTATTTTTATTGAGAAACAATTAATAATAAACTTACTACATTTTTTTTTCTAATATAGCACTTCTGTATTAAGCATCAAAAGTACACCCCATCATTTGTGGACAAACCTTTTAGTTCATACAATTTATTTGTTAAAATGTTTATGCTTTTAAGTTATTAGCTGCAAACTTTCAATTTTTAAAACAAACGTATTCATTTATTTTATAAACCAAAGTCCAAAACAAAACTATAATCAAAAGCTAAAACTCGCTGAAAAATATGTTTTTATATTTAGTTCTAGAATTCAAAAAATCGTTTTCCGTGTGAATTTGTTTATTTTGACAAGAAAAATCGGTTGACAGCTTATGTACAGGCTGTCACATACTGATGTTAAATTTGCTTTTGTGGCTCAATGGAGTGACGGTTTAGTAACGTTTGACTAAACTTAAAACATGAATTCACAAAATTCTTTAAAATCTACGTTGCTCTCTAAGGATTTGTTGGCTTTAAAACGTCAGGCGATATTATTTTTATGTTTTCAACTAATATGTTAGTCATTCTTAAAAGAAATGTTCATTGGCAATAATTTGCACTTATAAAAATATCGCTATTTCAGTTTATGTACATAGTATGAAAAATTTCAGTATATGTAACTGAAATTTCTGTTCTCATAGTTTTAGTTATTTTTTTTGAAAATTAGGCGTTATCACATCATAAGAGTATTGTAGTTCTCTAGTATTGATGCTTGTTAATTAATTCTGTTAAGATTGAAATACTTAGGTTCACATTAGCACTTAAGTTCGTTTTAATTAATTTTATAGTGTTAGTGAGCAGTCCAGAGATTTCTAATTATACCGAGATGACTTAAATAAGACTAGAAATTGAAAATCTTTTAAACACAATATCAAAAGCTTGCTTTAAAAAATGAATAAGTAATCTCACATTTCTGTGACTTGAGTCGTCAACTTTAACAAGAAAATATATGTGACTTTAGATTATCTAGGCACATGGCTACTTAATTTTTGGTTAATATTTTTTTATTTGATGGAAAAAGAACCAGACCGTAGGTAAATCGAAGTGTCTGTTTCTCTTCGAGTATAAAGTAAATAAAGAAATTACAGAGCAAGTAAGTCATGTGTTAAACGGAGTAGTTCTGGTTCTTCTTTCAAACTTTAGCAAGTTATGCTTTTCAAACGATTATGCCCTAGAAGTTCAGCCTAAAACCGGTAAATATAAGATAAAGAAAAAAATACGAAACACACTATGGAAAAATACACAATAAATCAAGAACGGAATACAGACATCAAATTTAATCTTCAAGAAAAGGTGGTCTAAATCGTAACGAGATATATATCCAGATTTTACCGGTCAACTTTAAGGGCACTATGCGTTAACTTTATGTATTATTATATATTATCACAATATTTATTTTATATAATTTGGTAATTTAATATTTTCTTTCAAGCATTATATTCAGATTCATCACTATGAAAATTTTATGAAAATATCCACAACGTAAATTTTATTGGAGGGAAATTTGTAAAAGAAATGTATATTTTATATTCATTTCATCAGAATATGATTTTATTAAACCAGAGAGTTAATGTTCTTTAAAATTAAGGATTAAATTATTCAGCAGTTAAGGATTAAAATAATTTTAATTAGATTAAATTATTTTAATTTATCTGATATTTTAAAATCAATTTTGCATTTATAAAAATTCTAAGAACTGTCTTTAAAAATTTTTGCTTTTAACAAAGTTTTTTCATGAATATTTTCACGCATAGAAATTAACATTCTGAAGATTGCATGAATATTGTTGTATATTTTAGATAGCCACTGCATTAATGACTTTTTAGATCCAATACTTTAGACAAAAATAACTGAAAAGGAAAGTAACTGTAATTGATAAAATATTGCAGTTATAGATATAAAGACAAGACTTTTAAGGCTATGTTTCCAAAGTAAAAGCATGAAAAGGTGAACATTTACATACACACAAATTCTGAACAATTTCATTTTTCGGGATTGAAAGTGATGAAAAAGTTACTCACCCACGAAAGGAATCGTCCAAAATAGAGTCATGGTCAGAATAAGATAAAAGTTTCTACAAAATCCATGGAGGCAAAAAGTTTTCTTTTGACTTGGACACATATTCTCAGTAACTGAAAACATGATTTCTGTTCTGTTCAATCTATAATAGTGATAAAATTATTCAACACGTAGAGGATTGCATGCCATAGCGAAGTATTAACAGAATAAAATTCTCGACTTATTATTGAACAATATTTTCAAAAGTGTCACTCTAAAAGTAGATTTCACCTTTTTCCGCTCGTAAAAAGTAAAAGGGTAAATATAATAGCATTTGATGCAAATGCTTCGCCTCTAAAGTTGTCCAGTCACACGCGGGAAAATCCTTTTTGAAAGCACAACTGTACCACAATGCGTTCCTTCAATTCACACGATTCTCAGAGAGTTTGGCACTTTCCGAATCCTTCAAATTTAAACAAGTATTCTTCGGGACTGTAAGAAATTATTTGTATCTCTTTAAAAGAGTTAGGAAAATAATTCTAGCTTCGTTTGTCCTTATTGCCCAAAACTTTTCAATCTATGCTTTCAAATATCAAATGTAGATTCTTTTACTCTTCGTTTAATTTTATCAAACAGTTAGAAGAACGCGCTCGAAAAAAGCGCAAAAGTATTAGTAAAGTTCAGGAAAAGTAAACTGGTATTCGTCTCTTGTTTACACTACTATACATACATATATACATACATACATATATTTACATCTACATATATATACATACATATATACATATATACATCAACAATGTTACGCCGTTCAGTTTTACATCTAAACTAAGAGAGTGACTCATTTCAATACTTTCCTATGCTTTTTGAGCATTTATATTTTTTCATTCCGAAAGAACATCCAAAACTTCAAAAAAGAGTTTTACTCCACATTTATCAGCTATATTAAGATCGACAGTAAACATCAAAATCGTTTTCTATGGGCATAGCTTCGCACGGGAAACAAAACAAATAATGAAACAAAACAATAAATAAAACAAAAAAAAAGTACGGCGGCGAAAACTCCTATGAGGAAGAACCTTAATCCTGAAAACTTCGGCGGGTCCAGTTAAAAGGTCCGTCGGAAAAGTTTATAAACTTTCTCACCGTGTAGCAGGGGAAAGTACAGCATCCCATATATTTCACAATAAAATACACTTAAAATGTCATCGCGAGAAAGGAAACAATGAATCGGCGAGCTGTGAACGTGTAGCTATTGAAGTAACACAAGACCATCAATACTGGCTTGTAATATTTCAGAAATGTAATGTGTTCGCTGCGAAAGATCAGCTTGCACCGCACTACTCAGCTCTTAGAGTTGGCGAATGGGGTTTTTATAGGAGAGTGCCGAGTGAGAGGCAAACAACCAGCTCTCTCTGCGCAGGCCCCGATCGATCGTTTCCTGATCCTTCTGTGGCCACTCCAGGGGAGATCTTATTCACTTAGACCTCTGTCCCTTAGCTAGCCGGTACATTTGTCCACAATTCGCACAGCCCATCATGCGGCGCGCTTCAAATCAGAATTCAAATTTCAGAATGGGGGGAAATTAGAATGATTCCATTGTGCTATAGGATGGTTGGGAAGGGAAAAATAATTCCTCTAAGGTGGAAAGTCCCAAAATAAGAGTTAACTAAAAGAGTTGAACTAAGTCTCAAAATATAAATTCATTCGGCTTAAAATTAAACGATAAGTATCTGATAAAAAAAAAAAATCAACCAACTTTTTAAGAATTATTTTAAATTAGAAAAAATATTATAAGCCGTAAAATTTATATATTTACGACAGAAAAAAATGTCTTATAAATCCATCCGGCCTACAAAAGTAATAAATATATGTGTGATACTGAACGTTTTTTTTTTTTTCATTATTTAATAGTTATGCTGGTAATATACGATTCATATCTGAATTAAACGTTAAAAATTTCAAACTGTATTTTTATAAATTAAAATTCCTTTTTGCTCTCAGAAATACACTCATATTTTCAATTTTTTTTTAAATCTTTACTTTGAGTCGCTGTTTGAATATATATATATATATGAGTTAAATCTCTAAAATATTTTGATATGAACTTTTTAATTGGAGGAGCTCAGTACATAGGTAATACAAAATAAAATGTATCGAGTTTAAGAATTTTCACTCAGTTAAAAGGTTCAATGCTGCATATAACTGTGCTTTTGCTTTCAGATCAGATGTCTCGAATATGTAAAGAAAATTAAAATCTAATACAACCTTGATTTTAAAAATGAAATAGTATATTCCACGTTGGAGGTTTTGGACACAGTGGAGACTTAATTCCAAAATATCTCAATCTATCAATAATCCAATTTCCTTTGATAAAAACTGAGGAAAAGCTAGAATAGTTTGCCACCAATGGCGACTTAGTAATTATGCATTATTCCGGCGGTCATTCCCGCCCAAACTATTTTTTCGTCAAATGAGCTCTCAAACTGTTGCGAATCATATTCAAAACCATTATTAATTTCATTCTTAGGGGGTTAAGATTTCTAATTCAAACTTAAGACTGAATAGTTTGTTAAGAATTGATACAATTACATCAGTAATTAACAAATTGGATTGAAGAATTCTACAAAATGAGCAAAATTTTTTGAAGTAAACAATAAAGAACAATGATAACTTTTTTAACTAAATGTAAAATAGACTTGCACTACATTGGAAATTAAATAATGCAGTGATTGAGACTCTATTAATATATTTATATATGAATTACAATGGAAATTTCAGATGGAATCTGCACAGAGTAATATATAGACCTTGCAGCTTGTTTCAAAATGTGCCAGCTAGAATCTTCGAAAGATTTTTTAAAATATAAAACAAGTTTCTTTTAAGATGTTGTAACATACGTTGAATTAATTTTAAAAATATGCAGTCTTATATTCATGAATTTTAAATAATAGATTCGTGAATAATTTTTTAAATTGAAATCTAAATAAATGATACTTCAGTCAATAAACACAATTTAGTGTTTACTGGCACACGTGGTTTAAAGCTATATTTTAGGCATTAAACACTAAACAGCCAGTTTTTGACATTTTTTTATTCATTCCTCCTCAAAAGAAAATTGACAGAACATTAAAATTTAGGGTTTCTTCGACGTAATGAACATATAAGCGAAAAACACGGCACTGTTATTCAAATCGGGATCTATTTCAACATGATACACATTTTTGGTTGCATTAAAAATTATATTTTATTAAATAAGTTACTCGAATACAGCTAACTATATTATTTGTATAGAGGAACTTTTCTTGCGTACATTAAAAATAAAGCATTATATGAAATACCTTTAAAAATATTTTAATTGTTGAAACATTCAAAGCAGTTAAGACACTAAACTTTAAAATTTTCAGTTAACATCTTCAAAAAATAAAAAAATTGATCTATTAAGTCAGACGCAAAAAACATGGATGTTGAAAAAATCATGCCTGGTAATATTTCTTTCAGGTTTTTTATACACTGCATTTTAAAAAGTGTGAAAGTAAAAGAAAAGTGGGGATTTTTGTACTTTCTTATCACTGTTCAATATTTATTTGTTTTTTTTTTTAGATTATGGCAACGCTGCGCTAGTACGGACTGCCAAGGATGGGGGCTGCCTTGGAAGGGGGACTTTCTAAGGGTTCTAAAGCGTATTCACGTCACATCTGGAGAAAACCTCTCGAAACACCAGAGCGTAAGTTCAACAACCGTACGATGTCCAGTATTTAAAAGTAATTTTGAAATTAAGACACTGGTTTGTAAGATGTATGAGCAGTTTAACGTATTCAAGGAAAGTTTGAAATTTCACATTAAAATAGGAATTATAGCATTGTCATGAAATACGTAATTGTATAATAAAGAACATGCTTTGTTCAACGCACCTGTGCCAATAGTCGTCGCGAAAAACAACGCTGAAATATAAACCAGGAAATACATTATGATCTTCATCACATTCGAGCAAACGATATAACTACAAAACTCACAGGCAATAATAACAAAAAAATATTACACATTACTTGCTCCTTTCCGAAAAACCAGAAGCACAGACGTTACAAACGCAACAGTGGAAAGTAGGTTTACAATGTTTAACATAATATTTCTACGAAACATTTCTGGTGTTAGCAATAAAGATTCATGACGTAGATTTCTTGATACGAATATACATAAAGGTCACATAAATAACAGTGTAAAAATACATAGGAATGAAATTTCCCTGGTTAATGATACAGCTTATCAAAAAATTGTTCAATAATCACGTAATATATATATATATATATACAGGGTATTTATAAACTTCCTCTATAAATAGGGTTCTACAGCTAAAATGGGTGAACGAATAGTGACTAAATTTGGTATATAAACTATACATGAGATACGCTGACGAATTTTCGAAAAAATATATTAGTTCAAAAATGCCCCCTAGGTCAGCGGTTCTCAACCTTTTAACGTCGCGTCCCCCCAACAAAGGCTAACTTTTGGTGGCGTGCCCCCTCCCCCTCACATTTTTCAGCCTACATTCAGTTTTTGAATCTTTAGCAATGAACATTTAGTTGCATTTTCTACAAAATAGTGTTATCAGTAAAGTTTGAATGAACATTTTATGTGAAAATGGATGTATTTTTGAGTAAAAATGTGAATAAATAAGATGACTTTTTTAAAAGCATGCATCACTACTTGCTCTCTAGTTTTTCTCGCTCCTCCCCCCCTGCAAACGCTCAGAGCCCCCCCTCGGCGGTCGCGCCCCACAGGTTGAGAAACATTGCCGTAGGTGGCACTTTGCATGTAAAAACTACAAATTTAGCAATGGAAATGGCTAATTATAAATGTACAAATATATTCAACATCCATTCAACAGTTTTCCAGCATTTATTATCTAATTTGGGTCTTTTTTTCGTAAAGCATCATTTTATGGACATTTTTTGAAGTGAACTTTTTGAAAAATTTCATTGCGCGCATCTTATGTACTGTTCATACGTCAAATTTGGTGGGAATCCGCCCACCCGTTTCAGCTGCAGAATACTGTTTATAGGGGAAGTTTAAATTATAACCATCCTGTAGGTACGCATACAAATATCTATATAGTCTTTTGGCTATAAGAATCTATACAGTCTTTTGGAATCACTCTTTTGGACTTCTGGTATAGTCTTTTGGAATCTATATATTCTTTTGGAGTCAGAAAAATATTTCATAACTTTAAAAGCATCATTTTAAAATTCAGTTTCTATTTGTACCATTATTGTGAAACATGCTTTAAAATAAAAATAAGTGGATATACTCAAATAATTTACACCTTTGAGCAACGTAAATACTTTTAAAACTGTACAAAGTTAGATTAAAAAAGAAAATAATGATACCTGTATAGAATGAGAAATTTGCAAACGTAAGTAGTCAAAATATTTCGAAATTAAACTATAAAGAGTTTATTTTTAAAATCAAAGTGACGTTATATTGATTAAGTATAGGCAGCTAATATTAAATAATTGTTCTGAATATGATTGATCTAAAATAAACTTTTAAAATCAATTTTCAGTTTACATTATTCAATTTTTAAAAGATTTTCTGAAACCAAAAATGTACTTAAATTTCATGCTTGCATTTTTAATATTAATGAATATATATACACATGTACAACTGCAAAATAGTAAGAATACAAACTGTAATCCAGAAATAATCTACTTATCAACAATCCACAAACCGATCATCACGTAAAAGCCCTATTCAATTTCCAAAAATAGAAAGAAATAGAAAGATGTGAAATGCTGCACTCCATGCAATACTCAATAAGCATAATAGATATCATATTAGATTTAAATAATCCAAAAGTTACCAAGATATCATAAATATGGCTCAGAAAGGTGCTGATATCTCCTCAGTGAGGTTCTATCCCGTTATTTTATGACGAATCGAAAGCAGAATCAGAAAAAAAAAAGAATCTTCAAGTGATACCAAAATAAACGTGAAAATTCTGATACTGACCAAAATAATAAATATAAATAAAAGAGTCAAATAGCAAGAGAAAATCCTGTAATATTTTGAAAATTTTGATAACAATAAATAAGATACTAAAAATTATACTTGAGATTCGCTTTCTATAATTGTCAGATGGCTAATTGAATCTACTGGTTATTGTGGCCTATACTAACTGCAAATAGACTAGACACATAAGAATATTCCAAAATGAAAACTGTAAGAACCTATATTTTTACTTTGCTACATTTTTGAAGGGTGTAGATGAAAGACTCACACTTTTCTAGCTCTTAAGGTAGAAAAGTCATTATTAATAAACATGATATACAGCCACAATTCTTTTTTGTGTAGCTGTCGCCATAACAACTACTTGCACGTAATCTTAAACCTTAAATAATTAAGGTAAAGGTAGAATTTAAATTTAAATTTGGAAAATGTAATTTTTGCAGTACAGATTAAGGGATAATATTAGCTGTAAACCAAAACAGTTATGAATTTAAAACAAAAAGAGCCAAAAATATAAGTATCTGAACATAGCTTTCATTATATTACTTTGGAAAGTAAAAAACAACAAAACTCAACACGCAAAAAACATTTATTAAATAGGTTTATTGTTTATTCTTTAAAAACATAAGGAGATGTAAAGAAAACAATCACATTATCTCTTGCAAATCTCCGTAATTGGTTGAATTTGGAGGGTGAGTTTTGCTGCAAAACAGTTCTTGTGAGTAATGCATCAAAACGAGATTTGCAGCGCTTTTCTCAGTCTTAATCTGTTCATTATGGTTGAAATCACTATTACAGTTCGATTTGACTTAAAAGGACGAACACGGTGGTATGAATAACTCATTAACTTAAAAAGTGGATAATGCAGAAATGCCAAGTCTCCGGCTTTTTTCGGGAGATTTCCCACCACTTATTTTTCTTTCAAATTTATGCTTAAAATAAGTCCAAATATTTAATGCAAAATAAAACTGTCTAAAAATTGCGGTGGGAAATCTCCCGGAAAAAGCCGGAGACTTGGCACCTCTCATAATGTGAACTTTGCATCTCCAACCTCTATTTTATCTTATTAGTTTATGTACGTGTGTATATAATTTAACCTAATGGTCATAGATAAAAGTATATATAGTTAGAAAATTTCCAATATTTAATCATACCGTAAAACGGTAGTGTTAGTGATATTTGGCTGATAGCGTTAGCGAAACCCATTAAATATTTAATAGTAGAATCAAGATATATGATTCACTACGAGACCACTCAACTGCAGTCACTCTAGACCAGGAGTGGCGAACCTTTATGGATGAACGTGACAATTTTTATAAAGAAATTGTTTAATTAGGCCATAGACCTGCCAGCAAATTATTTTGGCTTAGTGAATATTGGGAAAATAAATCTAAATACTAACTACGGGTACATGTGTAACTCAAATTAAAGTAATATTAGTGTAGCTTCTGTTGTTGCAGATTAGATGACAAATAACTTATATTAGGGTCGTAAGATGTTACTTTTAGCAGAATGCATGTTTAACTGGAATCATCTGGCAAACGGTTTCTAAGCGAGTTTTTAATGTTATTCATCTCTAAAAATAATGTCTCGAAGGCATACGTAGATGAGAATATGGTTAAAATAGCATGAGTCTCACACACACACACACACACACACACAGCTTCTTCAAACAGTTAAATGCGTCTGGAACCGAGTTCCATGTTTACAAAATAGTGTTACTGGCATTTTTACTTATATTGCTTATTAATCTTTCTGTTTCAATCAATTCCAAATTTTTCCTTGTTTCAATAAATTTTTGAATCCCTATTGAACTAGACTTTAAATCCATCAGCTGCATTTCAAATTCTTTAATTTCCAACCTATCCAATTGGGACAAGTTCAGTTTATCAAATGAAGTCACATCAGGGTACATAATAAACTTGATGGTTTCCGATAATGAACTGAAAAAATCTCGTTGAAACTTCCTCGATTGAAGAATCAGTTACAGAAATAAATTCATTAATAACCTTTTCTTCGTCTGTTTTCTCATGTATATCTTTACTTTTTTTCAAATTTGAGAAATACTTGTAGTTTTTTTGCAATAATATCGTTCCTGAAAACATGCAGTTTAGCGTCAAAAGGGCGAATGAGATCCATCATGACGATAACTGTTTTATTTGTGCATTGAAGCTTTATGTTCAGTTCATTGAAATGTTGGTGCATGTCTGTAAAAAAAACATCAATTTTGAAAGCAACATAACATCCAACAACTGTGGGTATTGATCAATCTTTCCCTCATTTTGCAGAAACAGTCTGATATCTTCCAAGCAGTCTAGAAATCTTTGAAGTACGTTTCCGCGACTCAACTGTCGGTTTTGCCCTCCAGTTTATTTCTCTCTTTTATGGCATTTGCAATCACTTCCTTTTGCTCTGGTCCGCTTTTTGCTCTGGTCCGCTTTTTGTGATTTGTTTCAAAATGCCGTTTCAGAGACGTTCTTCTACATACTACTGTTCTAGTACATAAAACACACACCGCTTTGTCGCCTTTTCTAACCATGCCACATTTCTCGGTCCACCAAGTTTGAAATTCTCTGTTACACTTACTACCTTGCAACTTTTGTTTTTTGCTGAACTAGCCATGTTAAATAACAGTTAAAAATCGTAAATATAACACAAATGAGCTTGATAAACTTTTAAAGTTACGAGACGAGATGTAGTATGCATAAACAAACTATGCGTCATTAGCAATTGTAGTCCGCGACGTAACTAAGGCGAGACAACGGAGAATTGACACGTTTTTTGATTTTATAAGTATACAATAGAAAGCAACGAATAAGGAAATTATTACTTTTTTTAAAAGTTAAGCTTTAATTACAGATTTCTGAAGATTTTAACATCGCACTATTTACCGTATCACGAAAACGCATCAGGAATACAGTACCGGCTTGTGACTTTCTGCCAGCCGCATCGCACCGGGATCCCTCCGCAATCACTAGAGCAAGCTCACTCCTGTTCGATCGAATTCTTCACAGTGAACTTTGTTAGTTTTAACTAAAACGCAAACCGTTTTGATAGGTGACGTGCCCAAAATATTGCGTCGCGTGCCATTGGTTCGCCACCCCTGCTCTAGACGAACAGACAGTAGCTTTCATCTTATAGAACTTCAGTGCATTGTGTAAGATAAAAGCCATCGTCTCATGCATACAGTTTTAAAAAGTATCTCTCAAAAAAAAAAACTTCTTTTATCAGTAAAATTCGTCACTAACTTCATAGATTAACAGTTGGATTACTCCATATCAATACTATAATCTATATATTTTAGAAATATTTAAATGAAGTACGGAAAACAAAAACTCCTGGACTATGATATTTGTCTACATAACAAAGACAAGCGCTTTTCATACAATTTTCATGATAGCTTACAAAATGTCTTTTAGATCGTTTTTTACACATCTGCATCTTGAAGAGTCATGCTGTTTTAATAAATATTGGTCATCAGTAGCACAAATGCTTTTAATTCTATTGGTCTAGAGGTCTGCACCGCACGGAAATTCGTGGCGGCGGCGTAACGACCCCAGAAACCCGGCGGCGGGGGCGCGCCCCGGCGTGGGAAAATTTTTGTAAAAGAGCGTAATGAAAACGGGTGTATGCGCACGCACACACACACATATGTATAAATTGGCGCTTAAATGATATTTTTTAAAGACTAGAAATTTTATGAAAACTAGTCTTTAGTATTATTTTGTGCGATTATGGCCAATTAGCTACACGTGGGCTCTAGGCCGAGGGGGTGGGTGTAGAGATCACCTTTGTGTTCAGGCCCGGGTGGGCTCGATTATATTTGTCTTTAATTTGCACAAACGGAAAAATTTATGGTATTCTATTAATGAAGTAATCGACTTTTATTTATCTATTATCTGAAATTTCAGGCTCGGGCTTCGACTTCAATAATATCGGTCAGGTGGGCTCGAATTAAAAGCCCTCGGGCTCGGGCTTTGAAAAATGAACCCGAACTCATCTCTAGTAGGGTGCCCTTCATGGGGATCTTCCTAAAGTCCTAACCTGCATCTACGCTAAGTTTCGGAGGAAACCACGGAGAACTACGAACGGTTATTTCGGCGGGTGCGCACTAGTTTTGAACCAGGCACCTTCCGTCTCCCAGTTCAAAGCGCTATGCTCTCGGCCACTGGTGGGACTTCACAGAGGGGAGCTTGCCGTCGTGGTACAATTTAAAAATATTGCTGCTGTAAAACTGAAACAATAGATTTTACCAAAATCGCATAGGTTTATTTTATACATTCAGGATATATTTAGTTATCAATATACGATTGATACATTATTTGCTTTTAAGCGGTTTTTTTTCCCCAAAACTTTCTCATGAACCATTCCAAACCTATAATGTAGTTTTGAGGTATAATGCCATGTTTAAACCGTTTTTAAAGCAATCAAATAACGCCATTGACTCAAAAAATTTAAATAGTATCTTTACAAGTTACTAGCTTTAAGAAATATCCAAAGAAAAAAATAAGCAGTTGACAGTTTAGGTATAATTTATTTTAAAGTTTTGAAGCTGATTGAACGCCGCGGTGTAAAATCAGCGTTCTTCACCGGCACGCCGGTCTTGACCTCGGCGGCGGCGGCAGTTTGGCGCGGCGGCGCAGACCTCTATATTGGTCTTGAGTAGTTCATTGATATTTAACTCCTCCGAGAAGCTTAGAAAGTAAAGGGAAAATACAGACGTTGATGGATTATTTTCAGGGCACGTAACGCTGTAGCGGTTACACTGAGGAAGTGTTATCCAATTTACCCACACCCCCTCCAATTGAACACATATTTAACCTGTTCTATTCCATCGTTACAAAGATGCAGTCGGAAAACTTCCTTCCTATGTTCGGCGTTCCTTCTGAGTTCTACACTACTTTGCTAGTCCCGAGTCTTGTGCATGTTAACACTGGGAACAGAAGGGAATCTTAACCGTTGAAAAGAAAAACGGCGTTCGTCGTACCGACGCATATGCCCCAGCGTCAGGATATGAATACGGAACCACCCCATTTAATTATCATGTCTAAGATTCTAAGCGGAAAAATTTACAACGCTTAGTAAACATTAACGCTCCGGGTAAGTAAAATAAAATATGGACGAAATGTTACTTAGTTATTCAGAGCGTTGCTGCTAAACAAGAAACCATACTTACCCTGCTCTCAAATTCATTTTTATAAGTTGGGTACTCTGCAAACGGCGCTCTCCATGCCTAATTTAATTTTGCGGAATTAACACTATCATTAACAACGTCAAAAGCGCAGGCTTTGGCGACGGTTTTGCGAGCTCAAATACATCTTACTTAAAGGGCTATGTCTCTCCATTAAACTTGATCGCGAAATGATACGAGAAAATATACTTTAAAATTTGCTTTGGATTTCTGCGAAACGAAATTGAAAAATCCCTGGATCGCATTTGGATCTTAACAGTATCTGTGTTTGTAAATTGGTCGCTGCATTGCACAATGTTGACTCGAGTAAGCTTATTTATGAGTGACGCATTTCGAAAGGTTTTTAAACGAATCAGATTAAGTCATACCGTCAAATGTATTTTGAGTGTCTTGTCGCAAGTCAGCATTATGAACAAGAACCAATAATTTTAGTCTCAATTGCTCCAACAAAAGTTGAGCGAGTAAATATAAGTGAAATCGAGCAGCCATATTTCCGCCACTGATGGTCATAATTACCTCATTTTCTTGCAATTTTATGATTTTGTTAGCGTAATTATGATCACATATAAATTTTAAGGTAATAATCCTACGGAAAAACTTTTTACTGGGTGTTTTTAAAAATTCAAAGTTTAACCAGAATTAATAAAACAATATTTTTCCTATCATTAAAATAGTTAACAATTCACAATTTTGAAATTTTCACAAAATACTACCCGCACCTAACCCTGTATAATTTTATGAAACAGTAGAAAGATAACATACTCAAGAGAGATAGGTTGCTAGCAAATTCAGTAGAAAATTTTAAAGACTTTAGCATAATTTAAATAGTTTCTCTGAATAATAAAAGTAAAAGGAAAGCATTTTATGTTGTAGGTGAAGGCCGAAACAAATCTTGGGTTCATTTTTTTTTTAATTTTGGTGAGAGTGATTCTCTTGCATTTTATCTTTTATAATTATAAATAAAATTTTATTAAAATAAAAAAGGCATAAATAACTAGGGTATTAACAACATACTTCTAGTTCTACTATAACTACTAATATGTACTACAAACAATTTGTAGTATTGTTAGTTGTAGAAGTCTACTACTTCTACAACTAACAATACTACTACACAAAAACTAGTCTTATTTTATTTTAAATATTTATTTTACACACCAGCAAAAATAAATACAGAAAATCCAATTTTTTTAACTAGTTGCTTATTTATAAATGCCCTCTTATAACTGAGCCAGAATTCTCAGCAAATAAAGTGAAAAAGACGTGATTACAATACGACCTGTGTAAAAGAATTTATTTAACCCCTTGATACTCAGGTCTTGTCTCCAAGTATATGCGTATATACCAGCGTTTAGTGTAAATTTGTATTTTTATATCCCAAATGAAAGGATTTCTATAACTATAACTGAGACTATTGAGGTTACCAGGCTAGCAAAACCAGGTGTCTCTCCAAAAAAGGGAGAACCTTACCAGAAACTGAAAAACGACAACTCAGAAATGAATAAAACAGGACGTATGCACTACACTTTACGTGTGGTAGCTCCCTACGTTAAAATCAAAACGTACACTGCACGTCCCGATTGCCAAGGAATTTATGCATCTTAATATGCTTCATTAGTACATAGTGTACACTTTTGCTGTACAGATCACATTCATTATTTCAAATAACTCATGCTTTTAAGTTCGTATTCAAAACCTTGTTAATACGAACCAATACAGATGAATACTCGAGTTACAGAGCCTAACTGCGCTGACATTGTCAACTGTTCTTTCAATTTACTTCCAACAACTGTAACATTTTCTCTAAGTAAATGCGACAAACCATCATTACTTCGCAAACCATTGTATTATTTAAACCTAATTGTAAGACTTTACTTTTGATTCGAAACTGCAATATATAAACATTAGTCCGATTACAGGAAGGAATCTAGTGGCGCTTATAAATTTTAGCTTCTAGCCTGATTAATTGCAATCTTGAAGTACAGAGATAAAGGTTACTTTTAAAGATGTTGTTAGTTGAAGGAAAATCGTAATTAATGGGCAGATGAAATCTTGCAAATGAATGGATGTTATTTAGATAAACTAGTGAAATCTTAATGCATTCATTGTGTCATGTCTCAAAAGCATTGCTGTTAATCTTTAATGAAAGAACGTGGAGTGGTATTCGCATTTTCCAATTTTCCTCGGCCAGAACTTCCCTTCAGATTTAAATGCAGTTGTTTTAGCTTTTGAAATCGAGAAATTAAAAGCCATTATTACAAACAGGATTAATAAGTGATTACAAATAAATCACTTGAAAGAAATTAACTTTCAACTAATTACCAAACTAAATAACTACATTTATAAATATTATTTATTAATGGAATTTTATTATATTTTTTTTTATTTCCTCCCTTAGATTGATTATATTTAATAGTTAGGGTTGAGACATTTTAACGGATGTTGGTTAAGGGTTTAAGAACTTTTCAAATGCTACTTAAGAACTATTACAAAAGTAAAATTTTTAGTAGATATATTTGAAGATTCGTGACATTATAATAAAATGAAAACGAGCCCTATAAAAGTATAGGTCTTAAGAGGATGGTGGACATTAAAAAGATTCTTTTTTTTATTTAGCAAGATAGGATTATGAAATTTTGTATTTTAATATATTAAACTAAAAGCATTATAAGCAACTGAAAAAATATTAAAATAAATTTTAAAAATATTAGTAATTAATTAAAAATTAATTATTTTTTTAGTTTCGAAGAAATGCTCCATGCGTTTTAATTTTTACTTTTTTTTAGTAATTTCGTTTTATAATAGCATAAAAATATATTTAAAAAAAGTCTGTTATACTTTTTGGTTATCGGTTTTTGATTCGACCGAGTAGTTAATGTTTTAGAAATATTTTCATGGATATATACCAAACTGACCCGAAAATTTTCAGTTTTCGTAAATAAAAGTGAAATTTCCTAATCGAAATTTTGACCCTATTTAAAAAGGATACACAGATTTATTGTAAAATATGAGAAGAATGTTTGTAGTAAATTTTGTGAAATTCCTACCAAAATTAAGTCGCATGGAGCATTTTGAAGGCAAGAAAATCACAAAAAACTTGATTTGGAGAAAATACAGTTTAAAGTGTAATTTTCCATTTACCTTTAATACCGTCTCTTCTGAATAATTTTATTTATGATTTTAGCTTAACAAAACTTATTTTTAAAATAATTTTATTCGAATATTAGCTTATTTTGTAAAACGTTCAATAAAAATTGTGACGGGTTTATTTACGCGTTTGTTTGCATTTTTGTGGGCATTTAACTGTTCCTTTTTAATTTTTTCAAACCCTAATATCTTTTTCAAAAATGGCCGTAGACATACGCGTTTTTTTCTCCATGGTTCATCTTTAACTGTAGAATATTACTATCTAAAAAAGAAAAAAAACACATTTTTTGGCCAATTTTGATGATTTGGGTATCCACTATCCCCTTAATCTGTCACAAGAAAGAATTTCAAGTTCAATATGAGTTACTTTGTCGATTTAAAACCAGTTTTAATCAAATACATTACTACCTCAAAAGTATTTGTTTCTATGCATTATTGTGAATTAAGGACTGTTTTTTTGTGAAAAATAGATATTTTTTATTCAGAGATTGTGTATTCAATTTAATTTCATTAAAGTTTTTAAAGCACTTTTTCCCCATTCCATGTTTACATAGGATGAAAAAACTAACAACTTCATTCTTACTAAGAATATAATTATAAATTTATAAATGTCTTAACGGAATAAAACATCCATATGGGGATTGTTTTGTGCAAATTTAAGATCAAATTGAATTCAATTTGAGATTGTTAAACATGAAGTGCAAATATCACGGGGGAAAAATTCCTTTTATATGAAGCTGTCGCAAAGTATATAATAAACATAAATATATAATGAGCATTTTAATAAATACATTATATATTTTTATTATATTTATTTAACTAAATATTTTATGAAATAAGTGGAAACGTTATAAAGCTGTATAAACTCAGAAGATTATATATAAAGAGATACTTTATGTAAAATTTTGTTTTATAGGTAAATATAAATGAAACATCTGCAGTCAATAAAAATAAATAAATAAATAAATAAATATCTTACTGAAATTTCAATGTCATAAACGCAGGTTAAAGGTATTTTTATCAAGGAATAAATTTTAAATAAATTTAGATATAAATGGAAATTTTAGGAATAATATAATTTTATCGTTCTAAAATCTGATAAAGAATATAAAATTAATTAAAACAAATATATATATATATATATATATATATTCATGTGTTGATGAAATTCAGATAATTTTGAATGTCCGATATTCAGATTATAGAAATGAATTTTTAAACATTATTTGAAACATCACTGGACTTTTACTGACATCAAAATGTTCGGCTCTCTCTAATCTAGGTGTGGTTGCTGCAGTTCAATCTATGTGACAGATTACCTTTAAATTCTATGAGTGCTTCTGGACACTATGGAGAAAAATATTCTAAACTTGCCGATGGAACAAAGAACAGAGTTCCTATGGGCAATTTGTTCAATATTTAAGGCATATATTCAAAATGCAATGTTACACATGCGACACAAGTCATTGTAATTCTTGATATACATTGAGATATAATATGAGTAGAGTGCGCTGAAATAACCTTGATAAGCTGAGATAACCTATACTGAATTCAACTAATTTTGGAATGTTTTTCACTTTTTTTGCTCATCTTCACCGTCGAAACCGTACTAGCTCTGTGTTTATCTACGTAATTGCAAATTTTTATTTTGAAGTTTTACAAAATTTTTATTAAGTTTTACAAAAGTTTTATTTCGAAGGATTTTTTTTATTGTTTATGCAAATTTATGCAAAATGAGTTGACTTCCACAGTGGCGCATTTTCCTTTATTGGGAGTTTATTAATTTAATGGAATCGTTTTTCTCCAAGACAGCATTAACTCTTCCTTAATATTCAATTGAACAGATTGGTCATAGATATTTTATAAGTTAATTAAAAACATATATATATATAAACTGCATACTTATAAAAAATCATGTATGAAACAACGCATTTTTTGTGACATGTTTCAAACATTACCCATAAATTTAACTTTTATTAAAAATGATATATGCATAAAAAACTATTCGACTCAACATATATTATGCATCTACATAGCTGCCAATAATTCCGGAATATAATTAAACACTTTTTGTAAACAGTATAATTTTTTTAAAATTTCAAAATAGTAATCACTCCCTCCAACAAGCTCAGAAAGATTGCTAAGTTTAACAGAAAACGTTTTGTGTTAGAATTATTGTTTATAAAATGTGGTTGATTATATTCCGGAATTGTTCGCAGCTGTGCATCTGAATTACATGATATTAGATGCGGATTTATTTATTTAATTACTTCGATGTAAATTTCCTCTTTGGTCTTTGGGATTCTCTGTATCATCTGAATATAGTCATATGCTGTGAACAATCATCCCCAAGAAAAAATATTTCTTTTAAATACTGGTTTCCAAACCATTTCAACCACGTGCAACCTTATACCGCAAAACTCCCAGTACCTTACTTTATGACCAGAATACCATTGGAGAATCCTCAAACGAAAATTGCAAATATGTAACGTTCGGCTAATTCGAGCTGTGAAATAAAAACATCATAGCTGCCAACCACTGAGGAAATCGCTATTTGTAAGCAGTAATTGGGTTAACATAAGAACATTTTATCGCCATTAAATGGGTGGAAGTGAAGCTCTTTAAAAAATACTCAATAAAAGTATCTTGACAAAAAGTGGTTAGCTATATTTTGTAAAGGTTAACAACTATGGAACATGAAGTATCCCGCAACTGTGTATATCTTCATATATTGCAAAACTTTCCCAGTACCCTTTGTATATACATAGCCGGCAACCTATACGGAATATAACTAACCACTTTTTGTAAAGGGTTTTTTCTTGAATATTCGTTTTGAAATAAGGAGGAACCCATACTTTAAGCTCAGAAAATTTACTACATTTTATGCCAAAAATTACTACTTGCAAAAAGCTTACTTATATTAAGTAAAGCTTAGCAGCTTTGCATTGCATATACAGACCAGGGTTTTCATTGAAGAAAAAAGATGGGTGAGAATTTCTCACCCCTTCCCCCAAACTGAGCGAGATTTTTATAAAATGGGTTTGAATTTTTCACTAATAGATTTGGGTTGGGTAAATATCCAGTGGGTAGGGTATTCATTCCTGTGTTGGGTAAATACCCAAAATTAAGGTATGTATGATTTTTAGTTATTTTTATTGAGTGGAACTGGACCTCTAAGTCTAAATCAAGCGCAGTTACATGCAATAAAAGTGACCTAGTTTAAGATCCCCCCAGAATCAGAATGGTCGCAGGAACCCCCAGGCCCCTTCTTTTTTTCCTTTCATAGACTTTATAGTTCTTGAGAATCCTCTTTTACACTCTGTGTTCTTCATTATTTTTTTTTCTTTGAGAAACCGATTTGTAGGATGCGCGAACTTCTCGCAGTAATAATTTTTTAATGCGAGAAAAAGAAAAAAAATGCGAGATTCTCGCGCTCTAATGAGAACACTGCAGACTATGCAGGAATGAACAAAAATAAGGCAAAAGCCACGCTAAATGAAAAGTTTCATCATCGAATAGTGTTGTTGTTGAAATAGTTAAAAAATCAATCTTCTTTTTTTGTTCAGTTATGTAAAATTTGAAGATTTTTATGTGAGTAATACAACTCTTTCCTCACAGTAAATAAGTTTCAAAAATTTCGAGTCAGAAAAATCATAGTATTTCACAAAAAATTGTTTACCTGTTGCTTGGGTACAGCTTACTGCATATTTGCCAAACTTTACGGAATATAATTAACCACATTTTATAGACAGTGTGTTTTACTTAATCAAGCCTTTAAGCACATTTGTCTAATTTCACTTGACATCATTTGAATCCGCAGGGATTTACACCACTAATATCAGATAACGAATTAACGACGCCATTTACGTTCTATTGGTAATTTTCCATTACTTAAATTCAACAATTTACCAGTAAGATTGTAAAAGGGACCCACTAAAATCTGTACTTGCCACACGCGCGCACACATCTCAAATAAGACGTAATGCCTTACATGGAGATCCAATATGAGAAAGGTTCGGGAATATAAAGATTTAAACAAATCACTTCATTAGAAACAATCACTTGTGACAGCAGCTAATACTTCCCCCTAAAATCATAGAAAATTATCCATAATATTGACGTATGTTGGTGTATGCAATACAACGCAAGGTAACTTTCAAGCAATAAATGTGTTCATGTGATATTTTATATCGTCGGAGGATGTCCAGTGTCGCTGCTTCAAACATCGCTGTGCAAATGTAACTGCTAATAACTATTAATTATTTCAATATACAGTATCACAAAAATGAAGCACGTTATATTAATGAAGGCAACAGTTTCCTTCACATGTGATAAAATATGTACAGCAGAAAATATTGAAAAATAACGTCCTGTTTACTAGAATCCCTAAAAATGCATCTTTTTAATAAGAAAGTATTAAATCTTTGACTGAAAAGATTGCATAGAAACAGGCACTATCACAGACTTGTCTCCAATGAATCCATATTTTAATTTATTAAAAAAAGCCTTATTCAAGCATTTTTTAGTGTAAAGGCGACATTGACAATGTCGTGAAAATATAATTAACTTTCTTGAAATCTAATGTTTTAACGCTTTTTCAAAATACCATTTAATTTAACTTTAGTTGATTTCTTTTTTTAACGGTTAATCACATGGGCAAGAAATAGAAGTACAATTTGGAATTTCCTTTATTTATAAGATCTACAGATGAATTTATTGATTGATACAAAAAAGAAATATAAATACAGATGCTGCTTTATACAGTAAGTAAAGGTGATTTCAATATTTTTTTCGTAAGCTGCACTATATTGGTAGCGAAATCAATCATCGTACATCTTGTCGAGTGGAAATGATAATTCGCTAGTTTTCCCGAAACCGCCCATCGAAATCTTCTAAGAGATATTTCGACTGTTTTTCTCGCTGTCTAAACATTTGCTCTCTGAAGACTTTTTTCTTTCTGTTTACCTGATCTAAAAGTTGAGTGATTTTTCATCCAGCAGTACACTTTTGAACGGCTTCAAATACAAAAATAAATGCTTTATAATTTTGGAGCATTCCCCTCTCTGAAATTTCTTTTTGTTTGTCTTAGTCGGATGTAAAATTAAATAATAATGTTTTATCATATATTTTATAGAAGACGGTTAAAAGCATATTCTGGAGACTGCTTGACTTATCAGATCCAGAAAAATATATATTTTGGTAGATAAAAAAACATAGTAAGGCTTATTAATTTCGCAAAACAATTATATTCCGTGAAATCTTGAATAATATCTCCTTTGCCAAAGACGTACTTAACAACGTTTTACACCTACCTGTTTGAAACTGATTGGTTACTGTATTACAACACTATATTGATTTTGATTTCTTCCAACATATATAAAACATTTAAACATTCGTTTAAATACAGACACATACTTTTATTGTGACTCTCTTTTTAGAATATGTACAGCTATTGTAATCACAGGAATTAAGTTATCACACAACAAGGTACAGTAATGTTACTCTTCGCGGTGAAGCAAAATAAGATGTTTTTTTTCCGTAAATGAGCGAAAAATTAAAGAATTAAATTTATGATCACGGAGCAGATTCAAATAACCATTTTACAGAAATTTTTAAAGCGTAATTTACTAATTTTTGTTTGGCTAAAAAGCAGTTTCCAGAGTCTCTTGTAAATCTGAATGAGAAACGTCATATTATACAGAGTATTTCCACAAGCTATTCTAAATTTGAGATACTTAATTTTTTTGGTATTCTTGACATGAAGGTGTTTTCACTGAATATTTACACAATAACCGTGCTGTTTTTTACTAAAGATGCTTTTTAAAGTCTACCCTCTTTAACCTGAACGCTACTTCTGCCAATTCATTATTTTAAACAAAAATTTACATTTTTCATTTTTCCTTGTGTTCGTTGTTTGTGTTATTCAATTACCTATACTTTCAATGTTTGTAAGTTAACATTTTAGATTCTGATATATATGCTTACAGCTGCTTGGCAAAAACAAGCTCAAACGAAAGTTACATATTTTATCAGAGAGCAAAATTTCCATTTGCGTTGGAAAAGGAACCCAGAGACAAACTAGGTTTATAACGTTCGAATAACAGTACACAAAAAATACGTGTCACGTTAAAAAGTTGCTAATAACTTTTCCGGACCATCAAAAACCCTACTTTTCATTAGTGGTTGACGTTTTAACCACACCTAACAACAAAGTGTGTCTCCATTAGCTGATGCGTTCTTAAATTGAGCTTTTTTAAACGTGTACGTGACTTCTCTAAATATTGACATGAATTATAGCACATTTACATAATGCATTATCATGTGAATTTCAAATTTCAAGTTTTTCCAAGTTTTAAACTAATGAATTTTAAATTAAAAAAGTAAACACTAACTTCACTATCTTTTTCAACTTATTTGAATGAACTTTATTCTCGTTTACGTTATAGATGATGTACAAAATTATCATCTCATATTATTAAAAGTATCAGAGATATTTTTAAGCACAGTTTCGCAGGGTCTGTACATGAACTTACACGTTAACTTTTGTATACACGTGCATAAAACTGTTTTCTTTCGCAAATTCTGTATGGCCCCCAAAACATTGTGCTCCGAGATGATTTTTTCCTTCGAAAAACACTGAAAATTGGTTCAAGTCAGCATATATCCATTGTCCTATCATTAAACCCTTTTTATTATAAAATGCTCAAACTTTGTTCGAGGATCACTTCTGAGTATGAGAGGAAAACTTTACCAATTAGGAATTGTTTTTGTAAGGGGGCCGTGTAAAATTTAATTTCTATAGTTACTCAAATTTAATCACTCAAAATTTTAATCTATTTCACGAAATTGTGTGCCTTCCTACAAGTAACTTTGAAATTTACTGTATATGTCTATGTCCGATATTTAAAAATTAAAAGCCGACGTCAATGTTTCTGGTACATCCTGTATATAGGGTGACGATAATTAAAGAAGATGTGTTTAGAGCCCGATTGTGAGAAAACTGTCTGGATAAACTAAACCAAGTATACAGTAACGACTAGTTGCACCATGTGGTTTTGATTTTTAAAAAAGTCGGAATTTCGCCACCATGGGCTAAAGTGGCTCTGTAAGGTCTATTTTTGGGATAAAATAACCACAGAAAGTACAGAAAATCAACATTTATTAGTTTATTGACATCATAGGAATGTGTTGTTCAATATGTTTTCCTTGCATATTTTTCAAAAGTGCATTCTTTTAACAGCATTCCCTACGGCAAAATGCAGCAGATCTCCATTGATTTGCTTAAGAGTCCCCTGTAGTCGGCTTGTGGAGATTCAAGTCCCGATGCTTTGCTATGGAGAAAAGTGTCTTAACGCCTAATCATTTTTCTGAGAAAGTATTAGGTATTTTAAAATGAAATTTTCCTGCGTGAATCTAGAGAACTATTCGCAAGGATTGCGCGAATCAGATTTGAGTTAATTTAGCCGAAAGAGATTTTATTGCAGTCTAGAATTTATGTTACTTTTCAGACTGCCATAAAATTTCTTTCGGCTAAATGAACTCAAATCTGATTCGCGTAATCCTTGCGAATAGATCTCAAGATTCACACAGGAAAATTTCATTTAAAAATACCTAATACTTTCTGAGAAAAATGATTAGGCGTTAAGCCACTTTTCTCCATAGGAAAGCATTGAGACTTGAATCTAGAGGCCTCTTAACGGGCAGTGTTATTCAGTTCTTCAAAGTGGCTTAGTTATCCAAATTCCCTTGGTATACCAAGCTCTTTACATAACCTCACAACCAAAAGTCTGAAGAGGTCTGATAAGGTGAATGAGTTGGCCACATCATAGTAAATGCGCTGGACTAATTATTGTAAATATAAATGTAAATATTGTCCTTTGACTTTCTGTATGTGCAATTACAATTTGAGAGGGCTCTCCATCCTACATAAATATCTTAGATTGAAGACATCAACGTTGCTGAAGTGGGGTATAACAAAGTTGAGCAGCATTGTTCGATACCTTTCAGCATTAAAGGAACAAGTTTTTGGACCAAATGATGTGTTTTCCTCGAAAAATATGGACTTATGATAATTGATGCAGAAAAGCCACACCGAATTGTTACTTTCAGAGATCTTCTGAAGCATAGGTGTCTTCTGAAACGCATGAGGGTTTTTAAAAGCCCAGATGCGCCAATTCTGCTTGTTTACTGTTCTTTCAGATCAAAATGCGTCTCATCACTTCGCATACAATGTTTAAAGGCCACAATTCATCGACTTCATGTGAGTTAGGAGCATGAGAGAAAATTCCAAGCCAACTACTGAATCTCCTTGAAGCAAATGTTGAGTATGGCTGATTTTGTTAGGGAAAACATTTTAGCAATTTGAGCATGATTTTCCATCCCATAGAATATGACATATCCAGTTGCCGCGATATTGCCGGAGCATTTCTAGAGATCCGGCTGTTTGATCATCTACGGCAGTTGCTACTGCATGAAGTCTTCAGAACTTAAAGGTTACGCTTTCGTCCTGGTAACACTTGTAAAGTTCCAGAATTTTCAATGCGCATAACCCTTTTTCGCAAGCCTGTGATAGTCATTGTATCATTCCTTATTGAAATCTTTGAACTATATTCATAGATACACAGAGTAACTGAATGAATGCCCTTATTTTAGAAGCGAGCAATACTTAAGAAAGCCGTAAAAGCATAAGATAAATGCAGAATTTGATAACATTATTCACATTTTTTTATAAAAAATCAATGCACTTCCACGTGGGCAGGGCTGTGTTTGTAGTCGGTAGTGGAGTTGCAGAATTTTTCCGCACACTTCAAGTTTCGACAAACGGTTTTCGCTTTTATCCTGTTAACATTCATCCAAATTGTCTTATTAAAAGTTTGAAACATTATTTACACTTTCATTACAGATTTTTCCTTGCATAATAGAGAAAATTGCGCCATTCTGTGATGCAATTTTTCCGTAAGTCGGCGAGTGCGAAAAGTAAAAGTGTCTCCAAAATCTAGGAATTCAGCAGCCAATTTTGCCTAATATCACTAGCGCATCTATTGGGTTGGCAACAAAGTAATTTCGTTTTTCCGTATGTCAATATTTCGCCTGGCCAAAACTACTAAGGTTAATTATGCGAAATTTGGCACGTACGTGAGTTCTTCAACATAGGTGCTAGATCAGAGAGCATTTTGCAAAATTCGTAGTCTTAGGGGGGTAAGGGGCCAAAAAGTTCTTTTCACATATCCCGCGTGATCTCAAATAAAAATAGAGATATCCGTGAAATTCTTTCTGTAAAATGCAGCAGTCACGAATACCTAAAAATTAATTTCAGGACATTTTTAATATTGTCCTCTAAGGAGGATAGAAGCGAAAAAAGGGGGAGGGTGGCCATCTTTTATGGACGAAAAAAAATACTGCCAGTGAAATTCTTACTTTAAAATGTAACAAATATGAATCGTATGTTCAGGCACAGCTTACCTGTAATTAAAAACTTGTTGAAAACTTATTTGCTTGAATTTTATACAAGAAAACGCAATTACTTTGTTGCCAACCCAATATAATAGATTTTTATAATTGATTATTCAAGTTAGGGACATTTGGTTCGAACACTTTATAGTTTCATATTAATTTCACATACAAAATTGAGTACAATATTACTTAAATATTAATTATTAATTTTTTGAAAGACATACATTTCCACTACAACAACCCGAAGTATTTAGTGTTTGCCGTTTAATTACGGTGGCACATGGTAGGCGTCCAGATTTACCCACTATCAAAGGACGGTCAAGTTAACATGGAAGTAAAACACAGAAATCGAACCGAGACCCCCGGACAAATTGAACCGGAAGTAAAACCCAAGTATGATCGAAATGCTCGTTAGCCAGTACACCAGCGGCTATTAAATTAAGATTCATTTTTTGTTATTCTGAAATTCAAATTATTATGGCCTTCAATAGATGAAAATTGAAAGTTTATACATTTTTTCCGTAAAATTTGAACAGATATCAAATGAAAGTAATACTAAATATTTAACTTTTTAGGAAGCTTTCAGTATAATTACGTTTTTCTTTTATTTTTGAGCACACTGATTATATGCTCGACCTTCCGAAATTGAAAATATTATAGTTTATGTAATAGTTTATAAATATAGTTTAAACATAGCTTCGCATTTTTAAACTTCAGACAACTGAATAATCCGAGTGCACATCAAAACTGTATGAAGTTTATTTTCAAATCAATAGCATTTCATAGTTTCATTAAGAATGGATTATTCATCTTCAAAAAATATTTTATAACTTATACGTATTATTTCTGCTTGAAAGAAACTGAACTAAACAATCGGAGCTACTTGTTTTCAAAACTTAATCAGCGTTTTCTTGAAAACGAAGTACATTTTATCCAGGCATGCTAGATAAATTTTGCAGAACAAACATAAAACATTTTTCAAACAAAGAAAAATAATTTAAAATTCGTATATTTTCCTAGAAAAGGAGTAGAGTAGATTTTTTTTCAAATATTGATAATTTTTTAGGCATTTTAAACAATGTTTTACATTTTGACAGTAAATGCACTTCTGTAAAGTGCTTTCGATTATTCTTTGCAATTATAAAATTTAACAGTAGTGAATCTAAGTATGTATTTTATTCTTTTTATTTTAATATTAATTTTCACAGGTAATTTTATGTATAGGAAGCTGGAAAAGACTACAATAGATAATTTGAAACGAACAAGAGTAGTTTTACCTGGCCGTTTGTCGTGTCAACTTATTTTTTTTTTAAATATAAAATATTTATATATCGATTTTCTAAAAATACTAACACCAAAGTCTCATAAGCCTTAAATAACGACAGGTCTAAAAAAACATTGCATCAGTTTTTACTCATACGATTTACTTCCTCAGTTTTACATTTTCAAGATCCCAGGTATTTATTTATAAGCGTAAGAAATAGAGTTATGGGGCTGTGTGTCACTCCTTCGCCTTTAATTTTAGCTCAAAAACTTATATATTTAAACTCGGCTGTAATATTCATATTAGATTATACATATGTATGTACTGACATGCTGTTTCTTACTGTACGTGGTAGTCACCTTTGCTTTAAAATCGTTCGATTTTAATATACCTTATGTGGTTTTTAAATTGTTACTGCTCCATCATCCTGATTTTCTGTATATTTGCTAGACAATAAGGAATGCACAAAGTTAGAATGAAGTACGCTTTTGGTTGAATGAATTGTTACCATCTACGTTCAGGTTTATTCTTAAAGCATTTGATCGTATATGTTTAAAGAAAATCCCAAAATTATATACATTAAAACATACTCCTAACAATCCCGATTATGCTAATGTTATATGCTAAATAAGCAATGAGACATAATTCAGAGATATTAAATTAAAGATAAGAAATAATACTAACACAATTCACCAAAATATCCCAGAAACGTTTTAACTGAAAAAACTGTTAATAAGCAACGGGTCTTTTATTCTGTACAAAAATTAAAAATTCATACTAGTATACTCATGCTTTATCATTTTTATAGTGAAACGTCTGGGACTTTTTAAAATATGTTTCGGAATATTGCAGACCAATTTTCAAAATATTATTCAAACTGCACATTTTACATGAAATACAAAAACATACTTGATATTAAAAATAGGAAGTCTTTCGATTTCAAAAATGTATTAAATTGCAACTAGAAAACACACTTTCATTGAACCCGGAAAATACTAAACGCTAAAAAAAAAATTAAACAATTAAGGTTTCAATTAATTTAATGACTTCCTAAAGTCATCAAATATGCTCGCGTCTTTAAGAAGAAATCCGAAATATTTTTACATCATAATCACATTAATTTCGTTGAATTTAACGATCTGTCTAACTGAAAAATCTGGTCTTTTGCCAACATTCGGGAAATGTGTATAGGAAGAAAAACCTCTTTCGAGCCAAACTAATCTGCCTAATACATTACTTGATAACGAGCCGGAACATCGCAGCCGTTCCGCAGGACAATGGCAAAATATCTCAGCTTATCTGTTTGATGTATAATTCTCATCTGCGGAGGACATTTTCACTAAATGTTGCTTTAGAATGGAATTATGGAATATTAATTAGGAATGGTTAATAGAGCTTATTTATAGAGCATTGTAGTGACTCATAATTAGCGACGAATGAAAAAATGCTTTAAGGTGTAGTTAAAAGGTATTTAAATTGTGTGTTTCATTGTAAAATATGATATTTCAATGAATGTATTAAATTGTGATACTATATATACTATAGTTAGATTATGATTCATATTTTTATTTTTATATGCCACGATTTTAAACTAGAATAAACTTGCAGAGAATCAATTAGAAAAGTTCTTAATTACTGCATTTATGAAGTATTTTATTTATTGTTGACAGTGAATAAAATGTATTAAGATGGAGCTTAAACGTATGAAACAACATTTAATATTTTATGTAACAAAAATTAAAGACATGATACAACCTTTTGCGTAAAGTAGTTAGGTATGTTCAAACTTTCATCGTACTCATTTTTTTTAATTCCCCACATAATTATGTGAAGTGCTGTAATGGAAGTTTTGTGGTATTGCAGGAATATGCAGTATTGATAAAGAATTGTAAAAGATTAATTTTAGTTTTTACACTATGCGACTTGCTTTCCTTTCGCCCATCAACTATGTCACTATAACTATGATAAATGCTATACATAATGCAACAAATTATGCAGTGATAATTGATAAGTACGTAAATTAGCCAACAAAACACAATTAACCAAATCAGGCAAAGACTTGCAGGCATTAATTTTAAACAAAAACTCAAATTCCTTAACCTTAAAAGTTAAATATTAGAAATCAAATAATAAAAAATAACATTAATATATAAAATTTATTGGAAATTCTACCACTGTTTCTATTTAAATACTGCTGATTTTTTCTTCCCGAAAAAGCACACCAATTCATATATAAAATGCTTTATGATGGTATTATCACAAAAGATATTTTAAATACATAAATTATAAACTGAAGACAATTTGTTCAGATGGCAAACAATACTAAACAAAGTAAGCAAAACAGCAGAATCTTTTGCCTCATGACTGCATAACAAATAAAAACACGAGTCATAAATTAAATAGAAGTAAAATTTATTCTCAACTTGTCACGAATTTAATATACAATTCATAACTCAAATTGAATTTATAACTATCGAAAAAATTACCAAATGCAGACTGATTTTTTTTTAATAACGCATGATACTTATGCTTCCTCCAACAAAAAATATATATTATTTAACTTTGAATTACTACTTATTTTCATTTATATAATACAAGCAACATATATTTTGTAATTTTTATAAACTTTAATTAAGGTGCACAAATTTAACTGAAATGAGGCGTTAATAAAAATCTATTTTTTTCTTAGTTTTCTTTATATCAATGAATTGTGTTATAATCAGCCTCAACAATTTCTGTGGAACTCACTTTACTATACGTTACAATTCTAGGACTACAAAGACTATCACTCAAGAAAGTGCATTAGAAAGCATGTGCTAGCTTCAAGATAGGTACCTGCATCTGTATACGAGGAGGTGCGAAAAATCTGCATTCGTATTTCTATTCGCGGGCTCAGAAAATAGTAAGTAGCATTCGACCCTTGAAGTGATTTTACATCAGTAGCATAAATAGAAGAAGCTATAGATAGGAAATTGGTATATAAAATCCTTTCAATGCAGAACTTTAGACACAGGAAACAAGTATGGGTATGACAAAACTAAGTTTAAAAAGTGTGTTTGATCTTTAATGGATGTCCATAATCGATGACAAAGGAAAGGTATCAAATTACTTCTGTAAATGTTCTATTATTTTATTTAGCAATTGTGCGTGTTCAGCTTTTTACTCAATGAAACTTTAATTCTGTACAGATGTCATATTAAAACTTGTATTTCTTAATTTTAATTTGAAAAATTGAAAGGATTTGATAAGTATCCATATTTTTCTTACTCCGTTATTTTATTTACTACGCATGTTTAGTTCCAATATTTAAGGAATAAAAGCCGATATCTGCAATTTTGTGACACACTATTTTCTGTACAGAAGTACAGATCAGCGCTACTGATCACATTTCATGACTGCCTAAAAAAAAAAAAAAATCTGTTGGCACTCATGATGAAAATTTCAGAACAGCCTTTATAAAGCTATGACTCATATGCAGATCTTTTATAATTACCGATAGACAAGATATTTTAATGAAGGAATATTTTTTCTGTTATTCATTTTAATTATTTCTCATCTTAATGAACGCATTCCGTCGAATTCCCCATCGAGATTCAATTTCTCAATTCAAGGAATAAGGATGTCCGACATCTTCGTAATGAAATTAAATCTGTCAGTTAAATTTAGCCGCGCATTTATCAGATATCCCATAAAGCTACAGGAGGCTGCAGCAAATACTCTGTTTTAATTATCAAAACAGTGGACTTCTGTAGACTCGTTATGAAATTCTTAATGTACTGAATGCACGGAAGTGCTTAAAAATTGTCTTAAGATTTATTCGGGAATTATAGAATTATTTTGATTGACAAAATGCTCCTTCACATCTCCAGAATTTGAGTTGGATTCACTTTTGGTGTTAAATTTCTCGTTCTATAATTCCTTTTGGGATACTGCGGGCCTCACGTCAGAATGGATATATTTCTTAAGAATGCACATTTCTTAAGAATGTACCTTGTGACAATATTTTTGTTTTTCTTAAATGAATCAAATTTCCATATTTTAAAATGATATTCGAATCTATTACGCTGGTATTGCTTCGTGCAGTAAATGAAGCGCTCATTGTTTTTATTCTTATTGCCACATATGCATTTATTAAGTATATTTTCAGAACATGTAAACATCATTTTGATTTTTAAATTTTAAATTTCTCTTTAATTCTGCTGTTAATGAAAGTAAAAAAAAATATCCTCTTAGAAGAATTACGTGAGGTCAGAAAATTTTCTTATATTTCACATAAATTTAAAATTCTCTCTGAATATGCTTCGTAAAGCTCTCTGACGTGTGTGATTTGTGCATGGTTTACCTCAATTAATTTAGTTTAATTAAAGTTGTAAAAATTCCGTATTTAATACATTCGCTATTTTTGCGTCCACCGCTGTCACGGCTTTTGCGTCAAAAATGAATACGCTTATTAACAACTTTACACCCGTACTATTTCACATGCAGGAATCATAAACTTCCACTATCATCTACCATTTTTATGTTTTTAAAAAAGCAAAATAGAAGCAAGCTATTTATTCCACAATATTACGATTGTGAAAAAGAAAGTTTTTGATTTGCAATTTTAGAACCCTCGAAATTTGTTCTATTCAAAGCAATACTAAACATCTTTCGTGTAACGAGAATTCTAAATATTGCTAATATATATATATATATATATATATATATATATATTAGGGTGACGCAAAAGAAAGACTATTTATATATTTATATATTAGGGTGACTCAAAAAAACGACTATTTTTTTTTTTTTTTTTAGTCTCGTGTGAAACAAAAAATGATAGTTTTTGATGTTTTAAGATTCCCCTCCAAAGGACAGCTCAAAAAAAATTTAAGAGTTCGCTCCAATTCTTTTTTAAATTTCAAAAATCGTCAAAAATCGATTTTTTTTTCTTTTTAATTTTTTTTTCTCGTTACGGTATAATTTTATATACAAAAAAAATAAGTTTCTGAAAGTTTCAGTTAAAAATTTAAATTTTGAAAGGTCGCCCACAATTTTTTTTAAATTTATTAGTGCATTACTTTAGATTTTTTCGAGGGACCTTTTAATATTCAAATTATAATTCCATATGTTTTTTTCTTTTATTTAGTACAATAATCGATAGAAATACACCACGAGATGAACTAAAAATCAAGCGCAATATAGAAAACATAATTTATTTTTAATTTAATAATTTTATTTAATCAACTACAACATTTTAACAACATTTCAATAAGCTTTGTTATTAATTTTGAAACCAAAATTTAAATTTTAACAGGTTTTATTGATTTTTAGTTCATCTCGTAGTGTATTTTTTTCGATTATTGTACTAAATAAAAGAAAAAAATGTATGGAAATTTAATTTTAATATTAAAAGGTCGCTCTAAAAAATCTAAAGTAATGCACTAATAAATAAAAAAAAATGTGAGTGACCTTTCGAAATTTAAATTTTGAACTGAAACTTTCAGAAACTTTTTTTTGAGGGGGGGTCTATAAAATTATACCGTAACGTGAAAAAAAATTAAAAAGAAAAACATTCGATTTTTGATGATTTTTTAAACTTAAAGAAATTTTGAGCGACCTCTTAATTTTTTTTTTTTTTTTTTTTTTTGAGCTGTCCTTTGGAGGGGGCTCTTGAAACATCAAAAACTAACATTTTTTTTTTCACACGAGACTAAAAAAAAGGTCGTTTTCTTGCGTCACCCTAATATATATTTATATATATATATATGTATGTAGGGGAGAGTTGCTATGGTGGAGAGGTATGGTGCTATCTCGTGGGAGACAGGCTAAACTGGTTCCCGACCGCCATAACAGCCTCCTTCTCAGTTGATCTCTCAACACTAGCCACGTGTTTCGCAAAGAAATATTTTTTCAAAGTTTTCAAGCGAGATTTTTACTTACTTTGTACTTTTTTCCACTGCAGAACAACTGTCCTTGTGCTTCTCCATCCTTCGGAACAATTCCGGTAAGTACTGTGTTTTGTTCATAGCTCTTTTAACAACAATTACATGTATTTAAATATTGCTAGTAAGTGACGGTTCAGGGGTCAGCCATTTATGTTGTCAAAAGCATCACGGTCGGGCAAAACGGGACACTTTTGGGGTGCCCAAAACGGGATACAATTTTGATGTGTCCCGTTTTACCCGACCATTTCCATTAATGTTTTGGCAATGTGTTTAAGTTATTTTAATTGAAATAAGTAATGAATTAAAATATGTATAATCAATTACAACAATTTATTTTATTTTTAAATAATTATATTTCTGAAATAAAATAATTTACTTTACTTTTGGGGTACAAATAATTGGCCTGAAAATGTACAAAATTTAGTTATAGGTTAAAACTGTAAGTCAGAAAAATGTTTTGATCAAAAATTTAAGTTTTAAATTCAAAATTTGAGTTTTTTTTTAATCTTTTCTAGTGGTTGGCTTATACAAAGATAAACCAGAAAACCACATGTTGTGCGCACTATAAAACATAAGCTAATCACAACTAAACTTTGACCCTATTTTCTTTAGCAATTTTTAAAAAGTTAATAATTCATTTTGGTTTCAGAATACAAGATGCCTCGCAATTATCAGCGACCTTCATCTAGAAATAGCTGGGACGAGCAGAGCATGGCAGAGGCTGTTCGAGAAGTTTTAGAAGGGAGGATGTGTTTTCTCTAAGCTGCCCATTCATTTAATGTCCCCAAATCTACACTGGTGAGAAAAGTGAAAAAAGCT
This sequence comes from Cheiracanthium punctorium, assembly GCA_038373885.1. Taxonomy (NCBI): domain Eukaryota; kingdom Metazoa; phylum Arthropoda; class Arachnida; order Araneae; family Cheiracanthiidae; genus Cheiracanthium; species Cheiracanthium punctorium. Next base: position 83,471 of record JAWZYV010006519.1, on the reverse strand, counting down.
CGCTTAAATGCTTTGACACCAGAAGTGGCTGCTGTAAAAAAGCTGGGCAGGTTTGAAAACGTCTTTACTGCAGATCAGGAAAAATAGCTAGCTCAACATGTACTGGTATTAAAAGAAAGGCTCTTTGGAATTACCTTAACCGACTAGAGAATCCTAGCTTTTGAGTTAGCTGAAATTAACAATATTCAGCACTGTTTTAACACCGTTAAAAAAATGGCGGGTAAGCACTGGTTGTACAATTTTCTTGGAAGAAATAAAACCCTTAGTCTGAGAAACCCTGAAGCTACATCGATAGCTAGAGCAAAAGGTTTCAATCGCGTTGCCGTGAAAAAGGTTTTATGACCTATTGGCCTCTCTCTATGAAAAGTATAAGTTTGCTCCCAATGACATTTACAATGTTGATGAGACTGGGATTCTCACAGTTCCTAACAAACCTTCTAAAGTTCTTGCATTGCGAGGTAAAAAACAAGTGGGAAGTTTGACATCAGGTGAGCGAGTAGTCTTGGTCACAGTAGAAACCTGTGTAAGTGCTGCAGGGAATAATCTTCCTCCCATGTTTGTCTTCCCCAGGGAAAGGGAAAACCCAAAGCTAATGGATGATACTCCACCAGGCTCTTTAGCGGCATACAACAAGACAGGCTGGATAAACAAGAATCATTCATTGCGTGGTTCAAGAAATTCGTTCAGATAGCAAATCCTTCCCATGAAAGACCTGTTCTCCTGTTGCTTGATGGCCACTGGAGCCACACTAAAAGTATCGAACTAATAAATCTGGCAAGAGAAAAAAATGTTATCATGCTGACTTTCCCTCCCCACACTACGCATCGGCTTCAGCCATTAGATGTTACATTTATGTCTCCATTGAGCACCTTCTACGAGCAGGAAGTTCGCAAGTGGATGTTCAACCACTCTGGCAGAGGGATTACTATCTACGAAGTAGGAAAGATGTTCAATGCAGCATTTCAATGAGCAGCTCTTGTCCAAACTGCTGTGAATGGGTTCAGGAAAACAGGCATGTTTCCATATAACCCAGATGTCTTTCCTGAATATCTCTTCGCTCCTTCTCTTCCAACAGATCACCCGTTACCGGATGCTCAGAACTTGACGTCCCAACAACCATTAAATCTGCAACAAAACGAAAAAAGTTGGCTAGCCAAAAAGGCCAGATCCGAAGGACCTTCAAGTTCAGTCAAGAGTTTGCAGTCATCACAACCACTAGAGAAAGTATTGAATGAATCACCTAGTGATGGGGGCACCGATAACACTAGCACAAACGCAGGACTTATCCAAGCGTCCACTTCAACAGGAAACAAATTTCTTGGGCTATACTATCGTCCTTCACTGCCATTTTCTATATCACCGAAAGAAATTCTAGCTCCACAACGAGTGATTGGACCTAGACCTCAAAATAAACACGATAGGAGAAGAGGGAAAACAGCAATTATAACAGGAAGCCCATATAAACTTGAGTTGGAAGAAGAAGAGCCTGAAAAAAAAAAGAACGAGAAAGAACTCAAAAGCTGAAAAATAGGGCTGCAAAAACAAGTCTCTTGAATGTTCCGAAGACGAAACAAACGAGGCGTAAAAGAAAACCAAGTGGAGATGCAAAACAGGTAGATAAAGTTAAAAAATGTTACTCTGTAAAATCAGAAGAAGACGACACATTTTTATGCGATTTCTGTGTTATGTAATTTTTCAAATTTTCAATTAAAAAGTTTCTTCCTATAAAAATAGCCTATTTTTGTTCTGAAAATTAAATCAAAAGTAAAATCAGCAAAAACCTAATAACATACAAATCCCTATCCCTTTTTACCCACCCTTGGTAGGGTAAAACGGGATCGTGTAAGACTTTGTGAAACCAGTATTTTTCACATAAATATTATTGAACAAATGTGACAAATATATTTTAAGTAGTTGAAAAGGTGTATGCTTTTAAAGGACGTCTAACTTTGGAATGTACCTTGTACACAATAAGAAATAAAGCGAAGAATAGACAAGCTATCCCGGTGTGGGGTACTTTCCCCTATGTATGTAAAGGAAAACATTGGAAAATACACCAATTTGATAAAAAGCCGTATGGCATCATAATATGCGTTTAGTTTGCAGAATCGCAGAATATATTGATTGACCGTTTGTCACCAGTCATATTAAATACAACGATAACAACTATTCAAAAGGGGAAAGATCGCCAGCGTAAATAATTAATAAACGGTTTGGAAATTTTAAATTTATTTATTTAAAATTTATTTCTTGACAGATTTCTGTTTAAGTACTTAGCCATATCTGTTTTTTCTTTAAGTTTATGCACTGCAGAAGTAAATATACCAAACTTTCTTTATTTAACTCATTCTTTCATATCCCGTCCGCAATATGTTATTTTTAAAATTTTTAGCAAGTCATGAAGCGTGTAAAACAAGCAAATTACATACAATTTTAATGAAAATTCTTCTTAAGAAGAACGAATATCTTTAAAATATGATTTCATGAGATAACTATTTTCAGTCGAAAACCGAAGTTTATCAATAGGCATTATACAACATACATTTCCTGAAGATAAGTCAATAATAGCTTATTCTTACGCAGAAAAAAAAGAAAAGAAATTTGAACAGATTGCTTAAAGGGAAAAGCTTTTAAAGAACAACTTAAAATAGAAAAGCTCTTACTCAATACACTCGCATGAACTCCTGATACTTCAGCTTCAAAATGTTGCTTCTGTGAGCTTTGTCTTCATTTTTCTATTGACATGTTTCAGAAACTTAGAAGTGAACATTTAGATCTAATTCTTTTCTTTGAAGCTTAAAACTATATCTTTATTTGGAAGGAATCTTTTAAATATGAAGCAGTGAAAATTGTAGATTTTAGAGAAACTAGAGGAAAGGTTTTTAAACAGAAAATTTAATTTTAGATGCCTTTTTCTGAGAGGAGCTTTCTGTGTTACTTTTAAAGAAAAAGTACTTTATATACGTAATATATTTTTCGAACGAGAACTTATTTTCGTTTCATTGAGCACGACAGAAGAATGAGAGAATAAATATTACGCTAGAATTTATACGGACACATTGCATACTCCAAATTTACTTTGAGTTAACGTTAATATATAAATGATTTAGTCCTCGTAAAATAAAATATTGATTTTATATGAGTAATTAAATTTTCACACTGCATGAAATGCAATTTAACTTTTCAAGATGCAAGAAATATCCTGAATATTTTCATAATATTTCATGCAAGACGCATGAAATATTATGAAAAATTTTATCCTTTTTTTATTATTACGAATGATGAGTGCTAAAAACATAAAGAAGAACAGGTGTTAGAGAAAAGTACATTTCAAAATACTTCTATAAAATGCACGTAGAAAAACAATAAAAATGATGGCCTCTTCCTTCAAGATATTATCAAATTGACTGTTCTCTGAGTGTTAATAAATAAGTTATTTTTAATGTTAATAATATTTAATATTAATATACTGTTATATTAATTACGATATTTCATGCATCAAATACTTAGTAATACATTTGAATTCTTGAATCATTATAAAAGAAGCCGCGGATATTTTCAAGTACATTTTTGGAATTAATTTTAGCACACAGATTTCAATTGTTAGGCATATTTTAATGTTTAGTCATGATTATTTATTAGGATAAAGAGTGAGTGTGATAAATATTTTGTTGTTAATTGCAATACATTCTAATACAATTCATTCATAGAATAAATACATACTAAATCGGAGATTTTCTGAAAAAAGGAAAATGTACATTGTGGAATATTGGTATTAACCAATACCAACATTCAATTCAAATTAACATTTGAAATATCTAATAATTTAAGTAGCTTTTTTGATACAAGCATATGAGTCTAGCTCTCAAAAATTTCCCTATTATTCCAAATACAGTTGTATTTTCGTGACAGTGGGGCTTTTTGAAATTGATATTACTTTTTATTGAATCAATATACGAAACGAGATGTGTGTAAATTTCAAGCACATACAATGAACCCAGAAAATCCATTTTAAGGTAAACACTATAATTTAGGGTGGTTTTACCCTAATCAATGACTTTAAGAAGCAATTGATGGAGAAGCTGTAGAGAGTTTTATCCTTGAAACAATCTACAGAAAGAATTTCAACCGAATCTCATAGTCTGAAGCAAAGAAAAGTACAGAACATGAATTCAAAAATTAAATAAAAATGCCTTATCTTTAAAGATGATTTGAGAGAAAATTTAAAATGCCCTAATAAAGAATAAAAATACCGAAATATGCTATTCCATTCAGGATAAATTAATGTCCTGTAATAGACTTTATTTTAATAAACGACTAAATTTTCATTTTGATTCCCAACTTAAAGTTCTTAATATTTTATTATTACTGCTAGTCAAAAAAATAATTTCAGATAAATTTATGAGGGACATAATTTAAGGTCAACGTAATTAATCTGAATTTATGAAAACAGATTCATCATGCACAATTCAGGATATAACGTCTAGAGAGCTCATAATTTAGTCACCAAGCATAGTCATACGATATTTAAATATCGCAAACTTGTCAAAAGAGGTAAACTGATAACTGCATTTATTCTCTTGTTAATTAACCAAATGATTTTTGCTTCATTTGTGCTGTAAAACATTTTTATCCAAAAGAGTGGGTTGTAATAATTCCTCTAAGAAGTAAATAGTAATACTCTTTTAAAGATGTGTTCTCATAGCAGAATCTACTAACTTTAAACAATTAAGAAATCCTATATTTAAGAATGCCGCCTCATAATTAGCCTTTATAGGAATAAAAAGATTCGAAAATAGAAAGTTCAGTACCATAACCGATGTAACAATGCGATTTATTTATTTATGTATTTTATTTTTTAGTCATGTTAACCACTTCTAAAGACTTGACTTTAACAATCAAACTGCGTTTTGATATGTATGCTCTCATATACCCATTTTTGTATACCCTCATAATTTCCCTCATAGGATTCTCAGAACTTCGGAGATAAAGGGATTGAAAAATACAAAGCTAATTTACTCAAGCATCGAAACATTTCTTTGAAACATCTTACACTTTGTTAGTTATTCCGAGCTGATAACAGCTTTTCAACATTTATACTAAAACTCTTCGTACTTCTTTAATTTCGGAAACACTGCAGAAGAGTTGATTATCATTCTTTGCGCATTTCACAAAGAAAGAAAATGTAATATATTTAGCTAACCGAACCAAACCAGCAGAGCTCACATGTAAGGTAAAAACCTTCTCTTTCAAATGATCAAACATATTCTCAACAAATGCAACGTGGCGAAAATTCTATGTTAATCCTCGGTTACGAATACTAAGTTTTTGAAATCTGAATGGAAGAGCTTTTTAATTTCCCTCCATATCATTTATTTACTCTAACGGAGGCCATACGGGCTCATTTAAGCTTTCCTTTTCCTTTTATCTCCACTACAATGGCTTCCTTTGCTTCAGATAAGGTAATTACAATGAAGTAAAATGCATCTTTTAGTTGTTACTATTCCTAGAAAACTAACCATTTTCTTCTATCAGTCAGAAATATTCGGTTACACTTTGGAAGACATTTTCTTCATTGCAAGGAGCAATCATATTTAACGACTTATCATAGTAATACAGCTCTTGTGAACCCTTTATCTTTCTTTAAAGGGCCAATTTGGCTATTATATTTACAGATAAGGAAGAATTTTATCTGGGAATTCTTTGAATTTCCTCCTCATTAGATAATTACTTACTTAATAAAACAATCTAATAACTTAATTTGTCGATGTGAAAAATTGCTTTTGAAAGATACCTTCAAATACGTAATCATTCTTTTTGAAGTTGAGACTTAGAAACATGAGCAGTATATTGGTGATTACCCTTTTTTCTTAAATTTTACTTTTATATATTTCTTTTCACTTTGGAAGAAACAAGAGTTCTTCATTATGACCAAATTATCGAATGTGGGTAACATTTAGGTTAAATGAAGGATAAATTATATCTGTATTTCTGGTCTATGCTTAGATACTGAAGTAACTTTTAAAGTTAAATATCTTTAACGAAAGAGCTGAATAATGCCACATAAAGGAACTCCGAGCGGAAAGTGGTATGGTACGATAGTTAGCATGAGCAAGATATGCTAATCAAAGTGATTAGGAAAGTATCACGTCCGAATATGCTAAAACCATATTTGCTGTAAAAATTAAGGAGATTTTTATGAAGTAAAAGCAAAAGTAAGAAAAATAAACGAAGCCGTTCAACTTACAATACGCTAAGGTTTGATTCCTAATTAAAGCATTACTGTCCTTCAGTACGTCTTTTCACAGGGAATCAATGCATATTTAAAAAAATAATTTAGATTATTATTATTTTTACTCCAAAACATATCTATTTTCGTTTAAAATGTTAATTCAAGATGACCGATAACATCATTTTTTGATCAGGCGACTGTATGCCCATTGTTGAAAAATAAAAAAAACTGTATGCATTGCTGAGGAATCTGAGGGAGGGAGGGCGTTATCGTAAGTTAGAAGGGGTAGAGCAATATCAAGAGGTCGAGAACCGGTAGTCTAGTAGATACATTCATTATGAAACGGCCAACAATTCTGACTGTAATAGTAGATTATGCTTTAATGGCAATTTTCCGTCATTTGAATTTTTTCAATCATCATTTTCATTTTGTCACTTTTCCGTCAATTTTCCTTCTGTGAAAAACAACAGAAGGGTACTGGTCGAATTCCACACATAAGCTGTTACCTTGGAAACACCACCACAAAATAGTCCCATGCAAATTACGAATAATCACTGTCACAAAGATGCAAGCTTAGCTAGCGATTTACAGAATTACACACGGTGACATCACACCGTAACAATGAAGTTTGTTTGTAACAGCGATGACAAGCATCGCTGTGAATCTTCTGTGGTGTGAGAAAGTCTTTGTGGAGACCAAATTAAATGAGCCAACACACTTGTCTTTGATTATGAAGACATGAGGTTTACAGCTTTGCCATTACCTGGAAGAAATATCAAATCTGCTTAGGAAACATCTTGTGCACGAGGAATGAAAAAATGAATAAGTCATGAAAAAGCGTCTTAAAATAACTATTTTAAAGTTGCAATACACTGACAACTACGTAACTACGATGTCTCTAGGGGAAAATAATCAATATAGCTTATTGACTAAAAATAACCCTCCAAGTTTTGATTCAAAATAATACATATTTATATCCGGTTACCAGGCTAACAAAAATACACTATGCGTTTTATTTTACACGATAAATACTGTATACGTAATAAAAATTTCTGTAAATCGTTATCTGAAAAGGTACAATTAGATTTTAAATGGAACTCATAATCTTTTGACTAGGGATGGGCGCAAGACGAGACAGATATTTACAGCTTTTTGGGGAGACGAGGCACACAGTTTTAATATTACGATATAGGGACTTTGCGAGACGAGACAAAGCTTTTAGGCAATTCTGCGAGATGCGAGACGCCTATTTTTCGTCTCGCGTCCATCCCTACTTTTGATATCCCTTTCTTTGTCGTTCCACTGCCCTTGTATATGGCATTCATTGCAAATTTCAACAAAGTTAAATTTTATTTGAAGCGAAAGTAATTGAAAGCAAATTGATTTGTTTATGAGAGAAGCTGAAAGATGAGCAAAGCTTATGACTGAATCTTGCGACATTAGTTTGCTAAGTCCTCCTAGACCGCTAATGTTATTTTGAAGAAATTTTTCACTGTGATAGTGACCATGGCGCAGATGGTACTAAAGCGAAGTGGTAGTGATAGGTCACTCGTTGAGTAATAATCGCGGAAAGCATTTTTCCGGTAAACTAAAGATTGTCCTGTTATTTCCATCTTTGAGGCCTGAAGCGCTGTAGATTTTATGTTGATATCAAACTCGATATTTTTTCTACTTAAAATTCTATAAAATGTAACTTTGTTCAAATTTGCATTGACTGCTATATACACGTGCAGTGAAACGACAAAGAAAGGGATTTCAAAAGTGGGGATGGACGCGGACGAAAAATAGGCGTCTCGCATCTCGCAGAATTGCCTAAAAGCTTTGTCTCGTCTCGCAAAATCTGCATATCGCAATGTTAAAAATGTGTGCCTCGTCTCGCAAAAAAGCTGTAAATATCTGTCTCATCAAGGGAAAATATTTGATGTAGCTACCCTCAGTAATTTGTGACTTTGGCCAGTGGTTGAATAACTCTTAGTTAATTTAAAATAGAAGTACGAATAAATACACGCATTTTTGCACAAAATACTTCACGTGCACTTCGACAACTTTTGCTTTTAACCGTTATGCAGTTCAAGTGGAGAGGCAATTAATAATAAAATTTATTGTTTATCTCTAAAATAAAAATATATAATCCCGATAATTCAATATGAATTATTGAAAAAAATGACAATAAAAGTTCAGCACTAATGAATTTCATTTACTGGAGCACTCCGCATTAATGCAATTGATCTGGTAAATGAAGCTTTCAGTAAATTAACACGATTCTTTCATACTTGTTATTTCATAAACTTCTGCTTATGTATTTTGTCATTAAAATGTTTTAAATTACAATAATTAGTTTAGTTCTGACTTGGTTTTTAAAAGTGTACCTATAGTCACTGATGCAAAATATGAAAATTTTGAGCTTTGGTGATGTTTTGAAAAAAAAAGAACTATAATAAGATCTATGAAATAAGAACTTTAGCAGCTAAAGAGAATATTTTGTTAGCTTATTTTTACCATTCTACATGGCACATGTCCAATAAGAGTCTTTTTAAAAGATGATAAGCACTTCTTTCATTCGTTATCAGGCACTTATTATACTACGCATAAGTATTAATGATAAGTCCTAAAATAAAGATATACTAATTATATTTACATATGAGAAGATAATGTTTCAATAGTAATAACTGTGTATTCATATTGTTTAGAAGTCAAATCGACAACAATTTATATTCTTATGTAATAAGTTTCTAAATGTTCCATTTATTAATTTTATCGAACGAGTTCTAAATTATTAACTTCAGATGTAAGATAACTAATCAAAAGATAATTAACAAAAAAAACAAAAGTATGGGCTATGGAACAAAATGCATCTATAGGGAAATTTTGATTTATAGTACATTTTATGAATCTAAATTTTAACATTAAAATCAAAATATTTATTATCAAGAATAACAAAATTGTTATTATTTACAAAAATGAAACAGCCATTTACGCAATTTAAAATATACTTGTATACAATTTTTTTTTCTTTACATCGCTTCATTATTAATCTTAGTTGACCAATTATTAATTCAACAAAAATAATAGGAACTACTCTTAATAGGATACTTTTAGATTTTTATGGTAACTTTCGGGACTGGTTATTAATATTTCCACGCAAACAGATAAAAAAAATCAAGAAGGAAAGAATAAATAAAAATTTTAACCAATCGAAAGAACAATGCCTTTCATGAGATAATGCTATAAATTCTTTATGTATGTATGAAAATATTTTATAGCAACAACATTTCTGCTCCTGTGAATGAGTTAAAAACCCAATATGTTGGGTAAGTAATAAATAGCGTTCAATTCTACAAATTCTTCTTTGACAAACTGGGCAGAGCTTCAGGGAGGCAACTAGGCAATTTACCAAAAATTAGGACAGCTACCAAATAATCAACAACATTTTTTTAGTCTGTTATTTTTCTCTTGTGTTGCGGTGCATTAGACATCAAGCAATTAAAACTTTGTAAAATAGCACACACAGAATGTATTTATCAAAGTCTACGCATGTTTCGGTTGAAAAAAAACCGTCTTCATCAACACCAGCAGAAGTCTATACACAGGTCTGTGTATATTTTCGATCGAAATATCTTTTTGATCGAAACAAATTTCTTATCTAATATGGTAGAATCAATACGAAAATAAACTTAGGAACATCACCAGTTGCTCTATCAATAACAATTCTGCATATGAAATGTGTTGACGTACAAAGTTGCAATGCTAAAAATATTGCCATTCAGTTCTAGTTCACTATATTATTTGAATATTTTGACAATCGTATGAAACATGTCTTTTTTATACTCACTCTACTCCAAATAATCCTACTAAACTCACTCGAATAAATTTCTGCTAGGTAGATTGATAGGTATCATTTTGGTCACAAACTCATTAGCGCTACTTTTTGTATGTTTATGATTTTAACACAGTATAAATTTTGATAATTACAGAAGTACTATCGAAAACTTTCCATTTCAAAATATATACCTATTAATAACTGCCTATATATAAGCTGCCTAAGTAAATTGTTTGAATCATCCGTAGAGTTAGCTTCGTGAGTAAATTTTGTTTTAAAAAGCGTGTGGCATCAGTGCTAGACTCAATTACTCTTATAAAAACTTTCTTCACCTTTTTTGTTGCGGTGATTCTCCCTAAGGTTTTCTAATATGCAAAATGCGCCGATCTTAAAAGCAGTGAAACCAGATCTATTCGGTTTTGAATACATTTGCATTAACTTTTGTCTTCTTAATGCATTTTTCCCACAAAGAATGTATACCTTCTTCTTTTTTCACGTGATTATGTTGCTTAAGTACATACTCAGTTTTTAAGGCAAGTTTCCAAAATATTTATATTAGCTTCCCGATCTTTCACCCCGTATTGCAATAACAGTCTTTAGCACATTCCCTTGATTTTAAGAAACTGAATTTAAGTGTTCGGTTTCACTTCGTTAAATGAAACCTACGGATTCACTTACTCATGTAAAACATTCGGTGACTTTGATACTAAAAAGGTATACATTGATTACCTTATTAAGAATTCGTAAAATATATCAATCCACTTGGAAAGCGATTCAAATTGGTGGACAAAAAAGCAAGTTTCTTACATTCAAAAAAATATAATAAATAAAAAATAAAAAACACGCATTTTGATAACATCTTTTAGTCATGCATTTTATGTATAAAAATTAATTTAATTTCAATGAATGGCAATAACACATCTTAACATATTTATATTAATAATAAATATTTATATACAACTTTACATAAAAATTTACAAATTTAATAATATTTATAAATTTAACCAATTGAAGTTTATAATTTAACGAAATTTTAAACGTAATCTTTAGATTATATAAAACACACTGTGTTCCAATTCAGCGCTATCAGAACGTAAAAACAGGGCTTTTAGTGTTTGAAAAAAATAATCGACTTAAGATAAAAGAAACATAATTTTCAAAGGAGGTTAACTGCCGATAACACACTGAGCGAGATAGTTGGGTTATTTAAGGAATGACTTACATCCAGTCCCTTGATAGGAATCAAGTCTAAGTCCGTGGCTTCCAAGAAAGACGCTATACATCTTCAAGACTCAAGAGACAAAATTATACAGACTGTAATATTGTTTCATTGACATGTAATACGCCAAAATTGCCAATTACAATAATCGAATATAAAATATCTTCTTTAAAAAGATTATAAAGGTACGAATAATTTATAGATCAAAGTTTTAATGGTTGAAAAGTCTGCATATCGGATTTGTAGAAAATTTATGTCAATTAAGATATTAACTAAAGATTTAGCTAATCAATACATCTTAATTGGGAAATCGCCTTACCCGAACAAATACACTACCCGGATATGAGCCAGGGTCGCCAGATTACCTTGTTTTTAAGGCCAAACGAAAATTTTTAGATGCTTATTATTTTAATATTACACGAATTTTGTTACAGCAGTAAGGCGTCAAAGCAGGGATGCCAGAATGGCTTTTATTTAAGGCTAAATTCATCAAATTTGCCTTATGAGAAAGCCAATCTAGCAACCTTCCTTTGGTCAATTCGGCCTTAAAAAAAGGCCAGTCTGGGAAGTAGAAATCAAAAGATATTTAAATTGAAGTTATTCTAATTCTGAAGTTACTCACAATTTAGAAACGCAAGTTATTCACTATACGAAATACCACTGCAGATGAACAGAAGTTGATAAGAAGTCGTTCTTCAGGAACAAGCTTGAAACAGTTCCGCGATTCGAAAAATTGAAAACTTGCAAAACAAAACTAGCTGAAAATACTGGTGAAGTATGAAATCGTAAATCCCAAATACAGTTCTTTCTGGTATTTTTTTCCCAACTTCTAGTCATTGACGGATAATTTTAATACAAATTTTTATAGCCCTTCAGCCATTCCTACAGCTATATGCATAACATATCTACACACTTTTGTTCTCACATTATTAACTAAAATACGAAAACTTTCATTTTTCTGAGGCAAAACCTATTTAATTTCAAAATTAAAGTTTTTCTCCTGTCTCCTTGAATACAGCAACTTTTTAAGAAAGACGGGAATCTGGCGTTTCCAATATTTTTAATAAAATTGTATCCCCTAGAAATGTATAGCAAAAATTATAATTCCTTAGACATATCCTTATGCCAGCTTAAATAAGTAAATATATGTGTATAGACAACCAATTCTTAGCTAGAATTCTAACCTTTATAATTATTCAGAATCGGAAACAATTCATCAAATTAACGTTTTCATAAGAAGGTGGTATCTTGTTGTTTTTAACATGTTTGTTGGATTTGTGTGCTTGGCTCGAAGCCCGCATCTAAATCGTCGTCAGAAGGACAGCACAAGGGTGGGTGCCTTCCGCGGGGGTGTCTAAGAGGTCCCAACCCGTATTAACACTAAAGAAAAACCACGGAAATCTCCAATCGGTTATGTCGGCGGACGCGCGATGGGACCCTAACCCGGGACCTTCACACTTCGCCCGTCTACCATCTCCAGTGACATAACCACCCTGCCACGGTGAGGCAGTAGGTGGTATCTTTTTCACAGGCAGAGTATTCTTATGACTGCGCAAAAGTGTAAGAATAATTGACCCACACTGTAAACGTTAACGAGTGCAAGAACTTTCACAAGGATTTAGAACTAGGAACTGCAATAAAAATATCGTCATGCCAGAAATTTCATGGTCTATTTGGTTTCTTGGGACAAAATATTCTTATGCATGTGCAAACAAGTAAAAATACAGGATTGGTATAATTAAACTTCCTCTATAAGCAGGGTTCTGCAGTTAAAGCGGCTTAACGGATTGTAATCAAATGTGGTATATAGACTACATAATATTACGAGTTTACACTGATGTCCACTTTTCGACTGACTGACCTAATGCTGGAGCGAGAGTTTTTAGAAACTTGTTTGCTTTTTGCTTCCCTGTTGGGAGTTTTCGAACGGCTTTTGATGCGGAGGTATCAGCCACACGCATAGCTCTGAAGCAATTGGCTGTTCTCTGTGATAAATTTCAGAAGGCTGTCATTCTCTCTGACTCCAGAGCTGCTATAATGTCCATATGTTCTACAACCACCCATCTTCCTGGAAAGACTTGGATTGTTCGTAAACCATTGAAAATTTAAGATTCATAAAAAAGTCCATTTTACTCCAGTAGATCCCAAGACACTGCGAGTGGTAACGAACAGGCTGATGCATTGACGAAGAGGGATGCTGGCGTATTGCAACTTATAAATAGCAGTTCCTTTTTGTCCGATGAGACGCCACATCAAGAATTCTGTATCTTCCCGCTTTTGTGAAGAAATAAGGACTAGGCCGTCTTCCAAATGTTGGAAACATCTAGACCCAATATGTTTACCAGACTTCCCCCGACGCGAGACTATTGCAGTTTTTAGACTTTATACTATACATGACTGCCAGGCAGGACACCTTATTGCCATTGGTGTCTTCCCGAACCCCTATTGCACCCTCTGCGAGGACCCTGTCATAATGGATGGCCACCACATCACCTACTGGAGAGCTCTTCGTCGAACCTTTTCCCTTGATATTGGGAAGCTAGAAGCCGAATGAGACAGTGACTTTCCTTGTTTTTCTTTTAATACTTTTTGTCAAGCTCTCTGCCATTGGAAATTTAAAAAAAAATATTACACATGAGATTGCCTCAAGGAATTTCGAAAAATAAGTTTCAGTTCCAAAAATGTCCATTTGGTGGCACTTTGCATGAAAAAAGAGCCATTTTAAATATGGAAAGGATAACTCAAAATGTACGAACAAATTCAATAATTATTCAACAGTTTTTAGCAGTATTAACTAATGTGGTCGTTCCTTTTTGAAGTTGATTTCACCATGCAAAGTGCCACCTAGTGGACATTTTTTGAACTATTCAAAAAAACTCCATTGAGTGCATCTCGCATGCTTTTCACAGGCCCAATTTCTTACGATCCGTTCATCCATTTTATCTGTAGAACACGATTTTCAGTAGAGGTTCAATTTTAGCAACCCAGTATATTTCCCACCTCCATATATTAACGGAAATGCTAACCTACGAAAGAATCTAGAATTTATAGTGTAGAAGGAATTCATGTGTTCAGCGGTATAGTTTTAGTATCTTATGATTTTAAGTATCTTTTATAAGAGTCTGCAAACCATTACAAAAAGATCGGGGAACTCTTTTTACAGGTGTAGAATTTATTTTCATTTAAAAAGCCGTAAAGGGTCAGCTTAATCTAAAAAAGTTAAAAACATTTATCACAGGCTCATCTTATAATAGTTCATTTGACAAATTACTGAAAATTTAAACATTGATGCAAAACACGATTTTAAAAAAAAATTAGTAGGAAATTAAGAAATTTCATAAAGAAGCATATTTGGAAAAATAAATCCCCCTCTAAAACATAATTGCAGACAGAATGGAATTGTAAATATCCTCAGTCGTAAAACGTAAGATATTTAAAAATAAATTCGATAACGAGAGAGAGGTTTTATTGCCGAATAAGTATTTCCAATAATTTTTATTAAGAAATTTTTTAAAAAGTTCGTAAAAGTAGAGTCATTATCCGTGAAAAGTATGAGACTGCGTTTTATGGCGACCTATTTTCTTAATATTTTAAGAGCATGGTGAAGCAAGAAATTGGCTGTGTAAGAAATGGACGCAATAGCTCCGTTTATCAATTCTGTAATGTTCTTTAATTTATTTATTTTGTTTACGTTTTTTAAGTGGAGAAAAATGTTCCCGTTCTAAAGAGAATTGTCTCTTAATTATTTTTTTTTCGGATCGAGTATAAACAAGTTCGAACACAAGTAACCAAGTAAGCTTAAGAAAAGTTTTTGAATTATCTAAAATTGGCATTTAAAATAATCTTTCACAACTTTGATGTTTTACAACTATAGCTCAGTTTGTGGCAAACTGCAGGATTTTGGTATAGCAGCAGCTTCAAACCGATCGCGCTAAAGAATTGATAAGCTTTACTCCCAAATTCAAATGTTTTTAAGTATTTATCTGTGCTGATCCAACACAATTTCTTATGTTCATCTTATGTAATAACTGAACGGTTCAGATTTTAAGATGGAGATAGATTGTATATTTGCATTTATTTTTATCCTTTTTTTTGCACGATTGCATGTTTAGCCATAAGTGTATAGCACTAAGAGAGTGATTTCAAATTAGAAAATTTCACGAAGAATACGGTGCACACCTCTGCACTTTTGCAGGTGGTTGTATAGGGTGGTTTCAGTTAAGCTTCCCCTGTAAACAATTTTCTGCAACTGAAAGAGCTGGGATGACTCACCACCTCCTAGATATACAACGCTTTAGAACATAAACTTTTACGTCATCACTAGGTCCACTAAAATGACGTCATCACACATTTAATTTCACAAAGTAAAACTATTCAAAGTTTGTGGTGAATTTACTCCCGCATCAAACGTTCTAATGATTTATGATAGAAAATGTAATTTTACGACAAATAGGAAATTTTAACTATCACTAATTAGATAATATGCTAAAGAAATAGATCATAATAAATTATTCTTTATCAGAAAGGCATTTTAATTAATAAAGGTATCTGAATGGTAATGAAAGGTAATGAATGGTTTTTTAATCTCCAGCTTAAGATTTCTAATTTCAAATTACTTTCTGAAATTTGTATCATTCACCAGAAATTTTAAATAGGTTTACTTTGCGAAAGTAAAACTGTGTTGACGTCATGTTAGAAGACCTGGTGATGACGTGAAAGCTTCTGTTCTCAGGCCTTCTGTATCTAGGCGGTGCTGGATGACTGCAACCCAATTTGGCATATGGACTGTGCATGAGATGCGCTTAAGGAGGATTTTAAAACTTTAGTTCAAATAATATTCGCTAGGTGGCACTTTGCATGATGTGTTCAAAACAGAAAATGACCCATATCAGTTAATAAATACTCATAAACTATTGAATAAATGTTGAAATTTTTTGTACATTTCGAATCAGGCCTCCCCGTTGTTTGACGTCTTTTCATGTAAAAAGACCCCTAGGGGACTTTTTTTAACTAGTTTTTTGTCGAAATTTCCTGAAAGCATCTCATGAAAGCTGAGTAACAATTCGTTCACTCGTTTTAGTTGCAGAATCTTGTTTGTACGGGAAGTTTAATTACCCTGTAAATTCTTTGTTTTTTCGGGGGATTTTCGTTTGGGATTTTCGAAAACTCATTTCTAGAACAGAGTTTGAAATTCAATTCATAATACCCTTAAGTACTTCCATGAAGGTTAATGAAGCATTATCAGACTGTTTAAGTGTATCCACACTCGGTTAATTAAAAAAAATTTGTTAATCTAGGTTAAAATACACGTATATCCTCTTCAGACCCGGTGAAAATTTCAAATCTGAAATAAAGACTAATCTCATAAATGTTTTTGAAACAGCCTATTACACATAAAAACGACAAGAAGAAAGCGTATTTTAAAATAATTTTTCGAATAAGTACCTGATTCTCAATCTCTGTTTCACTAGTAAAAAGTTGTTATCACCCATAAACGAAGACTGTCAGGTCAAGGTAAAGGATGTCCTGCATGTTCTTTTCGGCTTTGCGAATTTCGAAAGCAATAAAAAATATTCACGTATTCAGATTAGGGAATTTCAATAACATTCAAATATTCTTTTGTGTAACGGCAAACAGATATAAAATGTGTGCGTCAGTATACAGAACTTACATATTCACATAAGTTAAAATTATTTTGTTCAAGGAATCCACGCATATGTACGTCAATTCAAAACTACGAAAATATATTAAGGATCCTTTTAACAGTGAAAAAGCGAAGGTTCATATATGTGGACCTCTGGAGCGAAGAGCATAAATCGGTTCAAAAGTCGTTGTTCAATTTCGCTGCAACATAATGCTTTCTGCAGAAAAGGGAGTTTTACAGGCAAAGAAAGTTCCTAAAACGTGCGAATGCTTGTGAGATGATTGACCTGTGGGTTTGAGAAAAAGAGCAAGTGGTAATGCATGTTTTAAAAATCATGTTATTAATTATTAATTTTACTCCAAAATATATCTCCTTCCTCTTAAAATATTTATTCAAACTTTACCAATAACATTATTTTGCAGAAAAGGTGACTCAATGTTCATTGTTGAAGATTAAAACATTGTATATATGCTGGGGGAATGTGAGAGTGTATGGCGGGGTGTACATCGTAAATTATCATTTGTTTGGGGGCACAATGTTAAAAGATTGGGAAAAGCAGCTCAATCGCGATGGTCTACCAAGTTCTGTAATAGGGGAGTTTCAGTTGGTGGCCCGCGAAGCCTTCTGGGAAAAGATTGCAGCATCCAATTGGGAACTCTTATTTAAAAAGGTAAATTTTGTAGGAAACCCTTATCTGTTTCAAATGCTACATATCTGCCAACTGTTAAGTTTTTTTCGGATGATCTTCTACCACTGCTTTCTTTTTGGTAGTTTGATATTAAAACAAATATGAATTGTTTATGCAAAATAAAACTTAGTGAAAGTTGCTGTGGAATTTTTTCAAAATAAAAAAATAAACAAAAGTTGGCTGCATTGATGCTATTTATTCGAGAATTCATTTGATTTTCCTCGATTTCCATGAAATTGGGTACTTCCGCTCATGATATGTTTTACTCCCCTCGTCTCTTTTCATCTAAATAAACTCGTCCAGTTACTTGCAGCCGCCTCTCAGATTCTTATTCACTGCAAATTTTGAGCGTCTCAAAAATAGAGCTTGAGGTGAACTCCCTTCTTCAGGGATCTAAGCAGATAGACCCCCTGTTCTCACCGAAGATTTTGCGCATCTGAAAACCGAATGTTCAGACAAAGAAAATGGAAATTGTAGTAGAAATGAAAAGAAATCATTATGTGCAAACTTCTGAAGAAGCATTAAAAGAGTCATGAGAGAGATCAAATAAGGGAATTGAATCATTAATTATACGTTTTCCCTTAACATTTTTTCGTTTAATTCCAAAATTCATCCTTAAAATATCAAAAGAAAAAATAAATCATTTGCAACCTTCGAATACGCTAATTACTCAAACGATAAATGACAGAAATTCGATTAAATATGCTGTAACATTCGAAGTGAAAAAAAAAATGTAAAACCGTGGTTGTATTGCACGTGAATACGCAACTTACACTCTACAGAGAAAGCTAAAATATACGATCACATTAATCTTCAATTGATGGAAATTTTAAAGCACAAAAACGTTATTATTTGTGGTTTATTAATTTACGAGGCAATTTGAGAAGCTTGATGGATAGCCTCTCAACACGAAAATCGTTGCTGGTGTTGCCATACAGATAGGTAATAACAGTTTTTCATCTTTTGTTCTAACATCCAAAATGTGAATCTTATTCCTCGCCCGCGTGCAATAGCTTTACGTAAGTTGAGTAGCTTTTAACAAGGAAGCTGTTTATCAAGTCTTGAAATTTCTGCTGTCTAAAAAACTGATTTTTGCTTTCTTTCTCCTTAATACATCCCATTTTCTCCAGAGCTGAATTATCTTGGAAAGATTTATTTTGAAAAGTATTCAACACAGGAAATTAATCATTTATAAAGGTAAGTACGAAAGAAACCTCCCTAAAAATACATCATGTTAGGGTAATATATTGCGAAATATTTTGATAAAGAAGTAAACAAAGTGCGTAAAAATTACAGAAATGAGCTAGGTCATATATCACTTGTTTTCAAGCTGTGGTATTTTTTTGCATTCTTTCGCCTGTATTTTAATTAAATTGTTTTTAGGGAAACTGTATTTTTCTTTATGTACCTTGTAAATGCAAACAAAGATTTATTTTCTAATCGCTGAAACAATTCATCAACAAGAGTAAAAAATAAATAAAATTTGTTTAATTATTATGCCAATGGTCAAATTCTCAAACGGTTCAACTCTCAAAAATCGTTTAATATCATTCTTAGGTAATCATCGCGTTATAGTGGATCGCGTATAGTTGAGAGAAGTATAATACCCCCCTATTCTTTATACTTATACTAGAGTAATTGAGATTCCTTTACAAGCGGAATACCATCGAGAAAATTTCGTGTTTCTTTCGTAACTCTTCTGTAAGCTACATTTGCCTGATGAGAGTCAATAAGCTGAAAACGTATTTACAGTGTTACACAGTGCCCCACTTGTGAAGCAGTATCATTTACAGTAAATCACATGTCAGAAGTAAAAGCGGACATGCTACATTAATAAAGTAAAGACAAAAAATTAGTGATAATAAACGAGACTAAAAGTTATCAGTATATAAACAGATAGAATAAATTTCTAACAGCTTCAAAAGAACAAAATATAAATTCATTTATAATACTAATTCAACCATACGCTTTCTTCCATATACAATGAACACATACCCTATTACAGCAATTTACATTTTTTTATAAACTGTCTGAAAGTACTTCAAAAACGGCTCTAAAGAAATCTCCGAGAATTGCGTAAATTTTTTATAATAAAAATGGCACTGTTCAATCCCAATAGACATATCTCAGTAATGCCCAAAAGATAGAAGGGTCCCAAAACAGCAAGATCTTTAATTAACTGGTTGGTTTGGTTTTATTTTGATTGAGACAAAGCTAAGCGAGGGCTATTTACTTAAGTGGAATGACTTGAGTAGAGGATTTTTAACGGATTCTGACGCGCATTCACGTCCCATCTGCAGAACATCGTTACTCTAGACCAGTGGTTCCCAACCTTTTTTCGATCGCGACCCTCTTTTACATTTTTCAAAACTTTCGCGACCCCCCTGGCTCGACTGGCTTTTGTCTTCTTCTGCAAAAGAGTTGAAAATCCAACTTCACGCAGATAAGTGTGGATGCAAATGGCGTTAACATTTGACACGAAAAATTATCGGATATGAGCAACGCACAGCACACCAAAATTGAGTTAACGGTTTATTTTGGTATAAATCACTTGCGGAGTAGTCATTTTGCAAATTCAAAAATTCACCTTGCACTTCATCAGAAAGATCGGCGACATCTAAAGATGCATAAAATGGATTTCGCACGATTCAGATTGAAGGGCTTCAACCTATCTACTAATTACCCCCTTTAAATTAATTGCAATTCCTATTTCTGATTCTTCTGTCTTAATGCAAGGGTTCTCAAGCTTTAGTTAACACTCCTAGATTCACCGACGTCAGTTTTTGTACCTTTGATACAAAAGCCCTGACGAGAATAAGGATTTTTTCTTTCCAAAGGAAAAGGGAGAAATAGTGTCTCATGGCAAAGAAACGTGAAAATAGTTTACTATGAATTTCCTACAAAAGTGGTCTGCGGCGACCTCCGAAAAAAGGCATGGCGACCCACTTGGGGGTCGCGACTACCCGGTTGGGAACCACTGCTCTAGACTGTTACCTCAAAACTCTAGACCGTTAGATTGACAGTCGACCGAAAGACCAGAGTTCTAAATCTGCACACTAGAGCCGTCTCTCAGCGTTCAATGTCTTTCTTATCCATTCTGCCATTAATGGGCTAGTGACTATTTGGAGACGGTACCCCCCTTCCGTTCAAAACTGTTGCAGAGTCATTATTTGTGACAAGGGTTTGAATGAGTTTGGTGAAATTACTTCTGGTTGAAATGCATAAATTGCTTAAACATTGATACGGACATTCAGCTACTTGATTCTTTAGAAAGCTTAGTCCATGGATTGGCATGGTGAATCTCTTGGATCATTAAGAGCAAGAAATCACTTCTTTGGTGAGGTTAGTTCATCTCACCAAAGCAGCTCTTTTAGCATAGCATGCAATATACGATCGAAATTTAGGTACCTCAAACTCAGACTTAAAAGCATGAAACTGGTAATTGTCGTTCCCAACAGCGTTGCAACTCACACTTGATGTCCAAGTTCAATAAAGTCTGGATTTCGATACGAGTACTCAAGAGAGGAAATTTTCAAAGAAATATTTTTTTTTTTTCGAAAAACAGCGTTGAATTGTCTGACTGAATATTAGGAATTTTTTAAGCAAAAGAAAAGATGCAATTAATGTGAAACTAAAAGCTAAGACGATATCTAAATATTTAAATATACGTTATAATGTAAAGTTTAATCACTTTTCATTCGGAAATGTAACAAAATCTGATAAAAACACAAGATTATTAATATGACATACATATTGAGTCATTTTATTACAATCATTTAGTAATATCAATGTACCTCATGGTACATTACTTTTTATTTCTATAACATATTATGAGGCAATATGCCTAGATTTTCCATTCGTTTGTAATCATATACAAATTTTATCCAGTGTTGCATAACGTGTTTTCAGATTACTGTAACAGCATTTTGTAATATACTACTAGTTATTTATTAAGTTGTCCCTTACGGTATTATTTAATTACAAAATTTTTTTCTCAAATTTAATTTTCGTTGTACTACGTCGTTCCAAATTTCTTATATTTGATTTTAACTAGATCAGTATGTTTGAATACTTCAACGCAATTTAGAGTAAATTGTTTACTATAAGTGTATATAGGCATGGGAAGCAAAACATTGTTTATAAGTAAAATAATAGATAAATCGATTTTCCAGAACCGCTGTACGTCCAATAGATTTTCTCGCACAGTTAAAAGTAATCTAAAATTCAGGATATTTCTAGCCTTGTTTTTCAGGGAAATGCCCTTGTTCTGCATGGATTGATAATTTTCCATTAAAGGAAGTAAAATGTTTTAACAAGAAGAAAATTTTGTGAAAACGGTAAATTTCCATGTGGTTTTCTTTTTCTTTTTTTCATTTTGTAAGTGGCTTTCGTAAATGGATTTTTTTAAACCTTTTTGGATAGAAAGAAATAATGATACCAAAAATGCTCATATAAGTAATTAGATATTAAACTACGATTAACTTTACTTTAATAAATAAAATATGCACTTTTGATAGAAAAGGATGTTTCAATTCACATCCATGAATAGTGGATTGGCAAAAAAAGTTTTTTTTTTCTCTTTCTTTGCAATAGCTTACGAAAAATGGTTAAACATATAACTTTCATTTTTTTTATGTAACCAGTGTATTTTTTTCAGTTTTAGTCAATGTATCCGTAACAAATTATTAATTCATCCGTGCAGAAAGTTGATCATTTGTTTGTGTAAACCGAAATTACATACTTTCCATACGAATAATAAAGCTGTAATTATAATCACTAGCCTTCTCTTTGTCACGAATTTCAAATTGTAAATTTCATTATAAGCATTTTCCCTAAAGTATCATTTCTTTACTAAAATACCTCCTCTTCAACCTTTAGTCTTCTTCAGCGCCCCATAACATCTAGTGGATAAAAGCCACAGTGTCTCACTGCGTACCGTGAAGGTTCAATTCTAGAGATGGCAAATTAAGAAGTCTTAAAAGCATTCATCTGTATCTGCAGTTACAAAACGGAATTTAACGATTATATCATAATTTTTATTTCAATATGGAGCAATTTTAGTGAAACAGAAGCTTATCATCTAATTCTTTCGAAAATAGGAAAATGGAAAACAGTTTGTTGTAACATTTCCGCCAGACGTTTTTTCGTTGATTTACAGATATATTTCAAACAGTTCAGTTCCTTTTTCTTAAACACTCTTAAATATCATTCTAGCTTGCTCAAAATGTCTAAGGCATTTCTCTGTGGGTCACTGGCTTTGTTAAATTTATCGCTTTGCCATGCAAATAGTGAACCAGTGGTCATTTTTTACACTCTGAGTGGATTTCGTCTATAGCCTGAATAGCACAGTTGGTTAAATTTTCCTCTGTCATTTTGACTGGAAAATACTATTTCTAGGGTAAGTTTAATAAAACCCACCCTATATGCATGGTGTTTATAACTAAAGTTCCACTTTGAAACGACCAGAAAAGGAAAACTACTGAGCCCGATATTATCAAACATGGTAATCGTGTAAAGTAGATCTTGGTAATTTATAACCTGCGAAAAAATAAAGTTCAAAAACTCACCGCCAGGGGGAAAATAGCACTGTATGCAATATTAGTAAACGAAAGAAGACATGAAGACGTCGGTTTAAAAATTTTGTAATCGCGCGCGCGCGTTTCTAAAACGAAAGCTTTGAGATAACCCGCACTGGGTGTGGGGCTATATAAAAAGCACTGCTTATGGTGATAATCTAAACAATTTGGCGAAATTGATAGGTACGATACACACATGTATGTGACATTTCTCTTGATATTCAAAGCGCTGCTGTTGAGAATGGAGTAATACGATTCAACTTGCTTTCGGACAATAGAGTACGTCACATGGAACATGCTTTGTAACATGTTTCGCAACGATTACGGGCATGTTTTCTTGTCTTGTTTCGTTTACCAGTATTGCACACAGCGCCATTTACTCCCTGGTGGTGAGTTTTTGAAAAAAAATTTCCGCGGATAATAAAAATTTCCATGACCTCCTTTACACGATTACCAAGTTTCATAACACTAGTTTTACTTTTCTGGCCGTTTCAAAATGGAATTTTAATTATAACAACCCTGTATAATCAGCATATTAAAAATCAGCAATACGTTCTAAATCAAACGCACACCGTAGGACAAAAGACAAGCTTTAGAAAAATCACTGAAATGATAAGCCTGGAGGATTTGAAACTTTAATAAGCCGTGACTCTCATGAGGCAGAATAATTTCTGACTTTTAAAGATTAACTGCAAATATATTATTCATATATATATTTACAATTTTTTGTACGAATTACCCCATCTTCTAAGAATAACTTTCCGTCAAACAATATCTAAAATAAAAGTTTTTAAAATATTTTTAACATCACTCGGGATAGATTTTTTTTTTCAGTTTAAAAATAACGCGAGAGAACTTAGTTAAGCCCAGAAATATTTGTGTTTTTTATTTAAACTTTTTTTTCTATTTATCATGGGAAATACACCTTTTTGTTATTCCATCGTTGGATACCCTTATCGCGCCCAATTGAAACCTTCCACAAAATTCAACTCAGATTAAAAGTAATCCGTTCGAGATCTTCGCTCTCTATAAGGCGTTAATTACTTCTTAAAACTCCCCGTAGTAATTCCTGTAAAGAAAACCATTTAATCCAGAGTCGTCCATTTTTTAGAAAAAAAAAATCTATCGGAAAGTCAACCTTCCCTTTTAATTCACTCTTTGTTAATTGAATCGCTCTGTAATGCTCCTTTAAAACTTTTGTTTGTATCGTACTTTATTTTATATTTATATATATACTTCTTTTTTTCCTGCCTTCGCTCACTTTTCCTAAAGGCCCGCATTTCAGAACTGCTGAAAAGTGTAATTAAGAGATAAAATGTGAGACCTTCTCAAATGATTTAAACTTAATGAAAGCAAGAATCCATCTTGGAGACGGGGGAGTGGGGGGTGGGGGGTATGAGCATTTTGTCTCACAGGACTTGAACTAAAGGGGAAAAAACATAACAAAGAAAGTGACTTAGCTTTCGGATAAAAAGTGAAGTGAACTGAGTCACCTGTTGTGAAGTCTTTCAAATAAGTTTATTCACAACAGAAATCACTTTTTGCTCGATTTAATACGTTTAAGTGCTATATCGAATAAAAGAAGGAGGAAAACACTAATTATTTAAGGTATTAAAGAATTTTCACTGAGTTTGCAAGTGTCTTTGACACAAGTATCCTTTTTTATTCGTTTCATCTATCTTTCATCTTTACGATTGCATTTTGCATTGAGCACCTGCTTAAGAGAATAATGCTTTTATAATGAGCTTATAGATGCTGATGATAAAAGATAAATTTATTTTCTTATAAAACGAAAATAATATTTATTACCCATAAAATTGTTTGTAATTAAGTTGGAAAACACTCTATGAAGCGGTATTGTGAGAATGTAATATTTCATTAACAATAAAAGTCCAACAAGCAAATTTTTCAATAAAATAATAGTATAAGCATTGCTTTTATAGAAAATTTATTTTTAGCTGAATTCATGGAGATGATAAAAAATACATTTTCGACTTTTATTATGATTAAAAAACATTTTATGTATACTAAATAAGCAATGTATAAGCCATAAACATTTCATAATTTTAAATGACAATAAAAGCGATAAAATATTTCTATAACTGTTTCAGTTCAAATTTCAATAGAAAGTCAGTGAAAACATTCGTGATCATAATAATGTAATTGTTTGATGTAACAAAAAGCAATAGTTTGATGGTATCTAACGTTTTAAAACTGCGATACTGCATTTTATTATGAATTTAAATTAGCCAGAACCACGAAAATAAAACATTCGCACCTATTCAGGTCTAAACAATCCTTAGTATTTTACCTGAAATATATTACTCCCTGAATATTCAGGTTTTGTAAATAATTTACTGAGAGGTTTTGGTATGTCAACTGAATAAGGTACTAGACAGTCACATAAGCGCCACTCACTTTATTCGCAAAAGTTCCTGATATGATTCGCTGTTATCTACCTCAGCTACACAAAAGATTGATGATTATGGAAATATATATATATATATATATATATAATATTATCCTCTATGTCAATATCGCATAAGCTAAAGAAACAATCATGATTTGCAAAAAAGTACAAAATTATTTCAACTTCAACGTAATATCTAATACATTACGTTTTTCAATAACCGTTGTATTTCCGCTTGCTTTCCTGTTTAAGTCCAAACATAACTCCAACTGTCCTCAATGCAGTTTTGGCATTGTAATTTAACACAATGCAGAAAATATTTAATAAATTAGAAAATGATATTCAATTTTAGTGCTCGATAAAAATATTAAAATATCAAATGTAAGCGCTATTTTTTTCACTTTGTATGGTTTCATCATGCCCCAATTTAGTATAAATAGTCGTCAACCATTATTTTATCACGGAGTTTTAATGGCTTATAATGGGGTTATGCCAATATCATATAACTAATAATAATGAATTGAAAAGATTGCGAGTACTTCCTTACATCATGTAACTTTAAAAAATCTCTTCCTGATTACTTTACCAAAACTGCAAGTCACTATGGACGAAACTTATAATTTAGGTACAATTTTCAATATTGGTAGAAAGCTTTTCACGACCACATTACCATTCATTTATTCACAGGTTTAAACAGATATCATATACCATAACAAATATTTATTATACGTTGCCTTCCATTAAATTATCCGTTTATTTTATCTGCCAAAATACTAGTTACGTCTCTTTTTTTTTGTCAATACCTGGTCCCCGCGTAACACATGATCCCGTTTCTACTTTTAATTCCTCACTTCCAAAATAACTACGCGTCAATTAATCTCTAAGAGTGATTGATCTATAAAGATAATAAATACTCGGAGAAAATGTCATTTATCAGCAACTTTGCTATAAATCAGAGTGCATCGAAAAAGTGATTTCGGAATTTCAGCACTAGAATATTATATCTCTCATAATAGTTTGGCAAAATGAGAGTGACATGAATAAACGATTAGGCAGTTCACTTTTAAAGTCACTCTCTATTGGAGGATTTTTAAGAATTCGTTTGTTTAAATATTGTACATGAACTATTTAAGTTTGTGAAAAATATATAGGGATATAAAAATGTAAAATGCATCGGTATAACGGCTAGACATATTTCGCAAACATTTACGCTTTCTATAAAGTTGGTAATTACAGATAAACGTGCGTTAAACGTATTTGAAAAGAAATGTTTATTCTAGTTCAACTAAAAGAAAGGAAATCATTGACATTGCAATTGTTATGGATGTATATAACAGCTAAACAGAGACTGTAACCTTACATGCATTTTTTTTCAAATTTTATTCAGTATAACAGATAATTAATGCTAGATTAGAGTTTAAAGTTATTTCAGAATAAACGTTTGTTTCATATTTAAACTATTGAAAATAAGCAAACGTGTAATATACCTCGATGATCAAACATAAATCGTAAGAATTGTATCTTCTTATAAAATTCTTGTTCATTGAATTTAACCCTTTATCGGGCGAGTTCATGCACAGAGAGTCGAAGTACTTGGGATCTTGCTGGCCCATTCTTTGGGATTAATTCATATATTTTTCCTCTACTGTAAGATCCCACGTAAATATTGGAGAAAAATATAGTAAATAGGCATAGAAATTTTGCAGGAGAATGCATTAATTATTCACAAAATCAAAGTCGGAAAACTACCTGCTGCTTGTACACGGAATTAAACGCAAAAAATATATAATTAAAAGCGATGATTCTTGTGCTCAATTTTCGAGTCATTATTCGAGCTTTCTTTAAAATTGCGAATGAAAGAAAAGTTCATAAGCAAAATATAATTTAGAATCTAGATGTATGGAAATATATACATCCAATATAACTGAACAAAAATCAGAAAATTCACTAATGATAATGGATTTCTGTGTTTACTTGACCGTAGGTGGTACGAATCTTACCATAGCCTTACAAAGGGTTAAAACTACTGATAAATTGCTGTTAAATGTTATTTAGGATGAAACAGATAAGTTACGAATAAGTCTGTATTCGGAATAAATAGTATATGCATGTTTTATGGGAAAAACATGCATACATATGATTACAGCGCAAAATTTTACCTTAGTAAACCCTAAATTTATAATGATATTTGCAAATATATTTTTATTATGGAAATTGCATTACATGTTTAATTGCATTATAAATGAATGTCAGCTTTAATACTCTGCGTATTAGAGAATTTTTCTATTAAATGGTTTTTATTTTTATTTTTTAGCGTTCACTCTTAAAGAGCAAAGTTTTTGCAGGATGTTTAGACTCGTTCTTATACCCTCGTTTTTGGGCGTTTTAATTCAAAAACATGTGTCTCCTCCGTTAATTCGATTATCTCTTAAGTCAGCTGAGATGTAGTACTTCATTTAATTTGTTCTTTGGGAACAAGAAAATTTCAATTTATAAGTTTAAGCTTTTACATAGATGCTTTTTAAAACTTTCTTCGAATACTGATGCAGTTAGGCAATCTCATAAACACGAATTCTCGAATACAATTTCTTCGCACGTTATTTTTGCATGTGTTGCATGCAACAACAATACAAAAGTTTTAATGGAACAACACGGAGGAGGGAAGTGCATGAAAAATTGATGTTCTAGTTTTTATCGGTGCTTTAAATAATAGTAAAAATTCATGGTTTTGTCAACATCAGATCAATAGGCCTCTAAGACAGCTTTAAAAGTGTTTTCCTATTGGCAAACAAAATTGTTTTCCAAACTTTTCTCATGTACGTGCAGCTTTTTACTTACTTTCTTTTTTTGCGTTAAAAAGAGTCATCTTAAATTTACTCTCATTAGATATACAGGGATGTTTTTAAAATTTGATATAGTTAAACTACTTTCTTATTATTGCTTTACGTAATGGAATAAAACATATCTTCTCCTAGAATATTATGGTCACATCATCATCAAACAAAATTTTAGAGTTGCCTTCTGAGTTCGTTTTCGTATAGTCATAGTACTACGGTGCCAGTAACATATTTCTTGACAATGCGTAAGTCTAACAAAAAGTTTAAATCTTACATGCTAGAATTTGGAAACATTTACTTTAATACACTGTCTACCAATAAGTATTTGGACACCTATGCAAATGACGATATCTGCGGCCCTGAAGTACGTCACGGCTTCCGCCAGTATATATCGTGTAGGAAACGGCATCGGCATGAGTCGCATGCAAGATGCCGCGCAGTTCGGAGCTCTCTGATTTCGAGAAAGGTATAATTATCGGGTATCACAAATGTGGCCGATCCTTAAGGGACATATCTAGCGATCTACAGTACCCAAAATCGACAGTGGCCTACGTGATTAAGAAGTGAAATGTGAGCGGTGACTGTCGGAATGTGCCCCGAGTCGGCAGACCAACGAAACTGGGAGATAGAGACCGACGAGTGCTGTCCAGAGAAATTCGGAAGAACCGCACCCAACCGATAGCCCTTATCCGCGAGGAGTTTCAACAGGCATCTGGGAGTATTGTTTCAATGAATACCATCCGTAAGGAAGCACATCTGCTGGTTTTCATGGTCGTGCTGCTGCCCATAAGCCTTTGATCGCAAAGTCCAACCGCGCGGATCGGTTAATGTGGTGCAAAGCACATCGAAATTGGACCGTAGATCAGTGGAAACGGGTTCTTTCGAGCGACGAATCAAGGTTCACCCTTTACCGTTCGGATGGCAGGGTTTGGGTCTGACGTATGCCTGGAGAACGTCTCCTGCCAGAATGCATTGTGCCAACAGTCAAGTTCGGCGGAGGTGGAATTATGGTCCTGGGGTGTTTCTCCTGGTATGGACTGGGACTCTTGGTCCCCATTCATGGTAAGCTCGACGCCGATGCCTACTGCACTATTTTGGATGACAATGTGCTTCCTACGTTGTGGCAGTTTTACGGGTTGGACCCCTGTTACTTTCAGGACGACAATGCCAGTTGTCATGTTTCGAGGTTAACCAAGGCTTGGTATGGTGCCAATGGAGTTCATCGAATGGACTGGCCTGCCCAGAGCCCAGACCTGAACCGTATCGAGAACCTCTGGGACGAGTTGGATCGCCGAATTAAGGGGTGCACTAGCCGTCCAAAATCGGTGAAGGAACTTCTGTGTCTACTCCAAGCCGAGTGGAAGACAATACCACTAGCTGTAATACAAATACTTGTGGAAAGTATGCCCCGGAGGGTTCACGCTGTAATTGCCTCTCGTGGAGGCTCTACCAACTCTATTGATTTTGAATATAGTTTTCCTTTTCTATCACAGGTGTTCATATACTTATTGGTAGACAGTGTATATTACATATATTGAATAACTTCTGCTTGCTTAGAATGCATACTATATTCAATACGCAAAGTGTTTATTCTGTAATATTAATTATTTTTATTTAGATGGTGTTACTTAATTAGATTATTTCTAGTTTCAGATTAATAGCTTGTTGTATAAAACGTATACAGATTTAAGGTTCTTCTTTTGCAACTAAATGAATGCAGAAAATATTTTGGACAAAAGCAAAAATGGCTTCATCTAATTACATTATCAAATACATCGTATTTACTAGAATATTAATGAACATTGAGTGATGACATGCCGCATCTGATAGCAGTTTATTATTATACGATATATCATATTAAATGTAAACAAAATATCGGTACTCAACTTGAGTCAAGCAGCCAATGGGAATTTTTATCTCCCAATTACCTTCATAAGTCATGTAATTTTGATGTCGCTTCAATTTATAACACGAAATATAAAGTCTATTTGTTATTTACAAATCCAAAAGAAAAAGGAACTTCAGTCCAATTAATGTTTTAACTTATCTGATATATAAAACTAATGACTCCTTGCGGAGAAAATGTCATTTATCAATATATTTAATATAAATCAAGTTCATCGAAAAAGTGATTTCGGTATGTCAAGATTATTATCTAGCGAGATATTTTTTAAAGAAGTGTTATTAGTAATTGATTAAACAGCATTAATTCAGCGCTGCTCTTTATTTATACTTATTTATTTCTGATAAAACATTTAATAATTTCAAGCTTTCCTACTTATTTCTATAAAACGAATGAACCATGAACTTTTCAATATTTTAAGCTTCAATCATATATTTCTATGCTCACTGCATTCTTTTTTACATAGCTATAAAATTGAAATTAACAAAAACATAATTTACAAAATAAATATTACTCTAAATTACTTTCACTGTTTATATTTTTCAGTATTTTTAATTTGTATGTATGCATAACAATAATTTTTATACAGAGGGGTTGTTTATTTTGAGAATATCTAATGTGAAAATATATTTTATGTTCATTAAAATGCATTTATAAAACACATTTTCAAAAGCAAAGTATGTAAATGTATCAAAATTAATAATTACTTGATGCAGATTAATGTGTTCTTAGACATCTAAAATAAATATTTATTATTTGTAAAATAGACTTCCAAATAAGACATATCGAATAAAAGTCCCAGGTTTTATACTGAAATTTGCCGTATAAAAACATTTTTCTATGAAAGGGTTTAATCTTTAAGCGAGTTTAACCTGTGACCAATAGTTAACGTCCGTGAGATTTATCTATTTATAGTAGTAAATTTACATTGTCCTGATTCAGTGCGGGATTGGTTATTCATTCATATACAGGGTGAGAACAAATGATGGACTCTTTAAAAAAATGATATTTTCGAAACTACTACACATATAACAATAAGTGATACATGAATGTAAAGAGAAAAATACCAAGTTTTTTCCACCATTGGCAGCGACTCAAGGTTGGTGTGATTGAATTCCAAACATGGCGACAATGACAGAGAAGGCTTTATGCGCAATAGATTATGTACGTGTTTTTTCAGTTATTTCGGTACAATGTACATTTAGAAATCGCTAAGGAAAAGACGCAGAACCGTTAAATCAATTTAAGGAAACAGATTTACCCCTAATCGGATGACCACCAAAATCCTCAGACCTGATATCGGGTGATTTATTTTTTGGGGGTTACGTCAAAGACATTGTTTATGTACCACCTATGCTGCAAACACTGCCAGAACTTAAAGAACGCATTTCTGCAGCATGGCGAAGATGTTTCAAAATGTATGAAATAAACTGGATTACAGATTGGATGTATGCAGTGTAACAATAGGGTCACACATCGAACGTTTGTAACTGAAAAAAACAAAAATTGTTTTATTTCGCTGGAGACTGTCCCGCCTGGTACAGCAAAATCGGCAGCAGACAGTGGCTCAGCTGACAGCCCAATACAATGCAGGTTCTAGTACAAGTGTTTCGGAACACACAATTCAGCGGACACTGTTGGATGTGGGATTGCGGAGCAGATGTCCCACTCGTGTGCCACTGCTTACCAAGCGTGACTGTCAGGTACGCCTAAAGTGAGCACGGGAATATCGAGACTGGACCACGGATGTGTAGAAGAGATTTGCCTGGTCGGATGAATCCCGGTTTCTCCTTGATCAAGTCGATGATTGCGCTAGGGTACGCCGTTTTCGAGAAGAACAGCTGCTCCCCGCTCCCCAGCAACTCAAAACTCAAACACCATTATATTTCGATATTTCGATTTTGTTTGGCCACTGCTTAAATATTTGGTACAACCTGCTTCCAGTATCTACCAAAAACATGCCCAGGGAAGTTGCAGCTGTTTTGAAGCCAAAGGAAGCCGCAACGCGTTATTGAGTAGGTGGACATAATTTATTGGCTCTTATGTGTATATATATATATAATTAATATACATGTGTGTGTGTATATAAATACACATATATATGTCTGTATATTTATTAATTATTACTTTTGGGATTATTCATTTGTGTAATTACCCTTTTTTTTTACTTGTTATAGTTCGTTCGATTACTTTGTTAGCTTATTTTAACGAATTAATCTCTCATATTATTGATTTTGATAGCTAAAATTAGCAGTGTATGGTTTGCAGTTGATAACATATCTGAATAACAATATTTTTTAATACAGGTCCTTGTTAATTTATTAATATTTAGTTCATTAATTATTTAAGATTACTTTTGAGTTTTCCTTCATAGTTTTGGCAACATTAAACGTTCTTATATTCTTTTGTACGCATTGGCAACATTTGCAGATCTTCACTTAAGGTCACATCTCTCGCTTCTCCATGTTTATTGTAGCAGGAAGGGGCCCGACGTGGATATTTCAGACTTTTTCGCTAAACGACTTACTGAAATACTGCTGTTTTTTTTTATGGTCTGTTACGCGTGGTCTCTCATGAGAGTCGCAGCAATTGTACATATTTCACATTACATTCCATTTATTGATTTTTTTTCACATGAGAGGACAACTGTTTTGCTGATTTTTCGTGTATGATGGTATGTTTTGGTTATCAGTCTATTTTATTTATTATACATATTTATGCATACATACATTATCCACGTATACCGGCGTTACCCGGGAGTATTAGGTAATAAGGCATAACATTGAGAAAAAAATGTCTGCTCCTGTTTGCTTAGCTTTGCTTATTTTTCACAACCATGAATACATGTCTACATGTGTGCAATCGAACACCATGTGTTGCGAAGCTACCAAAAAATCGTTTAATCCACTAAAAACAGTGTAATAAATAATAATAATCCAGACTTCTTTAACTAAAAAGGTGTCAATTATTGTTATTCTAAAATTGAAATAATAACAATAATAATAATGATAAAATACTTCAAATTCCATTGTCTAAAAATCCATAACTTAATATATATTTAACTAAGTCAATAATAAAAAGAAACCGCCAAGTGAAATTATCCTAAAATTAAAATAATAAAAATCTTCACGTTCCAGTGTTTAAAAAATTACAATTAAATAAATCATCACATAATTTCTAATGCATAAATAATTAAAAAAATTTGAAGAAGAACATGACTGTTGCTGAAAATTGTCACAAAGTGCCTTTTTAAAGTTTGAATTCTCCCCCTCCCACCGGGAATTCGTGATTAGCAAGCTGCCCGACCCGAAGGGGAAGAAAAGCAGTTGTTCTACTTACGACCTTGACGTCATTTCCTATATGTTTTATTAAAAATAAAGCTATTGCTCACGCCATTTATAGAAAATTGGACTAAATAAAAATTTTAATCATTTTTATAATAGCTGTCTAAAAGTCTTATTATGTACAATTATCACACTCTGAAACAATCCGTTCATACATGATTTCTCTCTGGATGTCTCTGCCATGTGAGAATTCCCGCAAACACCTACTTTACTATTTGATGATACTTTAAAATTTGAAAAAAAAGCTAATTTATGTACGATGCGCGAAAAATGGATAAAAATAAAATAACTAAAAAAATTAAAAATCGAGTTAATTTTTTTTCAGCAACAGCTTTCCCTTGTCCTGATTAGTCAGTGTGCAAATTTGGTCACAATCCGACAAACGGTCCAGACGCCTAGCAAACAGGCAGATAAAAAAACAAATAGACAAGACAACTACTTTGTTTATACAGGTATACAGTAAAATGCAAAGGCTTATCATAACTCCTAAATTAATGCCGCATAAAGACCAGCACATCTTTAAATCCACATTACGTAATACCCTCTTATTTTTTTATGTTATAATAATATATAGATTACAAGATAAAAAATAAGTTATTATATAGAACGTGATACCGTGATCTTGTCTGATGCCATGTGTCTATTGTATAATCGTCTTCTGATTGAAGAAAACCACTTATTTATCAATCCATTCTGTTTCACGTATTGCAAACGGAGTGTTCACAGTTGACAGACAGTCAGTACATATTTCTTTATCTTTTATTACAAATAAGAATGCTTAGTGGAATATAAATAATTAAATGCTCGTATTTCAAATATATTTATTTGTTAACAATTCGTAGAGGAGTATTTTTATAGATACGGCAGATAAATAAGTTACATATCTTTGCAATTATATCTGAATAAACGCAGAGAATTACAGAAAACAATCGGAATGTTAACAAATGCGTTATTACTTTTTGAAAAGAAATGTATATACTTTTTTAAATAGCTTATAACTAACATGATAAAGAGTTTAATTTCTAATAAATCAGTTCACATTTTGTAGAATAACGCTTTTTTTATGTCCTAATACTTGCAGTTGCAGTAAGCATGTAATTACTACTTACATTACGCATGTAATTTAGACTTATTATACTACCAAAATAGACTAGAACTAGATCATACATAATGATACCTAGTATGGATGTAATTTCTTTACTCAGTTTTATAGTACATTTTAAATAGTTTGTTTACAGGCACATGTAAGCATGCTAACTTTCTCACGTATGTATAGTTTTATCACAATCACAGTGTATTCATTCAGTTAAAGTACTTTGATAATTAACTTTTAAACTTTGATAACTTAGTTATCAAAGTTAAAAAGTTCAATTAAAATAAAACTTATAATGCTTCGGTAACTTTAAACGATTACAAGTAAAAAGATATATTTTAAATAGTTTCATTAACATCTGTTCTGACCGTTTGCATTGTACAATAAAGAATGTTTTCTAGTGTTTGGACTTATGACCTATTCAAAGCGAAGAACAGAGGGAATGACCGAAGGTAGTGTAAAATGGGCTCCAAAGATGTTTTGGTGCTAGTATGCAGTTTTTAAAATACCGAAAAACATTTTATTAAAAATAATAATTAGTAAAATCAATCCAAAAACAATTTTTATTTTGGGGAGGGGGTTGACAAATCTTTTTAACCCATTTGTGCCTGGATATTTTTGCGACTTTCTTCGATTTTTACTGATAACAGAAATAATAGATATATTTCTGATGTCAATTTCTTGAACAAGGGGCGATTGCTTTTAAAATCATTATGCATAAAAATCGAAATATCAATATCCTACTTGGTCATGTTAAAATATTTTGTAGAGTTGAGGCTCAATACTCATGAACAAAGGTTAGGAAAAATAAATAACGTTTTCGACTAATAGCGAAAATGCCGTCCCAAAAAAGGGACACTAGGCATAAATGGGTTAACACTGCTAGTGAGTATAAAATGAAATTTGAATGCCCGGTAAATACATGTCGCCCAGTGCTGCTAAAATAACCAAATGTACGTGGGTTACTTTTTGAAATAAATAATATTTTATAGCACTTCAAGAAGAGTGGAGCACTAACATAAAAATAACAATGCAGATTATAATATCATTCAGTAAGGAAAATATATTCTTCAACGTATTGTTGGGTTACGGACATAGCATATGTTAAAAGGCATAATCTTATGTTAAAAATCACACATATATAGACATTCTGTTAAAAATATTTCGACAACGGGGGGAGGGGTGACGACCCCCAAACAGCCTTCCCTTGCATACGCCACTGACACCATTATTATCGTTATTGATTCTCTTACAGAAAAATGGCTTATACGTTGCTTATATTTTTGAACTTCAGGAAATAACAATGTACATAGCTACGAGAAAATTCGTATTTCCTTTTATTCAGTTACACAATAGGTTTCAGCTAAGAGAATAAAAAAAAGAGAATTACTTTCTTTAACAATGCTTATGGAAATTAGGTTCACAATTAAAGTTCTCGCAATGAAAGCCCTTAAACTTATAAATCTGATACACCAGCAACTCTATCTAATGCCCCAAAGACACCACTTGGGTGATTCCTAAGCAAGTTGGAGGAGCATGAACAATGGGTCAGGGGAAAGTGTAACAGAGGTAGTAGTAGCTCCAGGCCCTCGATATGAGTCACAGTATTGTTAGCAGATTGTGGGATCAATTTTAAATTTCTCAATATGTCAAAACCGCTGCCGAATTGTAATGCAGACTGAAAAGAGTGTTTGGTGGGAGATCTCTGATATAGGGAGATTTTTCCGTGAAATATCGATAAGGGTTCTGAAATAAGAATACTTTTTATTTTATGAATAAGAATATTTCAACGAAATGTATCCGCATTGTAAATGAAGTAGCGTTGCTTTCTACTCAAATTAAAATGCATTTGTTATAGAAGTTTTATTCCGAATAACGAAAAAAATTCCTTGTATTCACTCAATTTAAATACATTTGGAGAAGAAATATATATACTTAATTGGCGTAATTTAATTAGATCAAATTCTTGAATTTAATGGAAGATTCCAAGTATGTAAAAGTTTTCCTTCGCATGCAACTTTTAGCACGTTTAAAAATGCCTTTTGCAGAGTTTACTTCAAAATCTAAAGTTGGTATAATGCATTTTTTGAATAATAAAATGTGTTTATGTGTGAGTAATTGAGAGAGAAATAAAGAGTTCGATTACTACAACTATATACATTTAAAGTATAATATAACAGTATAAAGAACATTACGAGTTACGATGAAATAGTTAGCCTTTTATCTTCAGGAAACAATAAATAGTGAAATACTCTCTATGTAAGAGTAAATGCAGAACTATATTGTTCTTAAAAAAACTTAAAATCACTTAAATATTCCATGAAAAGTTGTTTGTCATAAGTATTTTTTAATACTTCAAATAGCTACTAATAAAATTCATCAAAGTAAATTATTCACAAAAAATAGTGCTCATTTTGAATAGTAGCCTGTTTATACTAATAATTTAATAACACCATTATTTACATTTAAAGAAATGAGCAGTGCAAAACTAGAAAAAAGAAAACATTATGAAAAATTAAACATATAAATAAATATATTATGCAGATAATAAAAAGTAAAAATCTGATTTTGCTAAAATTAATGTGGATTCAAAAACTAAATACGTAATAAACATTTTTATTGATTTAATGTTAAACGAATATCTCCTGAAACAGTATTCAACACTTTTTTTCCATTATAAAGCATTTTTATGCTTATTGTATTTTTTTAAAATTAGTATAATTACAGAGCTCATTTTTTTCAGGGTAGTATAATCTTCAAATTAAAATTTCAAATTCAAATACTCAACACGGAAATTAAACTAAAATATTAAAGATTATTTTTAATTACATAAATTTTTCAGCATAAATTTCTCGTCAGTTTCTTTTGAACATTCATGCAATGTTTCTTTCGCTCGAGATGTCCGCAATCCAGGCGTAGAAAATGCTAAGCAGTGAAAAACAAAAATTTCTTTTATATGAAAATAAATTAATATTCTTCCACTTTCCTTACAAAATGCATTTTAAATAAAAAAAAATCCGTTGAAAATAGATTACTCTTTGTAGAATATGCATAAATTTAACCGGGAAAGAATACAGTTTCCAAAAATACGATATTAGAAAAAAATTTTAATTACTGTAAGAATTTGCATCTCAAACAATATTTTTGAGTCAATGTGTTACACTTTCATTAAGCGCCGCTGCACCTTTAGAAAAGAAATTGAATGAAGAAAGATATGTTTAGATGAAATAATGAAAACTATATATTTTTGTCTTTAATTTATTTCATGCACGTTAAAATGTTTGTTACTTTTTTTTTCTCTCATATTTTTAATGGAATCAAAAACTTATTTAGTTTTCTACTTTTTAATGGAAGAATCGGATACATTTGTGTTTGGTAAGGAAGGAGATTAAAAAGAAAAACTTATATTTTAATGCTACTAAGTTATAGATACTAGCAGCTTATTATTAAGTTAAAATGTGTATCCACTTATAAGAATATTTGTGTGAATTAAAGTTTAAAATATATATATGTGTGTGTGTGTGTGTTTGTACAATGTTTTGTACACACAGAATAGTAGTACAGCATTAGTTTTTCAAATGCAATATAATATATGTATAGTAATTTCATCAACCTATCTGTTAATAAATACACATGCGCACATTTTTGTCCGAATGGCAGGCATTTTCCGTTTATAGGAGTTGACCACTACCAAAACTGGGATTGCTGATCGCTTTATTATGGAGACACCTAATAGGTGGACCAGTGTTGTCTCCTATGTAGGGTGTCCCTGTGTTTGAAGTCCGAGCTTCAATTTGCGCTTCATTTTTTAAAAATTCATTAATTACTTAAAATTTTATAATAAACAGAGCATGCATGGAAGTGCACACACAAATTAATATTGTGTTTACTTGTCCAAACAAAACGGATTTCAAATATAACTGCCAATCGGTATCTGCCTCGTTGCCGTTAGATTGAGAAAAATTAAAATTCAAGCTACTGCATTAGTTTCGCCTTAAAATGTACAGACTATTTTTTCTCGAAATACTATAATCGGGTTTCAATCAAAAAGACAGAAGACATCCAACTAAGTACAAAAGCATGATGGATATCATTGCACATTCATTGATCTGTCAACGGACGTTTAATATCGTATTTCTTGTTAGATGTTGCAGTACACGTGTATTGATTTTGTGTTAATTCTGCCGGTGCATGCAATGCAGTAAATGTCGCAATAAATAATTTGTCGTGACTGGATTCGAAAAGACTGTTATTGAAGTTTATTGGTGCAAGAACATATTCCCTACCGTGTAGAAGCAAATAAAATAAAAGCTATTTCGTTCGTAAGGTTCCTTCCAAGGGAAGCAATGATACGGGATACCCTTTTTATAACGGGCAGTCACGAAACCCGTCTGCATGTAAAACACTCCTAAATTCAGAAATGAATTGTACTCTTCTCTTTCTATGAGATTGTACTATTTGATAACTTTAAAGCGTTCACTTATTTCAATGTTATTTTTTTTTGTGCAGTTATTTCCGCTGCTGTCGAAAATCTTGGCTCATTCCACGTCACTATACCTATGTGAGTTGTAAAATAATGTTCCGCATTTCACTGTGTTGCAAAATTTTCTGAACAGTTTTAGAGGGAATCAGTACGATCTCAACTACGTGAACTATGTAAGGACTAAACGTAGCTAACGAGATATACATGCTACGGTGCTGACATTTCAGTCACACCCCTTTGCACCCGAAATGTCATGTGACGAAAGAGGTGTGACCATCTTAGTCTGACATAGCCTTACTAATAGGGCCACACCCCCGAGGTCTCATGACTCTTTGAGTGCAAAGGGGTGCGCCCAGAATTTCAGCACCGTTTCCTGCATATCTTGTCAGCTACGGAGCTATGCTGTCTTCAGTGAAAAGTTAATAACTACTTCAAAAAAGGTGTTGAAGATAATACGCTTTGCTACAATGCGCGCTTGTACGCTTTGCTAAGAAATACATAGTTCTCGAAAAATAATTAATTATAGTGTGGTATATTTTGAATGATGCAATTTTCAAGTAACAAAATCAATTGTAATAAAGAGTAATAAGGAATGGTAAGTAATGCTTGAACTAATCCGGGCCGACCAAAGGCTGAGTGAATAGGACACTTATTATTGGTAGAAGGATGAAGTGTGAAGGTCCAGTGTTCTGGCCTATGGCGCAGCTGTCGATCCAACGGTCTGGAATTTTGGGTGATTTTCTCCAAATGCAACGTGAATACTCTTTATCCCTAAAAATGTCCTCCGACAAAGACATTCCTTCCTTTCGCTGATAGCCTTCGTGGTTTCTGAACAAAACAGCATCGAATAATTCTGTGATGTATGCATTTATGGTGCATGAAAAGGACGCTTTTGACCTTGCATTGCTATGTCATTCTCAATCGTTTTGATTCCTTTTATCACCATTTACAGCGCTACTGCATATCTTTGAAACATTCTGTCAATACTTCAGAAAGAATCCATGTTTCCAAATGTTCATAAAGTCTGTGTCTAATAAGTGTCATAAAGTCTAAAAATGCTTCTTATTTACTTATGAAGGTATATTTTGCTAAACCACACAGAATAATATCTGATTACGAATTTTATACAGATTTTTACTGAACAATAGAGGCGAACACCTATGTTTATTCAGTTTTATTTTTAAAATGTTTTAAAACGATTTATTAACAGATTTTGTAAAAGCTATACAGTACGAGGAATAAAATGAAATATTATGCAAAGGGATATCTAATTTCCTTTTTGTCACACTTGTGATATTTCACAGTATCCATTCAAGTAAAAGCATGTATACCACATTGCTAGAGATTTCTATGTGTGTACTAAATCGAGAAAGCAATAAAGAAAGGAAATTTTCGCCGTGGATTCTATTCACTATTGAGAGCTAACTTTTTACAGAAATGCCGATTGCCGCACCATCAACCCCAATGATTCTTCTTCTACCAATCTCTTCATAAATCCTCATGTGCAATTAAAAAGATATTGAATCCGCACGTAATAAATATATCTACAAGATCGAATCTTTTTTATGCACGATTGAAAGAGAAATGTTTTTTGTAAAATATAAAAGAGAAAAATCTGGATGTTATTCTTTTTGAACGGAATACGTGTCGATGGTTTAATTCTTTTTTTATCAATATGCATTTCAAGTTAAAGTAACAACAAAGAATACCTCAGAAATTCGGTAAATTTATGTGCATCAAATATTTCAGACGCTTTAAAAATGCTACTAAAATAAGCAATCACCCATGCATCCACAAAAAAGATATTGTAAAATACAGTCTTTGTAAATCGAATTGCCGTATATCCCGGCGTATAACACACATCAGTAAATTAAGATATGTCAGCCAATTTATTTTATATTTTATATTCTGCATTTTATGTTCGGTGTATAACACGCACTGGAAAAATGAACTTATTTTTTGAAGTTGAAAGTGCATTTTTGCGGCGAGATATACGGTATATAACAAAATAGCCGACCATAATTAGTGAAGTTTAATTATATCTTTTTAAATAACAGCCTGTGAATAAAATAAGAGCTTAACTGAAACTGTTTTTTTTTCAGAGTTCTCCTTGACAAAATTGACAAATATCTTTAAAAGGATCTAAAAACAGCAGGGGTCCCTTTTCCCCCTACTCCAATATTATTTGTCGGAGCACTAATCTTTATTTGAAATACATAATCACGAACTGTCATTTTCCAAATTATACTGATATACGCTTAGAGAGGCAGATGCGTGAAGTTGTTCAGCGGTACAAAAAAAAAAAAAAAAACGTACCGAAAACAACTCTAAAAGACATTTCATTTAACAAATTTCCATAACTTTTATTTTGATTCCCAAAAGGTTCCCGGTAAGCCGTGTTCTTTTCATGCAAATACTGTTACAACGCCATATGGAGAAAGCTCACTCCCTCGTCTGATTTAAAAGAGGTCACAGAAAAGGGCGGTAACGTGACTTAGTATTTGATTTATTTCCCTGTATTACCACAAAGGGGGAGTTTTACCCCGATGGAAGTTTTTAAATGATATTCCCGCCGGAATTATAGGTCAGGAAATATTAAAAGCGTTCATAGAGTACGCGTACAGAAAAAAAAGTAATAATTGGTTTTTTGATTGCACCGAGGTGATTGCATATCTCGTTTCGACAGAAAATCGCATTCGCTTTTTAAATATATGTTACGCGTTTTGCACGAATACTAGAAAATGTCGTAAAACAGCCAGGTTATGCGCAATTTATTTGAAATTCGATCGCTCATATCCAATCACACACTGCAGTTTACGTTGTAATTTATTCCCACTCTTTTTTCAGCAAATTTGCATTCGTGAACTGAATTTCTTTACCCCTCTCGTCACCGAATTATGAAAAATCAGAGAAAAGAATCTGTCTAGCATTTAATGCATCTGAAATACTATTATAAATCACGAAAAAGTATTTTTCTTCTAATGTCGCTTTTTCTAATATTAATTTCTGCATTTTCGAAGCATTTTGTTATGCTAAAATCAATTTAAAAGAATGCACATATTAGGTAAAGGTTGAGGAATAAGAAAAAAACTATACTTACCTTAAAAAGAAAAAAAAACAGTAAAAAAGCAGCGTAAATATTCTCTTAATTTTTCTCTTGAAACAATGAAGCGAAAACTGTAAAAAATGATCTAAATGGACTAGTACTGCAATCTAGGCACGATTTATGCATCCAGTTAAGAGCCTCATATACATTCTACATTAATTAATGATATTGATATCACTAAAAGAAAAAATACTAAATTCAATTTTTTTCTCTCTAAATATTGCTATTTGAGGTAGGAGCCTCATATGAGGTTCAGGGTGACGAGAGGGTTAAATATATAATTTTGAGCATTTTGTAAAATATTTTAATTCTTTAGAAAAAAAATACATTGCCTACAGAAATAAAAGATTTAGTTCTTTTTTATAGTAAAAATATTTTATTAACGCATACATTCTCTAAATAGTTATACCCTAGCACTCATCAATACCCCAATATCAGTCAATCAGTCATTAAATAGTACTCATACATACTAGGGTGCTCGAGAATTGTTGGACACTTTACAATATTAAATTTAAAAATGAAAAAAAAACCTATGCATACGACCGCGGTATTTCAATGACAGCCGATTTACAGAAGTGTTATATTTTCGTTTCCTATAATTTTATACCAAAAATCTGATAGGTAGAGCTCAGTGTCAAGCACTTTGGCAAGAAATTCAGAAGAGCGTGGTAGACATGGTGACTGTGACAAAGATATGTGATTGTGATTTTTCAAAAGGGCAGCTCACCTCCGCTTTGGTCAACGTCTGTGCCCTGTTGAAACAATCAACATTCCAAAAAAAGATGGATAGCTCGCGGTGACCCAATTCAGTGGCCTCCTTGATCGCCAGATTTCACACCATTGAGTTTTCCCATGGGAGGCCACGTCAAAGATATTGTTTATAGGACTACATATGTCCTAATCTACAGGCACTTAAGCAGCTGCTATTCATTCCATAACTCCTCAGATGCTTTCAAATACTTGGAATGAAATCGAGTATCGTTTAGATGTGCTACTAACCACCAAAGTATCTTATAGTGAAAGCTAATAATTTTATTATGTATGCAATTAGTTAGCAATTAATTTTTAATGCTGCTGTGTTTTTAATTTAGTTTTATAGAGTGTCCAACAATTCTAGGGCACACTATCATACAAATACCCTCATAGCTTCAACGATCCACAACCTCGTAGCTTATTAAGAAATCCAAAAACGCCCCTACTTTTTAAAATTACGACCCCCGATAAAAATGTATGGCATCAAAATTAATTGCATGTCATTAAAAATTTTCTTATGACTGGAAGTGCATCTCTAAAATCAATAGTTTAAAAAGTGCCCGCTCATCAAACAGTTTAATATATATAAAGTTATTTTTAAGTTATGTTTTCAACAAGAAATGAACAGATTTATTTCTAAATTTAGAACAGTTCGAAATGGAAGTACATCATTAATTAACCGCATTCTTGATTCAATCTGTGCAAACATACTTAACGAAAATGAGTCCTAAAACAGTAAATTAAAGTCACAAAAGTGTTCACTCGATCATATGTTACAGAGTAATTGCAGAGAGACTTGCCCCATATCATAATAAATAGTTCCATAATGATGAAGCTTATATTTTCTTGAAATAATTGGTTCATTGGGTTGCATCATTATCATTACGAAAATGGTAATTATTTGCGTAGATTTTAACCTCAGTATTTCTACGCACAAGTATCATATGTCAACGTCATTTTCACTCTCAGATTATGGAATAATTTGGTTTGCGATGATTTAGACCCTTATTAGGAAACAAAACTTTTTATATAGCCTTATATTTTTATAGCTTTATGAAATAGAGTGATTCTTTACAAATTTGTGAATCTTATATTTTTATAGCTTTATGAAATATCGTTATTCTTTACAAGTTGAGAGACTTTATTTAAAATTTATAACTTATCAAGCGAAAATTGAGTACTTGTTAGAAGAATTTAAAAAATTGGTATGTCTTCGCATTTCAAATATGTAAATTCGTAGTTATTAACCGAAGATTTACTATGGTTAGACTAAAACATATACAAAGTTTAATTTTAAAATATTAATACTTATGTATGTTAATTATTATCTAAGTTATATTTCATTGTTAAAAAAAGTATTTAAGTATATATGCGTATGCGCATGATACAAATAGAAGAATTTCCTCTATAAACGTGATTTTACAGCTGAAAAATGTGATAAGATTGTTACTTAATTTGGCATAAGGAGATGTGTCAAGATTTTTTAGGTTCTGTTTAAAACATTTCCACTAGGTGGCACTTTGCATGGTAAACTCAGCTCAAAAAAATGACCCAAATTAGTTAATAAATACTCCAAAACAATGGAATAAATGTTAAAAAAACTTTGTGCATTTCGAATTACCCATTTCCATTGTTAAATTTGTTTTTTCTTTCATAGAAAACGCCACAGATTTTTTTGGGGGGGACAATTCCATGAGCGCATCCCATGTATAGTCAATATACCGAATGTGGTTACAATCCATTCTCCTGTTTTAGCTGTAGAACTTCTACGGGAAGTATAATTATAACTATGCTGTATATCAAATATATATTACATAAAA
The DNA here is from genome assembly GCA_038373885.1 of Cheiracanthium punctorium. NCBI lineage: Eukaryota > Metazoa > Arthropoda > Arachnida > Araneae > Cheiracanthiidae > Cheiracanthium > Cheiracanthium punctorium. The sequence continues at coordinate 38,543 of JAWZYV010006519.1, read as the reverse complement.
AGCAAATATATAAAATAAAAGTATTTAAAAGAGGCGTTTCACTAATTTTATCATCTGATCGCATACCGACCAAGAATTCTTCTGCTGAGTTTCAGCCACTGAATTCCTGTTGTATTCAACGCAGAAAAACAAGTTGAAAATTATCAGTTGAGACTATGTTTAAACGCTTCAAAACATAAAATTGAGCTAAAAGAGAAATTCAACTTCTAATTAATACTGCTTTCTAAAGTTCAAAATCAGGTTTCTTTCATTGAAACACAGGGAAACCATAAAATAACTTTATCTGTTTTGAGGAATCGGCATTTTTTTTTCTCCAACGGGTGCCCACTTTTGCTCATCAAGCATTTTAGAACTACTATGGCCCGAATTGACTCTTCATTTTATTATAGGGCAACGAATGGGCGGCCAGCGTTGCCTCCTATGAAGGAACGGACAAATAAACATCCAATCCCAACCCAGGAATCCAACTTGGACCCAAGGTGTGATAGAAGTGTTCTCTAGCCACTACACCACTTGGGCGACGTTCAATAAAAATTAATAAACGGATTTTAACAAAATCTCATATACAGTACAGATTGCAGAAGAAATGGGGAGGTGATTTATGACATACTGTTTAAATGTCGACGATCGATGAGATCTTTGGTGGTGCTATCACGTACATGCTATAAAGTTTGCACAGTTTATATAAAGTATTCAAATTCCCCATTATTTATGTGACAGCAGCGCCACTCAATGCCTTTGAAAAGGTAAGCCCCAGTCAGTAGTTCTTTGATTGTTTGTTGATTTGTTAGCGCGATGTATCTCTTAAACATACTTTAATCGAAAGCTAGTTTACTTTAGCAGAGATACCAAGTCTCCCGCTTTTTTCGGGAGATTTCCCACCACTAATTTTTTTTTTACAAACTTATGCTTAAAATAAGTCCAAATAATTAATGCAAAATAAAACTGTCTGAAAATTGTGGTGGGAAATCTCCCGAAAATCGAGAGACTTGGCATCTCTGCTTTAGAGAGTGTAATGTTTAAAAACTGTAGGAGACTTCATAACTTTTGCAGAAGTCCAATGTCTGTTACAACACTAAGGGGTATGATGAAAAAATTCTAGAAAACTCGATCGTTAATATTTGAATATGGAATAGGCATTACTCATTATCTCATTATCTCTACATTCATTGTAATTAGTGACTTTTTCGTTCCCAGTAGCTCCAAAATCACACAGGTAACTCGTTTCATCATTCTCGATTGTGCAAATTTCGTTTTGAATATGTGAGAGCAGCGGTGAAATTTCTCCTATCGGCGACATTTTATAGTGTTTTTTTTTTTCCTTCAGAAACGTTCCTCCACATGTCTTTCACATATCGAATCACATTTGATTTCATGTCTTTGATTAATTTTAATTTCAGATGCCATCCGATGCAAAAACAATTTGCTTATATCATTTGGAGACGATTACCGCAGTCGTTGGTTTGCTCGCGTAATTCCTATTCGCTCAAAACTCTCATAAGATTTCAAACTCGTAACACATTGAAAAATGTATAAAATGATCAAGTATATTTCTAAATCGCTTTTATCTTAAGTATATTTCTATACTTAAGCTTGCCAAAGGATCCAGTTAACTCGGCAATAGGACAACATTTCGCTAACTAGAATGCACGTAACAATAACTCATAAAACTAATAAAAATTATGTACAGTACAGGGTGGTTATTAATTAACGTGAGGTGTTAACAGAGCCCTCTAGCGAGTAAAGTATTGGACGAAACCTAACCAAATTTGATGAGCATGTATAATGGTTAATTGACAAACAATAAATTAATGGTTAATTGACAAACAATACAGCAAAAATCAATTTTACTTACAAATTTGGTTCAATATGCGCACCATTGGTAAATTCCAAGAACTGCATACGATGCACAACATTTTCTACTGCCGCTCGCAGCATATCAGAGTTGATTTACCTCACGTGTAACGTTATTCGATCCTTTAGCGTTTAATCACATTTGATTCGATCCTTTAGCATTTAATCACATTTGATCCCATGGGATCAAATGCGATATCGGAGACATGTCCTTGATAAACAACACCTTTAAGAAATCCCCACAACCAAAAATCGCAAGGATTGAGATTGGGGGACCTCTGGGGCACTTTTACAGCGCCTAAACCCAGTGGCAAATTTTGGAACTATTTTTATTTATTTTTTTTTTTAAATCCAAATCCCATGGTCTACTATGCATGCTCATCAAATTTAGTTAGGTTTCGTTCAATGCTTACTCGCTAGAGGGCTCTGAATACCTCACGTTAATTAATAACCACCCTGTATAATAACACACATCAATATTGTTGCGGAATTACCCTGCTACTCCTGGGGTTCGTCGTTCTAAAGTCCTGTTGGTGTAAAAAGTTCAAGTAAAAAGTCACTTGTCAGGATGGAACACAAACTTTATTTCTTCTAGAACTTCGTAGAACAATCAGCTGCACACAATTCACAAGCACAATCTAGCAGTAACGTGCTTTTAACAATCCGCTTGGATCAGAAGCTCTCATAAATGCTGTATTTCTCACACAAAATAAGTCACTTTTACAGGCAAAAATTCAGTGGAAATATTCAAGGGATATAGTACACTATCCCTTAAGACACAGCAATGAAGAATTTACACACAGCACTTTAAAAACAGCTTCACAAAGCAAGCTAAAACACAGCTTCTATAGCACTATCAGTTCACACAAAACGAGCGTACTCAGAGCTCTTCACACATTGAATGTTCAACTCGCAACTGACTCACTTCGGGGCGATGCCCGCTTCTATAAATAGCCGACGCAGGAGGTACGAGAGGTTTCCAGAAAAGTCAATTTCTCGAGGGTTCTACATAAAGCGTGAATTTTGATTACGTCATAGAAGAGAAATGTTAGGTTATTATGCGTTTTTAAAGCAGGAAAAACAACTTCCAGGCCCCATTGGGAAAATCGCGCCAAATGACCAAAAAGTCGCCAAGCTTGGCGACTTTTGGCGAAATATCGCCAAATTTGGCGCCAAAAATAAGTCCTCAAAAGTGAAGAGATCTAAGCTCTAGGACTAATATTTCTCGAGTTTTCTAGAAGCCCATAGAAAAACATATGGGAAAGCGAAACCTCCGTATCTCCGGTTCTAATTGGCCGATTTTGATGCAACAAAAAGCAAAATTTATCTATTTGAAGCGTAGAATACGAATTTTAAACCATTTTAAGCCCCAGAGCAGCGGGTTGCCCCGAAAATTCGTAACAATATACACTGAGGTGTCAAAAGTCATAGGACACCTCTTAATAACGTGTCGGACCTCCTTTTGCCCGGCGGATTGCAACAACTCGACATGGCATGGACTCAACAATTTGTTGGAAGTCCCCTACAGGAATATTCAGCCATACTGCCTGTATAGAGATCCACAGTTGCGACAGGGTAGACGGTGGTGGAGTATGAGCACGAACGAACCTCTCGATTATGTCCCATACATGCTCAATGGCAGTCAAGTCGGGTGATCTGGGTGGCCAAACCATTCGCTGGAAATCTCCAGAATGTTCTTCAAACCAATCTGGCACAGTTCTGGCGCGATGTATGTCGCATTGTCATCCATAAAAACCCCATCGTTTCTTGGGTACATGAAGCGCATGAATGGGTGTACCCAGCAAACACACACCTGCTGGCGGAGTACCTTGCCAGTGCCTTTCTGCCTTTACATCCAGCACCGGCCCGGCACTGCAAAAAGTAACTGAATCGTACCAAAAGTGGTCGCCCGAGAAGCACCTTGCCAGAAGCCCGGAGAAGGCAATGGCACTGTGCTGGCGCTACTGCATGTGCCGGCCATCATTTACAATAAGGGCACAGGACCATTAAATTTAAAATGCCTAAAATGAAACGGCGGGGTGCCGGGAATATTAAAAATAAAGGCACTGGCCTGATACCTTAACAGTGACTGAAAACAATGGCACTGTGCCGGCTTAGTGCCTATTCACAGCAATGCTGCCGTAATTAAAATACGAGCCAGTATCGTATCCAGGGGAGGGGTTAGGGATTTATTCTTCAACCCCCCTCCTCCCCCCTAAAAAAGACATTGCTTAAGAGTAGCATTTGGATTTACTGTACATTTCGTTTAGGTAAAATAAGCTTTTATTAATCTCTATCCAATCAATTTATATTCAAGCCATTTTTTAATCAATAAATAATATAAAAAGCTGTACTATGATTACACACACACACACACACATAACTTTAGTGCTAACAACATTTTGCTATGTATTGTACAGGTTGTTTAGATCAAAAGATTTTTCTTATGTTAGCTATTCTAAATAGAAATTTCTACATCTATACCTGTTGCATAACTACATAACTCAAATTTTATGGAGGAAAATAATTTTATACATTAAAATACGCTATGAGATTATGCAGATTAAAAACAGTGAAAGTAAAAATTTACCTGTAATAGTGTTATCCAAGTAATTTGTAGAATCTATGTGTATGTTGTATCACAAACTAACAGGGTTTCAACATTGAAGCAAATGCTATTCTTATATTGCTCCAAACGACGAAACCAAATTAGTTGTCTAGAACAGCTTAACATTAACCAAAGCAATTAAACTTTTCGAAAGTTCAATGAGAAACCGGAAAAAAATGTGTATCCTAAAAAATGTACTTGATTCCTAATTCATCAATTATAACTCTCTCGTTGCTCAACGTCTGCGACCGAAATTAAAGACAAAAAAAAAAAAGAGAGAGAGAATGGTTGCTGCACCGGAAATGCGCCAAACTCGCCAATTTTAAAAGCATAACTAGAGCGCCCCCCCCCCCACACACAAACTCGCACCATATTAACTTCGTGTTTTATGTGCATTACATATATATATACATATAGATATAGTAATCATTCAGCTTAAAATTTGCCTTAATACCTGTTATATTAAATTTTATTATATTAAAATAGTTTTCCTTTTGCTGTGAAGCTGTGATTTTTGTTTTTCTCAATTGTTCTGGAAAGTGAAGTGCTTCTTCTTTTATGTTTGTAAGGAATTTGAATATAATTACATTTAGCCTGAACATGCTTATAAAAATTTACAGGGCCCGATTATGACCAACAGCGTCCCCGGGCATTGATGAATTTGGGGGTCCCCATCTATAAAATTTGTTTTCTTTTTCATAAAATTTTGACATATAAAAGAGTATTTCAGAACAACATTTGAAACTGGGGGCACTTTCGAACCGGGTACCCTGGGCAAAGTCCCGATTTGCCCATGCGATAATAAGGGTCTGAAAATTTATCAAATATATGTAAACAAAAGAGTCTGATTATTGTATAATGAATACTGAAGTGTGAAGGTCCCGGTTTCGGATCAATTCGCGGAGCTGTCGATCTAATTGTCTGGAGTTTTGGTCGGTTTTCTCCAGATGTAACGTGAATGCCCATTAGAATCCCTTAAAAAGTCCTCCGACTAAGGTCTCAGGATAGTATTCTCCACTGCATCTTTTCAATAATGAGAGTGAAAAGCTTATATGCATATAGAATGTTATTATAAATTCACTTAAAATAAAATCATATAAACAGTATGCACGTTTCGGATGGTACAAAAGGTCGACCCTCCTTCACCACGCTCCTGAAAAGAAGGGTGGACCCTTTGTACCACCTGAAACGTGCGTACTATTCTTCCGTGAAATTTGGATAATGCGAATTTTTTGTCGATTCTTAGAATTTTTTTATTTATCACTTTTTTCTGCGAGGATATATATTGTTCGGAATTTTTAGTTATTTCGAATTTTTTCTCTTCTCTTTTCTATGTATTATTATGCTATACCATATTATCTATTTTTCCACTGAAAAGAGGGCAACTCACAACTTAAAAGTTTATTAGATCTATTTTATGCCCATTGGAGTACCAGGTAGCAGCAATTTTGTAAAATTTTCCAGGAGCGACCCTAAGGTACGTGGTGCCCCCCTGCAAACGTAAAAAAGGCTCTCCTTTTATACATTTTCCACGTTTTGAGCTCAATATTGCGCCCCTTCGAAGACAGCGCCTGGATGCGATGCTTACTTTACCGTGTCGGACAGCCCCTGAAATTTCCAATAAACTATTAAAAGATCCTTTGAAAAGAAACATATATAATGACACTTATACACACGTCTTATTAAAATAGACAAGCAATTTTTTATTTTCTGTCTTCAAACGCATAAAAAAATTCATCTGTATTACGTATAAATAATCTGAATTAATGTAGCCAAATCCGCAATAACAGCTCGACGCTTGTAAACTCGAAGCGTGAGAAGTTACCTGAGCACACAAGAATTTCTTGGGTTGGGCTAGCCATCTGCTCTGTTGCGTATATAGTTTTACATGTGAGGCCCCAAGGTAAATCAAACATTGAATTCAAGAGCAACGAAACCGCGTAAAGAAAATATAATTCCTAAGTGAACCCATTGCTTTCTATTTTTGACTATTACATGACGGTAGATTTTAAAAGGGGCTTAACGTAGAAAAAATCTTCAAGTATTTTTCTTCAGGAAAATTTTAGCAAAATTGTGAAAAATTAATATGAATTATAAAAATAATGAATACAGAATATGAATTTTATAAGAATATAAAATTCATATTCTGTACATATTCTGCCATATACAGGGTAGGGGTTTCACTTGTAGCGAACATTTTTATAGCATACTGAACTCATTAGGTTTTTTTTAGTTTTTAGTACTAAAATATTTGAAAGCACAATATGGAATCTTCCCCTTACACCCCCTCCCCCCTCCAAAAAAAAATTTTAACTGTGACCCTGCCTCTGGGTGTACGGAAAACACTTCGACACAGTATGAAAGTAAAATAATATTATTTAATTAAAATAACGAAATTTTATGCTAATACTACGAAACATATACAGGCCCATTGCCGCCAAATAGGGCTGGTCCGGTACATTTTAAACAGTACCACGCCGTTAACTTTTTTGTGCATGTCATAGACACATGGCAGTTCGCCGTTACTAGTTATGTACCGGCGCATATGCACTCTTCAGACACTGGTACTCCAGTGACATCCAGACGATGGCAATCTACTTTGCTCCCGGTATACGGCACTTTGCCAGCACGACGGGTACCCGGCCGTCATTTTGCGGGCAGTTGTGTGTTTGCTGGGTAAATGGTCTTCAAGTAGCTCAGCATAGTTATTTCCGGTCACTGATCCATGCAGTTCGACCAGAGGACCCAGCCCACTCCATGTAAAAACATTCCACACCATTATGGAGCCACCACCAGCCAGCACAGTACCTTGTTGACAACTTGGGTCCATGGCTTCGTGAGGTCTACGCCCCACTCCGACCCCTACCGCCAGCTCTTACCAGCCGGAATCATGACTCACCCGACCAAGCTGCTGTTTTCCAGTCATCTAGTGTCCAACGGATAGGATCACGAGCCCAGGAAAGGCACTGCAAACGATGTCGTGCATTCAGTAAAGACATTCCAGCCGGTCTTCTGCCGCCATAGCCCATTGAAACCAGATTTCGCTGCACAGTCCTAAAGCACCCGTCCGTCGTGCGACCACATTGATTTCTGCGGTCATTTCACGCAGCGTTACTTGTCTGTTGCCCCTGACAATTCTTCGGATGCGTCGCTGATCTCTGTCATTCAAAGCACGCGGCCGGCTGCATTGTCCATCGTGGGTGGTTATGCCTGAAATTCGATATTCGCGCCATACTCTCGACACTGTGGATCTCGGAATATTCAATTCAGTAACGATTTCCGAAACTGAATGTCTCATTCGTCTTGCACTAACTACCATTCCGCGTCTGTTAATTCTCGTCATGTAGCCATGATCTCTTCACCTTGCCGCATAAATTATTTGACTATAAATAAAAGTTCTGCTAATCCACTGACCAATGATACCTGTTGTACGCGATACTACCGACAGCTCTAAATTTGCAGATTGCTATCCCATGACTTTTGTCTCCTCAGTGTACTTGTTAACAATATGATCCATTCAGCAGTTATAAATGGCCTGTTCATCCTCAGTTACAGAGAAGCTCAAGTATCTGCAAGAGCAGGAAGCCTGGAGCTGAAATAAACAAAATTGAGACAGTTGCCATTCGGAGAAAAGAAAAAATAAGAACCCAGAGGTACTTATTATAGAGGGATAAGTACCCCCGGAGAGACAATACTGGAAGAACGAAGGTGGGAATGGAGGGAGAGAGAAAGGGTTATAGTTAAAAATAAATCGGATAGTTAAGGTTTACGGAATATAATTAACCGCCTTCTGTAAACGATAATTTTTAGCTTTGAATATATCAAAATAGTTTGAAAAAATACTTTAAAAAATATACTATTTGAAAAAGTCGTTAATTGTATTCCATAAAATTTGGCAGCTACGATAAGGTACGATATATTGCATAAAATAAGATTTTAATGGATAATATTGCAAAATGATTTAATGAATTATAAAAATAAATATTGTATAATTTCTGAGAAATTTCAATTGTTAAAAAATAAAAGCTTGTAAGCGATAAGTATTACGCCCAAAGAAATCCCTGAAATACCTGATGAAGTTTTATCAGGTAAAACGAAATTCATAATAGGTTCAAAAAGTCTTGAGTTAATAAGCAGGCTAGACGTCTGTAAAACTGAGAGAAAATGTAACTTTTCATGTGAATTCTCACCTTTAACATGGAAAAGTCCATTGTTCGTCTTTTAAACTATCACTATTTAAAATTTATTTTAAAGACATCTTTTGTTCTAGCAAAATGTTTTGCTTTATTCAACAACATGTAAAGGAAATTAATAAAAAAGCACAGATATTAAAATGCAATGTATCATTATTCTGTTTATTTAAATATGAATTCCTACTATGGTATAACATATCCTAAAATATAAATTTTGGATCTTTGAATCACTAATATCATACATTTTGATCTATGTTTCTAATTTCAAAATCATTTGTTAAACACTTTCTTTTTCGATTTTTCTTTCGTTGTTTATTTCTAAATCTTATTGATGGCGTGATATTCATTTTAAATCTTACTTTCAAGTCTAGAAAAAAAATAGAGAGATGTATATTTATCACTTAAACAATACTAAAAAAAAAGACTGATTATTTATCTTGTAGAATTTAATCATAATGGAAACGCACATTTAAAATTTTATGCGTCCCTACATATTCATCATAACTTATTCTAGAAAACAACAATGTTTTAGCAAAGTTGAATAATCTTCCGAAGATTAGACAAAAAAAAAGCAATTTGTTTTGTGTGCATGAGATGCTCTTATATTTTATCCCGGAATAAATGTCAGAGGAAAGCTTGAAAACAAACAAAATAAAGACTAAAGTCACTAGTCATAGATATGATTCTTTTTATCTATTTCTGTTTAATCCACCTTTAGCCAGAAAACAAATACCCGGTAAACGATGAGTTGTTTTTGCTATTAATGATACTAATTGCGTTGGACATAATAATTAACGATTCCGCTTAGCATGGTCAAAATTACGGCAAAATAGTGTTATTTATTAGTCACTAACGTCTGTTATAAGCATTAATTCAGTCATTTGCAATCACACAACGAGGTAAGTTCAATTTAGTTTATTTCCAAAGAGCTAAAAGGCGCTTTTTAAAGGTATTTTATGTTAATAAATTATAGTATTATTAAAATTTATATTTGAATAATTAAACAACCTTGGATTCAATTTTGTTCAACCTTGAGATTTCCCTCGTGAGATCCTAAGGAAACACAATTTTTATCGTCATTTTTATAAATCAAATTACCATCACAGTACTCTACTTTTATCTCATATATGTTTCCACTTTCAATAATAAGTAAAAGATTAAAACTCAAAACCCTTCGAGGATATGTTTTTACTTCTATAGTTTAACCATAGTATGTGAACATCTATTTTTCATCTACCAATTATATGAAATTAAACCCTAGTTCAAAGCACACAACTATTTACTATCTGAAAAATAATTTGCTTTCTTGCCTTCTCTTTTCGAACCGGAAAGTAAGGTCGTTTTTTTCGTATGTCAGTATTTCGCTTACACAATACTCCTGAAGCGAATAATGAGAAATTTGGTATGTATGTGAGTTTTTAATGTAAATGCTAGATGAGAGAGTACTTTTAGAAACTGGTAATCTATGGGGGGTAGGGGGGACCAAATTATTCTATTATCATATTCTGTGTGATCTCAAAGAAAGAAAAATATTCATAGATATTGCAACATTCACGAAAATCGGAAAATCCATTTCAGAATATTGTGAAAGTCAACCTCCAAGGAGAGTAAACATAATAAAAGGGGGTAGGTGGCAATCCTTCTTGAAAGAAAATATATATCTATAAAATTCTTGCTTTGAAATATAACGAATATAAATCCTATGTTCAGGCTAAACTTGTTTGAAGTTAAAAATTTGTTAAAAATTTATTTATTTGAAATTAACGTTAAGAAACGACATTAAAATTTGTTTTACGCAGTTTCTTTATACGCTCATCACATTTCTAAAAAAATTATTTTGTATAATTAAATCCTTGAATTTGTAATGGATTATTTTTATGCTTCATAGATTACATTAAATTGAACTATTGAAATCGTCCTTCAGTGTTTTGTTCAATCTCTATAATTTGCGCATATACCTATAAGTTTTCTCAAGCAATGCAAATTAATAATATAAATCACACGAAAAGTAATTACCTACTTTATTCAAATACCCAGACCTATAATTTATTCAAGTACACCCTGGTAGACTTATGTGTATATGAGAAAGCTACTTTATTATTCCATACTATACAACCAAATACCAGCAGAAAATGCTTTTCTTGTCTATTAAAACAAAACAATTTAATTTCCAGGTCTTCCGTAGAAACACAGCGTCTTTCCACGTATGCACGTGTTTCCACCTTGTAGTAAATAGCTAAACCAAGCTATAATATAATCCCAAAACTTTTCACATTTTGTTCGTTCGTTCATCATGGAACCGCAAGACTCTGAAGCCGCCTAATGTACATGTACCACTTATATCAGAAATCTGCAGAAAACTCCGTTATTGCTGGAGGAAGAATCATTTATTTTGAGCTTTCTTTTTCTTGTTTCCGTTCCTTTAGTATAGTCTCATTTCATTCCTTCTCATCTCCATTCATTTCACATCTGTGCCATCTTCCCCCGGCTCATATTTCGAGCCCGCACACCTGGTACCTGTCGCGTTAACTGTCGTTAGGCTTGATGAACTCGCGCCCTATTCGAAACACGAGGAATAACAAATGCGCCATTCCCGAAATTGCCCACTCCAAACTCATACATTCACTCTGGGATTTTAGAATTGTATCCTGCGTTTCGGGGTCTCCAGCTCTTTTCGGATTAACTTCGAGCTGAAATTCACCGAAAGAAGGAGTTTTCGAACGTCTATACGATGCATAAAAGGCGTGGGAGTGTGGGCGCTTTCGTTGTGAGAGACTTACAGAGTTAACTTGTGATGGAATTAGCTAAAGAAATAGGGTTGAATTTAAATGGCTTTTATTTTATAGGAACCTAATAATACAATTCGTGTTGAATGCAGTTTTATACGTAAATATTTAATTTGAAATATATAATACTAATGTGAACTTGGATTTTCAAAAGTTAATTGTTCTTAATTTTTTAACTTTTAAATTATGCCGCCCAGGGGGTGTAGTGGCTAAAGAACCCTTCTATCACACCTGGTGTCCGGTGTAACGAAGTTAATTGCATAAGGTATTTTAAATTATTAAATTGCGTTGTTGAGGTTAGAGAAACCAGGTTCGACGCATTTAGTTGCAATAAAGAAAAAGACATTGAATGCTTAAAACTATTTATTTAAAAGATACTATTGAAACATAAACTTACTACAACGGATGGTGGTCGTAGTGGCTTAGCGAATAAAATACGTCTATATGGACAGTGAAATTATATGGAATCAATTAAAAATTACGCCAGCAGAGAATTATATATTGGCGAGAACAATAACTTGGCTGAGATCAATAACGCCAATTCCAGAACAACCCTAAAAGGTAATCCAATAAAATTAAAATGGCGTAATCGCGAGCAAATAATTTTAAAGATGAGGCAGGGCAACAAAAATATAACTTACGCCAGCAGGATGCCAAGAGGGGAATCAAATGTTCGTTGCGATTACAAACAGACATAATATAATCTATTTTTAGCACAACAACTCTCATGACTGAAGAGACAAATAATCAATTAAGAATAATGCATACGAGAAAAGCAAATATACAGATTTAAAGGCCGAAACTACCGAAAAATGAGAACAGAAAAGATTTCGAATTCTTGATTTTGGATAGATTACATTAAAGAAAGCCAAAGTAAATTATTATTAAATTAGATATGTGATCTCCATCACACTCGGGTTCAATTCCAGTCTTGGGAAAGGGTGTTAACTTGCCCTTCCCTTCATAGGGTGACGTTGGCGGCCCACTAGGTGCCCTTATAGGAAAGTCGAAAACATTTCGTGCCTTTGTATAGTGAGAATGACTGGTGGTCAATCCTCCCTCAGAAAAAAAACCCTTAGCCGCCCTTAGAAAAAAAAACTGTTAAATTATGTTGTGATTTTAGGATTGAGTATTTTTTGGAGTACATAAAAAGTAAAAGCACAAGGGGGGTGGGGTAGTCTGACGCTTACAAATCATTGATGATTTGTAGTTCACAAAACGTATATTTTAAAAGATGCTTAGAGAGTCTTTCTGTTTATATTTTAAACACAACATTTAGTAAAAAAGTAAAAATCTTAGAGAAAAGATGTTTTCGTAAAAATATGAAAAAAATAGATATTTTATAAATACAGAATATACAGTTATAAATACAGTTGAGCTGTTGCTTTTTATTGAGATATTTTAGTAATCTTTAGAATTTGAAGAATTGAAATTGATATTTGTAGTTAATAAAACAAATATTGTTATAAATCTCACAAGAAAGAGACATTCTGTCAAAATTTGGTGAGATTAAAACAAATTCATTATTTAAACTTAAATTTCTATGCACACCTTTCAAAAATTAGCATAATTAATGCTCCGTGTAGTGACACTATCAACGTAATTGTTAGCTATTTGTGGTTTTTTTCCCTTCTAGATCCTAAATGTTTTTATTGTTATAGTATATTACTGTATATTATTGGACTATAGTAATATAAAAAAATTTTGCATAAAATAATATAAAAAAATCTTGAAGTGCGAAAAGAAAAAAGGTAAAAACATAAAAGAATAAAAAAATGACTCTGATTTTAAATTTAAACAGGAAGAAATTTTAACAGGACTATGAAATAAGCTACAAATAAATTAAAAGAAGCGGATATTCTTCCTAAGGCTGTCCATTCACAAAATAATCCTTAAAATATCTCTCTTGAATAAAAAAATATATATTTCCGTTTTTTTTTTGCCTCCTTTTTTAATTGTTTTTTCTAATATACCTGTTTTAAGAATTTATAGTAACATTTCAGCAAAAACCACCTGAATTTTTTGTAACCTGACTTTCATTCTCATTTTTTAATTAATCAGAGTTTGTGTTGTTTTAAACTTACTAAACGTGTAAACATTCACACATTTCATTATGTAAGAAAATGCATTGAGCCTGAAATATCCGTACAAAATTAGTTCATTAAACCATTAGATGTTTTTACAGGATGAGATGATAGCTGTTTTATTGGTCTAGCACTGTGATAGCTGCTATTTTAGTTTTCTTCCTATTTAAATGGTTAAATTACTATATGATATTGATGCAAAAATTAAAAGCTGTGCTTTGAAACTTTAGTGGCAAACATTTAAACAATCATGTTTTGTGACTGTTTAATTTTATCCAAGACTTTCGTCAGAGTTAAATGCTATCTTACTGATTTTTTTTTCTAAAATGCATATATTAAAGCAAAAGCCTTAAGTGAATCTATATGAAACGCATATTACCAGTGACAAAACATTGATTTTTTTCTCATATACTGGGTGTTTTATTTATTTCTGATACTTTATCAACGATAACAATTCGTTTCGTTTCATTTAAAATTTTACGAAATTACGCTATACTGTCAGCTAACAGCTCTTCGCAATACAAAATACAAAATTAATATTTTGTAACATACAATAAAATTTAAACAACTGTCGTAACTTTCGTGACAAACTAAATAAATAATTGTTAAAAAGATTATAGCTATGATTTCATTCTAAAGTTTTAGAGTAAATAATAGCACTCATACATATATATTTTTAATTTGAAGTACGCTTCCTGAAAATGTTTAGAGATTTTGTTTTGTTTTCATTCACTACTTCATGCAGTTTACTTTTAAATGCACTATGGAAGTTTAAGTGTAAAATATAAGTCAGGTTATCAAATTTAACGAAACTGGGATTACATTGTTATTTTGTCAAACATTTTATTACGAAATTAAAACAATATGTTCCATAGAAAATTAAAATTCCGAAAATTGTGAATCACATAAAATTTAGAAATACGATTTCATTCACTTTAAATTTTAGTACTTAGAAATATGGTGATATTTATTAAAACATATATATTTTTTTTTAATTTCGAAATGTTTCGAATGCTTTTCTGTTAGAGTAGTCATACTGTTGTACATTAAAATCGAAAAAGAAACAACAAAATTTATAATTTTTTCCTTGAAGTCTTCTAATACCTTTCTGAAGAAATAGCTTTGTCTAATTTACGCCTTACATTAAAGAAAATAAAAGAAATCTCATGAGTTGTTTGTTTGTGGGATTACGGCCGATTATCTGCACTAGCGATCTAGGCCGAGATGGGTGCCCTCCGTGGTGGTCTTTCTAAGGGGCTCTAATCCATATTTAAGCTAAGTTTCGGAGGAAACCACGTAAACCTCCGACTGGCTAGGTCGACGGACGTAACTTGGGTTTGAACCAAGCACCTTTTGTCTCCCAGTTCAGAGCGCTATGCGCTCGGACACTGGTGGTGCAAAATTCTCATGAGCATTGCACATATGGTGTAATGGTTACAAAACATTTTTTTTTCATTTAGAAGTATTTGTTAAGCACGTAAAGCACTGATTCACAGAATTATCCGACGGTTTTCAATTTCTTTCTATTCCAGCTCTAAATAATTTTTATGATTTGTATTGTTCGGTATTCAACCAAATCGGAATTTGTTACACCTCTAAATCTAACTTAACTCCATACATTTTAAAGGATTGTTTTTTCTGTAAAGGTCAGCTTTCATCAATACCCATTAAAATAAACGTGAACGGACATATATTGTGAAGTAATTTAACACAACATGAATCTGAATTTAATAATTTTAGTGAATGAAAATTACAAACGTGTATTAAATCAAAATAAGAAACAGAATCTATCTATCTAGCTATCTATAAATTTATGCCAATAGCTTTTTTAATTTAATTTTAATGAAAAAAATATTTCTAATATGGCCTCGACTCCGTCACAACGCAAACAGTACATTATCGTTCATTACCAAATAAAGCTTGAATTATTTTTCTTAAGAAATGATTTTTCTCTTCAGGATTGAAATGAAATATGGAAAATGCTAAAAACTACGCTTCTTTTTCGAGAAGAACTAAGACTATAAATATTTACATTTCGTATTTTTCTCCAAAACGAATTTGTCTTAGTTGTTAAATTCAAGTAACAAATTTTCGACAGGTGCGTTTTAAACAACGGATTAGAGAAAAGAATAGAAAAATTTATATCAATGCATGACGTAGAGGAGAATAGGAAGAGATGGTACTTTTTAACAAAAATATTTTTTTACGAATTATTTTCTACTTGTATCACTTTGAAAGTTTCAAATTCACATACTGAAACTTTGTAACATATTTAAAAAATATCAATTTCATGCTAATTATATAGCCAAACTAAAATAGTAAGAAAAATGTCCCATTCCCTTCTTGACATGAGGGATTCATGTGACATGTTTAAAAAAGTTGAAATTTATGCAGAATTTTAATATATATTCGGAAAAAATGGTAGAGACAGTTTATAATTTATGATCCTAAGGTATATTCCATATTATAACATGTATTTATTTAAAATATTATCCAAATCAAATGAAAAATATGCTTGCGTAAGATTAGTTCCTCCAACCGTATCTGGTGGATGCAGTTTTGCGGTGATATCATTTTTCCTCCCTAAGTGTGAAAAATAAATTTCCCTTTTCATTCTCCTATCCCTCCCGCTACACATCTCAATAAAATAACTTGATCCTAAAAATATGCAGCTGTTATGTCTAATTGAAATGCTAATTTATAAATCTTATATTCTTTGAAAAAACATCTATATAATAAAAGTCCTGTCCGTAACAATTCCGGGATCGATTCATCGCTCCCGGTGCATCTGCAGCCATGTTGAAATTTTGATAAAAACGACATTTTTATCTCAACTAAAAGCAAAACTTTTTACACAGTTAGAAAGATCTCTAAAAAAGTGATATTTTTTAAATCTTGCTCGTACTTTGAATTCTAAATATCTAGCTAGATATCAAGCGTTGAAGAGTGAACAGAGAAGCGAAGACGATTCATTCTTTGATTCTTTGAAAAAAAATCACTGAACATAATATCTGGCATAGATCGATTAGGTGACGTCATATAATGGCGAAAATACTCCGCTTGTGTGACAAGCAATGCAAGGACAGTTTTATCTAATATTTAAGTTCTATTTAACTGAAAAATTTGATAGATTTTGGGCAAATATACTGAGAATGTGTAAACTTTTGTTAACACAACGCTTAAACACCTATTTGTGGGAATTCTTTTTTTTTAGAAATTGGCAACACTCTTTGAGATGAGAAAAACGCATTTGTTGTTGTTTGTGCAAGTCACTTTTTTTTTTTTTTTTTTTTTATCCTTCTCACCCGAGTGTTTTAAAATGTCAACAGCGCGACATTTGTGAAATCCTATTTTAAAAGTGTTTGGGTGTTTTAGATTGTTTTCGTGAGATCGTTTGTTTAATTTTGAATTCGTTTAAACGGATGCATTTTGATTTCACCGTTGATGGATCATAACTTTTATTTCGATGGTTTTGGGACATTTGTTTTATTTTTGTCATAAATCTATAAGCGTTTGTTTAATTTTGAATTCCTTTAACGGGATGGATTTTGATTTCAACGTTGTCATAGTTTTTATTTAGGTTAATTTGGTGTCGTTTATTTTGTTTTTCTGGTAAATCTATAATTACTAGCCTGCAAGCCGTCCAGCATAGCTGGCCCATGAAATTTCGCATAAAACAATTGCCGACCAGTAAGATAGACTTCGCGCCTCTATTAACTGCGTCAGTCAGTCTAACGACTACGTCTATAATTTCATTTTTCAAAAATTGGGAGTCTTGTTCCAACAACTCAACTCTGAACTTTGGAATTTCTTTAATCCAATTTTTAAAAAATAAAATCGCAGACGTAGTTGTTAGACTGACACAGTTAACATCCCTCTCCTCATTGCTGTAGGTTGCACAACTTTTGTTTTTCGAAGCGGCCCGTTGGCGGACCAGGTGGAACGAAGGCGATTAGCCCGTAGGCTGCACTTTTTGGTCGCAAAGAGGCCGTCGGCGGACCAGCTGGTCGCTGGATGGGGACGCTCACCGAAATGTGTAAAAGCGGCCCCTACGTTGCATAGGCTGGACGTGAAGCTGTCGGACCAGCTGGTTGCTGAAGGCGGACGACCCGCAGGTTGCAAATTTCGGTTGCGAAGGGCCCGTGTGCCGTAGGTTGCACTAGCCAGTCGCGAAGCAGCCAGTGTGCTCTAGGTTGCATATTTTGGCCGCGAGGTGGCCATCGACGGCCAAAACTGGTCGCCGAAGGCGGCTAGTTAAGAATAATTTTGCTAGTTATAATAAATGAGGCTGAAAACTTACATCGGAAGTATAAGAAGTCAATGACTTTTAGTGGTGGAAAACAGCTTTTGTGTCTCATAAAGTCTCAGAAATTCTAACTGAAATGATTTATGGTAGTAATTATTATACCATGGCTACTGAACTTACTGGAAAAATTAGAAATTTAAAATAAACTTTCTTTTAAGCAAAATTCATGGTGCCCCATCCTACACACTGCCCTACCGCTAATAACTCTCCCCTATTTGTGCTGTTCGAGTTATACTTTATAGCATTTTCACTTCACAAGAAATTTAAAAAAATACAGTAGGATATACTGATGAGCTGTCACAGATCCATGCTGATAGAACTTAGTACTAGTAGTTATAAAAATATTTTCATTGGATGATTTTTTCAATAGATTGATACTCGTATTTCAGGATTTATCCATCAAGCAAAGTTCGTCAGCGAAGAAGACTGAAATTTTTACAATCCATTGATCACTGTTTTATCAATAAAGAAACATTTTACTCTCAACAACACTGTCCTTAACACTTGAAGACAGAATATCAATGTGAAACTCGAGTAACCAAGAGGAGCACCGTCACTATAGAAAATATTGCACTCTTGAACTTTAAAGATAATTAGAACTTTCCTACATAAATGAATTTAATAAACCTAAACCTCTCGTTTGTAGTTTCTAAACAATTCTATCATATAATCCATTTTTAACTAATTCATTTTTTCAATACATACCTCTTTTGCATTAAACAAAATATATACATTTCTTCATTAGAAAACATCTTGCGACATCTGTACTTAAATTTAGTAGACAAAAGTACAGTAGTTATTTAGTATTATGCTTTCTTCATAAAAAAGTAAATTTTACACGAGCAATAACAAGAGATAAAATAGTTTATTATTCCTAAACATTACCTGCATCTATCGTATAAATTAGAGTCTATTAAACCAACTGTGTTTTCGTTTTACTATTCAAACTGAATTTCCTATAAGTTGCTTTAGTTTCACTTAAGTGTCTAGCATTGCTACTCATCTCAGATAGCATGTCACGTGACAATAGTCTGAAATTTCGTTCGACTGATTCGATAATTCCACCACTTCCGCATATAAACTGCAAGTTGCGGAATACTAGCATGAATGTTCATGTCACGATACAAATAGCCAACAACAACCTCTTACGCAGGGCTTCTGCAAGCATAACTATTAAATTGCTTTTGCCTATTTAACTTTAAGCGTAAGATGTACAAAAAATATTCGGTAGGAAAATTGCTGATAAGAATCTCTTTAAAATTTTAGGAGATTGTTTTTAAGGCTCTGACTCCAACGAATGTAAATTTAAAGCATTTTCAGTACTTATTTTAAGCAGTAGCTGTATCTATTATAAATAGAAAAGATACCGTAGCTTAATCGACTCTGATATAATTATGATTGGAACATGAATACATTTCTTTGTCAGTAGTACTATTGACGTCTCAAGCCAAAATCCGCAACACTCAGGAATGAGCAATGAGCACACATGAGCAACACTGAGGAATCAAGTAAATTTACAATTATAGGACAATGTAAATAAAAACAAAGCTAACTTTCCAAACAGACATCCATATAATCGTTATTTCATTTAGTAATGAACTTGACTAACTTTAACTTTTCAGATTCAATTTCTTTAAAATCGTAACCCAGTCTACATTTTTCTCCTGCCAATTAATTTTATACACTTCGCACTCTACATTTATCTTCATAAAAGTCACATGAAAAAAATACTTCAGTATTGACTGCTGAATCCACTACCTGAATTAAATTACAAGGACTAGCCTCGTCTGCATACATCCACGCATCAAGTAGCTAACAACTCACGCAAGTTTTCCTCAAGAAGTACCATTAACTCTGTTTCACGTGCTTGCCTTTAAGTTTAAAACACACGGATAAAGATTAAAAATATGTCCGCTCTATACTTTTTTCTCCTAGTCTGCTCATCTAAATCTTTTCAGTCTATTTATTCATCTATCCATGCTTCAACGGAAGCTGAGCTTGCATTAATACTGATACGAAAGCTGAATTTATGAAGCAATTTAAGTTACCATTTTAAAATCAAAGAAATATGGGTATACTCAGTTTAGTCTTACATCTGTAAAATATATTTGTTCCTGCATATCACCATGATCTAAAAACGAGCAAGAAAATACTTAATTTGTTAACATTTCATTTTTCTAGAGTCCAGTAAGCGTATGATCTTAAAGAAATGAGAAAAATAATGATATTTGTCTTACTCAAACAAATGCTGCTTTGGAAAATTATGGTCCGAAAAAATAATCACCCGATTTTAGTCAATAAAAATTGTTTTAAAATGTATCATATTAATTTACATCTACTAACCTTTACGGAAAATAATTCGAAACCCAACCCAAGCAAGGAATTATAAAAGAACTTCTTCAAAATAGTAAACATACCGCACGTTAAAATCAGAAATTTTGCTACATTTTAATCGTAATGTTATTGTTTTTAAAAATTGGTTCCTTATATTCGAGGTTTCACAGTTAGTACCAGGTTACCGAGCCATGCTCAGAATCTAAAGGCTCCTTAAGTGTAAATTAATGAATACGTAAATGACTTGGCACGTATCAATAATCTTTATGGTTGCCAAAGATTTTCATCGCTGTCGGATCACCCATACATTATCAGGTAAGCTTTGGTCGGCATTCAATGTTACAATGGCATATACATTGTTTTGAAGAGGGATGCTAAATATTCGATGGTCGGTGCCATCAGAGTTGAGCAAAAAGTAGTTTTAAGTAAGGTGCCCCCTTTCCTTCTGTAGCAGATCAGCGAGGGTATCAGCGAAGATCTTGGGCGATGCATTCACTAACAGCGTCTTCATTACTTCAGAAATATATCTGTCCATACTGAGGACGTTCAAATTCAGCATCAAGAATTTGAGATGGTTGAACTGTCAGATGAATGAGTTTATAAAGAAAAATTCATCAAGTCTGTTATACACTGTTCGCAACGAAGCAGTACACACCAAAATCGTGAATAGTTTCACTCGTCATATACTGTGAACAAAGCCATTGTAAAGTAAGCTTTCAAATTTCGGATTCTTTGAATGAAATGTGGGTGACATCGAAGAAATAACCACACCAATTCATTAGGAAATTCGGAATGCCCTACATCAATCTTACAGTCCCCAAAATGGTTTCGGTTAATTTTTGTTTTTACTCTTCAGAAAAATGCAAAGCTCCAGGGTGAATGCAATCCATGTTAAAAAGTTTTAAACTATGATAATAAGTACCCACATTTGTGGCAGCTTTGTAGATACTTAGACTGTTTACCCGAAGTATTTGTCGACTTCCAACTGTTCCATGTCCTTCTCCTTCCAAATACTAATCATCTGTTTAATCTGCTTGTGTTTGAACTGCACGTTCACACATTTGGGCTAAGTGCTGCTGTCGGTGATCATATGTTTCCACAGCTCGTTTTTGAGCTACACTTTCATGCATTTACGTCTTTATAATACATCTATGATGATAATTCTTTACGATTGAAATTGTAAATTTCTCTATAGTGCTTCAATTCAAACATAAAATACTTATTTTTTTCTAATTCAAAGAAAATACATCATGCATAAACAAATTCTACAAACGTAAATTCAATCTTATAGATACATAAATATAGATGCCATAAAAGTATAATCTTACATAAATATGCTTTAAACATAATTTTATTTTATGAACTCACGCTTAAGAAAATAAAAAGTGTAACACAATTTAAATTATTAGTACAAAAGGACACTTCGAAATCATGAAATGAAAAACAGAATAGATCAAAAATATTCTTTTATAATAACCCTAACAACTACTTAAACGTTGACAATAATAGAACAAACGAATGGACTGAAGAAAATGGACTTCTAACCTCGAATAAATAAAAAATAATCGCTCCTATATAGTTACGCTGATCCCTGACTCTGTTACAATTCCAGTTCAACCACTCAAAATAAAACTTTTACCATCCAAACAGATTAAAAATGCATTGTCTAATAACTTAAAATTTACACGGTTCGTTGGTGCGATCAGACTGAAAATTATCATAATTATGTAAAAAAAAAGAAAAAAAAAGAAAAAGAGGAAAGAAAAAAAATAAAGAAAAAATCTGATAATCCACCCGTTCCCTGATTTTTAAGTGTTTTTTTTTTTGTATTTTTAGCTCTATTTTATTTAAGAGAATTAAAAAAGCTAATCATTTGAGTGTCAGAATTATCTATTGCAAGTGACATTGACGTTACATTGAAGTCACGGTTATCAGGCTTTGGAGGAAAAATTACGATTCCAATTCGCTTAAGATAGCTTTTCTAAATTACTACTCAGTTTAACTTTTTTTCAAAAATAAAACGGTTTTCTATGCATTAAGCATGGATATAGGAGAGGATGTTGATACCAAACGAAATGTTTCGAATACGAAATGTTTCTGCAAATTATACAATTCGAATTTCGATATAAAATAAAAATTGAATATGAAGTTATTTGATTTTAAGTGGGTAAATATTAAATATTCTGAGTGTAGACATTCTATCGCCCGCTGTAATTGTCTCCACAAAGGGCTTTATCCTTTAGTTTAATGATAGTACACAAGACAGTCTAATCCACGTCTAAATAAGAATTGAAAATGTATTAGAAAAAATCTTAGTAACCAGATTTCAGCCTCCAAATTTACTGCTTCCACATATGGACAACTCCCAGCCTGCGGCCGGATGGGGCCCGCCATGGCTTTTGGACCAGCCCTCAGAACAAGTCAAAACCCTGTATAAAACCTTTATAAAACATTCAAACTTCCATATAAATTCGAATTATACGACCCGCGATTTCGCTAACATCCTGAAGTCAGGCCCAGGAGGTCACTATCGTAAAGTTCTGCCCGCAACTTTTAAAAGGTTGTCCGTACGATGATAAAATAAATGAGTTGAAATCCTCAACTGCAGTGAATGAAAACTAAACTGATGGCTGATCATCTGCAAAATAATGCTGAATATCGGCTGAGAGCCCAATTTAGAAATCGATCGTATCATTTTTTCATCGGAGTTTCGAACATCGTTTCATTATAAACGGTTGATACATTAAAAAAAAGAAAAAATCGTCAGGGTAATTACATTTAAATATTTATCATCAACTTGCCGGAATAAGGCAGTTAAAATAGAATTCAACCTAGTGCCGTTATTTAAAAAAAAATGGAATTATCATGTTACTTCACAGGATCTTTTTTCATACTGTGAATGACTGAAAAGGATGTTATTTTCATTTAAATTATTCGGCTAAGCTGAAACTTTTATGCACTTTTGAAATTCGCATCATATGGATCTATAAAATACATGAAAATTATTTATTGTTTTAGTATATACGCGAAAATACATTTAGCTTTACGTTAGTTACAAAAGGATAATTGTAATAAATTCAGGCAATTTTTCACATAAGATTTACAAGTAGTTTTGTATTAATAACTATGAATTAAGAATAATTAAATTATTTTCGTGTATTACATCAAGGTGCTTGCGGGGATGGCAACGAAGACTCTTTTCGCTTTTTCTTTCGCTGGTTGCCAGGACGATATTTTGAAATAAAAATAACTTTTTAATTCTAAACAAATTTATGTAGCTGAATGGTGTAATATATCTAGTTACTAAAATATTTATTTGTCTGTGTACTGAACATCAAGTTCCATTTATTTTGTTTCTTTGCGAAATTAATTTTTACTATTATATATCGATGGCGTGTATTTTTTAATCCGCCGCAAACTTATTTGAGCGTCCCTTTTAGGAAGATTGCATCAATTGTGTTTTTCAAACGCTCAATAGATGGCGCTACCGTCCAAAAATTTTTAAATTTTAAATTTTGAGCGTTTTAGAGTTTTTTCAATCAATTGACCTCGCTCAATCGTTTCAGGGGCCCAAAAAACCCCCAGGTACGAAATATAAAAAGAATCCTTAGAGCAGTTTTCGAGATCGTTCGGACATACACACCCACCCACACACACACACACACACAAACATTCCTCGTTTACTATAAGAGCGGATATACAGTGACTATTAGATTTTAGCGGGCAATGTAAATTGAAAAAAAAATTAAATTAAGGTGAGAAAAAAAATTACGCTATGAAAAAATTCTCTTGTTTATTTTCAAAAAGGACCCTAGCACAAAAAAAATTCCCATTTAGTAAAATGAGCCCCATACACTAATGAGGTAATGTACAAAATTTGAGAATCATATACTAAAAAGTGTCACAGGTATGAAGATAAATATACGCTGACTACATTACTTTTCAATGGCATATTTCAGGGGTCGTACAGAAATTGCGAAAGGAAATATTGTTTTCCACTCCAGCAATAAAAGTCTGCATTAAAAGTACTGTATAGCCCCGTTCATCTTTGTTTAAACTGTTTAAAACATCTTTGTTTAAGTTATAAGAGACTTTCATGAATAAAAACTGACTCTTTGTACATCAACTCATGAGTGTATGGGGACACATTTTTACAAACTGGGATTTATCTTGCACGGGGATCGTATACAAGTTTAAAAAGTGGAACTTTTTGAATATTAAGGGATCTTAACCCTTTAACGCGCAGTGTTCCCGCTCTGGGAACACCAAACTCTGACGTTTTGACCATTGCCAGTCACGAAGAAGAGATTTGATTTCTATAAAAATATTTGCGGGTGACATAGCTCCACGAGAATGCTTTACTTTTTAGCACGTCATTCCCCGTAAAAAAATTGTCACGATTATTTTTAACAGCATTGACATCTGCTGAAAAATGGAAGAATGCGAGAACAGCTGGATAGATGGCCCAATTCTGAAAAAAGGGCAGCCGTTGCCATCGCTCGACTTAACTACCAGCAAGATGGCGGACTATCGAAACGTTCATCGAGTGCCACAGATCTAGAGACCCTCTAGAGACCGCCATCTTGCTGTTAGTTAAGTCAAGCGATTGCAACAGCTGCCCTTTTTTCAGCATTAGGAAAGGGTTGCGCCTCAAAGGGTTAAAGGATTAGAGGAGTCTTTTTAGTGGCCTAATCTTTTTTTCCTACCTTATTTTGAACATTTTTCTCAATTTACTTTCCCAATTTATTTCTAATAGATAATAGTTAGAGCATGCTACCACTTTTTGAGACACCTATACAGGGTTTACTAGAAATAAGTTGCCCACTTCATAGGGCTCTACAATGCGTTCTGTACCGCCCAAGGGGTGTCGTTGCTTAAAAACCATTCTATCACGCCTTGGGTCCCGGCTTGGGCATGGATGTTAACTTTTACGTCCTTTCATAGGGGGTAACACTATCTGCCCATTGGATGCCCCCATAATAAACTGGCCAGCCATTCGGGCATCGGTGGTGGTGGATGCTTGATGTGCAAATGCCCGTCCACTGGAAAAAATAAATACTGTTAGAGTTATATTTTTATTTTAAGTCTAGATTTCACAATACCAAATTGAACCGAAACACCTGTGGCCCCATCATGGTCGAGTGTATGTGACACTGAACATGGTAGATGGCTGAAGTGTGAAGGTCCCGAATTCTGGTCTGTGTAGCTCTGCCATAAGAACACTGAACCGAAACACCAGCTAAATGAGATTGTAAGTCAAAAAATTGCAGAAAAAGTTCCTTTTGGGTGAAAAGGAAGAGTTCTGCCTCATCTATTTAGAAGAAATATCTTCTCAGTTGGATTGCAACTACTCAATTCATTGCATTGAATACATATACACAATGCCGTCACATTAATGTGACCACCTGTCAAAAGCCAGAATACCACCTTTGGCAGAGCGGACCGCAGCGAGACTTGCAGGAAGAGAGTCAATTAGGTTTCGGAAGGTGTTCACTGGGATGCTGATCCATGCCGACTCCAGTACAGTGGCCAGCTGCGCTAGATTACGCAGTTGAGGATCCATGGCGCGAACAACCCGATCGAGGTGGTCCCACAGATCTTCGATTGAGTTTGAATCCGGTGAGTTTGCTGGCCAGGGGAGTACGGTAAACTCATCCTGGTGCTCTTCGAACCGCGCACATACACTGCGAGCTGCATGACACCTCGCATTCTCCTGCTGGTAGATGCCATCATTCTGGAGAAAAATGATGCGCATGTAGGGTTGGACATGCGTGCAAGGACAGATGCGTACTTATGCTGATCTATCGTGCCGTCCACAATGATGCGTGCACCCAGTGAATGCCAGGAAATCTTTCCTCAAACCATAATGCTCCCTTCTCCAGCCTGGATCCTTCCGGCAATTATTGCAGGGTGTTTGCTTTCAGACGTTTCACGCCGTATACGACAACGTCCATCTGTCCGATGGAGCATAAATCGTGATCCATAGGAAAAAGCCACCTGTCGCTAATCTGTGAACGTCCAGTTGCGGTACTGGCGTGCAAATTCCCACTCCTGGTAGCACTTTGGTTCATCTGGGTGGTCAGTTGCTCAACAGTTGCACGTCTATTCACCCGAACGCATCTCCGTAGCCTTCGTTATCCTCTGTAATCTATAGTCCGTAGTGCACCACATGTGCTAAGCCTCTGATTTTGGATAGTGCCATTTTGCCATGCATAGTATACTTTTACTACGGAGGCACGCGAACAATTCACAAAATTAACCGTTACCGAAATGCTTCCAACCTTGGCCCGAAAGCCAATAATCCTGCCCTTTTGGACGTCGTCCGATAAATCGTTACGTTTCTGCATTACGCCAGCGATTGAAATGCTTTCCGATGCCATTCTTTATATACACTTCACTGCAATGTGCTGTCACCTGCCTTCTGTCATTGGTTATTTCACGTTGACGTCGAAAGTAGGTGGTGGTCACATTAATGTGACTGGACTGTATATAAGTCAATTTCATGTGTGCCATTGTAGCCACCCAGCAAACACACACCTGCTGGCGGAGTACCTTTCCAGTGCCTTTCTGCCTTTACATCCAGCACGTTCCCGGCACTGCAAAAAGTAACTGAATCGTACCAAAAGTGGTCCCCCGAGAAGTACCTTACCAGAAGCGCGGGAAGGCAACGGCACTCTGCTGGCATACTGCATGTGCCGGCCGTTACTCACAATAAAAGCACTGAACCATTGTGTTTATAATGCCCAAAATGAAATGACCGGGTGCCGGCTATTATTAAAAATAAAGGCACTAGCCTGGTACCTTAACAGTGACTGCAATGCACGGTACCGAATTAGTGCCTATTTACAGTAATAATGCCATAATTAAAATACGAACCAGTGGCGGATTTGCGGTAGGGGCTTATTCATCAACCCCCACCCCCACCCCGTAAAAAAAACACATTCCTTAAGGGTAAAATTTTGAAAGATAAAAAACAACATAAATGAAAGATAAACAACAGCAAAATCCGTTGGTCAATCGTTTGCAAATTATGTGCGCCTATCATTAGTGAATTGTGTGCAGTTTTCATAAACTGCAATTTTCTTACAAATTTGCAGTCGCAAAAGATTCTTTTTTGTGAGAGAGGCGGTAACACATTTCAGAACCAACATAAAATCGTTTATAAACAGTTTAACTTCAATATGTCAGATTTTATAAAAGAGATATAATACTTTATGGTTGATATATATATATGTATGTATGTACTAATCAAAATCTTACAGGTAGTAATAATAAATAAAATTGTACTATGGTTACACACATAACTTTAGGGTAACATTTTGCAATATTGTACATTTTGTTTAGATCAAATTATTTTTTAAATCTTAGCTATTCTGAAAAGAAATTTTCTGTATCTATATCTGTTGTATACTGCATGATTGAAATTTTATGGAGGAAAGTACTTTTATACACTAAAATAAGTATCATTAGTAACATCACCGACTTAGAAAAAGTCACCAGTTTAGTAGCCATTTTCTCAAGTTTAGTTCCCAAAATAGTAACATTTTTGAATGATTTTGTTGTTAAAAAATAAACATGCTTAATTTAGCTTCATTTAAGAAGGATTGAATAAAATGCTAAATTTAAAAACTTCATATATATATAACAGAACATATAATACATTAATTTGTATAGCACGATTAAAAAAAAACAGATTAGAATGTTTGCTGAAAGCTCAGTAGATACTTTAAAAAGAAGGGGAGTTGACAAAAAACAACACAAGATTTTCAAATATGAGTTGCCTGGAGTATGGTACAAGTAGCCAAAACTTAATAGTATGAAAATGACGTTTTTTGTTTCAAAAAGTCGCCTAATCTTTAAATTAGTTGGTAAAGTCACCGGTGGATACCGTGTGTACATTAAAAATAGTAAAAGTAAAAATTTACCTGTAATATTTTCCCGAATGTTTAAAAAATGTAAAATTCAATTGTAAAACATTGAAATCCACTTTCTGTATCCATAACCAGCAAGATATCACTGCAGAAGCAAATCTTATTATCATTATTACTGCTCTTAACCGAGATATCTCACTAGTCTATAGCAATAACCTTCTCGAAAGTCTGCAACAACGACCGGAAAAACTTTGTATCCTAAAAAACGTATTTCATAACTGGCCTTCCAATCAACGTTTCAAGATTTGCGAAACGAAATGAAACATCAAAAGAAAAAAGAATGGGTTACTATACTTATTGGACACGAAAACTCGCCACTTTCGTTTTAATGAAAATCGCCAATCTTCGAATGCATAAAAAATTCATTTGTACTTCGTATAAATAATCTGAATTAATATAGCCAAATCCACGATAACAGTTCGATTCTTGCTTATCTCGCAGCCGTGAGAAATTAGTTGACCCTCGGTAGATATATTGGCCTATTGCTTCCCCTAAGGAGGCCTGTAAAAGGGCTCGAAATAAAACGTTTGATTCGAAAGTAATCGAAACAGATAGAAAGAAGTAATATGTAAACATTGGTTCATTGCTGAATTCCTAACAAAATAGCTGCAGGAGCTCTAATTTGTTTTATTGTAAATTTGAGCATTAATTACCTAATTTATATTTAAAAATTAAGTAATCTTTTGTTTTACCACTGCTATATTTAATATAATAAAAAATATCAATAGAAGCAATTATGTAGGCTGTTAAAATTTTTAATTTAATCTAAAATTCTCTGAAGAAAAAAAGACTACAGAAGCTGAGCTCTCATGCAAATTAAACCCTGACTGGTCTTCGTGTAATTCTCTCTAACATATTTCTGCACCCTAATTCGGTAGATTTTAAAAGGGCTTAACGTAAAAAAAAGTCTCCAAATATGTTTTTCAGGAAAAGTTTAGCAAAATTGTAAAAAATTAATATAAATTTAAAAAATGTTAAGATTAAATTTCATAATTCTGTACATAGTGGGGGTTATATACTGTCATATGCAGAGTGGAGGTTCCACTGTCTGTGTAGTAAACATTTTTATAGCATACTGAACTCGTTTGTATTATTGTAGTTTTTAGTACTAAAATATTTGAAGGCACAATATGAACTTCTCCCCTTACATCCCCCCCCCTCAAAAAAAAAAAAATCTTTGCAGTGACCCTGCCTTTGGGTGCCCGGAACTTATATCCCCTTACACTTCTACACCGTATGAATGTGAAACAATATTATTTAATTACAATAACGAAATTTTATGCCAAAACTACGAAATATATACAGGCCGAATACTGCCAAATAGTGCTGGCCCGGTACATTTTAAGCAGTACCACGCCGTTAAATTTTCTGTGCATGTCATAGACACATGGCAGTTCGCCGTTACTATTTATGTACTGGCGCATATGCACTTTTCAGACACTGTTACTCCAGTGACTTCCAGACGATGGCTATCTACCTTGCTCCCGGTATACGGCACTTTGCCAGCACGACGGATACCCGGCCGTCATTTGGCGGGCAGTAGTGTGTTTGCTGGGCATGAACAATTTTGCTTGTCGGTACTGCGATTCCGAAAAATTTTTTGAGAAATTTTGGTAAAGCGAATTAAAAACAGCCTTGAAAAATGCCATCAATGTGGCTTTTAGTTTTATTTAATGCATTTTTTGTGCCTTTTTTAGTTCTTTCAACATAATTTTTATCGATTTTCAGCCATAGGCCAACCTTAACAGCAAATGACAGACTTTGACAACAATTTATATGCCTCTAATGTTTTCATTTTCCATTCTATCGACTTACAATGTTCTGCAAAAATGTTCCTCCCAAAACCTTTCCAACGATGTGCCTATATTGGCGAAATTCTTCCTTTCTTAGGCAAAAGTGAAAAATTGTGTCAACTCTGACATCTTCCCTCATATCTTTATAACATAGGCTGTTTACATGAATCATTTTTGCCGGATGAGAAGTTTATGTTCAATTTATCGTTTCTTTCTTCATTTTCGCCATATTAAAATGCATTATGATTTCTTTCATCAATCTCCACTCTCTTTAAACATTTACGGTTACAGTGTATTTTCCAGAATTTATTTGTATTATTTTAATACATTAAAATAATACAAATAAAATGCTTTGAGCGTATTTCGAAACTATAAAATATCTTCTGAGGCTGTAAATATATTTAATTTATTTATTAAGGACTCTATTCATAATAATTCAAATTATTTTTATCCGAGGTATTTTAAGGGAAATGAGATCTTTTAGCGCACCGTAAACTAAAGTTGAATAGTGCGCCTTTCATGCAAATATTTACTCCTACCTTACTAAAATGTTGCTGTCGTGGACAAGATAAAGAAAATGTTAGCTTAAGGAATGCGTTTAATTTTGTTGATTTTTTGCAAAATAACGTTTTTTAGTCATCTACTCTCATTTATATACATTAGGCTTATGCACTTTCCGTGAGAGAGTGATCAATATTCTAATAGCACACATAATACAGGATATTTACAATTTATGTTCCCTGGAGACATAAAAAAATGAAGTGATAAATTTGAATATAAGGATTATGTATGCGAGAAAAACATTTTGATTTTACATGAAAGTCCTTACTTTTGATTTTTACTTGACAACTAGTTGATAAATTATTAAATATTCGTTTCTTAGAAGGCTATCATGAATAACCGTTTTACTTTGTATTAACTAATGTATTTGCCATGCATAACTGGTCATTTAAGACTATAAAAACTAAGAAATGGGTCTATTGAATTTTTACCTCGTTCTTGCTTTGCGGAACCAAGAGATAATCTTTACTATTTCAATTTGTCAATCGTTAAAGGAAACAGTTTAATGGAAAATCACATTATGGATTGGAGGCCTAAATTGGATTACCTAATAATCCAATACCAAATTTTTACACACGAATATTTTTAACTTTAAACATCCAAACAGGAAGCCTTCTTGGCAACCGTTAATAATTTTGAGATTTTCCAATACTCAAGATCTTGTCGCCTGAAAATATGGATCTGAATCATGTCCAGCTCTTTATGACGGTATCAAAACGGCTCCTAGAAATCAAGCATACGAAACAAGTGAGTATGGCACTCAACAACATCAGATAGAGATAATTTGATAGTTACTGTCAAAAAATAATTAACATTAACTCTTTACCCCATTAAGAACCCAGATTCAAATGTTCAAACTGATATTATGAAAGAAACGAAATGTTATTTTACTAAATTATGTTAAAGTTTATTGATCATATAGTGCTTGTTGTAGCATTCAGTAATTTTTTTGTACCTCACAGCCATATCCCAGACAGCACATACGCTTAAATCAAGCTGGACATTTCTTTGACTTTTACGTATTAATACAAGCTTGACAGTTCAATTCATTTTAAGCTTGCAGCAAGCTTGGAGAAGTCATTTGAACTGTCAAGCTTGAATACAACTTGATTACTGCTTGATTTGGAAAGCCACATCCACATAACAAATAATTTATCATCAGTCATAAATGTACTTGACCATAGAATTAAAAAATAAAAGATTCTATATTTCCAAATATGGAAATTCTGCAAAATAAAATACAATTATACTGCGAAATCGATTTCAAAATCAGTCGTTTGTCTCGATTTGAGTAGAAGTTTGTCTCATTCGACATAACATGAGTGTTTCGATATTGAAAGTTTTAAAACGTGTGCAGCTTTTAAGATTATATTATGCTTTTTTCCCTATTAGTAAAGTCTATAAATCACACATAACATTATTTTAATTTTGATTCATCCCATGGAAAAATAAAAGAAACTTATCGGCATCGCCCACTGATCGCTCTCGCCAGAAAACGGCGTGACAGCCGCAACAGTCACTTCAAACTTTATTCATAGCAGTGCGAGGCAGATTGGCGGAACGGTTAGCACGCCTCCCTCCGAGCCCATTGTTCCCGAGTTCGATCCCAGAGGCGGACGCTTGGTGGAAACATATTAAAATAACTTAAATTTTCAGCATAGAGGGGAAAATGCGTGGAAAAATAAAATATGTCGGGCGAGTTCGCCGACGGGCGTCCCGTGTATTTAGAAAGATTTTTTGGGAAAAATTTTTAAGCTTGAAATTAAGCATGCTATGTCAAGCTTGATTCAAGCTTGCTATGTCAAGCTTAATGCAAGCTGGGCAAGTGTAAACTTGAACACTTGATTCAAGCTTGCATTAAGCTTACATGCTTGAAATTTTCAAGCTTAATTCAAGTTTATTGACTTGATAAATCAAGCTTGCTGCAAGTTTGATGCAAGTTTGCTGTGCTGTCTGGGATATGTAGCAAGCCAAAGAGTTATTGAAATGTTTGTGAAACAGCTTATGGTAAATATTTTCAAGCAAATGTGAATGGTATAGTAACGATGACCTACAAAATAATACTACTAATAATAATGAATGCTGTAAAGATAATGTGCGAAAGCCAAAGTACAGTTTTTTGTTTAAAAATATTTATAAAAGTATCATAAAATTGTAAGCGATTTTTTAAAATTAGTTTATTTTTACAATACTCTAAGAAAATCGGTCATTATAATTAATCATTAACACTGTATGTTGAAATTGCACAAATTTATAAAGTATTTTGAAGATCTGCAATTCAGTGCTATAAAGATAGCAAAATCGCAAAGGTTGACACAGTCACGTCAGAGTGTGTTTGAAACGACGCCATGTTGACGTCATTCACATGCAGGTCGCAAATCATATATGCTTTGGTCACTGATCCAATTTGCATACTCTAATCCATTATTTGGGAAATTCTGGGGTACATTATATTTTAAAGGGCAAAATTTTATTAATATACAATAAGCAGTGTTATCCCCAGCCTAAAATCCTACAACGAGACACCGGCAAACTGATAAATAAAATAATTTGATGGAAAATACAAAAGTTATCAGTTAAAAGCTTATTTAAAAATATTTATTTATAATCCGTTTTTTTTTCAATCCTTATCTGATGATAAAATAATATGTATTTTCCGGAAACCCTTTCCTTGTGTATTTTATAAAAGTAATTAGTCAAAATCGAAGCCACAAAAACTATTACTCGAACATTTTAAAAACTATTTTTTTCACTGACAGACTGTATAATAAGTTTTAAACTCGTAACATTCGTTTCTTCTCAAAAACACTTGCAAAGTGTTTTCCAAAATTAATAATTCAAAAAGTAGGTTGAAAGTTTCTTGTAAAGAGAAGCTTGTTTTTAGTTATTATACTTTGAGTAATTTTAAAAGTTTAAGTTATAATTTACTTAAAGTTCTTCAAACTTGGGGAAAAATATATCTAAATAACTGTTTTCTAAAGGAAAAGGAATATATTACGTAATATTCGGAGGTTTAAAATAAAATATTAGTAATAGGGTATCATTTAAATTCATTATTACGTAACATGTACTAAGTTTTAGCTATATCTTTTTCAGCCTCTTTTGTGATTAAAGATACAGTATGAATTCATTGAATTGCTGGGTTTAGTCATTAACGGGCAAAAAGGTTTTTTTAAAAGTAATTGCAGTTCTAAACTCTACACAATGTATTAGTTAACATAGGATAAACAGTTTAAAAGTATAATGTCATGCACAAACAAACAAAATATTCAGCCATTAATGGTAGCTTTGAATCACTTTTTTTACTTAAATTGTTTTCACACGAAAAATTTTATACAACATAAAATGACATTGTATTAAAATTAGTTTTATTAGAAGCAATTATTGTCACCCTATGCCTACTTTTACTCAGTTAATTTTCAAAAAAATTTATTACTGTGTAGTAGCATTTGTGCGGTTAGTGGTCATGAAGAAGAGGTATTAGAAAAAACAATGTTTTGTTGCGTGCTTTAGTAGTAGTTGGTATCACTATATTCATATACTCTGTTAAACACAATAGAAGTACCATATTTCAAGAATTAAAGCTAATGTAAAATAACTACGAAACAACTGAACTACTTGTGCAAGAAACCTAATACTTCTATGGGCGATTTCAGTCTGAGGACTCTCCGTTGTAGTAGACAAGATAAACATGACGCACTAAAGGATCTCCAGAAAGTCTGGCATTTATTACATTTGTGATGTTGTACAACGTCTCTCTTAGAAGTCGCATAAAATGCTTTCAGTCTTCTGAATTACTTAAGTCCTAAAACTGATTACATAGCTGACAACTTTTGCGGAATACAGTTAACCACTTTTTGTAAACAGTCAATTTTGTTAAACATTTTTTTTTCAAATTCGCAGCCACACTACACTCCGAACTCCGAAATTTTGCTATGTGTAAAACCGCAGACTGTTGTTTTGCAAAAGTGGTTAATTGTAATACGTAAAAGTTGACACCTATGTGATTATTTCGTCGGTTTCTTTTCTTTTCAATGTAGAGATCCATTAAAAACAACAGTGTCACGCGGTTCAATGCTAAACTTTGTTCGTCTAATCCAGAACATTATAAACCATATTATGTATTTAAAATACTGAGTAACTTTGTATTTAATCTGTTGATATATAACTTACAATACTTAAGAACTAGTAATGTTTCTTCAACTAAGAAATAAGCTAAAAAATGTTTATGCTTGTTTATTTATACATATTTTTGCAGAATCTTGTACTTCACAAATGAATGCATCTTTGTTTTCTAGATTACCACACACATATTTCCGGTATTATTACGATTACCTAATACATAAACTTATGAATTATAATTGACTGTAACATGCTTAAAAATAAACTTTTCACTGTTAATCTACTTAATCACTGTTTCACTATCACAGCCCCATAAATCCCTGTCTAAATTCTGGTAACCAATGCCATAACTGTGGAATGAGTTAAATTCTCATACAAATTCTCGTAGACAGGTTGTAAATCATATGTACTCGAAGTAAATACCTTCAGATAAGTAGAACATCTAAATTGTAGTTAGTGCGGTCTATTTATTACAGAGAAAGCATTATTTCAGCAGATTAATCACCTGATTAATCAAGGATAAAGCATTTGTGTACTTCTCATGCAGCAGGACATTTGACAGCGTTTTTAAATGTGTTTATGTCTTCTTAAAAGGATTTTTTTTCTTGCACCCTGTCACAGCTCTTTCAACACGACGATATTTACTCATACTGCAAGTATTCTATTTACCCTCTTAATAATGTAAATTTTTGTTAAAATCTCTTTGAAATGATCCTTTGGATAAAGGAAAATACAAAGTTGTTTTTTATTGAACAATAAATTCAGTCAGTAGCGCAAGCACACACACACACACACACAAAAATATGGAGTTTTAAAGTTTAATTCTACCCCATTGAAATTGGGATTAACCAGTTCACTTCTTTCGATGTGAATGCAAATATAATGAACATTTTTCTTATGTGTCCAGCGTTCATCTAAAGTCGCGGTTAATGAAACACATCGAAGATAGGCGTTATGAGGTTTAAAACTCCTTCGTCCTTGAACCTACGTTTGAACTGTTCACGTCCTCACCTGTTCACTTCTACACATAGTTTGTGAAATAATTACTAGAGCTTAGGAAAAGTGTTTTAAGTACGATCCTCTCAGAGGATTAAATTTAATTCAATGAAAGGGAGAGTAATTTTAATGTTAAACAATCTTTGTTTTAATTTAGAGATTAGTTTGATTTGAAGAAACTGAAGAACCACAGTATCATGATATTAATTTGGATATTCTAGATAATTTTAAAATGATAAGCATGACAGTTTGAAACATTTCTGTGCGATTTATGTAACACTGCGACTATACTGACTAAAATAGTTGAGTGTTAATGTCATCAAATTGTAATAGATTTTTTTAAACAATATC
This sequence comes from Cheiracanthium punctorium, assembly GCA_038373885.1. Classification (NCBI taxonomy): domain Eukaryota; kingdom Metazoa; phylum Arthropoda; class Arachnida; order Araneae; family Cheiracanthiidae; genus Cheiracanthium; species Cheiracanthium punctorium. Next base: position 2,624 of record JAWZYV010006519.1, on the reverse strand, counting down.
TCAAATGATGCTGAAAGTTTTAGATATACATTTCTAATTTCATATATTTCATGCAATTATATTCGTCAACATCCTTAAGTGTACAAGCAATCAATAAATTTACGATATTTTAAAAATTATTAAAAGGTGAATCTTCAATACCCTTAGAGTCTTTGTTTTAAGATATGTGCATTTAATTCCTCTTAATAACGTATGATTTTATAAATATTAGGGAGACCGGAAAGTGATTTTCATTAACATAATATTAGGAGAAATAAATGTGGAACAGTTTAAGTACAAACAAGTTGTGCCTAGAATTGGATTCATATTTGTTACCTTTTAAAGCAAGAAATTTATAGATAATACAGTGAAATCCCTCTATAACGATATTTTGGGGGTCAAAATAATATATCGTTGTAAAGAGAGTTATCGTTATAGAGAGAATCGATATTGGAACGAAAGGATTTTTGATTTTTGTCCTTCATATATCCCATACCCTGTTGTATCACCAGAAAGTGTTCTGTTTTCATTCAGCACACCCTCGTAAGTAATATATAATAAATAAAAGAAGAAAAATGTGTTTATAATTTTCAGTAATTTTCACAACACTCACAAATTTTAGTTAAATGCCCTTGCCGCATCGCCAGGGATTCTAACGGAGATATAGCTTATAAATATTTGTAGCATATTTGAATAACAAATATATAATGTCTAAATAAATAATACCTGAATGCCGCAAAAGGGTTTTAAAAATGTATTAGATATTAATTGAAAATACATACCCATTAATTTATCCTTACTTATTTTGCTTCATGCCTTTATCAAAATCTTTTATGATGTTGAATTTCACTTTGATAGATATTTGTTTTCTTTTAGCCATTTGCTTTGGATTTTCACTAAACAAACTTGAAAGAAAATAAAATATTTAAAATATCCTCATGTTATAATCGACCTCGATAGGATTTATCGGAGTTTAAAATTCTTACTCAAGTTCAGACAAAAGAACGTATCGTTTTCTATATCAGTTCCGGTGAAAGGAATCCTTGACCATTTTTTAAAGAGGGGGATAGGAATAAAAGATGTGTCATCCAACTGCCCTTCCACCTTACGAGAAATGCACTTTCTCATTACCATAGAGTTACATCAGCAAAACGAAACTTAGAAGACGATCTTTGGCAGAGGCGTGGTCCAACCCGTTCCAACCACATTTTACCTCGACTTTCTTTGTGTAGCTTTCAATGTCTGTGCATGCGTTGGGCTTATGATGCATCGTAGAAAACAAATATATATCGTAGTAGAGAGAATTATTGTGATGTAAGGGATAATTATTACCATCGTTGTAGAGAGAATTATCGTTTTAAAGGGTATCGTAATACAGAGAACTGTTTTACATTAATCTAAAGGGAATTCAGCTAGGACTATGAAAAAATATCGTAATAGAGAGAATTATCGTTATAGAGGATATCGTTGTAGCGAGATTCTACTGTATTTGGTTTTCTTTCACGAAATATGGTCAACCCCCCCCCTTTTTTTCACATCTACTCTTCTTGGACGGCAAGTTACACAATGTCCTGAAAATTATTTTTAGGTATTTGTGAGTGTTGTATTTTAGAGCAAGAATTTTATGGATACCTGTTTTTTTCTTTCTTATCACACGGGATAAGTTAAAAGAATGTTTCGGATTCCTACCCCCAATAGGTTGCGAGTGTTAGAAAATGCTGTCCAACCTTGCAGATATGTTTAAAAACTTGCGTACATGCCAAATTTCCTATTAATAGCTCTAACAGCTATCGCTAGGCAAAATACTGACGTACGATGCTGCAACATTTCTTACTTGTCCCCTTAATACAAGTGCATCTGAAACAGTCAAAATTAAATTAATTTTTGATGACTTGGAAATCAATTTAATTGGATATTTGTTTATTAGTGTGCTTGTTAATTTTCGATACTTTTAATATAATGCAAGTTCTTTCTGTCAATTTAACTTCAACCTCGTTAGATGTTGTAATCAGCAAATTCATAGGACGCTTAAATCCTTTGTTAAATAAAGTTTTTATGAGGAATGTTGCATCGTTGCCGATCAAATCTGTTATCCCGAAAAATCACTTTTTCATGAAAGTTTTATCACCTAATATATAACACTGACGGAGCTGGGGAAAAAGCAGAAAGGACTTCGGTAGCTGATAGCAGCTGGAGAAAAAGGGAATTTTCACAGATATAAGTAGGTAGTTTCTCATTTGCATAAGGGGAGAGATTCAGAGCTATATATCATTGAAAGCAATGATCATTATGGCGTGACTGGCTGATCGTATGAGCATTGCCGAAAAATAAAAATGCTTTCAAGATATGTTCATAGTTTTCATCTTCTATCCGTGTTAACTCGTGAAAGAAATTAAAAATTTTTGATATCCACTGTTAAAAATTTCTGCACACGTAAGTATACTTCGATCAACTACTGTAGTTGAAAAAAAAGGAAATACATAAAATTTGAATTACTATTATCTCACACAGGTTAGATATCCAGAAAGTTGACTTAGCACACATTAAAAAATCCGATTTATTACGTATAGAAAAATGACTGTGCTGATTGTTTTCTTCGTGTGTAAGTTGTACTACTTGGAGAGAGGGCCGAATTTTCTTTCTCT